>CM057449.1:735590000-736215000 GCA_016271365.2 Neoceratodus forsteri | reverse complement strand
TGCACGGTCCCGAACAACACATGCAGCAGGCACATATGCACATGATTCATGTATGTTTGCGAGGGTGAACTGGTATAAGCACTGCCATGGTGTGTGTGTGTGTGTGTGTGTGTGTGTGTGTGTTGGACATGCACGTGGTGTGTAGGGGTGTGGTATATGCAGCCATAGGCCCTGTTATAGTGAAGTGCACGTCAATGGAGGCTGTTGATTCTATTGTTCTGGCAATGGTGGCAAGTGTGCATGGCTGGATGCCATGCACAATACAACAGGAAACTCAGGAACAGGGGTTGTTATAGGTTGTGTTACATGTATTAAGTGACGGGTGCCCAACAGCCAATATATGATAGTGGCACAGTCCTCATACAGTGATGCATGATGGGGTTCGGCATGCATTGCCAATAGAGTGTTTGGTGTGTACATCACCACCCATAACCTGCAGTGACCAGGGGCCCAGCCATGCTATGTGGAATGCACCCTATGATAACAATGTATGACATCATGTTTGCTAGTGCCCTCGGTATACATCAAGCACATTGCAGCCTATGGTGCCTGGCATATCAGTGCAACATGTGTCACACATGCCACAGGCTGATGCCACCGAATGCTGTGTCACAACCTTACATGCATTTAGTTCCATCCTGGGATGCTCGGTGTATTGTCAGCATCAGCAGGAATTAGCCACATGTGTACTGAACTATCGCTGCAACATGCATCATGCATACTGTGTCACAGGCTTATGCAGCCGCAGGCTGTGTCACCACTGTTTATGTGCATTGTGTTCCATCCAGGTATCCTTACCATTATCGGCATCATGTGGGAATCATCCGCATGTGTGGATACACTGCAATACATGTGCAGGATACAACTGTAAGGGTAGCATTCTAGGAACAGTGAGTGTTACACACCATTTACAGTTCACTTACTTTGTTGGGTGGATAGTCACACTGCACAGTAATGGCAGCCAGGACATGTGCAGCCAACTTTACAGATGAGGAGACTGTGCTGCTCATCAGCCTGGTGGAGCAGTGATCCTGCATAACACTGCCACCGGCCATTGGTAGAGCCATACCCATATAGATTGGGAGGGTATGGAAATCCATCTGTCTAATACTCCGGAGGGTGTACACTGTGACAAGGACCATCAAGCAGGTCTGCCCCAGTGAAATGATCTTGCATGGAGGCAGACAGTGCTCTTCGACCACGTCAGAAGCATAGCCAGGGAAGCCGACGTCCAGATGCAGGGTGGTCACCCGCAGCAGACAGGTAGGTGTAATCTCACATAGCATGTAGACATATAGGAGGCAGTATAGCACAGTGGTTTAAGGCTCTGAACTACAAACCTACAGATTTGGGTTTGAATCCCACAGCCCCCACATACTCACTGTGTGACCCTGAGCAAGTCACTTAACTTCCTTGTCCTCCCAGGTCGCACCTGTAAACAAGCTTTCAGCTTAGTGTGTCTCTCCTGGTTAAAAAAAATAAACAAATAAACAAAAAAAAACACACGCATGTAGCATTTAGTGTTCAATGTCATGCATCAGTGTTGTATTGTGTATCCCCCTTTATGTCTCCACAGGACCCCGGGCATCCAGACAGGGAGGAGCATCCACCATTGCCTAGGGGTAAAGGGGAGGCACGCAGAAGTGGGACCGTGGGGCCTGGACAAGGACCCAGCCACACAGGTAGGATGTCATGCTGTCTAAATGAAGGTAAAACATCAAATACCACATGGTTAGTAGTGCATACCTCACACACACACAGGGACATTGGCCATATAGTGCCTGTGTATTAGCTACTGACATTGCCCTGTGATAGCTGCACCAGCAGGGGTACTACTTAAGATATATTTTGCACTGCATATGTGGCATGGACACGCATACAGTGGGTGGGATGCAATACATGCATTGGGACACATTACCAGCATGAGCACAGTTGGGCCCATGCAGGAGGTAGATGCTGACAGGCAAGGCAGTGTGTGCATGCCACCACTGCAGCAGTACACAGGGATCATTCTGTGGCCAGGGTACACCACATCAGGACCCATGGGGGCACCATATATGTGTATGCACCATGCCCTTTTGATCACATAGCAGAAGCACAAACATGCTCCAATATGTATTACGATATGCAATGTGCAGGATGGCCATGCGCACATGCACCCTCCCACCAGCAGGACCAGGGTACACACCACAACACAGGTACTATAGCACACATACAGACACAACATGGCAGATATATATGATGTACAATGCTGCACACACAATATCTATCACATGGCATCTGGTCTCCAATCTAGGTCTCACCATGTTGTGACATGGCGTGCAGTGTACTGCATATGGCCAACAGGTTGCGCTGTTTCCAGTGGTGGGAACAGGCACACAGACACATCACCATTGCCCATACAGCACACATCGGGGTGCTGCTGGGGCATGGTGTGCTGGCCACAGTGCTCCACAGGACACCAGCTGTGCAGGGTGCAGTTCTAAGCATAGAGGATGTGTGTGCCCGAGGAGCATGAGGCAGAGGATGTGGCACATAAAGTACAGTGCCCTGTCAACATAGTGGTGAATATGGACAATCAACAAAGGCAGTCCATGCAGGGGCACATGTTCCGGCCAATAGATGAACACCTGGACATGTTGCAGGCAGACATTATAGCCTACTGTCATACCTGGAGAACTTTACGGGACAGTGAGTTACACTGTTGCCTAAAATGTTATCAGCACACACGTTTGTGTGAGTGTTATTGGACAGGTTTATGCGTGGTAGTATATTATTTTATCCTGTTTTTCTCCCCCTCATTTAAAATGATGTTCATAGTGTTCTGTTTAACCTGTTTTCTGATATCACATTTAACTATTCCCCCCTTAGCTATAGTTGTTACATGTGTCTATACTGTTGTTGCCAGTGTATATCTGCTTGTTGTTTTTCCATTCCTTCCCCCCATGTTACAGTTGGTATTGTATTATAGAATATGGTTAGGGCTTATTATGAATAGAAATCCGTGGCTTTCAAAATCTTGTTGTAGGACTGTTCAAAGGTCAAAAAGAGTTGTACTATCGTTCTGATGTCACATTAATAGTACAACAACTTTTCAGACTTGCCCTACCACCTGATTGGCTGATTCGGTGCAGGGATAACAAAAAATACAGAATAAAATGGCGTTGCCACTTAGTGAGTGGTCAGGCAAGCAGTTCATCAGCACTGTTTGGACACGGACTATATGGTCAGCTCTGTGTGTCCAAACTATCCATTTTGTGTTGTTTTTTTTTTTTTTTTTTTATTTATTTATGGGCGCAGTTACAGGAGTAGGAGCAGAGCAGGACTGCAGTGAGGAGAACTGGTAACTTCTGAGGCAGGACTGCATCGAGGAGGACTGGAATCTTCAGGTACAGGAGTGGAGAGAATGTCAGAATACCGAGGACTGATGAGGGAGTGTGAACACAAGTTATGAACCTTGTGAAAATACATTTTAAACATTTTGGGTCACCATATACTATATAAAATAGTGGATGGTTGACCATCCACAACTAAAGCCATGTTTCCATCTCAAGGTCTCTATGATGCCATCAACTCTTTCAATGGAAACACAGCCTTGTTGTGAATGGTCAACCATCCACTATTCTATAAGTTATTGTAATAAAGCCTTTATAACTATTGTACCATGAGTATGCGTCTGTGTCCCATATCCTGCATCCATTGATGGGTGTCAATGTCGTAGCCACGTGCAATGTGTACACCACATGGTCGCATGACATACACTGTGTGGGGGTTCCCACCCATGTGTGGTGCTGTTGGATATGGGTCCATGTGTATCATGCTGTACATGTCTGCACCACCTCAGTGCATGCAACCACAGCAGGTCACACCTGTGAGTGTCCCACAAGCAGGGCCTATCCCATTTCAATGGCCTATGGTGCATCATGGCACCGGGGTTCTCTTAGCCACACATCGACATACCAACATGTATAAGACATACCACCAAACACCAAGGTGGAACCCCACGGTTTGGTCTGGATGCTGTGATGATTGCTGTGTGTGGTCCTTGATAGTGTGGTATCTGCTGTGGCTTACATTGTGGTGCAGTGTTGTAACAGTCACTGGGTAATGTACAGTACCACATGTGGTGTGTTAATGTTGGTGTGGGGTGGTATTACAGGTGATGATGTGTGGATGGTCATGGAGGCATTTCAGTTTTGGCTGTCCATCAGATGCAATGGGATGTTGTGTTGGTATCCATTTATGGTCATGTTGCTGGTAGGTGCACACCGTGTGGTATTGCTTTCCTGCTGTGTTTCTGCCCTCATCTTGCCTGTGCTCCTGCTGTTGACCATCACTGTGTTCATGTGCAGCCAGCTGTGCTCCTGCAGTGCTGATACCCCCTGCTGATGTCTAAGCCTCCGTGGCCATGGACCTCTGGGGGCATGTGGGGGTTAGCAGTGTGCATGCGCCATGTGTGCCTGTGGCTATCCCATCACTGTTGACACTGTGATTTGACTTTCTGGCACATTTCAAGTGTGGTGGTGGTGTTGGCATGGGGGGGTGCTGTAGTGGTGGATTCAGGCAGTGTCGTACCCTCCCTGACTTTGGCAACACTCATGTGCTGGTACATTTGCAGCCACTGTATCTTAGTTCTTGGGTGGTCTCCAATGCTGGCGCAAACTGTATGGCTGCCATTATGTTGCCTGAGGGACTGGCCAGCATGGTGGTTCCCGGTGTGCCAATGGCTGTGATGGAAATGGCTTCACCTTGGTGGGCCTGTGGTAGTGTTCTAACCCATGTCTCCTCTGAAGCCTATGCCATGTCTGTGGCACCTGTGTCGTTGTTCTGAATCTCCAGTCCCTGCGCCTTGTACTATGGATGGTCACCTGCCATCATTGTGCACATCTCTGTGTGCATGTCACATTGTACCATCTGGTGCCATCATCCTTATGTGTGATGGTGTCCATGGGTTATGTTAAGGCCTGTCCAGGTACGCTCTGGTCATGCTGCTCAACCTACATATCCCTGGTCTGGCTGTGTTGTTCCCCAGCCAGTCGCGGTGCTACAGCACCTGCGTGATATGGCATGCTCTGTTCAGGGCATATGGTGGTCAGGGCCTGGGATGCCTGTCACTCTGCAACACTATCACTGTTTCTCAGATCCATTGTCTGCCATGGTGCATCATCATCGTGGGTGCTCATGGCACTGTAACAGGCATTGGCCCACTCATTCTGTCCCACTATGGACATATGGACCTGGCTACTGTGTGTTTGGATCCACTAGGCACAGCTGCCCTGTATATGTGCGTGTGTCTGTGTTTGTGTGTGTATGGTGTGGTGTTGGAGATCCCCATGGTGCAGGGTCCCCTCATCCCCTCAGTACTGTATCCCTGTGCCCACATATGTTTTACAATTGTGTCATTTGTCACTGAGTCTGCCAGATTGCCTGGGCAATGTCCTGGATGGTGCTGGCCATTGCGATGATGGCATTGGTCTGTGTGTTCTGAATTGCCAGGCTGCGCTCCATCACCAGTGCATATCACTCCAAGGCCTCCATCTGCCATGGTGAACATAGGTGGATACAATGCAGTGTGGTCACCAGCAATGCATGATGTTCTGCATCATCATGAATGAGGGCCTGCATTGCATCATGGGTGTCCATGATCACACCCTCAAGCTGGCACATCTGGGCTGCGGCAGCTGTGTTGCACTCCTCGACTGCTGCATGGATGCCCAAAACCTCACGTCGTACAGCCTCAGTCATGTCCAGCATATCCTGTCAGGCTGTAACAGTGGGGACTCCACCTGCCTGACAGCCAGTGACATGGGGTCCACTTGTCTGTCATCTTCATGGCCACCATCCCCCTCATCACTGGTGGATGCTGCACCATTGGTTGTGTCAGCCCTGCTGTTGGGTCCCCATCAGCGCTGTACTGCGCACTGTACATGGGTGTGCCGCAGCCAGTGGCAACCATGCCCACCTCTGTTGCAGCACCTGTGTCTTCATACAGCACCAATGACTGAGAGTCTGTGTCCCCCTCACTTGCTTGCTGGGTCATGTCATGTGTGGCTGTGTCTGTCATGGTTGGTTGGCATCCATCCTCACCACAATAGTGTCCTGTGGGGGCAACACAGACATATGTGCATGGTTGGTTGCCATGGTGCACAGCCATATCAGTTGGTCTCTGTTGTGGTGGTGCAGTGCCTAGTCTGGTGCCCTATGCTGCCACCACTGTAGGTGGGTGGGCAGGGGCATCGCATGCTACATACATGGACGCACACATACTTGCTCCATGCTGTAGCCAGAAGAGGTCCAGCTCAGTGTCGCCCTGGATGGTGTGAGCACTGAGGTGTGTTTCCACCCATTCCTTCTGGCTACTTAGAGATCTTAGTTGGCTTGGTCCCCTACCCCTTCCACTCATGAAGCATCTGTTATGTGCCATCTTCTCCTTAGACCTCTTTCAGAGGTTACGGTAATGCTTTTGCAGCTCATGGATGCTTTTTCTGTATGCTGCCACCATGTTGACCTTAGTGGCCATGTCCTCCCAGGCCTGCTGACACTGGGCTCGGATCTCCCTGTCCCCCCCTCTGGACTGTAGCAGGTCTACTTAGTGGGTGTAAGGAAACAAGCTATTACACTGGGTCAAACTGTTTGCCACATTGCCTTGTTTCCCCTTAGTTGCCATTCACACTGACCTGGCTCTGGACCTCCTCAATCAGGATGTCAGTCTCGGCCTCTGTAAAATTCTTCTTTCTCCTGTGTCCTCCTGCTCTCTACATCTGGCTTTCATACTGCATTGCTCCTGCCTCAGCCATGGTGGAGCCTCGACTTTCTGCCATTGTGTGCAGCATTGCTGCCCAGTGTGCTCTTTATATACTAACATACTAAGAAGCCAGCAGACTAGGCCCTCTGGTCTATCAAGTCTGCTTGGGAGATCAGTGCCCATACCGGGCTCATCATGGCCTCACCCTCCCCTCCCACCAAGTCCCCCTCCCTCCTCCCCAGGCGGGGTACTGAGAAGCACCCTCCTGCTATACCTGTCCCTTCCCCTTTTGAAACCCTCCACAGTTTCAACAGCCACCAGCTCCCTGGGCAGTGCATTCCATGGTTCTACCACCCTCTCTGTGAAGTATCACTTCCTTGTCTCTCCCCTCAGCCTTCCACCGACCAGCCTCATCGAGTGTCCCCTTGTGTTCCCCACTTCCCTCAGCTGAAGTACCCCATTTGTGCCTACCCTATCTATCCCGTTGAGATATCTGAAGGCCTTGATTATGTTCTCTCTGTCCCTCCTCTCCTCCAAGGAGTACAGGTCGAGCTCCTCGAGTCTCTTCCCGTACGGCTTGTCCCTAAGGCCCTGTATTATCCTGGTCACCTGCCTTTAGACTCTCTCTCCAGAAGAGCAAAATCCCATTTTAAGTAAGGATGCCAAAACTGCACACAGTACTCAAGGTGCGGTCTAACCAGCCAATAGTACACTGGGAGGAGTACCCCCCCGGCTCCTTGAGGTTATCCCCCTGGCTATGCACCCCAGCATTTTATTAGTATGGGTCGCAGCCCTCCTATACCCAGAGGCTTGCATCATGCATTGTGTTCTTTGGCCCTAGGAGTAGTTTTATCAGAATAGAGTGCACGCTGTGTGGTGCAGGCAACACGGGCGCACGCTACATTTGGTGCATCTTGCATCGTTCTAATGCTCTTTTGAGAACTAGGCCCCAATAGAGCAACTAGGGATATACATTATTTAACTGCTGTTTTATATTTATTGCTGTGCCTGGTGTCATGCATTATCTTTATTTGCAACACTCATTTTTATTGTATATTTTATGTGTTTTTCTGTTAAATTGTAATGAACAAATAGTTGAACAATAAATCTAATCTAATCTAATCTAAAAATTATATATATATATTTTAAAGATATATATATATATATATAAATAAACTATAATGTCTATTTGCTATGGAAAACATAGATTTAAAGTTTATTATCTATCTATATATATATATATATATATTCATTGCAAAAACTTTGTTAATGCATCAGTTAGGGCTGAAGTGACAAAAGCAGGGAAATGAGGCATTAGGGTTGACACCCTAACATGCCACCCCACCACCACCCCACCCCTATATATATATATTCTTTGCAAAAACTTCGTTAATGCATCAGTTAGGGTTGTTTTCAGACAGACAAAAGTGTGGAAATTCAACGTTAGGATTACCACCCCTACCACCCCACCCCCTCCAATAGGCATCGAGAAGGGTGTTGGGGTCGTAGGCTTAACTCTAACCCCATTCCATGTGTAGAAGCTGAGGTGGTGCAGTATAGGAGAATGGGGTGAGAGTTAGGCACAATGACTCCAATGCACACCCCGATGCCTGTTGATGGGGGTGGGTTGGTAGGGGTGGTAATCCTAACGTTGAATTTCCACACTTTTGTCAGTGTGGAAGCAACCCTAATTGATGCATTAATGAAGTTTTTGCAAAGAATTTCCTTTCTTTTTTAAAAGTGTAATGTAAGTAGTAATATAAAGGGATGGCTTGGTGGGAGCGCCGGGCCCTTCGGGCTCCATGCTCCCACCAAACAATCTATTTGTGCATAATGTAGTGTGGGTGGGAGTGCGGGCCCTCCAGATCCTGTGCTCCCACTTATATATAAGCATGGAGCCATACAGCAGCCCTATAAGGCAAGGAGGCTTAGCAACAGTAATTTGCCCATATCTTAGAAACCATAGGAGGTAGAAAAAAAATTCGTGTCATTGTAATCGTGACAGTATGCAATTCTCATGACCACCAATGACCAAACCTGTATCTCACATCGTTTCTGAAATATGTGCACTGAAACACAATGTGAGTGCTAAATCTGAGGGCATAATAGTGGCCCATGCACATGAAAATCACTAATTAGAACAGTAATTCGCAAATATCTCAGGAAACGTACACGATAGAAAACAAATTCAAATTTCAGGGGTTTCAAGGCTTTCTAATCTAGTTCTGAAATTTTCTGACAAAAAGTTTGTATTTCGAACCGTTTTTGAGATATGGGCCCTGAAAGGCATGACGGGTGCTGCAATGTTATCCTATTGTGAAAATCTGGAACTTTAGAATGCTGTACAGTAGCTCTGGCCCTGCTGAATGTTTTCACAGCAAACCACCAAAAGGCATACCTGTGAGACTAGGGCTTTTCACTCTGAAAAGTTCAGGGTAATACCTCAATGCACATGGCGGCAGAGAGGCAACAAAGAGAAACCATCACCGCAATGTTATCCTATGGGGAAATTTCCAAACTTCACAATGCTGTAAGTATGGCCATGTTCAATGGTTTGGTACCAAACCACCAAAAGGCACACCTGTAGGGGTAGGGCTTTGCACCCTGAAAATTTCAGGTCAGTACCACAATGCACGTAGCTACAATGAAGTGACAAAGAAAATGACTCCCACAATATTATCGTATGGGAAAATTCATAACTTCGGAATGCTGTAACTAGGGACGTGGTGAACATTTTGGAACCAATCCACTGAAAGGCACATCTGCAACACTAGGGCTTGCCACCCTGAAAATTTCAGGCTAATATCACAATCCAGCTTGCCAAAATCAAATGTCAAAGAAAACAACATTTCAGAAAGTGTGATTGTACAGTATTACCGTGGTCATTTAAAATATGATTGCGACACTCCTATCTTTATAAAGGGAATACAACCGTAAATGTAAAAAATAGTGTCGGGGTTGTATTTTTTATGGTCATGCTTACTGCCGTGGCACTTTGAGTTACTGTCACAATCAAAAAAACTGCAAAATGGTGAAACAAATCTGAAAACCACATTTCCAGACCAGGTGGTGAGAAACCAATGCCAGATTCCTGTTCCTCAGGCCCCAGAATGGTAAACCCAGTGGTTGGTGTGTCGAAAAGTACAGTATTTTTTGAGTTATATATATATTTTTCTCTGTTGCTAACTGAAAACAAGATGGCAGCAGCATGACATTATTTTTGGCAAGCTCAACACTAAAAAATACTATCGCAGCACAATTTTCAAGCTGCACATATAAATTTTCCCATAGGATATAATGGGGCACTAAAAACACTATAACTTTTGAACAGAACAAGATTTTTACACAAAATCTTTAAAAGGCACATCTGTGACCCAGGACCCATGTAGCCCACCCAATTGGAACCGACTCAGATGCAATCTTCAGTACAAAGTGGGTGTCTAAAGAAAACAGAATGTTGGGAATTTTGCACGTTTTTCAGCATGCTACAATTCTGCAACCGTATATCTGATTGACATGACAATTTCCAGATCTGGAGACCTGCCAAAAATCTTCCCCCTTTCTAAATTTCAGGAAAATCAGACAAACAGTTGCAAAGTTATTAAAGTGCAAAATTTGAGGTTTAACATAGAAATGGCTATGCAACCCTAACTATAGTAGCACTATCATGCCACTACAATATATATATATATATATATATATATATATATATATATATATATATATATATATGTATATATACACACTGTATATATATGTGTGTGTGTGTGTGTGTGTATTAATTGCAAAAAACTTTGTTAATGTATTAGTTAGGGTTAGACTGACAAAAGTAGGGAAATGTGGCATTAGGGTTCCCAACCCTCATGCCCATGGCCCCATCCCCACACTGCAGGCAGCAACAGGAGAAAATATTACTATTTGACCTTACAAATAAGGCGTGGGGTGTGCCTTGGGGTTATCAACACCAAAGCTTACTCCATTCCATCAGTAAATAAGCTGAGATGTGTGCAATATATGAAAATGGGATGAGCATTAGGGTTGACAACCACAAGGCACACCCCACACCTGATTTGTGAAGATGATGAAGAAGTAAAATAATAGTAGTTTTTCTTGTTGCTGCCTGAGAAAGAAATATAGTTCATTTCCATATGGGATAATTTAAAACCATGTTATGAATATATTTTTGTGTTTTTTATATCTTCAGCATCTTACAAGGGAAATCAAAAATCAAAAGGTATAACTAATTCAGAATATGTATCTATCTTGTATATATTCAAAACATATGTTTGCCTAAAATGCAATATACTGTATGTAGAAATTGCAATAATGTGTATGCACAAACAAGTACTGATTTTATGCAAGGGCATAACACTGAAAGACCAAAAACTTGAAATCTGAAATAGTACTGCAAAAAAAAAAAAAAAAAATATATATATATATATATATATGCGTTATAGTGGCACGGTAATGTCACTATAGTTAGGGTTCAACGGTTATGTCTATGTTAAACCCAAACATTTGCACTTTAAAAATGTTGCAACCGCTTCACTGATTCATCTAAAATTTTGCACGTGCCATCGAGGACCACAGATCTCGGGATATTATAAGTTTTATTCCGTCCAGATGTGCAGCTGTGGAGATATTACCATTTTTATTGAAATTCTTTGTCATGCTGTTTCTCAGAAATGGCATAGGCGTTTGCTCTGACATGTGTAGGATATATTGGGCTTGGGTCACAGATTTACCTTTTGAAGGTTTGGTGAAAAAATATGAATCTATTCAAAAGTTATTAAAGTTTAAAGTTTCCCATTATTTCCTATAAGAAAAATTAGATGTGCTGTGCGAAAGTACTGTTTTGCTGCCATGAAAGTGTTTTTATTGTCGTAAAAGTGGAATGTAGTGTTGAGATTCTGCTATCTTGTTTTCAGTTAGCAAGTCAAACAAATTTAAATAATTCAAAAAATACTTGCACTTGGTAAACATCAACAGTTGTGTTTACCTAATCGAGGCCCCAGGAATCAGATTCTGGGTTCAATTTGGCCTTAAAATGCCCAGAAATATGTTTATTTTGCCCACGGCCATATTTGTGCCTCAAATTGCAGCAGTTGTTTTGCAAAACAAGAGGTAGTCTGTGCTACAAATTGCAGCAAGCTCCCATTGTTTCGCAAAAACAAGGAAGGGTGTTTAGCGGAACTGCTGCTGCAATTTGCGGCACATATGTCCACAGGAAAAAATACAACTCTTTAGGGACTTTTCTGGGGCAAACTAACACCAGATTCAGATTCCTTGGCCACTGATTAACCTAACTCAAGTATGTATTTACTTCTTGTTTTAAAGCTCCTAAGGGGAAGGGGACTGAGGCATGCTCATGTACATTTGCCAACATCGAGGTGCCCAATCCCTGTGTCGGTGGTAGAGGTCTCCTGCCACAGTGGGACACTGGGGAGCCCACTCCCAGTGTCCTGAGATACAGTGTGGGACACTGGGGAGCCCATTCCCACTGCCCCCAAATTGAGTATCTACTTAATTTACACCTGTGAAAAAAGAAAACAGTTCCCCATCATATCATACAATTCCCAACATCAGGGGCCCAATTCCTGTGTTGGCAACTAGAAGCCCCCCCCACCAGTGTGGGATACTTGGGAGCCCACTACCAGTGTCCCTAAATATGTATCCCCCCACCAGTCTGGGACACTGGGGATCCCACTCAGTGTCCCGAAATTTGTATTTCTCAAAACCTGTAAAAAAGAAAACAGTCCCTGGTGTCTTTTTTTTACCTGCAAAAAAGAAAACAGTCACTCATTATCGCCGCCATCCCCCTCCACTATCTTGACCCTTCCACTAAGCACCCACCACCCTCACGCCCCCCCCGCTTACCCTATACTTACCTCTGGAGGTGGTTTGCTGTAATTTTGTGAGGACTGGGATATGTCTGTACTCCTCAAAGCCGAACCACAAATTGAAGAATTAAGGTAAGTGGCATATAATGTATTTCAATGGCATTTTGAATTTATGTTAATATATTTGGCATTTGTAGGTATTTATTTTCACCAAATTTTCAACATGGGCTTTTTGGGATCCCACCTCATGAAGACTGTCACTGACATTTCGTTAATCAGCCTGGAAGGTGATTTCATGGTCGCTGCACAAAATCCTCTTTTGGGACCGACTAACAAAATGACAGTGCCAGTGTTGATGAAGTGGGGTCCTATAAAAGCCAATGTTGAAAATCTGGTGAAAAAAAATCCTGAAAATTGCTAAGTTACAGGCATTCATTGAAATTTTCTTATGCATGCATGTAACTTTGGTAATTTTCAATATTTTTACTCCTAATTTTCAACAGAGCCATTTTTTCACTCCATCTCATGAACTCTATAACTGTCATTTTTCACATCCTGTCCAAAACGTGTTTTCGCACCTGTGGCATGGAATGGTGTTTTGGCATGGATTAGAAAATGTTCACCTATGGGGTTTATGAGGTGGTGTCATAAGAAGACTATGTTGAACATCTGGGATCAAAATGTAAAAAAATGCCAAAGTTATGAACATTTTCACACCTGTGGTGCAGAATGGCACTGCAGTTGCACAGAATTATGTATTGGTGGGGATTTGAAAATGTTCTGTACTGGGTGCGTGCGGTGAGGTCACAAGAAGGCTATGTTGAAAATTTGAGGTGAAAATGATTTAAAATGGCAATTATGACTATTTGTTGCAATTTCACTATGCATGCTCATAACTTTGTGAATTTTAAATATTTTTAGCCCACATTTTTAACATATGCTTTTTATAACACCATCTTATGTGTGTCATAGCTGTCATTTTTCAAATCCTGGCCAAAATGTGTTTTTGCACCTGTGCTATGGATTAGTGTTGCTCGGAGTTACATTTTGGCAGGGATTGAAATATTTTTTGCACTTGGTACATGAGGTGTGGTAATAATATGGCTATGGTGACAATTTGGTGACTGTTTTTCTATAACTGGAAGTGCAGGGGACAGAGGTCCCTGTGCTTCCACAGGTGGATACATATACACATCTATGGTGGGATGGGAGCACAGGGTCTGAAGGCCCCTGTGCTCCCACAGTAAAATAAGGATACTATTATACTATCTCAAAAAGTAAGGAAATAAATTACAAAAAAACTTTGTTAATGCATTAGTTAGGGTTAAACCAACAAAAACAGGGAAATGTGATGTTAGGGTTTCCAACCCTAACACCCCGTTCCCCACCCTGCACATACCCATAGGAGAGGGGAGTCTGTCTTTGGGATGTAAACTTTTCCCACTGACAATAACGGGAAACTTGTTTTTTGAATAACTTTTGAACCATTTAATATTTTTTCATGAACTCTTCGGAAGGCACATCGGGGACCCTGACTGCATGTTCCCTGAAGGTTTTAGATCAGTTGCTCAAACTGTGCGACCTTTAGGCGCCAGCAAAGAATGCGCCAAAAAGCATAAATGTGACACGGACCAGTGCTTTATAGCTCTGCAACTGTATATCTGACCAGTATGAAACTTGGCAAATCCTGAGATCTATAGAACTGCTCCATGCCTGCCAAATTTCAGGTGAATCTGTTGTATGGTGGCAAAGTTATTAACCTGACAAATTTCACACTTTCACCTTAAATGGGGTACTCAACCCTAACTATAGTGGCACTACCGTGCCACTATAATATATCTATATATCTATTTTTTTTACAACGGGGGTGTGAGCAATATCAATGTAATAAACTAGGTTATTTCCACTGGAGTATGATATTTGATGATGACATCACTGGAGTGTGATATCTGATAAATATACACACTCTGCTGTTGTCACCACTCACTCACTCACTCACTCACTCACTACAGCCTGCATACTAAATTGAACTTCTTTACAAATCTGTTTCTCACTGCTACTTGAAAGTAACTCAATTAACATTCAAAGGACATTCAACTGTTTTCCACAGTGTTGTAAAACTCCCAACCCATTACTACATTTTCAAAAAATCCTGCATTCTAAATAACAGTACCTTACACTTTTTGTTTCTCACTGCTACTTGCAAGTAACTTATTTAACATTGCAAAGAACATTTAGTTGTTTCCCACAGGGTTTGTAAAACTCCTAGCCGATTGCTATGTTTTATTTAAGTTCAAGAAAACCTGCAGTCTAAATCGCAGTGCCTCACAGCTGCTGTTCCTCACTGCTTGCTGAAACTAACTTAATTAGCATTGCCAAACACATTCACATGTTTCTCATACTGTGTGTATCACGCCCAGCCCATTCAGAAACACTTAAACACACTCAGAACACACTCAAACAGTGCTACCAGTATAGTCTAGTGGTTAGAGTACTGAGGTTTGAACATGCTTGGTACATCCAATACACCAGGCGTGAGTTTGAGTCTTACAACCTCCACATCCACACTGTGTCATTCTGAATAAGTTATCTCTACAAACAGTCAGTTAACAAAGAGGAAAATATAACTTTATTTTGGAAGCTTTCACCCCCATTGTATAAATAGCACACATAATGGGCAGATTGTGTGCTATGGATAATATTCTCACTCCTGCATCATGAGCTCTGGATATTCTCACTCGTGCCTTCGGCACTTAGGAGTATCCAGACCTCACTCTGCAGGAGTGAGAATATTATCCATATCACACTACTGCCCATTATGTATCCTATATACAGTATATATATATCTATATATCTATATATATAGATATATAGATACAGATATATATACAGTATATAAACATAGCTCCATCCAGCACCCAACGACCCTGCCTGTAACACAATTATTTTCAGATCTGATCTAAAGTCCCTGGTTCATGATATAAATGTTTATATGAACAGTTACTGTCTCTCTTATGTTTAAAAGGGTGTATTCTCAAGTTCCTTGGGTGGAAGAACTGTAAAGAAAATCTGAGCACTTCCGGCCTACAAAGGACTTGAGAAGAAACTCATGACCGTAAGAGACATGGAAGCAGTACATATAAATATGTAATAAATAAAATAATTAAAAATGAAATTTGAATTTGAAATCAAAATGGTTTTTTTTTTGCAGTACATAAGAAAATCCCCTTTGTGGCAAGTGGACTTTTCCAACTGAAATTAGAACATTAGGGACCAGATATTAAAATTTTGCCCAGTGTGCAAAGTGATTGTGCACTCTTTGCCCAGGGTTTGAGCCCTTATGCAATATTCAAAGGGGACTGTGGTGTGCGCTAACAGGGATAGAGCACACACACAAAAAAAAACAATAATGTATGCGGTGGACAAAAGGAGGGACAGGGACAGAAAAATCATCACAGAGCAATATGCACCACATTTGTGCTGTGCAAAAGGGCTAGCGGAGGCCACTTTGTGCAATGCAAATATCACAGAGAAGAAGCCTGACTTACTTTGGGCAACCCTAGCAGCCAGCTGAGCAACTGCAGCCAACAACCACATTGATGGAGGGGGAGCACACCTGGTGGTTAGTGGTACCCCCCACTCTCTGATCGCCAGTCCTGGTATAAAAAAATAATGCCCTGGTGCCTAGTGGTTCCCCAGCCTCCAGTCACTAGCCCCAATGTCTTAAAAGTAATTTTCTGGTGCCTAGTGGTCCCCTGCCCTCTGATCACAAGCCCTGGTATATTAAAAGTAATTGCTTGGTGCCTAGTGGTCCCCCCACCCTCTGATCACCAGCTCTGGTATATTAAACATAATTTCCTGGTGCCTAGTGGTTCCCCACTCTGATCACAAGTCCAGGTATGAAATAATAGGTCCATGGTGCTTAGTGGTCACCCCATCATCTGATCACTAGCCCTGGTATGTTTAAAGTTATTTCCTGTGTCTAGTGGTCCTCCCACCCTCTGATAACTGTCCCTGGTATGTTAAAAATAATTATTTGGTGACTAGTGGTCCCCCATCCTCTTATTGCTGGCCTTGGTATATTAAACATAATTCTCTGATGCCTAGTGCCCCTCCACCCTCCGTTCACTAGCCCTGACATAGATAAATGATTTCCTGGTGCCTACTGGTCCCCCAGCCTCAAATCCCCAGCCCCAGTAGTAGATCAGAACTCCCTGGTGTCCAGTGGTCCCCGTGATTGCTATTCCTAGTATAAAATAATACAGTAGCTCCCTGGCATCTAGTGGCAGCCCTCACCCACTAATGCCCATCCCCATACACTCTCACATAGTCCTTAGCATCTAGTGGCCACCCCACACCATGTGCACTGACCATCCACCCCCCATTACCTGAAACACTAGTGCTTCAGGAGCCCATATTGCAACTGGCACAGCCCTCCTTGCACCATCGGCTAGCCACTATATGCAATGAGAGGGAGCACATGTCCCCCGTACTGTAAAGGGAGCAAAAGTACTGTCTACTATAGATAATACATGCACTCCCTTTACAGTACAAGGAACATGCGCTCCCTGGCATTGCATACAGCAGCCATCCAAGGTGGTGAGAGTAGGGCTGTGCCTGTCTCCATAAAAGCTCCCATGGCACTGGTGCTTCAGGTAAGGTGGGGTTGGTAGGGTGGGTGGTTGGTGCCCGTGGTGATGGGGGACAGCTAAGTGCCAAGGATTATGTGAGAGTGCAGGGATGGGGATCAGTGGAGTGGGGGGTGAAAGTGCCATTAGATGCCAGGAAATTATTATTTTATACAGGGGTCAACAAGCAAATGGTGTGGAAGACCATTGGACACCAGGGAGTTCTGATCTACTACCAGGGCTGGTGATTGGAAGGCAGGGGAGACAACCACTAGGCACCAGGGAATTATTTTCTATGTCAGGGCTGGTGATCAGAAGGTGGAGGGGACCACTGTACACCAGATAATTATGCTTAATATACCAGGGATGGCAATTGGAGGGTGGTGGGACCACTAGGTACCAGGGAATTACTTTTACTATAGCAGGGCTACTGATTAGATGGCGGGGGACCATTAGGCACTAGGGACTTATTACTTCATACTGGGCTGGTGGTCAGAGGGCAGGGGGGACCACTAGGCACCAGGAAATTACTTTAAATATACCAGGACTAACAATCAGAGCACAGAAGGGACCACTAGCCACCAGGGAATTACTTTTAATATAGCGCAGCTGGTGATCAGAGGGTGGGAGGATCACTAGACACCAGGGAATAGTTGATTTTTTCAGAACTGGGCACTCAGAGTGGGAGTGGAGCCGGTCACAGGGGTGTAAATCTGCCACCACTTCCCATGCATATGTGCCCATAATGGGCATGCAAATGACACCTTAGTGCCATGCATGTCTGATGGGCTTATTTGCTAGGGGTCATTTGAATATCACGCTGGCAGCTTCCAGTGTTATCGGGCCTGGGGAGCTGTTCCCTGCACTGCTGGCATCCATGTTGAAGCACTTGGCTTGGCACTGCGCTAACAAGCCCCAATATTCAGCTGGATTGCACCAGTGTGCTATCTGATTGAATATGGTATCCTTAGAGTTCTGGGCAATGGGCAAGTGCAGCACAAACCTTTGTGCTCCGCATTGCTCATTTTAAAACTATGTGCATAGAACACCCTGCTATGTTTATATGATTACCTGGAATGTTTGAAAATAAATAATCCTGATTGGCTAAGAAAGATTTCATGATTTATAAATTAAGTGTAGGCCTTAATGTCAGGTTTCCAGAATTCTCTACTATCGATCCCACCCTGCCCTTGCATCATTTTTTTTAATGTAATCATATTGCCTCTAATTTCCTGTGACCTGGGTAGCACAGTTCTGACTCTACTAATCATTCTTGATTCTTTTTACCCTTCATACTGTACTACCAGGCAGCCTAGTTGTCCTTCTCTGGACCATCTTCAGCTCCTCCACCTTCTTCCACAGATAAGGAGACCCAACTTGCCCATAACACTCCAAAAGAGGCCTATGTTCAGAATAGCAGCATTTTTATGTTTGCTTGCACGAATGTGCAACAAACATAGTGCCACCATACGAGAATTCGTAGGTGTGCCTCCCTACTTCCAATGCCCTGCTGCCTTTTGCAGGCGTGGCCCCAAAGCGCCAATGAATGTAAGAGCTATCTATGACAGCTTGTGCAAATGCAGTGGCATACAGTTGAAAGGAAGAACTGCAGCGTGTAGGCAATTTGCATACTGCCGCCGTCGGCAGTATGCAAAGTGCCTCCACATCGACACTACTGCAACGGCTGTCACGGGCAACTTCCCAACTCATAACACACTGGGGCCCACCCCAGTGTGCTCATACCTGTCCCCACACACAGTATGGCGTCGGAGGTGCCCAATCTCTCATCGGCTCCACTGCCCCACAAAAACAGCCTGAGGTGCCACGCTGAGAGCCCACCCCAGCTTGGCAAATGTCTGTCTGCTTCCCCCACCCAACACACTTCCAGGTGCCATGTTGGGAGCCCACCCCAGCATGGCAAACCTCTCTATGGACAACGGGAGTGCCCAATCCCCATCGGCTCTGCTGCCCCCCCCCAAAAAAACTTCCTGCCGCCACGCTGGGAGCCCACCCCAGTGTGGCAAACATCCTGCGTCATCTTCCTAAAAGTAAAATAAAACCTAGAAAGAAAAAACTGTCCCTCGATGACTGTCTTTACTTCCGCCTCCCACCCATGCCCACCCACTGTGCACCCTGCCTCCCCACACACCCCCCTCACCCCATACTTACCTCCGGAGCTCGGCTGACGATCTTGGGTGGACCGGGAACACGTCTGCACTCTTTAAAGCTCACTGCGAACTGAGGAAATGCCGGAAATCTATATAATGGAATAAATGAGGTTTTTTCAACTTTGATGCATATCTCAGGCATTTTTTGGAATTTTTTCACCAAATTTTCAACATGGGGTTTTTGGGACCCCACCTCATGAATTCTGTCACTGTCATTTTGTTATTCAGTCCCAAAAGGTGATTTTGCGGTCACTGTGCGAAACCACTTTTCAGGACTGATGTACAAAATAACAGTGTCTGATTATGAGGTAGGCCCCCAAAACCTATGTTAAAGGACTGAAAAATTCCCAAATTACTGTTTTACGAGCATGCATTGCGCAGTTCCTACTCATGGTCGTAAGTTTGTGAATTTTTTAATATTTGCACTCCAGATTTTCAACATTTCCATTTTACCACACCTCCTTATGAGCAGTACAGCTGTCATTCTTCACATCTCCCCCAAAATGTGTTTCCGTGCATGTAGCATACAATTGCGCAGTCAGTGTGCGAAGTCAATGTTTGGGACAGATTAAGAAAATCACAGTGACACTGTTCATGAGCAGAGGTCTTAAAATGGCTATGTTGAAAATTTGGTGACAAAAGTCCATAAAATGACTGTGTTAGGAGCGAGCATTGCACTGTTCCCACGCACCCTCGTAAGTTCATGAATCTGTAATATTTTCAGTCCAGATTTTCACCACTAGCATTTTTCTACACTTCCTTATGAACAGTACAGCGGTAATTTTTCACAACATGGCTGAAATGTGTTTTCACACTTTCTGCACAGAAATGCGTGGTCGCTGTGGGAAATCACTGTTCTGGACAGATTAAGAAAATGACAGTGACACTGTTCATGAGTGGAGGTCCCAAAATGCCTGTGTTAACAATCTGCTGTAAAAAAATCCCCAAACTAATAACATTAAGGGTGTGTGTTGTGCACTTTGTACGCACACTCGTGACTTCACCAGTTTTTACTATTTTCACCACATTTTCAACATTGCCATTTTTACCTCCCCATGAACAGTACAGCTGTCTTTTTTCACATCCTGTTCGAAATCTGTTTCGCACCTGTGGTGCCAAATGCCGTAGTCACTGTGCAAAATCAGCTTTCGGCTACCGAACAGATATTGCCACTGTTCATAAGGTGGGGTCACAAAAAACCCATGTTGAACATTTGGCGTGAAAATACCAACGAACGCCTGAGGTGTTAAGGTTTCCGACCATAACGCACCACCATGTAGAGACTGACAGGCATCAGGGGTGTGACTTAGGATTGTCGCCTGTAATGCTTATACCATTCCACCCTCACCCGCACCCTGTAGCCAGTGAGAGGCATCGAGGTGTGCCTTGGACTCTTCGGCCCCAAAGTTCACCCCATTCTCCTATACTGTACCCATTTCACCGTATTTCCTGATGGAATGGGGTGAGCATGAGGGCCAAAGACCCAAGGCACACTGTGACACTTGTCGGTGTCTGCAGGGTAGGGTGTGGTGAAATGGCATGGCCATTATGCCTGATGACCCAAAGGCACACCCCACCAATGCCAATGCCAGCAAGCAGACATTTGACATTGACAAATGCGTGTTACTTATTTGGATCTGCTAAAAGTGCTCCCTCTTATGTTGCCCACCAACATGTTTGCAATACTACATACCACGCATACTACTTTGAAATTTTCATGTCCCTTATTATGATAACTCCAAGATCCCTTATTTTCTCCTCTACTTCCAATAACTATCCTTGGAGCCTGTACTGGCACTCCCTATGACAATGTTCAATGTGCATTACCTTATACCTCCCAACATTAAAAGTTATAACCCATTTATATGTCCGACACTACTATTTGTCTAGCTCCTCTTGTAGTTCAGTGCCACCCTCCATTGTCACCACTTGTCTCCCTATATTAGTGTCAGCTGAGAAGTTTGAAACTCAACTGCCAACTTAGCATCTAAGTTCCTTATACACTGAGATGTGTGAAGTTTACAAAACTTTGCTTCACAAGAACATCATAAAATTGGCCAACTTTTTTGTTGTAAGTAAAAGTTTATTGAACCAGCTGGACCACTGGCACAGCAGCAATGCGTCCACTTGCAGCACTGACATCCCGGGTTCGTGGACGAACTCGGGAGTTGGGAGGACTGGCCATAGGGAGAAGAATTGAGCATCCTAGGGATGGTTCTCCCTTCTCTGGGGAGAGGGGATAGAGTGTCTGGTGCCTTATGGACCCCTGGCAGAGACTGGGGGTTCTGCCACTACCAGCACCATCCATCATGGGGAGGCAGGGCAGACATTGGGCTTCAGACCCTATACATCACTGTATGCCTCACACCTGATGACCTGCATGTTATAAAATGGCGGGTGATCCCGCCATGATGCCTACCCCCAGTCTCGCCATACCCACCATGCCTCCCAGTTCCGACTGAGATGTGTGTTCTGTCAGTCGTCTCATCCCTGTGGCCCCACCCAGAGGGGTAAGCCCAGGGAGCCCTGCCAGCAGTGGTGATGCCGCTGATAATCTGGACTTGGTTCAGGGGTGTCATCTCGGGGAATGCCTGGTCGGTCGGCAGCTGGGGTGGTTGCAGTAGGAGGCAGGGTACGGTGGGACGGGCAGAAGCTAGGAATGCCACCCCCCCCCCCAAAAAAAAAGTTTATTGAACAATTTTAAACATAAAAATCAACTGCAAAATAACAATAATAAGCCTAGCCGGGATTGCGCCCATGGAAGAACAGGTTATAAATTCAGTTTCCTAACAAAAGGATGCAACTTCCCTGCCAAAAACATGAACATCGCAAGACACTATTACTCCTGCACTGACAAATAATTCTAACAACTGTCCTGTACATCAATACAATCTAATCCTGTGCTAAGGACTATATGAAAGTTACACTACTACTGTCAGGTGTCTGAGCAATATAGCATAGCTAATGAGAGAAATATGTGTGCTTGGTGCACTTTGACCAAAAGGGTTTGATAGAGGATTGAAAGCAGGTGTCAGCAGTTACTGGCACGTATGGCCCCCTCTCTATGTGTGTTGATTTGGAGCATGAGGTTCAGACTGGCACTGCCTGTCTCTGAGGAAGTGTGGTAGATTGTGTCCCTCAGGGATTTTACAGTATCCAGATGTAAGGTACGGCTCCTGAATAGCCATGTGCATATCTAATTTGTTGGTGGTGCTATAATAGATCATCTCAAAGCTAGCCATTTTCCCCAGTTCTAGGAGTCATTCTGAGACATTTGGTGGAGTTACCTCTCTCCATTTTCATAGGATGACGTGTTTAGTTGTTACAAGGGATCCTAGGATCCATGTTTTTGCCCCAGATGTGAGTGCCCCCCAGCCGTCTCCTTCCATGTGCACTCCAGTCATTACTGTCATATCTGAGAGGGCCACGGTACACATACCAAGATCAGACTGGACTTGTTGCACTCCTTCCCAATATTCCCTCAGGCTGGGGCACTCCTATACCAGGTGTGTAATGCTCCTAGCTGCTGAAGAGCATTTCTAACATTTGTCCGAGTTCCTGAGGCCCCACTTCTGCAGCAGCTGGGGTATTCTGTGCCACCTGTGAATTATTTTGAATTGAGTAAATCTGTTCCATGTGTCCCGGGTAGCTAGCCTAAGATTGCTTCAGGACTCAGACCAGACTTATAAGGATATAACTGTCTGTAACTTAACATACCATCTTTGATGGAGCCAGTCTGTTGGGTCCAGCTGGAGGGCAAGGAACCCCATATCGATGTGTCCTGCAGAGACAGACTGTTCCCACCTAGGTAGCAGGAGATAATCCAGGTCTTGCTTCTGGTGGACTGTGTACTGTGGGCCAAGGTGTAAACTTAGGACATGCCTCAGTTGCAGGTACTGCCAGTGGAGAGTCCTTCCCAGTCCAAACTCTGATTGCAGCTGGCCAAACCTTTTAAGGTAGTGGGTGCTGTCATCCAGCAGCTGGTACAGGCTGTGAATTCTGGTCTTGTGCCATGTCTTACAGTAAGTAGGGTGCCAATCTTTAAGGCCAAATTTTGCCATGGGGGAAAGGGGGGCATCCTGTGGATGTCCACTTTGCCACTCTGCTGTGCATCAGCCATGTTTTCCTGCTAGGGTGGATTGTAGAGTGGGAAAACTTGCCCAACTTTGCATAATGGGAATTGACACTTTACATAGTTCTTTGCTCATTGAGGTGCCACCTTTTCCCAGGGAAGTCTATGCATAGTGGCACTGCACCAGCAAAAGTGTTGGGGCAGTGTTAATACATATAGTATTAGCTGAATGATGTAGCCCTTCACCAGTGAAAACAGTTTCCCACACCACAGCCCACATGTTTTATTGATACATACACAACCATCTACCATCCAGCACCCACCTTCCTCCTCCCTTCCTGTCTCAGAGAAGTTTTATTTTATAATATATTCCTTCCCCCACCCATTTCATATCAGTAAAACACCCCGCTTCCCACTTTACCGCACCATTCCTGTCCCCAAAGTCCAAAAATAGTGTAAAAAACCCCACCCTACCCATCATCTAGCATCAATCCTCTCTCCTCCCCTCAAGTCCCATAAGTCAGTTAAACATGTAACAAAAAAAAGAAAGAAAATGGTCTATACTGCAGTGAGGTGTCCATACTCTTCACTGTCACACTGCCAAATGAATGAACAATCACATTGTCACCTGTAACAGCACCTGACTGGCAACGAACAATGATGCCCTCAACTATAATAAAACCTGACTGGCTGACAAGTGGTAATTTTGAATCTTTGTATTCCATTTTGAACCATAACAAACCTACTATAAGACAAATATTTGCCATGTGTGGATGGAAGGTCTTCTTTCTACTAGGTACTTTTAACAAAAGTAAAAAAAAAAACCTGTGTTTAAAACAAAAATGTGCATTTCTCATATTTTAAATTGCTTTTTTAGTTTTATAAGTGCTATGAGACTCTCCAGGGTTTAGGATGTTATGTGAAGACTGTACTTCCAGGTGCTGAAGGTAAACTGTGCAAACATCTCCTACCTCACAATGCACCTGGGTGCACAGTTATCACATACTGTAACATCCAGCTGCTTGTCATGTCCTGTTGTTTGCTTTTACACTAAAGAACAATTAGAATTTAAATTACAAAATAAAAAATAAAAACACTGAAATGTTATAACGGCACTCCAGAGGTTGGGTTACTTTTGTTAATTTAATCCTTATTTGTCTTATTTGACATTGTGGATCAGTGTTGCTGGATCACCTAAGGGAGCTCTGTGGACTCACCAGTACTGTCATCAACTGGTTTGAGTCCTTTCTCACAGGCAGGACACAAAACGTAGTGATGGGAAGTTTCTCCTCCTGCCAGAAGCCCCTGCCATGTTGAGTTCTCCATGGTTTTATCCTGTCACCAATGTTGTTCGCAGTGTGCATGCTTCCCTTGGGTGAGATCATTAGACAGTACAACCTGGGTTTTCACTGTTATGCAGATGACACCCAGCTGTAAATGTCATTTGTGCACAGGATGAATGATGCTGTGGAGGTGCTAAACAAATGTCTGGCAGAGATCCATGACTGTACATCCTCTAGCTGGCTGAGACTCAGTCCCAACAAGATGGAGGTGCTAGTGGATCAGCCTGGTCACAGGTAGGATGTAGGTGCTGCCAGGATGGGAAAAGTGTTATTCCTTGGTCCTACTCCCTTGGCTACGTCTACTAAGGTGAAAAATCTAGGTGTTATCCTTGATCATGGAATGACACTTGAAGGTCAGGTGTCACCAATTGCCAGGAGTAGTTTTTACCACCTCAGGAATGTTCTCTGGATTAAAGCCTTAATTCTGCCTGAGAACCTGCCCTCACTTGTACATGCTTTTGTAATGTCTAAACTCGACTACTGAAATGCTCTTTACATTGTGGTCAGTGGGGGGGGAGTCTCCATTGCTTGCAGTTAGTGCAGAATGCAACAGCCAAGTTGCTGATGGGCCTTCTGAGGTCTTGCCATGTAACCCCGGTCCTGCATGACCTGCACTGTCTGCTGTTGAGATGGAGAATCACCTTCAAGGTGGGCTTGCTCACCTACAAGGTCCTATACGGATTGGGCCCTGGCTACCTGAGTGACCTTCTGACTCCTGTCCGCCCTATGCACTTGCTCCGCTCCTCCACCGAAGGCCTCCTGGTGGTTCCCACGGCCCAGCTGAAAACCTCTGGAGATTGAGCATTCGAGGTGGTGGGCCTTGCCCTGTGGAACCCTCTTCCAAGATTCTTGAGGGTGTTTAAGCGGGGTCTGAAGGTGCATCTTTTTAGAGAGGTGCATTTATGAACTGTTTATGAGTTTTGGTAATAAATGGACAGGTGAATCATTTATTTTAAGTAAGGATTTTAGTTAGGTAATGTCTTACTTTTCATTGTTGTTGTTTTGCTATTTGTTTTATAATTGATTGATGTATGTTATTTACTTTCAACTCTTGCTTGCCTGTACAGTGCCCAGAGCCTCTGGGATGGGGTGCTTGATAAATAACATTTTACTTACTTACTTTTACTTATAGCACCCTAGGGAAAGATTAACTGATGGCAACACATTTCCTGGTTGAGCCTTTATGCCTGATTCATGCATCTCCTGTTGGCCAACAGATTGGCACTGACATCAGCTGTGAAGCCAGACCTTTGCTCAGTCTTTCATCTGGTGAAAGGGTGCAGCTATAGCAACCATCACCATTAGGGTGGGAACTGGTAGTAGCACGGGGGAAGCAGGGAAATGATACTTTAATGTGACTACTAAAAACTAAGGAACTTGAAGAACAGTGTTAAAGTGATTTGAGAAAGGTAGTTGAGCATCTCAGAATGACTGACATCCATAACTTATAAGTTAAGTTATGTTGCCCATATTTATTATCTAAAATACATCGTTAGATAAATAGCAACATGTTTAAACCACAAAGCAACAACATTTCACATATTTCCTTATGCTTGGATGCCTGACTACCTTTCTCAAAAAATTTACAAATATGTCTGGGCTTCAGAAGAATTTCTCTAATAACCAACTCCTCTCACAAATTTAGTGTTAAAGTGATGCCAGAATTCTTAAACAACATAAAATAGGAAAATAAATTCAATGTTAGGATGCAACAACTTTTGATTCATAGTCACATTCTTGTTTATGAACCTTACTCTTTCCAGAAATGTGTATCATTCCTTATTATACAATGGTATGTGAAAAACTTGCAACCTCATTGGTCAAAACATGTCACATGACCAAGGATAAATCCTACATAACCCACGGCTGAGGAATGGCATTTATAAAAAACATAATTAAACACATTTTAAATTTATTTTACACATGGGTCCATTGTGTAATCACAATAAGGCACTCCAGGGTGTGACTTATTGGGTGATTTACCCACTTCTTATGTGGTTAAGTCACTCAACTGCACCTTGTGACACACCGCACAAGGCGCAGGAAAATCCCCAATAACCCACACCCTGTTGTGCCTTATTGCTTAAATATATAACCCTTCGATGATATTTCAAAGGGAACAAAGTACACCCAAGTGTGCATTATAAGGACATGATGGCATTGAGGAGTTCTGGTGGTATTTATAAACCACAAGTGTGAAGTATTGTACAAGGAGTTTATATTTGTCACCAGATCTTTGAGATGCCATTATAGCCTTGGTTATGCACTTAGGGTGTATTTGATTTGTTATAATTTGTTTCAATTGTTTTCTACCAGTGCCTGCTCAAGTGCTACTGCACTTCCACTTTAGGTGCCTGAAATTTCAGTAACGTACTGTAGGAGGCCACCATTTACAATCTTATTTTAAGTGATATCCTATATCAGAATGTGACACTTAAGTAATGACACAGAAAATTGCCAAAAAAAGGGTGCAAATCCCTGGGAAATTAATATTTAAATCTGCTCTCTCTCCATATACATATACATATATATATATATATATATATATATATATATATATATATATATATATATATTATGCAAAAAAACTTCATTAATGCATCATTTAGGGTAAAAACACAAAATGTCAGGAAATGAGACCTTTAGGGTTGCCTCATTCCCCCTCATGGGCATGTCCATCATCCCAAAATTGACAGCTGATGGGGTTGGCCATTGGGGTTGTGAGGCCTAAATGTCACCCCATTCCATCTGTAATCATATACACAAGCCACAGTAAAGAAGAATTGGGTGACATTTAGGTCTCACAACCCCAATGACACACCCTGTCAGCTGTCAATCTCGAATGATGAGGCAGCGTCCTAAGGGGAATGGAGCAACACTAAAGGTCTCATTTCCTGACCTTTTGTGTTTTAACCCTAAATGATGCATTAACAATGGTTTTTTTCATAGAATTTCCTTACTTTTTGAGAAAGAATAGAAGAGTAGAAAGTTGCACAAGTTAGTGGGAGCGTAGCCCTTCAGGCCCCGTGTGCCCACCAACTTGCAAATTCCTGCCTAAGATAACAGTACAAGTACTGAATATCATATGTATTGCTGGTAGTGCATATGGTTGGGAGTGTGGGGCCCACCACCTTGAAAGAAAGCAAAGTGTCAGTCATCAGAGTGGCATAATTCAGCACCTGTTTACATGTCAGACACCTAACCACTACAAATTATCTCCATGGTAGTAACACTAGGCACCCTATAAATGTGAAGCCAGTACCACAATGCAAAATGCCATTCACAAAACATAAAGTGTGTCAAGCAATATGGGTGCAGCAAATGAATTTTCCAACACCTAAACATCATAATTCGCATGGACAGTACATCCTTTCAACAAGCTCCAAATTTCAATGTAAAAGACCAAACCGTTTCCGAGATATAAAATGTGAAAGTTTCAGGTTTTCATTCATCACACTGGCAGAATTCCACACCTATTAATATTTTACACACCTAATGACTGAAAAGTACATCCATGGCAGTAAGGCTAGCTATCCTAGTAATTTAAAGCCACTACCACCATGGAAAACGCTGACTGCAAAATGTAAACTGTGTCACGCAATATTTCAGCAAAAATTTATTGTCCGACACCTAAGCATTATAATTCACATCTACAGGACATGCCGTCAACACCCTCCAAATTTCAAGTTAAAAGACCAAACCGTTTCCGAGATATTTAATTGAAAATTTGTTAAAATTGTGCTATCTGGTCCCTCCAAATCTGGTCATCTAGTCCCTCCCTTGCGATCAAAGATCGCGATCAAAAAATCTCATGATCAAAGAATTTGCAGGCTCGTGATCAAAGAATTTTCAGGCTCATGATCAAAGAATAAAAAATTTTAAAACACTTTTTAGAGAAAAATACATGAAGCCAGAGCCATGACTCCTCAACAGAACAAAGGCCCCTGAGCAGATCCCACCCTAGTTTGCCTTTAGAAGTGACCCCTGTGCTGAGAAAATTTAAATTTTCATGTGGCCATCTAGTCACGCCCTTGCGATCAAAGATCGCAGTCAAAGAATCTCGAGATCAAAGAATTTGCAGGCTTGTGATCAAAGAATTTGCAGGGTCACGATCAAACAATAAAAAATGTTAAAAGTCAATTCTTAGCTTGAAATGCATAAAACCACAGCCATGCCTCGATAGAATGAAGCCCCCTGAGCAAAACCCACCCTCATTTGGCTTAATAAGCCAACCCTGATCTGAGAAAATAGATTTTTTTCAAGTGGCCCTCTAATCACACTCTTGCAATCAAAGATCACGATCAAAGAATCTCACAATCAAAGAATTTGCAGGTTCACGATCAAAGATCGTTAGCGAGCCACGATCAAAGAATAAAAAAGTTAAAAATTCAATTTTCTGATCATTTTGAAAGAAACCACAGGCATGGCTTGATAGCAGGAAGACCCCTGAGCAAAACCCACCATAATTTCACCTCAGAAGTCCCCCCGGGCCGAGATATTTTAATTTTTCCAACAGCAAACCAAAAACAAGATGGTGGCCATTGTGATCAAAGAATTCCGCACGATCAAAGATTCTTTGATTGCAAGCCTGCAAATTCGTTGATCGTGAGGCAGGACTAGATGGCCCAAACCCCATTCTTCTTTCGCAAAATAACCATATAAATATCCCCACTGACTTATAATGGGAACTTAAAAGTTTAATAACTTTTGAATGGATTAATAGTTTTTCACCAAGTGAAAAGTGGTATGTTCCTAGACGTAAGCTCTTTCAGATGAGCCAAGTCACAGAGCAGTATGCCACCTGACGACCATGCAGCGCCACAGGCAATATCCAAAAAACTGCTCACATAACTGGTGAAAAGTGCATTTTTCAGCATTTTGGTGTGCAACAACCATAAGTCCGACCGAAATGGAATTAAGAGATCTACCATGCCCCACTGCACATACCAAATTTCATACAAATCCGTTGAACAGGTCCAAAGTTATTAACGAGCAAAATGTTGAGTTTAACATAGAAGTGGCTTCATAACCCTAAATATAGGGGTGCGACCGCGCCCCTATAATATATTCCATGTCTGATCATGTTGGCATGATACAGTAAAGGAGAACAGGGTGAGATTTAGGCTTCACGACCCCAATGATGCACCCCGGCATCTGTCAGACTGTGGAGGATCAGGGTGGTGTGTGTGTGGGGGGGGTTAGGGGTTCAACCCTAATATCTCATTTAGTGACCTTTTTTGCATTAACCCTAAATGAAGCAATAACGCAGTTGTTTTGCATAGAATTTCCTTACTTTTTCAAAAAGTGTAATATGAGTAGTAAAAAACAGGTATTGGTGGGAGTGCAGAGCCCAGCTCCCACCAAGTTGCCAATTTTTGCATAACAATATGCATCTGGGCCCACACTCCCACTTACACAAAGCTAAGGAGCCCTGCAGCAGCACAGTAGGGCACCAAACCCTTGTAACAGTAATTTTTGCATATCTTGGGAACCGTAAGGGCTAGAATAAAAAATTCTAGCATCATTGTAATCCTGACAGCGAGTACGTCACACATCATTGCAAATGCTGTACCCCATATCTTACATCGTTTCTAATTTCACAATATCTCATGAACCGTGCAACATATGAACAAAACTCCACTGCAGGCTTACTCCCAGATTTCAAATCTTTTTCCAGTGGCTAGATCTAAGGCTCCTGTAGCAAAAAGTCTGTATCTCACTTAGTTTCCGAGATAACGGCGCTGAAAGTTATGACACAGACTGCAATGTAATCCTATGGGAAAAATGTCAATTACATCATTGAATATCTCTGCAACAAATTATTTTCCCAACACTTAAACAACATAGTTTGCATCTATATGACATCCCCTCAACACCCTGCAAATTTCAAGTAAAAAGATCAAACTGTGATTGAGATATGATCATCCCAATTTGGGCTATCTGGTCTTTCCTAGGGCCATCTGGTCTTTCTCATTAACATTCAAAAAATATATATAAATTTTCTCATAGGATATAATGGGAATTTCAAATTGTAACAACTTTTGAATAGATTAATATTTTTTCACTAAATGAAAAGCAGAATGTTCGGCCAGCAAAACTCTTTCAAATGAGCCATGTCGCAGAGTGGCACCCCACACAACGGCCGCGCAGTGCCATGAACTATATACCAAAAACTGTCTTCAAAACTGGATAATTTTGTATTATTCAGCATTTTCATGTGTAAAGACAGTAAGTCTGACCAAGATGAAATTTGCAGATCAAGAGATGTACCATGCCCCACCGGGCATACCAAATTCCATGCAAATCCATTGAACGGATTCAAAGTTATTAACGCCCAAAATTTTGACTTTAACATAGAAGTGCCTTCATAACCCCAAATATAGTGGTAGCGACCACACCACTATAATATATATATATATAGCTATATACAGATAGGAGGATAACTTTTTCAGGACCAGGTCTCTAGTATATACGAGTGAATAATTCAGATAATCTAGGTCCAGATAATCGAGGTTTCACTGTGTGTGTATATATATATATATATATATATATTTATATATATATATATATCTATATATATATATAAACAGGGACTGTGCTGAACTCAGTGACTTGACAGTCATGTGCTACCTTGCTGCCACTATTATACATGACTCTGTACCGATGGATTATACCAAGGTTTTCTGTGTAATCAGGCTTAGTTACTACATATACAGTAAGTATTGTTATTACCAGTTTGCATTATCTGTTCTGTCATAGCTAACAGTCTGCTACATTTTACTTTCACTTTTTGGTATTGTTTGACATACGTAGAAGCAGTGACGTAGGAGCTCCGCATTTACAGCTTTATAATCAGTGAGTTCCTGCATCACAACTAGCTGATGATAAGAAATAATATAGACATGCCAAAAGTAAGGATCCAAACTCCTATAGTGTAAAAGAAAAGACACATTTAAAACATTATGAGCCTGCTATTCAGTTGGGTGTAAAGCACAGAGCAAATGTTTGTGCTGCACTTTTGAATTGCCCAGGGGTCCCCAGGATGGTATATTCAGTCCGGCACTAACCGACTAAATACAGGACCATGTCGGAAAGGCTAAGTCAAGCAGCACCAAACCAACATGGCTGCCAAAGTTGGCCCCAAGAGTTAATAGCACCAGAATGCAGTTTTCAAAGGTACCCATGCAAATGAGCCCATTGGGCATGCAAAATGCTGAGGGGCTATTTGCATGCCCATTAAGGGCCCATTTGCATGGGTAGCAGAGTCTGGTAGTGTGGTGCTACCCCCCCAGTCCAGGATAGCCATAGCTATTTGCGGTGCTAGTGGCCCACCCTCCCTCTGATCGCCAGCCCCCAAGTAGAATTAAGCATCCTTGGTGCTAGTGGTGTCCCCCCCCACTGATCGCCAGCTCCCAAGTCAAAAAAAATTCCCTGGTGGTAGTGGTCCTCTATTTCCCTCTAATCACCAGCCCCCAAGTAGAAAAAAGCATCACTGGTTCTTGTGGTGCCCGCCCCCCCCCCGATCGTCAGCCCTCAAGTAGAAAAATGTTCCCTGATGGAAGTGGTCCTTCCCCTCCATCCGATCACCAGCTCCCAAGTAGAAATGAGCATCTCTGGTGCTAGTGGTGCCCCCCCAATCATCAGCCCCCAAGTAGAATTAAGCATCCCTAGTGTTCGTGGTGCCCCACTCTGGTCACCGGCCCCCCAAGTTTAAAAAATGTTCCCTGGTGGTAATGGTTCTCCTCCTACCTCTGCTCACCAGCCTGGATTAAAAAAAAATCCTCCCTGGCATCTAATGACCTCCCCCATGGCAATGGGCAACACCCCTACTCACCATAGTGGTATACATGGTGTCATGGGTGCATACACCAAATGGCACAGCCCTCCTCGCACCTCCTCGGCTGGCCACCATATGTCCAGGCGGGTGTGCCTCTCATGCTTTACAGGACAGGGTTCTTCCTGACATCACCCTGTCCTATAAATAAGAGGCACACTCCCTTCCTGGACATATGGTGGATGGATGAGGAGTGAAGAGCTTTGCCAGTCACTGATGCACCTTGGGCACTGCGGATACCACTACAGTGAGAGGGGGTGGTGCCTAGGTGCCACGGTGAAGGGAGGTCATTAGATACCAGAGAAGGATTTGTTTTAATAGGCTGGTCAAGGGGAAAACCACCACCAGGGCCCTGCAGGCGGCGTCGGAGGGCACCGCGCACAAGGGTGCCAGTGCGCAGGATGACAGGCCGGGGTCACCACACACACCGAGATACTGCTGCAGGGCTGTAGATCGGGAATGGAGGAAGGACCACCACGTGAACATTTTTTCTGAGGCTGGTGATCAGGGGCATCACTAGCACTAGAGCTGCTTAATTCTATTTGGGGATGGTGACTGAGGGATATGGAGGACCACTACCACACAAGGCAATTTTTTCTACTTGGGGGTTGGCAATCGGGGGGGGGGCACAACTACCACCAGGGATGCTTTCTATTTGGGGGCTGGCGATCATAGGGGGGACACCACTAGCACCAGGGATGTTTAATTTTACTTGGGGCCTGGTAATAAGAGGGAGGGAGACCACTAGTACCAGGGATGATGTTTTTTACTTGGGAGTTGGCGATTTGAGGGAGGCAGGACCACTAGCACCAGGGTTTTTCTGTTTTACACTAGGGGCTGGTGAGGGGGAGCATGGACAAGGGGGGGAGGGTATGCTCCCACAGCGGCAAACTGGCTGGTTGTCTGCATTACCTTCAGCAGTTGCTAGGGTTATGCCTAATAAGAGCATTTTTTAGGTGGTATTTGTGCAGTGCAAAAGGACTGCACAAACCTCTTTTGCGTCACACAAATCCACTGAATATTGGCTTGAGCCGATATTGCTGTCCCTGCCTCACCATTTGCATACCCCCTCTTTTGATTTGTACAGGTGCTACCTCTGTTTATCCATGCACCAGAGCCTTTTGAATATTGGGCTCCAGTGCAAAACACAGTTTGCGTGGGAAATACAGGTTAGCACCCATTCAAACTTCTGAATATCGGGCCCTATATGTACAATTACCTACTGTATGGTAAGTATAATGTAGCACATGGAATTAAGGTTGTAAGCAGTGTTATGAACATGGTTTACAAGTCCACAAGCTTTTGAATCTCCTTTCTTTCGCAATGTTGTGAACCCTAATGAACATGAACAGAGGTTTATTTTTATAAAATGTTATATATTTGCCTTCCTCTGATTCAGTAGTCAAAAAATCATGCACAAGACAACAGAGCATTGTACTTTGGACATTATATGCTTTTGCTTCTTAATGCTGCATGATGCCGCAATCCTTTGCTGTTGTGGAAATGATGAAGCCATGAGATGAGGATTATGACTTGATGTGTTGATATGTCTCAATTGCAGTGCAGGAAGTTCAAAAAAGAACAATCCTGCATTCAAGCATATGTCCTTAGTAATAAAGAATGATGGACAGATAAAACAACTGTCTAAATACAAATGCTTTCCCTGAGGCATCAGTAGCTCTTTTTAATGTTTTACAAATTAAGTTTAGTATGAGAAAGTAGATATTAAGCATAAACAAACCACATTTACTCTCCAGAGTCATGACCTCCATTTTATGTGGCAGTTTTGGCTTGGACAGTAAACTATAACTTCTGTAAAAAATCTAGCAAGCCCTAATAAGCTTGAAAATATCCCTTAAAGAGCAACCCTCTATAATAATAAAAAAGTTTAAAAACACTAGATTGACACTAATTATGTTCTAACATTGTTTTCTTCTAGTTGTTTGTTATTACTTTTAATTTCCCCTTCTGTTGGACTACTAAATATTGTAGATAATGTACAAATTATTTCACAGAGTTTTTCAAAATGTATCTGACAATCCCCTTGTAAGCTTACAGTTGCTGCTTGTGACATCACAATCTGTTATCATGCTGAGCACTATGATGTCATAATCAAAGGTATTGTGAGGTTAACAGGGGAGAGGCACATTTTGTCAAATGTTTTATATACAGGCTTTTTAGTTGTACTACCACGATGTGCTCTAAATCTTAGAAAGGAACATTGAAACTGAAAAAAATGATGTACTCTCTAGTAAATTATAAAGGCTGAAACATCTTATTTAAGAAAACACATGCTAAAGTGCAGAGCTGGTCTTTAATCAGGAAAAAGGATAATACAGTACATTGTACTGTATATCCTACACTCATTTTAAGCTCTGTAAAATAAAGCCTCTAATCTCCCATACATTACGACAAGCTGTCAGCATGTTCTTTTTTAATTTTATATTACAATCTTTAAATGGACAATTGAAAAACTGTTGACTTGTAATTAGATTGCATACACTACCACTGTTAAGGACTAAGGAGGATCCTATAGCCAGGTTTTACTGTTATGTACTTGAATTTTAAATACAAAGATTTGTAGAGTTGTAGTCATGGTATCAAATAAAGTTTGCAAAGGTTCTAAACTAACTCTCCCTATTTGCAGTTGTGTTACTTATAGTAAATATTACATAAAAATGGGGACTGGGGTAAAACCACTTCCCTTTAATATGCTTTAGATTAAAGTGTATACTATTAAATTACATCAAGTCAGCTCTATCCTTTATTCCCTTTTTCATGAAAAGAGTCATGTGCTCATGGGAAAGTAGGAGGCTGAGTGACTGCTTTGGGCATTGAGAATGTGAAGTTGTTTGGTTAGGTGGCTTTGAAAGGAATGCGCACTGAATCTGGAGCTTAGTGTTCCATGCATCTGAGATCTCTGGGCTGCAAAGAAAATGCTTTATGTTTTTGAACAGGTGGCACTACGCTCTTATGACTGTTCAGTCAAATCTGGTAGTTACTCTGTGTAGCACTAAGGAAGTCTTTATTTTTTTCATTGATGTTCTTTATTATCATGTATCATCAGATATATTGTACTGCGGGCAGTAATGGCTGAGGCACACCAGGACAATGTAGTGTTTACAAAAACATGAGCAACACAGTACCATGACTGAGATATTATCATATTGGGGTATACTATATTCAATAGGGACAGAGTAATAAGCAAGGGGGTTGTATTACATGTATGAGAGGGTATAAAGGCTGCAGTGGTTGAGGGTTTGGAAAATACAGAATAGACAGAAACATTATGGATGCGATTAGCAATGGAAGGAGGAACAACTATTAAGATAGAGGAGGTACAGTATGGCAGGAGAACTAGAACAAGGGGGCATGTAATGAAGCTAAGAGGGGGAAAGTTTAAGAGAGATGTGCGGAAATATCTCTTCATGAAAAGGATGGTGGATGACTGGAACAGCCTGCCAGAGTAGGTGGTGGAGGCAAAGACTGTGGATAACATCAAGTACGTATGGAATAAACACAGGGGCATATTAGGTAGAGGAATGGGGAAGGGTGACACCTATGACCAACTAGGGATAGTGGTGACGGAATAGGCAGGGTCAAGGGGCAGACTGAATGGACCCAAAGGTCCTTTTCTGCTGACAAAATCTATGTGTCTATATGCAGGTGACCAATGAAGATGACAGCTTGAGAATGAGCTCTGTGCCACCTGATTTTCCTTTTCAGGCAATTAATCCAGTATTCTGGTAGATATGTTCATGGGTCTGGCCTCAAACAACAGGGACAATTCTCTCCAAATGAACTCTGCACATACAGATCAAAATTTACTCTTAAACATGAGTTGTAAATGAAAAAACATAGTGGCTCTGGTACAGCGCAGAAGGAAACTGCCAGCAAGTGCAACAATGGTGGCAGTAGCTTCGAACATTGATACCCAGAAAATCAAAACTATGCTAAAACAGGTCCTGAAAGAAATAACTTCTCTCAAATCATATGTAGCAGCACTGAAGGAGAAGGTTCAGGATCTGCAGACTAAAGCCAGGGACACAGAAACTTATTTGTCCTACATTGATGATAAGGACACAGAGCATGAGCCAAGGATTCAGGAGCTTGAGTGCCTTGTGAGTGCCCTCTGGTGAAGGGTAGAGGCTGCTGAGAATAGAGATGCAGCGAAATTAAACTCCACTGGTGAAGTGAACACTACACAGAGTGGCCAATAGGAAAGGGCTCACTTCACCTTGTAATTATTACTTTGCGTTGTCATTCTGCCTTAACGTGAAGTAAGGCGGAGTGGCAACAATACTGGCAGCCCCTCAGTGCCCCCCCACACACACAGTCACCAGAATTAATGTGCAGCCCCGAAATGCTACTGTCGTGTATCCAGAAAATTCCCCAGTGCTGGCGAAGTGAAATGAGAGGGTAACAAAAAATGTTACGTCTCCCAGAATTAATGGCACACTCAGTCATGTGCGCAGTGGTCACAGACAGTCACCAGAATTAATTTGCATCCCCAAAATGCTAGTGTCTTGTGTCCAGAAAATTCCCCAGTGTTGATGCAGTGAAATGACTGCATAACAAGAAATGCAAAGTCTCCCAGAATTAATGGTGTACTGCAAATGCACAGACAAATTAAGATTGCACCGTGCACTCAAGAGATGCAGAGTCAAATGCAAAGGCACAACAACACCTAACCAGTGCTCACAAGTCACAAATTGAAATCTGGAAAAATATCGTTTTACGGTTGGGGTGGGGGGGTAGTGTACAGCAGTAACAGTCCACTACCAGTAAAGATACCATAAAGCAGTATAAAACATTCATGCAGGTGCAGTGGATAGCAGGTTCACACTGCTGCAACTACTCTGACACAATAAAAGTTGTCTGATTTAATGATACGCATCACACACACACACTACAAGTATTGCGTAGCAAATTGAAAACCTTTAGCAATATAACCAAATGTTTTAAACAAACTAAAATTATACACTGCTGCACCACTACACGTGGCCAAAAAAAGTCAAGAATTACTGAAAATATTACTGTGTGTGCATTAACACAGTTATACAAGAGAAAACAAAATAGAAAGACTGCCTTTTTCTCCCAATTAATCTACCTACACCACAAATACGCCCCTCCCCCAAAGCACACTTTACAGTACACAGACTGACTGTTCTAAATTAACATTCAAAATCCACACACAAGCAATAAACACTCGATGATATGAGCACAGGAGGGTTTCCTACAATCGATGCACTAAATTTTGAGCAAAAAAAAAATGGCTCGAAAAGGCTTTTTTATCAACTTTTAGAGGATTTGAGTCACAGAGCTCTGAAAGGAAACTGTCTCTATCTCTGCTACACACTCACTACACAGAACTGAGGCTGTGCAGAACAATCTAGAGCCCATGTGACCTGCAATCCCATGAAGCACTGCAAATTCACCTTGGACCTCAATAACAAGGCAAACTGATGTGAAGTACATTGATTTCAATGTACATCTCCTTACAATTGGGGGAGAAGTGGTTTGAGGAAGGCGGAATAATGTGAAGTCATTGTTTTCAAAGGACTTCACATTCCCCATTATAACGCGAAGTAGTCCGCTTCGCATTGCGGAGCAATTCGCGTATTCTGTGTTACTCCGTGAATCATCTGCAGAGCGAATTTCGGCCACTTTGCCCATCTCTAGCTGTGAACCACAGCTGAAGAAATCATCTCAGTTTTGTGGGCTTCCCAAAGAAAGCAGAAGGCAGGGATGTAATCAGCTTTCTCCAAAAAGAATTGCCTGGTCTCCTTAAACACAACTGGAAGATGGGGCTGGAGATAGACAGGGCCCACCGAACATTGGCACCAACCCCCAAGGAATGTGACAGACCCAAGCCCATCCTGGCAAGGTTCCTACAATTTCAAGATGAGTAGATCTTATCCTTGGCCAGAGAACAAGGTTCTCTGAAGTGGTGGAGACACTGAATTTATATTTTCTCAGACTTCTCCACTGAGTTGATCCAGCAGAGGACTGAATACCCTGATTTTAAAAAGCTCTTTCAAGACCAGGGCACTACTTACAGACTTCAGTATATAGCCAAACTTCAAATCAGAAGAAACAAAGTGCCCCACACTTCCCACTGTTCAAAGGAAGCTCTTGGATATGTTTGTAGATGTATAATACCATTATAACATCGAAGCAGGGACATTGAATCTCCAACATTGAAACTCTGACATCAATGGACTTTGCGTCGATGAGTATTTCTCATCGATGGGGATTTCTCGTTGATGGAGAGATACACCTAACTCCACTATCTGCATGATGTGGATTTAGATATCTAAACTGGGGGTGTGTGGAGGCACCGGCCCCCCATTGACATACTGAATTGTGATGATCCGTGTTGGCGTGTTGCAGGTCAGTGTCTGGATGTGTCAGTGTCGGTGCTGTCAGCGGGCTCGCATCAGTGTAGGGGATGTCATCGATTTTTTTTTAATTAACATTTTGTTGTTTTTTTACCTTGTTTTTGTCCTACTGTGCCCAGGGTCCCAGCACTGGCCGTACATGCGCATGGAGGTGCATATGCACTCTGTGAAGCTAGCTTAGCCCCTTCCACCACTCCCATGACAATTGCTGAATTCTCCATGGCTCAAACTGCCATCCATCCTCCACTGGGTGGCAGCCAAGGGCCGTGGAAACTCCACATTCCTTCCCAAGAGAGGGGAACTGCCTCTTGCAGCTCAATCCCACTCCTCACCCTCCCCCCCGCTGACCCCTGACAACCCAGGCTTGTTCCCAAACCCAGCTCGCCAGCGTGGCATGAAGTGTGGCATCCAGCACCTCAACCCTTAGTGCCACTGGGCCAGTGTTGTCAGGATTTCTGTTGCTGTGGCTTGGTGGACCCCTGCAGCAAAAAACTGAAAATAGCAGATGACACCCAGGGCTGGAATGTTTGGAAATGTTGTCCTCAGGAGTCTGGATTCAACACATACAGGGACATCCAGCTCCACCAATCCCAGCTGAGATGGAGTGGCAAACTACCAAATTGAAGAGGGCAGCTTAGTGAAGGAGGAACAAAAATCAGAACAGCAGACAACATGCCAGGACCCAGAGGAGAGAGGACAGTTAGAACTTGGTCAACTCAGCTGGTAGCTCAGACTGTAATGGCAAACTGGCCACAAAAAGTCTGGGAAAGTTAAAATCCCTCCCTGTGGATACCCCACTGCCAGACCCTGTAGAAATGCAGTGGTGGGTTTTTCTGCCTCCCCTCGACTGACCTGCCACAGGGAGCCCCTGGACCCCCTCAGTCAGAACCGGCATGGACATGGCTGAGCTGGTTGCCGAGGACCCATTAAAGGAGGTAACAGTAGAATGTAACCAATCATGCTGGGCAGAATGCTGCTTCCAACAGCTGTGGCTTGACAGTGCAGGGACTTGAACTGAATTGACTGCCATTCTGGATCTACAGATAGCCTTTCTGTTACCCCGGGACTTGATATCCATTCTCTTAAACAATGAATGTCAAAACCTGTGTGCCTTTATAACTTGGGGATGTTACTTATTTTCTGGTGGCTAGCTCAGGTTTGTCAATGTACACTATGCCCTTAGACACCCCCATCCCCGAATGTGCCTGGCTTTCGGACCCAGCTAGCAGGACTCGCTGAGCAGTGGAACTGTAATCCCCCCACCTGACCACCCATGCTACATAGATACATAAACAGTGTCGGCTGATAAGGGCCTACAGCCCACCCAGTCTGCCCATTTGAGCTTGTAAGTTCACTTTATGTTTTCCTAGAAGTCTGTTGTCCCTTAACCCTGACCTCCAGAATTCCTTTATGTCTATCCCATGCATTCTTAAATCCCGTAATTGTTTCAGCCCCCACCACTTCCTCTGGCAGGGTGTTCTACTTGTCCACCACCTGTTCTGTGAAGAAATTCTTCCTCACGTTTCCTCTGAATTGTCCTCCCTCCAACTTCATCCCATGCCCTCTAGTCCTGGAACATATTTTTTTGCTTAAAAATAGTGTATCCCTGCACCCTGTTCCTCCCTGTAAGATACTACTATGTCTCTATCATATCCCTTCTCTCCCTCCTCTCCTCCAGGGAGTACATGTTCAGTTCCTTCAACCTGTCTTCATAGGACTTGTGATGCAATCCATGAACCATCTTTGTTGCCCTCCTCTGAACCTTCTCTACCCTGTCTATGTCCTTATGTAGGTATGGTCTCCAGAACTGTACACTGTACTCCAGGTGGGGCCTCACTAGTGTCTTGTATAGCGGAATTATGACCTCCCTTTTCCTGCTGGTGATTGCCCTGCCTATACATCCCAGCATCCTATTTGCTTTACCTGCCGCCTTGTCACACTGTTTCCCTACCTTGAGGTCATCAGAGATGATAACCCCAAGATCCCATTCCTGCTTGGTGCATGCTGTATCCTCACCCCCCAACTGATATATTGTGCCAGGGTTTTTGTGCCCCATATGCATTATCTTGCACTTCTTTGCATTGAATTTCAACTGCCAAGCCCCTGACCATTCTTCAGGTTTCTGCAGGTCCCTTCTCATTCTGTCTACACTGTCTGATGTGTCTACTCTGTTACAGACCTTTGTGTCATCAGCGAACAGGGAAATTCTGCCCTCTAGGTCCTACGCAGTGTCACTGATGAAGATGTTGAATAGGACCGGTCCCAGCACTGATGCTGTTGTCAAGGTTGGCATGCTGTAAATCTCAAATCACAGAAGGGCAGAAAGGCACTACTAGTGGTGCAATTAAAAGCAAATCCAGTAGGGTCCGATTACCTCAGAGCCATATAGTCCCAAGTTCATCTCCTCCCCCACCGTATGGTACACCTTAGACAGCTCAGCTACTGATTCCGCTTGTTTCTCTGAAGAGGCTGCATGGAGGAGGCTATGTCAACAGAGCTGAGATTTATTACTGCATTTGCTCTCATTTATTAGTTTTATTTAAAGGGGATCCTGGGGGATGGGTGAGATGCTTGGCCACTGGCTCTGTTTGCTGACTCATACCACCTTCCCATCAACTCCCAGCTGCTACTTTTTACCACACACTCACAGAGCAACTGTTAAAATGCTGATCCTTTCTTAAGTGTGCAACGACTCTCGTGCCCCTCTCCACCACTGTCCAGCCACTGGTCTCATTGACCAAGCAGACTTTTGGTTGAGATCTGGCACACAGTGGAGAGAATGGGGCAAAGTATGTGAGACCACAGAATAAGGGAATAATGAAGTTCTAGCATGATTAATTCCAGCCGAGCTTACATACTTGGGCAACTGTCATTTTAAGCTATATACACAAGGGGATTTGGTGAGTAGGAGGGAAGGGCAGCTGCCGGAAAGAATTGCTTTGTAAGATTTTCCTGCCATTTCAAAATGGGCACAGTTTGCTGCACAGTTTCAGAGCAACCACTGTGATGGCAGCAGTGTCTCCTTCTCAAGCGAGCAGCGACTCTCGGCTCCTCCCCCCAACTACTGAGTGATGGCTCGCATCACTGCCCAGGATAGACTCCCACAGGCCCTGGCACACATATAGGTAGGACAGGAACCACTGGTTTGGCAGTACATAATGTGTATAGTAAACTACACCCCTCCCCCAGCTTCATGGTCAGTGCTCCCTTTCCCCCATCACCTCTGTGTTCACCCCAGAGAATTAGTCTGCCACCTACTTGCATCTGCCGGTCTGACTCTTGGAGTGCTGTTCTCAAAACAGGAATCTAGCACTATATTATTGTAGCTAATTGAACTTTGCTTTCGAGGCTAAGAAGACCGGGTAAGATGCTTACTAGCTGATGGCACACTAACTCACAGCAGCTTTCATGCTGTCTCATATCTGGTCTTATTGCCACTGACGTATAGACCATCCACAATAAGACAGTTGCCATCACTTCATGGAGTGTGATTTGCCCTGGCCATTCCCACTCACCATTCCCCACAGGCATCTGTACACCCACAACACTATTTATCATGCAGCTGGTTGACTCTGCCAAACATCTCTCCCCCCCCCCGCAAAAGGTTGGCACTGTATGCCCTTGCGGCTGAGCTGTCTCTACATACTCAGTGGTGACCAACTTGCTTGAGGCAGATGTAAGACTCCTAGAAAGCTACAACTCAGGATAACCTTTTTCCACACATCTTGGTTGCACCTTGTAAACACAGGGGATCTGGTGCTGCACTCTGTACATTAGAACCCGTCCCATGCCCCCCCCCACTGGCTATCATGAGAGGCATCAGAATTAGCACTGCCTCCCATTAACACCATTACCTGTTCTGGATACCCCCTCCTTTCTGATTCCATATCCAATCTATTCCCTAAGAAATAGTTGCTGGAAGCATCTGCAAGGAAGGGATGAGTATGCAACATGCCAGAGGAGCGATGCACACAGGGCATACCACTGAATGATCTAACTTAGCTGCCTAGGGGGATCCTGGGGACCCACGCCCAAAGAGGGAGCCGGACCATGGATGTGACCATTGTCCCTTCCACCATCAATGCACAAGACCTGGATGGAGGACTCCATGGAGGTTCTACTATGCCCCCCCCCGCAGTACTCGCCAAACTGGCCCACCCCTCATGTCTAAGTACTTGTGGAAATGCAATGACCTGGTTAGGAGTATAGTCATGTCATTGTGACACCACTCCCTCTTTCACCCACACATCCTCACTAGCAGGGCATTGGGACCTGAGCAAAGAAAGACAGACATGACACTTAAAAATGGGGGTTCAAGCTGACTTCTATGGACAGGGATTAGGCCTTGACTGCTACTAAGATTTTGGCAGGTGGTAACAAGCACCACTGATGCTTCTGCTATATGTGTGCTGAGGGACCAAGGGTAAGTGATTCAGATGCCCTCCATCCCTGCACTGCTCTATCTCCTTGCATCCCCAAAATGTTTTTTTATTAGTGTGTATTGTTGTTACATGCTGTTTCAAGAGTTATTTTTTAGTTGTACAGTTTTCTCATTTACCTACCTGTTTATTGTTCAAGTTTTATTCAAGTACTGTAGGAGTGATACTTGGTTTTCATGGGCAGAACTTATCTACAAACTCTCTATGCATGCTGTGTATCAAGGATGCCACTGCATGGCCACTACAAGCATATACAGCTGCAGAAGTAAACATCTACTGATAGCCAGATCTTGATTGTCAGTGAGGCACACAAGGTAAGACTACAAGTGCTCACCTGAGAATCTGGCTTTCGGCTGTGCACACCCACTGGCAAACCCTGCTGGTCTGGTATATCTGTAAACTTGGCAGGAACACTTGGATAAATAGGTCTCATGGAACGTCAAGGGAAATCAGACTCTGTTCAAATGCATGAACATTTTAGATCACCTGTGAAGGGAGGGGGAAGGAACAGCTTTCTTGCAGAAGACCCCTCTGACTCAATCTAAAACAGGTAACCTTAAAACAAGCTGGGTTTCCCAGGTGCATAGCAACACCTTCAACTCAAAGAGCAGAGGGATGGCTATTTCCATCCACAAAAACATCCCCTTCAGTCATCAAAAAGTGGCAAGTGATTTGGAAGGAAGATATGTCTTTGTACAAGGCACACTTTGGGGTCATGATCTGACGTTATGTAATGTGTATGGCCTCAATAGCCCAGATCACACATATACTGATCTGGCACAAATGCTGACAGAGAACTGCAGGGCCATCTCATCATTGGAGTGGATGCCAGTGTAGTCTTAGATGACTTCTTGGACAAGCCCAGGGCTCCACGGGGCCAAGGAAAGCAGCCATCCTGGATTTAATACTTACTAATAGTGAAAGTATCAGGAAGGTCTCAGTCATGGAGCCATTAGGAACAGCTGACTATAAAAAGTCTAATTTCATATTAAACTGGAGGCAGTCAGGAATCAATCCCAAACCAAAGTTCTGGATTTTAGGAAGGATGATTTTAAAAGCATGAGGAAGATGTTAAGAGAACAAACTGAGAGGGGTTACTTTGGCGGATGGGGTAGCAGTTAAGTAGGAAATTAATAACGGGTTGACAGAGATCACAAAGCTCTGTGTGAGGATAGTGAGGAAGGGAAAAAAGGACTAAAAGCCTGTTTGGGTTAATAAATAAGTTAGAAAAGTTGTGAGGGCTAAAAGGTAGCCATTATGAAGATACAAATCTAATCCGACAAAGGGTGATAGAGTGGAATGTCATAGCAAAATGAAGAAAGCTAACAAGGTTGTGAAGAAGGCTAAACTGGACACAGAGCTGAACATAGCAGAGGGTAGGTGCTAATGCCTTCTTAGGGTACACACAGGAGAAGAGGAAGACTAGGGGGTGCATATTTCATCTGAAGAAGGGTTTGGAATGGGAGGAGGAGGACAAATGAAAAGCAGAAATCTTCACTAAATACTTCTGCTCTGCTTTCTCAAGTCAAGGAGAGAGGACCAGTGCTGGGACTACACCATAAGCATGAAAGGGGGCCAGTAAACAAGGATCCCATTTTAGTGGAAAGAGAACATGAAGGCATAAATACATTAAAAGTGGATACGTCTATGCCCCAGATTGACTGCATTCTAAGGTACTTAAAGCGATGTGACAAGTTCTACCAGAGTCACTAGCAGATCTTTGCAATAGCTCACTAGAGGCAAGGATAGTTTCCAGTGACTGGAGCATAGCTAAAGTGGTTCCACTGCATAAGAGTGGGAGCAGGAATGAATCGTGGAATTATGGTTATCTTAGTCTAACAGTTCTTTTTATTATTTAACTCATTTTTGTCATTTAACACTTTTTTTGCCCTCAGACAGCCCCCATCTGACCCCCCCCCAGCCCCGTCACCTGGAATTGCCAGGGTTACCTTATGCCCAGCCTGGGAGTGGAGCCTGAATGTAGTCGCATGAGTCTAACATTTCTTGCAGGTAAGTTGCTTGAGATAATAAAGGAGTGAATAGTAATCTTCCTAGAGACAAAGAGAATTTGAGACAGGTGATAACAAGGGTTTCTGGGAGGGAGGTCATGTCAGACAAGTTTGAAGGAATTGTTTTATTGGTTAGTAAAGGCAGAGAACACGGGACAATCAGAATAAAGTAAAATCCATGGAGTATGACCACCCACTGCTTACAAACAGCCTGCTGTGAGCTGATATTGCACACCCAGATCATTAACTCGCCCCTTATGATCAATACCTGCACATCTGGAGAAAATGCTCCAGTAACATTGATTTAATAATTCAGACCCAGGAGCTCACTGACAGATTTCTCTCTAGCGGTTATGATGTAAACTTATTACAAGTGGCATACACGAGGACAGAGAATAAAGAGCGGGATCTCCTCTTAGTCCCAAAAGTGAAAGGTTTAGACACTAAGGAACCTGTATGTTTTGTATACACCTGTATCTGGACAAATTGGAGGTCTTATCAAAAGATATTGTACCATCCCATTAAATGACTCCGTACTGAATGAAGAAATAGGGAACACCCACAGAACTGCCTTTTCTAAGGCCCTTAATTTGAAAGATAAACTGGTCCACAGGCAGTTTAGATCATCAAACAACCAACATGAATATAGGAGTTGGATTCCCCCTACCCCAAAGGGCCTATTCAAGTGGGGATTCTGCCATATTTGCAGATTCTATAAACAAACCAGCCATTTGGAGCTTGAAGGCTACAATGGGAGAGCTGAAATCGGAAGCCTCATTAACTTGTAGAAGTAATTGTGTTGTGTATGCTCTCTGGTGCCATATCCAAAGTTATACATTGGCAATACCATTAGGCCACTACACCAACATAAACAAGAACATGTTCATGGCATCAGGTCCAAACTGATTAATATCCCTGATGGGAAACATTTTAACGAATGCTGCAACAGTAACCCCTCACTTTTGTCCTTCATGGGCCTGGAAACAGTGGGTAGAGGAAATAGGGAAGGGGATAGACTGTCGCATCATCTACAAAGGGAAAACTATTCAATCTTTCCTTTTGGACACTCAATCCAAATGGCTTAAATTTAGATTGGGACTTAAAACCCATTCTGTAATCCTTAGACTTTGACTTTAAAATGTTAAAATGTACATTAATGTGTTGCCATTCGTGTATAATATGTCCTCAGATCATAACATTAGGTTTTTGTTTCTTTCAGCTTCTGTCATTGGCAGATGGACCTCCAGGCTAGCAAATTCCCCACTGATTCCCACTGCAAAATACATTATACATGAGGAGATTGCAATGGCAGGAGAGATACCAGACAGAAATTGATACATCCTTTCTTTCTTTCTTTCTTTCCAGAGGACAGATTCTGTAATATCCTTTTAAGTTTACTTTTTTATATAATTGCTGATTGATACCAGAGCTCTCCCCCTCCACTCATCTGCTTTAAAGCCTGCAATTCTTTCAAATAACTCCAGTATCCTTAATTGCTTTAAATTGATAGAGGGGTTCTTAGTCTGATCATGCAACTGAATTAGGATCCAGCCTGACCACTACAACAAGGTGACCACCTCATCGGTCAGGAAAAAGCATCATGTTTTATCTGTGATCAGCAAACACCTGTGAGCCTCTTATTAGCTGGAGCACACTATATAAACAATGAAGCCAGAGAGTGATTTCCCCACAAGACAGAGAGAAAGCACAGGAACCTCAGCTCAGAATGGCAAGATAAAATATAATGCTTTTTCCTAACCAATGAGGTGATCACCTTGTTGTAGTGGTCAGGCTTGATCATAATTCAGCTGAATGATCAGACTAAGAACCCCTCTATCAATTTAAAGCAATTAAGGATACTGGAGTTATTTGAAAAAAACATGCAGGCTTTAAAAGCAGATGAGTGGGGGGGGAAGGGGGATCTCTGGTACCATACTGTAATTATATGTTTTTGTTTGGTCACACACCAGATGCACCCCTATAAATTTTGCAAAGATGTATTGTAAATGTGATATGTTGAGTTTGCCAAACCCTTTATATTGAAGTTTACTTATGTGACTTAAACTCATGTTGTTTTGAGCTATGCTATTTTCCTTAGCATGGCCCATTTCTGCTGATGTTTCCAGCCCGATTTTTTTATAAGTGTGTTTGTTATTCACACTTTGGTGTTACCATAATTTATTTACCATTGTCTGACAGGTACTCACTTGTAGTTATGTCCCTTAGTTTCACTCCCACCAGAGCCACTGACCATCAGTTTCCCTTTAAGTGCTTTAGTTTTTGTAAACTGGTGTGACCAGTTAGATTTCACCAGTGTAACTTGCTTAAATAGGGGAGTGGTAGTCCAACAAACCAGCCCTCTGACAAAGACATAACAGCCGAAGTGCCAGGGCTTGTTGAATAGCAAGAGCTTCCTGTGTCTATTTTCAATCTCTGTGAACTGCAACCAATAAATCTGAGCGCATCTGTCTATAGTCTGTATAGTTCTTAACATACTGTGGATTGTCCTCTCCATGAGTTCTCTAGCTTCCTGATGTGTGTGTTGTTTTGAGGAGCTAGGCTGCTTCTGCAGAGCACTGGAATCCCTGCACTGCCATGCACACATGTCCTGTCCTGACTTTCTGACAAGGAACAGGTGATAGACATACTGTATCTTAACTTCAGCAGGGACCTGGAAAAGTTAGAAAGTGGTCAAAATATGGCAATTAACATTTAGATGCTAAAACGTAAAGACATATATGCGATCAAAAAAATAAGTCTTGAATGCAGTATGGGGAATGTTGTAGTGCATAGCTCTACTGAGGAAAAGGACCTCAGAGGCATAATTTCAGAAAGTTTGAAAACAGCAACACAATGCAGTAGGGCAGTGGGATAAGCAAATAAGACATTGGGATGCAGAGAAAAAGGGACTGGTAGTAGAAGGGAGGTGTGTCTGCCCCTATACAAGTCACTGGTTCATCCTACAGTAACCTAGAATACTATGTATTTTTTTGGAGATCAGTCTTTAAAGCAGCAGTGTATGATAGCAGTAAAAACTTTAACCTCCACTTTTTTTTATCTTTTAGAATGTCCCTTATCTCCAGATTTACACGATATCCCTTTTTCTCCATTTTGAGACTGATTTTTTTTACAGTTGGTATAATTAAAGGAGCGTTCCTTTTAATGTGGCTTTGATCATTCTTTGTTGGTATTGAATCCCCACTGTTTAAGATCAGGTTTCTTGTGGTTATAATGAACTAGCATGCAACAGACACTGCTCCTGACCTTACTGGATAAAAGGTGTATAAAAACAGCTAAGAATACAATGAAAACCTGATTCAAGCCTTATTAAAAGTAGTGATTCTTGTATTATTTCAAATATGAAGGCACTTTGTTAGGAGAAAAGGTGTCATTATAAGACTATACAATTTATATTTATGTCCATATCTTGACTTTCTCCCAGTTCTGGAGCTCCTTTAATGGGGGTGATGTAAGGATGCTAGAAAGCATACAAAGTAGGCTCAAAAATTAATAATTCCTTTCAGAATATCACTTATGAGGTTAGACCTTCCAGGGAGGTAACCTAATGTGAACACATCTGTGGGATATGAAGGTATCCCCTCATATTTATTAAAGACAGCAGCTCCAGCCATAGCCTCATTTCTGGCTAGTGTTTTCAATCTCTCCCTATCTAGCGGAGTTTTTGCAGAAGCCTGGAAGCAGGCCAATGTAATTCCCATGTACAAAACTGTTAATAATGCTGAAATGGGCAAGTATAGGTGTGCTTGTTGCCTATCAGATTCACAAATTTGAACTGGAGAACAGGGACTTCTGGGACCTGGATATACCAAGAAATTTGATCCTGAGGTTATGTGCATCAGTAGCCTATCAGGTGGGCTAAAACCCATGATGTAAGGTCTGGAGTGCCATGGATGGTCAACCAGTCACAATGGAGTTTTTGCAGAAGTCTGGAAGCAGGCCAATGTAATTCCCATATACAAAACTGTTAATAATGCTGAAATGGGCAATTACAAGCCTATATCATTTCTGTCAATTCCATCCACAATTTTTGAAAAACTGATAGTGGGTCACTTCAAATGCACTTGGAGTCATTTAAACTATAATCCCTACCCATCTTGTTTTTGCACTAAGCACAGTACTTCCACCACTCTCATCAATGTAATTAGATACATACAGCAGGCACTAGACAGGAATATTTTGGTGGGGGCTATATTGATAGACCGTTAAAAAGAAGTTGATAAGCCAGATCATAGTATACTCCTTGAATAAATTGATATTGCTGAGATTAAACAAAAGTGCCTTGGAATGGTTTTGTAGTTGTTGCATGTAATAGACAGACAACAAGTGATTTCCCTAAATAACTATATATGTCATTTCAGTCCCATTAAATTAGGAGTACTCCAAGGTTCTGTGCTTGGACCTGTGTTGTTTAATCTGTACATGAGTGATGCTGTGCCTCACCAAGAGGTGCCTTACATCACTTGTATGCAGATGATACTGTATTGTATATGGAAGGTTCATTGGTTGAAATGAATCAAAGTCACAGCACAATTTATGATATATTACAGTTCATACTGGATAGATAGGTGACTATTTCTGGTATAATAAATTGGTTTTAAATGTGAGTAAATCCTATACGATGCTCTTTTGGAGCAGACATAGACATGTATCTGTCCAGTGTTAACTGGATATAAAAACAACTGAGTGGCACAGCCCACAATCAGTGGGTTCTTGTAAATATGTTGGAGTCTGGCTTGACCCACAGTTTAAATGGCATATCAATATTAACATATTACTGAATAAATTGAATGTGAAGTTGGGGCTTTTGCATAGGCATAATAAATGTACTGCATCCCTCTGAAGTCACAAAAACAGATAGCAGATGAAATGATATTCCTGCTTTTTAACTATGGGGACAAGGTGTATGGGGAGGTCATCCAGAGAGAGCTAGGGTGGATGGAAATAATTTACAGCACGTTTGCCTGCTTCACCCTGAATGCTAGTTGAGAGTGGTATCCCTATAGCTGCACAAAGACTTGGGCTGGCTAAGTCTAGAGGATTAAAACCAACTTCATTTGACATGCTTTGTATATAATTGTATTTTACAGTGGTTGCAATTTACAGTTTTGAGTTTTTAAAAATCAGAACATCTAGAAGGGGAAATACGATGCTCAAATTGTGTCTAATTTCAGGACCCTATTTGCAACAAATATAAGGGCTATTTTGCCTTCTCTTAAACTGGACCCAACATTTGGAATAGTCTATTCCTGCAGTTCAGAACCACTGCATGTTCACATGTATTATGAAGACCAATAACAGCAACCATGAGTTTAAAGCTGTGTTGTGGTGTCTGTGAAAATGGATACATTTTAATGATGTAATAGTCCAAGCTATTGCTACTGTAGGTTTTTGCCATATTTATATTAAATTATAGAAAACAGCTATGTTAATGCTCATTAGGTTAGCGGCCACACCAAACTCAAACCCCCAAATGGCTGAAAATAAACTATTAGGGTTGTCAGTTCATTGACCACAAAGTTTGAAACGTGCTATTAGGACTGGTAACTTCTAACCCCCCCATGTCCCTTAACCTTATGAATCAAGGCAAGTCCACAGGGACAGAGCCATGCATCAATGGTCTGGTACCTCATAAAGGGACAGCATATTCAAAATTGGTAACGTAATCCCAACCCCCCACTACCCTCATGACAAATACACAATGTACAGTACAAGTCACATTAAACTGTTCCTCCAATGAGTTGTTTTAGAATTTCTGACTAAGTTGCATAAGTGTTGTTGGATCCAGCACAAAGCCTTGCACAAACTTATTCTTAAGAGTTAAAACTTAGTTTTGCATTAAATTGTGGTTGGACTGCTGACGCAATCCAAATGAGTTGCAAAACTGTTTAACAAACATTGCTCTTGAGCTGGTCAGGCATTGAAAAACGATGTAATATGAGTTGTCAATGCACTGGCAACTATAAAAAACAATGCTAAACCAGCTCATTGGTGGAACAGTTTAATGCAACTTTTTAATGCAGCTTGTACTGTACATGCCCAGAGTCATGTCACACAGGTCCAGTGTTTCATACATATTGTACAAATTGTAGATCTGTAATAACAGTACCTTTGGGTGCATACCTGAAAGGTGTGCATCCATTTATAACACTGACTTATTTTTTACACAGTATTAAAGACCCTGCACAAAGCAGCAGAATTGTTACAAATTTGAAACTACCATGCACATTGCACACTTGTAACTTACTTTCCTTAGGACATATACTTAGAAATAGTCACAGGAAGTTACATGCTTGGGACATATAAGAAATAGTCAAAGCAAGTTACATGTTTGGGATATGTCTACTGCTTGAAGCAAGGTCTTGTTGTAGCTGCATAAAACAAGTTACAAATGGATGGTTCATAAGGTTGTGCTAATGGATGAAAATGGCTGTCAGATGTTGAAATGCTGAGTAGAAATTGCATAATTAAATGCTTTTGGGCTCTGTTATATTTAATAATTGGTATGCCATCTATGTCTTATTTGCCTAAGAGTCTTTGAATATTTTATGTAATGTATGCAAACCTCTGTGCTCCCAGAAACCTCTTCTTTTATCCCATAGATTGGAGTCTTGAGGTGAACTGGTGGATTGCCACACTGCAGGTGACTTGAGTGGAGTGGTTGCAGCTGTTGAAGTAAGTGAGTGGACCATACTGTTGATGTCCTAGGAGCTAAGCCAGCAAGAATGGATGACAAGAAGGGTTTTATCAGAGAGCTGGAGGGCTCAAGAAGGAGCAAACTTACCAATATCATAAGACAGGTTTAACGTGCTAGCAAAAGACTTTCTGTCTTCTGAGGGTAAAGCAAGGAACTCTTTTGGCGATGCACACTCACCAAATTTAACAAAAGTTACCCTTCAAAAGAACTGATCGAGAAGTTAAAATTCACTTATAGAGAAAAGACACTTGTCAATATTAGTAATCCCTTTACATGAAAACTTCTATGTCTGTTTTACCACTATTAATATTTGAAAGATTTTTAAAGTCAGGAGATTTTCTCCTTTTTCCATTAATTTATTGAAAGTTTTAGTTGCTTTACTTTTTTGCCATGTAATTGGATGCAAGTTTGAATTTTACAGTTTGACCAGTCCCATTGCTGCATGACTTGTATGTGTGGCACCATGGCAGCTACTGGAATACATAGCAGTGTCTGTGTGCATGTCCAACATTCTAGCACAAGGAGCTGAGCTACACAGAGCACATTGCCACCAGAGCAGTTGTTTTGTTTTGTTTTTTATTCTTGCCTGACTCCTCGGCTTCAAAGGGGGCCTTGTATCTTCTCCTACTCCATCTGCCAGGTCCTGCCACCAGGATCCCTCTCATTTCACATTGCTCATTCAGCCAAGGGTATATTCATTTTCCCCCCATATTTCTCTGTATCCCCTGAGGATGCCAGTGTAGACGACGTTCATCCAGATGAACAATGTGCTGATGCACGCAGTTGTCAAGCACCTAACAGCATCCTCCCTCCCCTGACTCTGGAGAGCAGCGTGCCCCTACCGCCCATGTTTCCACCAGCAGAGAAGCTATGGGTGCTTGGATCAATCCAGTAACCCACCCCTGGAGGAGGAGGAGAGCATCCTTTGGGATGCTCAATCCTGCTCCCCCCATCTGACCTCAGATGGCCCGGGTCTGTTCCCGAACCCAGGTCACCGATGTAGCATGAGGTGTGGCGTCCAGCGCCTCAGCCCTCAGTGCCACTGGGCCGGCTGCCAGAGCAGTTTTTAACTACTTTTCACCTAACCTATTTTTATATGTTATTGCTTGAGCATTGCCATTCACTTGCCTGGTAAATCTAGCATCTGCTGAAGACTTTAAATGTTACAAGCTATTGAATGCCAATTAGCAACATCTGCTCTATCCATTTTGCTTCCAAACTAAACTTATACAAGTTAACATTGTAACAGGTACAGTAAGTGATCAGATTTTTCTAGTGGAACTCTTACATCGGGATCTACTTGTTTGTTTTTTAGTGAACTGTGAACTTGTAGATATACAATTGATCTAGATAGTTGGATAGCACCAAAACTGGTTTAGTTATCTGCAGTCTTATTACAAGTGCATTTTTAAAAGGGAAATACTATTTATTAGATCCCTTCCTGATCTTATCTGCCTTAAAACTGATTTATATACTTGAAACCCTCTTAGTTAGATTAGAGAGGGCTCAGAGGTACCAAGGCCCTTAAAAATGGAAAAGGAAAATTCCAGAACAGCCAGCACATTTGACAGGAGCAAAAGAGTACAGTTGCAAGAGCTAATATTATCTTTTCTACAGAAAGTGGAAAAAGAACTGAATTTTTACTCACACAGGCTAGTACACTGTCCGTGTTATTTGTATTTGTAGATCCCCTACCCCCTTCACCTGATCAGAAGAGACACACACACACAGTGGTTTGAAATAAATGGCCATAGCCATGTGTTTATTTACAAACTACCACATACATTAATGGTGTAACATGTACAGCTTGGTACTGTCAGCAAGCCTCTTACTGTGCTGTCCGTCCCTTTATCCAAGGTGGAACAATCTCTTTAAAAGGGGCATAACCTCTGAAGGGACTCTGGCCTTTAAGGCATGCAGGGTGGCTCCTGGGATATGTGCATAGTGCCTCTCTCCCATCAGCGGAAACTACCCATTCGGGCCAAAACCCAAGGCAGCTCTCCTTCGACTGGGAGATATGGCTCCTCATTATTGGGGGCTCACCTCCTGCCAGCCTCAAGAGGAACACATCTGTGACAGTGGGAGGTTACCCTCATTACCCCCATGTACTGTACCTGCAAGACTATGGTACTACTGTACCACAGATGGCTCTAGTTATCCCCCAAAAGCATGCCATGATAACAGCTTTCCAAACACCCTGCATATCTGCTAGGAACCTATCCAACCCCCCTGTAGATAAATGAACCCTATCTTTAATGTACAGCTCCAGCAATTTGTTTACAATATCACTGTGCCACAGAACCATATCCCCAGTTGAGCCCATAAAACTGTGCATCAAAATATTTAGTACCCTTTGGGCCTTCTCAATCACCCCCGGGTCCTTGGCATACCTCCAGGATCATCGCTGCATAATATGCAACCATATGAACACTGTCCCAGGGCACATTGCCATAAAAAATGCAGGTCATCTTTCATCTGGCAAATCAGATCTAATGATTTTTCCAAACCTAAGTCATTTCCAACCAAATAAACCAGCAACACTGTGGGAGGACCATGACAGCTGGCCTTGGCCATCACCCATGGCAAAAAGTCTCTCCAGATGCTACCTGTATGCCCCACCCACTGCACTTGATGCCACCGTAGGTCTAAGAACAGGTTGTCACCTCCAGGTATCTGCCTGGCCCTTCTGGCTGCCCATTGTATGAATGAATGACTGCAGATCGATACACGCTTCACCTGGAGATTACCACTAGTCAACAAATAAAAGAAAGTTAAAAAAAATGTGGATGAATTTATCCTTCAAAAGCCTGAAACTTCCACTGGCCTAAGGTCTTTAATTGGGTATCTGTCATGCTTGTGCCATCATTGTTGTCCCACTGCAAATGGAATTGGTACTAAACTCAGCTGAGTTTAATTCCATATTCATCATGGCTCTGTCCGATACATATTGGACCTGAAGTACCACCAGATGGTTGCTGTTTTTGTGGCAAAAAAGTGGCCCCCAGGACACTGGACTATGCATGCCTGTATTTCTTCCCTTGTGTCCCACATGATGCCTCTTGGATCCCTTAAATTGCACCAGTATCCACCTGCCAGGTGGTCTGTTTTGTTGCACTGCAGATGCAAGAATCCACCCTCATGTGTCACTGCCACTGCCTCATCTGCCAACAGCCACCTCTGTTCCAGCAGACTTGTTTGGTTGTGCCAATTCTGACACCTGGAATCCACAACAGTAGGCCACCAAAAAGTCCATCCTGAATAACTGTACCTCAGATACAGTATGCCTATGAATATCTGCTCCAACTCAGCCCACACCTGTTCTAAAAAGGCAGGACTAATTAGGCACCACTGGTCTATCCTCTTAGGTGCCCTTCATGTCCAACCTTGTATCTTTTTGCGAAGCGTAAAAGCTCACATGTTGTCCTGCACACTGGCAACTATTGAAAACCAGGCTAAGCCACTCATCTGCTCAGATTTCAGATTCAGATTTTTATTGACTAAAAACATGTATTAAACACGCAGTTTATAACATGCACAAATGGAATACAATTTCATTTATAAACTAAAACAACTTCCTCAAAATGTGTTTCTATACTTACTAATTTGTGAGCAATGTTCTCCATTCTGTACAATGTAATTCTATTCCACTCATAATACTCCCGGCTTTGTTGTTTATGTATTAAAATTTCATGTTTTTTATATCTGTGCATAAGTGCTCATGTAAATAATTGGTCTGGATAATACAGATATTTATAAAATAATTGGGCTTTCAATGGTCTGCACATAGCACTGGAATCAAACTGAGTAACTGCATAAATTATATGACTTTGACATGTAAGCAACTATTCCTTTTGCAGTGGGACAACCATGACGGCACAGTGCAGTGACCTGGCTAGGATTCGCGAAACCTCTTCCCCCACCCAGAGACAACTAGGGCCACCACCGCTACCTCAGAGGTTGCCAAGAAAGAGGAGCAGCTGGACCAAAGTGGGCTTGGGGAGGGAGAGGGTGGTGGAACAGAGGTGTAGCACTCCAGTTGTACCTCTCCACAATTCATATGCTGTTCTGGTGAAGAGTGGTTCCTCTATGGAGGCACCTGCAGTGGAGACCAAGGAGGATGCTGGGAACCTCCACAAAGGAGACCCACAGGAGGGTGGCACAAGACCCCAGAGAGGAAGGAAACAACTCCTGGTGGGGGACTCAATCATTCAGAGGTAGAAGTGGGGGAGGAAGGGGATACGGAGGTAAGGTGCCATGGCATGGAGGGACAGGAAGCGAATCCTCAGGATCATGGGAGCAGCTGCACGAGGGAGGGAGATGGATGTCATTGTCCACCTAGGGACAAATGACCTGGCTGTGAATAGGATCAGAGCAGTGCAAGAGGAGTTTGTAGAGTTGGGGAGGGGCCTTAGACAAGTAACATGTACGGTAACCTTCTCAGAGGTGCTGCCTGTCTATGGCAAGGATGATGCTAAGGTATTCCGCACCATGGGATTCAATAAATGGTTAAAAAACTGGTGTGGAGCTCAGGGTTTTGGCTTCAATGGGGACTGGGGAGCCACCTGGAGGGATGCAGGCCTATACTGGTGCGATGGTTTGCATCTGCACGGGGGGGGGACCAGGATCCTAGGTGATAGGTTTAAATGCTTCATTGGAAAGTATTTAAACTAACCAAGGGGGAGGCACTGAAAAGGAGCAGGGAAATACCAGCCTCCCCCAACAAAATACAGTAGTTAGAGAGGTAAACACCAAGGTAGAGAAGTCAGTAGGGAGCAGGACAGAGGTAAATGTAGAAAAAGGCAGTAAGGACAGGGATGAGGCTAAAAGGGGTAAGACCATCAAAAAATGGAAGGTGATGAGTACCAATGCCCACAGTCTGTTTAACAAGCTCCCTGAACTAGTGGTCTTGATGGAAGAGGGATGCCTGGATATTGTGGCAGTCACCGAAACATGGTACACAGAGAACCATGACTGGGATATCAACATACTAGGATACACAATCTACAGGAGGGACAGGGTGGTTAAAAAGGAGGAGGAGGAGGAGTGGCTCTCTATATAAGAGAAGGGATTAAAGCAACAAAACTAAAGAGTAAACAGGAAGTTGATGAGTCACTATGGGTCACCCTGGAGACAGGAAATTGCACCACAATCCACATGGGGGTTGTGTACAGACCCCCATCTCAGGGGGAGGAAATGGACAAGGAAATGATAGAAGGCAACCTTAAAATGGCAGAAAAAGGGGAAATATTGTTAATGGGGGACCTGAATATGCCAGATGTTAACTGGAGTACCTTTGCTGCAGGCACATCCAAGAGCAGGATCATTCTTGATGCCCTACAGGGGGCATGCCTCAGACAGATAGTGTTGGAACCCACTTGGGAGGGAGCAATCTTAGACTGGGTACTCTCAAATGGGGAAGGAGAAAGGATCTCAGATTTAGAAGTGGTTAGCCATCTGGGAACAAGTGACCACCAAACAATGTGGTTCACAATAAACACAGCCATAGAGTCAAGCAATACAAAAACAAGAGTATTGGACTTTAGGAGGGCTGACTTTAGGAAAAATGAGAGAGTGCTCTGAAAAGCACTAGCAAACAGGCAAGAACGAGGGGTGGAGGAACAATGGGGAATAATCAAAACAGCCATCGCAGAGGCAACAAGCCTTTGTGTGAAGCAAATCAACAAAACAAAACAAAGGAAAAAAACACTATGGTTCTCAAAAGAGGTGGAAGGGAAGGTTAAGGAGAAAAGGATAGCATTCAGGAAATATAAGGAAACACAGAAGAAACAGGACAGAGAACTTTATCAGTTAAAGCAGAAGGAGGCAGGGAAGGTAGTCAGAATAGCCAAGGCACAAACTGAGGAAAAGATAGTCAACTCTGTTAAAAAGGGGGACAAAACCTTTTTTAGGTACGTTAGGGAGCAAAGGAAGACCAAGGGAGAGATACAGAGACTTAATAAAGAGGAGGGAATGTGGGCAGAAGGTGACAATGGAAAAGCAGGGATACTGAACAAATATTTCTGCTCAGTATTCACAATGGGAGAGGAGGGGGAGGTACCTAAACAAAACAAGAAAAACACTCTGAATAGGGGGGTCAATACCAGTCCATTCACAGAACAAAGGGTTTTGAAAGAACTCTTGAAACTGAAGGTAGACAAAGCAATGGGGCCTGATGGGATTCACCCCAGAATTCTAAAAGAACTAAAGGTAAAACTAGTAACGCCACTGACTACTCTCTTTAACAAATCATGGGAGGATGAGGTGGTACCTGAGGACTGGAGGAGGGCAGATGTGATTCCACTTCACAAATCTGGGAGTAGGGCAGAGGCAGGAAACTACAGATCAGTTAGCTTGACCTCAGTGGTAGGGAAAATGGTGGAATCACTTCTGAAGGAAAGAATTGTTGAGTACCTAGAGGCCAGTGGGGCACAGGACCCAAGGCAGCATGGCTTCACAGCAGGAAAGTCATATCAGACGAACCTAATAGATTTCTTTGACTGGGTGACCAAAGTAGTAGGCCAGGGAGGGGCTGTGGATATGGCCTACCTAGATTTTAGCAAGTCATTTGACACATTCTCACACAAAAGATTAATATACAAGTTAGCCAGCCTTGGAGAGGATCCCAAGGTGGTAGCCTGGATAAAAAACTGGCTGGACAACAGGATGCAAAGGGTAATAGTAAACGGAGTCCACAGTGAAGAAAGGAGGGTAACTAGCGGGGTACCGCAGGGTTCAGTACTGGGACCGGTCCTCTTTAATGTCTTTATAGGTGACATTGGAGAGCACCTGGAAGGAAAAGCATGTCTATTTTCAGATGACACAAAGATCTGCAACAGGGTTGATACACAAGGTGAGATGAAAAGGATGAAAAGGGACTTGGCAAGGTTGGAGTAATGGTCAAATATATGGCAGCTCAGATTCGATGCAAATAAGAGCAAGGTAATGCATCTGAGAAACAAATACCCAGGGGAAGAGTACACAATTGGGGGGGGTGAGATAATAACAACAACAAAAATCGAAAAAGACCTAGGAGTAATTATACCAGATGACCTAAAGGTGGGCAAGCAATGTGAGAAGGCAGTAAGGAGGGCTGGGGGGATACTGGAATGCATAGGGAGAGGCATCAACAGTAGAAAGCAGGAAGTTGTTATCCCTGTGTACAGATAGTGGGTGAGACCCCACCTAGAGTAATGCATGCAAATCTGGAGACCCCATCTCTGCAAAGACATAGACAGCGTGGAGGCTGTTCAGAGGAGGGCAACCAAAATGGTGCAGGGTCTGCACCAGAAGGCATACAAGAAGAGACTAAAGCAGCTTAATATGTATACCCTTGAGGAAAGGAGGGAGAGGGGGGATATGATAGAAACTTTCAAGTATCTCAAGGGAATTGACAAAGTACAAGAGGGTGTATCTTTCAGAAAAAGAGATGTGCAAGAACAAGGTGAGCACAATTTGAAAATATAGGGGAGGACGGCTCAGAGGTAATGTTAGAAAGTATTTTTTTCACAAAGAGGGTTGTGGATGCATGGGGCAGCCTTACTGAGGAGGTTGTGGAGTCAGGAACAGTGGGAGAATTCAAGAATGCTTGGGACAGACATAAGGTAATTCTAGTGGGGGGTAGGAGGAAGTAAGCTGTTGATTGGCTAGAATCTTCTGCTTATCCATCATGTAGGGGAATGAGCAGACTGGGTGGGCCAAGCAATCCTTATCTGTTGTCAAATTCTATGTTTCCATGTTTCTATTCCAATTTCTTTACTTTAGAAATAAAGTGCTTCTTGTTTAATATACAGTAGGAACTATCCACTTTTCTGTTTCTTCAGTAAAAGCTAGGCAGTCCAGACAAAGATTTTCTATAGAGATGAACTGAGCATCATTGCACAAACATTTGCTAACAAAATGGAGACCATAGTTAGTTTTTATATTAGGTAAATAACCCAGAAGTAAACCATATCTAAAGTTAGCTGAAGTCTTTCTATGTTCCTTCTTTTCATGGATATTTAAATATATTCTATTTCCTGACTGATCCATTATATTCAAATATATTTCTAGACCATCTATATTGCGAATCCTCTCCAGATCTTTCTGGCCCATAACATCTTTTATTCTTTGTATCACTTCCTTTATATATTTCACATTTGTACAGTATATTGGGTTGAACTGAGACATATATTGGTCAGTCCACATCTTACTAAAATATTATTTTGGGTTTTAAACCAATTATTAAACATCCTTGTTTGAGAATCGGCCCAAAACATTTTAGAAAACCTGAGATCATCCATAGTAATAATCCTCCTCAACATCCCAACTGCTCCTTTAGTTACATTATACTCCAGAGGCAGCAGATTTGATCCCACATGCAGGAATGAAGAAGGGGTATCCCGAGGTATATTAAGTGAAGTTCTAATAGCAACATTTTGTATATCTTCCAACTCAATTAACTTCTTAGGATTGCCCCATATTTTACTTTCATACAACACTTGATTTATAACCTTGGCCTCATAATCAATTTTTAAAGCCTTAAAAGAACTATCTGAAAACTTCTGGGCAAAGTCATATAGGCCTAGACATGTTTGTTTCCTGTGTTTTTCACTTTTTTTAAATGTGGGTTCCAATTTAGATTTTTATCAAAAGTTACCCCAAGATAACAAAATTCTGACACTACTTCTACGATTTCACCTTCCACCACTATTTGTTCTCTTTCAAGACTTATTTCCAAAAGCAATGATTTATGTCTTCCTCTTGTTATACTCTAAGTGTAGCTCTGCAAGATGTGTCATAATGATGAGTCCCAAAAGAGTTTATGATAAGATTGCATCATCTGGTTGCATTAAAATCTTTATCTCTTCATAGTTTATTTTAGGGGAGAACATGTTTATTTCATTCTAAATTCTAAACATGTTATTAGGCTATACTAGATATACACATTAAACAAATAGGGTGCCAATAAGCAACACTGCTTTACCCCTCTTGCAACCTGTATTGGGCCAGTTAAAGCTCCATCTCTACTATATCTTATTATTGCATGTGTGTTATCATGCAATAGCATTAAAACAGCCAATAATCTCGCCTCGATATTATAATCCTTATGTTTATTTTTCAAAGAATTTCTCTGTTAATTGAATGAAACTCAGCCTTGATATCGCTAAATCAAACATACAGTTTCATAAAGTTATATATCACATATTTGTCTAAAATATAATTCAAAGTAAATAACCAGATCCATAGTAGAGAATTCTCTTCAGAACCCACATTGAAACTTTGAGATGAGGTTATTTTGCATTATCCAATCTTCTAATTTATCCAGAATTATTCTGGAGAAAATCTTTAGCCAAATGGGCAATAAGGCAATTGGTCTATAACCAGAAGGGTCTAAATTAGTCCTTTTTTGAATAGATGAATAATTACTCCTGTGTTCCATTCTTTGTGTAGGACCAGATGATCCACAATAATAGTAAATATGGGGACAAAAATTGTTACCCAAAATTCAATATTTTCTAAAAAGACCTCTGTAGGTATAGAACCCAAGCTTGCTGATTTATTTCTATGTTGTGACAAAATTGCAGATTATCTATAGTAAAAGGAGGCCAGGCTTCCATGTTTACACAACTACCTATATTACATCGAAGCCTGGTCTCAGATCCTACATTACCATTCATACTATTCATGCCAATGGCTAAAATGCTATATACATTTTTAAAGTAAGACAACCATTCATTTGCTGTACCATGGTAAGTTATATTTTATATTACTTTCAGATGACCCATACTCAACAAAGATCTAGAACGCAGAGCTATCCTTTGACTTGATTGCTTCTTCTAGGTTTTCACATAAGGATGTTTTATAATTTTTCTTTCTGATACACAATAGACTTCTATGTTCTGTTTTCAGATTTTTTAATCCTTTAATTAAAATGTCATTACTCTTGATTGATAATCTGCCTACCTTCTTAATAACCTTCTTTAGATTTTAACATGACTTATCAAACCATGGAATGTTTTACCCAAAGAGACTGCACTTTTTTGTCTATCTGGGTAATACACTTAAAATAATAAAATCAATTATTTTTAAATATCCCTCTAGAATGACATGTGGGTCATCATATTTACTAGGATGTTCTATATTTTCTATAACTTCTTTAAATTCCAAAATAATGCCATAATTCATAATGCCATGTAGCTTATGTGTGGCATATTCATTCCATTTTATTTCTTTACTGCTTATAATGCACATATTATTACAGTCATTAAATGCCACCATATTGACTTTTTTAGTCTCTTCCTTACATGTAGTGTTACACCATATGGGGAAATGTTCACTATCCCATACTTTCAGTATTTTCAAATATTGTACCTTATGAAATGAGTATATGTTGCACAGTCACATATCTAGCAAGCTCCTTCCCTGCTCTGCTGGGAATGTCATTTCTCCATGTAGGTCACCTCTGACTCTCCCATTTAGTATTCCAAAATGAAACTGATCTAAATATTTCAATAATACAGATCCTCTTTTCTTATATTTTATATCAAGTTAACATTTTATTGGTATCTCTACAGTGTTACCTGTTGTCTAGTGTTGGGACACATTCTTCGTTTCCCTTCCCACTCTGGTATTCATAACACCAGCCGTATAAATTATGATGTTGGGATACCAATCTTTTATATTAATAATTACCTCAAAAACTACTTGAAGAAATTTCTTTATTAACTTTTCTTTTGGGGAAATCTAGACTTTTATGAAGACAAAGACTTTCTTTGAAGGGAGTTTAATAATAATTCAAATAAAGAATGTATTGCCGCTAACTACCTCGATGCATCCGGAGTCCAACAAAACATTTACCAGGATTGCAGTTCCCCCCATTGAATGGGCAAAATTATTTTCTCTAATTAATGGAATTGACCATGTTTGAAAACCTTCAAGACAGAATGGGTTTTGTTTTGTATCCCAAGTTTCCTGGAATAGAATAACATCAGAGTTTTATAAATTCTTCATATTTTCACTATGGTCTAACTTTGAATAAATTCCAGTAATATTCTAATGGAGGGCATCAATTTTACCCTTTTGAAATTTGATATTGTTGACTATGGCTAGTCACTCCATTGACTCTGAGATGTTTATAGTTGTGTTCAGTGTTCTACTCATTCCTTTAAATAACTCTGCAGAATATACTGAAGAGGTACCACTATCTTTGACTTCATCTTTCTCTGAGAAGACTACACTGGAATTAATTCTTATTCCTCTCTGTTTTCTACCCCTAACTACTTTTTGATCCATTTGGCTTTCTCCTACTAATGTATGTTCTTGTTCTATTGGTTTTACAATTTTTGTTATTCTTTGTTGACTACAGCAAGAAACTCCTTAAACCTTTCCACTAATTATCGTTAAATCCCTTGACATATCACTTATTTGAACTAATCTAATGGTAGAGTCCAGATTAACACCTTTCCCTTTAAAATCATTTCTGGCATTAAATACTGTATATCTCACTTCACATGAGTTCAAGACTATACAAATCCAATCTCTGTATGGAAGAGCTTTATATCTGTAATCCAACCTTATGTCTGACCAAGAAAACTTTTGACATAGGATACATTTTAAAGTGTTATATACTGAAAGTTTTAAAGTAAACACATTTTCATTTTTAGATTTAGAAATACCTTTAAAGAATAGGGAAGGTAGAGTCTTCTCCTGCTTAATATTGGCTTCCTTTTCTGTATCAAGACATGCCTCAAATTTATTTGGTTCTTTATCTGTGAGACATATATGCCTTAGGCAATTTTCCTGTTGTTCCATCTATAAAATCAAATTATACAATGGCAAGAAAGAATCTTGGACTGTGATTGGTTAGTTTGGGGCTGGACCCATGACATTATCGCAGCACAATGCCATGGGTCTAGTCTCAGCACTGTGAACCAATGTAGAGTACCATGATGACCATTAGTTACTCTTTTTTTGCATCTCCTCTTAAGAAATGAAAATATTTTTCCGCACTAATAAACACATTCTTTAAAATGATTTATTTTATATATAATAACAAGCCATTGTATAATAGGAATAATGCACTCCAGGGTGTGTGTCGTGCTGGGATAATGCCACACCTGGGGAATTGGATGCACTCGGCCTGCGACCTTGTGCCTAACCCCCCCAGATGTGGCGTTATCCCAGCATGACACACCCTGTCATGCATTATTCCTTTATTATCAAACTAGACTCTTTTGTTCTTTACATTATTCTGTTTCTCCATTACTGAAATGTTGTTATTTCTCTTTTCCCATTCTAACACCTGTGACCCATTCTTGGAACTACACATATGATCTTGTTTTTTTTTTTACTTTGTTTAGTGTTCCTTGTATCAAAATGTGTTTTCTTTTTTTTAAGTACCTTTGACCCATCTTTTAACTGTTCTTTCCTGTTTTTGAGGCTCTTTCACAGCGGCATTAATCTCAACTATTTCTTTTTTCAGCTATCCTTCTGGTAGTAGTGGCAATGATTTCTTCACATGAGGGTCCTGTACTAGATGCAACCATCTTCTTATTGATTAACTGTATGTTTACATCAATTAGATAATTATTATTATTATCTTACTTTTTTCCCTCATTAGTATTTGTATTAGTAAGAATCTCCAATAATTCCTTTAGGATAGAATTGCTCAGTCATATATTGGCTCACCAGTCTAGGTGTGCACCCCATATAATACTTTAACAGCACATAGTGGCATAACTGGTGCTTTGGCATAGGCCAAACATTCATCCACCCTTGTACTTCCCTGACACTCAAGTAAGCAATAACCCATGACAGGGCACCCTCACAGCACCCCAGGCATGGATTAACCCCACACTCTGGAGTGGATTATTGCATGTATAACATGGGTTACCTTGGACACATATGACAAGCTCCACCAAGAGAATTACAGCCTTGTTTTTCTGGTAAAAATGCATTTTATCCTTCCATATTATAAAGTAGTCCTTTAGGAAAATGTGTTTGTCATTAAATATCATGTGTGTAGAGGTTTCACTATGTTCTCTGACACAAGATTATTGGTACTGTATGTGTTGTGCAGTAGATAGTTACAGACAGTTGCAGGCTGCACAACATTTCTTCAAACTTCTGTACAATGTTGGCTGCTTGGTGTGTGTGGATTAAACTCAGAGTTTAATGCATGGTTGGTAGGGAACCATTGCTCACTTCACACATGATTGCTAACATTATTTCACATGCTACACAATATATAGACAGCTTACTACACATCCCTGTAATGCTGTTGGTACCAAAGTTTTCATAAATAGCATATAATGTCACTTTCTGTTTGGGTTTACAGCGCTAGATTTTACCATGGATTAAATGCACAGTTTAATCCATGGTTGCTGACACAGGAAAGATATGTAGAGAAGCACTGAATACCAATACTCCATTTCTCTCTCTCCTACTGTACAGCAGATTGCCTATTAGGAATGCATGTTGCCACTAATGTTTTGTTTTTTTAACAACTTTACTTAGTTCTATGTAGTGAGTGTTTGTCTTGGCGTCAGTATTGAATGCACGGCACTGTGCTACATTCTGTTTATACATTATTGCCTCCTACTTCTGTTTCTAGTTGGTTTTACTGCCCAGCAAAATTGTTCACTCACGCTGTGCTCAGAAATCAAGTCTGTTATACTTGCAGTACTTCTCTCTACCTGGAACGATGATACAATTCCAAGATCTGGGCTGATGCGGGTTGCCCAATCCCCTGTTGGCTCAGCAGCCCCCCAAGACTTCTAGGTGCCATGCTGGAAGCCAATCCCAGCATGGTAAAAGTCAGAATGGTGATGGGGTGCCCAATCCCCCATCGGCTCTCTTGAAGCCCCCCAAAAGAAACAGACTTCCAGTTGCCATGCTGGGAGCCCATACCAGCATGGCAAACATTTGTATGGCCAACAAGGGTGCCCAATCCCCCATTGGCTCCACTGGCCCCCCCAAAAATTTTTCCAGCTGCCATGCTAGGAGGCTACCCCAGCATGGCAAGAGTCCCGTATCGTCTTCCTAAAAAGAAAAGAAACACCTGAAAAGAAAAAATGGTCCCTAGTTGATTGTCTTTCCCCCTAACCTGTGCCTACCCTCTGTGCATCCACTTCCCCACACCTCCCACCCCATACTTACTTCTGGAGTCTGGTGCGATGCTCTTCAGTGGGCAGGGAACACATCTGCACTCTTCAAAGCTGACCGCAATCTGAAGAAATGCCGGTAAGCTGTACAATGTCATAAATAGGATTTTTCAACTTTAGTGCATATCTTGGCTATTTTTGGGAATTCTTTCACCAGAAACATAGAAACATAGAAACAGATTTTCAACATGGGGTTCTTGGGGCCCCACCTAATGAATTCTGTCACTGTCATTTTGTTATTCGGTCCCGAAAGGTGATTTAGCGGTCACGGCACTGAACCACCTTTTGGGACCAAGTAACAAAACATCAGTGTTACAGTTCATGAGGTACACTCCCCAAAACCATATGTTAAAAATTAGGTGAAATAATTCCCAAAAATGACTGTATTACGAATGTGCATTGCTCAGTTCCTACGCACATTTGCAACTTCGAAATGTTTTTATATTTTCACTCCAAATTTTCAACATTACCATTTTATCACATCTCCTTATGAGTAGTACAGCTGTAATTTTTCATCTCTTGCCCAAAGTGTGTTTTTGTGCATGTAGCGCCTAATGGCGTAGTTGGTGTGCGAAATCAATGTTAGGGACAGATTAAGAAAATCACAGTGACACTGTTCATGAGCAGAGGTCTTAAAATGGCTATGTTGAAAATTTGGTGTGCAGAAGTCCATAAAAATGACTGTGTTACGAGCGTGCATTGCACAGTTTTCATGCACCCTCGTAAGTTCACGAATTTGTGCTATTTTCAGTCCAGATTTTCAGCACTGGCATTGTTCCACATCTCCTAATGAACAGTATAGCTGTCTTTTTTTACACCCTGGCCGAAATGCGTTTTCACACTTCCAGTGCAGAAATGCACGGTCGCTGTGGGAAATCAGTGTTCGGGACAGATTAAGAAAACCACAGTGACACTGTTCATGAGCGGAGGTCCCAAAATGCCTGCATTGACAATCTGCTGTAAAATATCCCAAAAATAATTAAATTATGGGTGTGCATTGTGCAGTTTCTACGCACGCTCGTGACTTCAGTTTTTTATATTTCCTCCAGATGTTCAACATTGCCATTTTTACACCCCCATGAACAGTACAGCTGTCATTTTTCACATCTTGTTCGAAATGTGTTTTTGCACATGTGGTGCCAAATGGCGTAGTCACTGTGCAAAATCAGCTTTCGGCTAACAAATTGATATTGCCACTGTTCATGAGGTGGGGGTTACAAAATCCCATGTTAAAAATGTGGAGTGAAAATACCAACAAACGCTTGGGACATTAGGGTTTTCAACCATAATGCCCCACCCTGTAGAGACTGACAGGCATTGGGGTATGACTTGGAAGTGCCACCTGTAATGCTCATGCCATTCCACCCCCACCCACACCATGCAGCCAGTGACAGGCATCGAGGTGTGCCTTGAACTCTTCGGCCCCAAAGTTCACCCCATTCTCCTATACTGCACCCATCTCACTGTATTTCCATATGGAATGGGGTGAGCATAAGGCCCAAAGACCCCAAAGCACACCGTGACACTTGTCAGAGTCTGCAGGGTAAGGTGTGGTGAAATGGCATGGTCTTTATGTCTGACGACCCAAGGGCACACCCCAATGCCTGTCAGTCTCAACAGACTGGTGGTGGAGTTGGTTTCAGTTCAATACTTCACTGCCATTCCTATTATGCATCTCTCTAACTCCTACACTATCGGTGCCAATGCCAGCAAGCAAACATTCGGCACTGACAAATGTTTATTGTAAGCTGCCCTTTGTGCTAGGAGCTAAAGCATTCCTCATTAGCTCCCAAACTTCTGGCTCACCAAATCCAAGTGGAAGGCTGGGACTACCCTGAGGTGCTCCTCTTCTCTGGGTGATAATTCCCAGACTCTCAGTCACTGCAAATGAGAAATAGCATCAGCAGTGTCATTATCCACCCTAGGTGCATGCAGTGCTTTAAATTGAATGTTTATCTTTAAGAACATTAATACAAAAACCCACATCAGGTCTCCCATAGGCCTTTTTAACCCCAGCTGGCCACTGAGGGTGTGTACCACACCCATGTTTTTAGACTGAAAAAAAATCACCTTCCTATCCTGAAATCTGTGACTCCATACCCAGAGAGCAACCACAACAAATTCTAACAAGGTGACATGTTTTGTCAACCCTGTCTCCTGCCATTTTAGTGGCCAGTGTTACATTCTTCAAACTCCCTGGAAGTATGTCCCAAAGCCAATGCCCCCACTTACACCCATATAAAACTCTGTTACCTGGCTGGTTGTGGCTGTTGGCTGGATTGAAATGCCATTAAAGCAATTCAAAAAAGCAATCCAAACTGCCTAAGCCACCCTCATACTCTCAGAAACTCAGAGTGAGTGATGCATTTTTCTGCACCTGGCACCCAATTTTGCCATCATTTGCCAAAAGTTTATTCCATCAGGATTATTTTACACACAAAGATCAGGTTATCAATAATTTTTGGAGTTCCTTCAATGTGATTTTGAATGACCATACCACCTTAGCCAATATCCCCCATAAGGCCTGAACCTTTTCTTCTGGTAAATGGAATACTGTCACTTGACAATCTCAGTACTCAAAAAGGATAGTTCTGAGTGTGGACCTTCTGTGATAGCCTTCACTGATGGCACCCCAAAGTCTGTGCACACCTTCTGAGAGACCATCATCAGCTGTCCACATTCCCCTGTGCCAGCCCTGCCCCCAAACAGGAAGTTGTCCCAATAATGGATGTACTCTGACCTTCCAACTCTTGTCATCATTACCCACTGTAAAAAGGGCTGAAGCACTCAAACATGGTTATGTCACTAAACACTACATTGGCATGCATCTATCTACATAATACTGTCCTTCAAATCTCATCCCCAGTAAATCTCTATCCCTTTCATATACTGGTAACAATATGAAGGCTGATTCAATGTCCACCTTAGCAAGCAATGCCCCGTTTACCACCGCCCTCACAACTTCTGCTGGCCTGTCAAATAAAGTGTGCAACACCGCCTTGAAGCATGGATCGATGTAATCATTGACAGAGTCTCCTTTAGGGTACAACAGATGGTTGATCATCTTGATCTCCTCTGGAGGTTTCTTAGGCATCAGCCCAATTGGGGATACCCACAACAGTGGTGAGGTAGGGGCTGAAAATGGGCTGGTAAGCCTCCCAGCCCACAATTCCTTTACTAACGTTTCTCTTACCAGATCTGGTCACTCCCAGGCAGATTCCAAATTCTCAAGTTCCTATCATTGATGAGGGCCCTGTATGGGATTCAAAAACCAACTGTGAAGGGTACTGCTCTAGCCATCGACCAATTCAATCCACTCTTATTGGGGTTGGGAGGCTGGTTGCACCACTTCTGAAAGGGCCAGGGGCAGACCTGCCAAGCTTGCACTGTCACAAGGGGTGGAGCCAGCCAAAGCCATGCATTCAAGCTTGAACCTGCACCTCTCCATCTTGCACATCCTTTGATTAAATTTGTAGCAACATCCTGCCTCTGATCAACCCCAGGTCTCTGCCACAGTCTTCCCTGTCCTGGGGGATTGGGCACTCCTAACCAGGAACCCACTGTCCATTTTCTGCATCCCCCATGTTCTATGATATACAGAAGAGTCATGTCTAATACTCCTGAATGTTGTGCCAAATCTGCCTGTTTCCAATTATGAAACTCTTCATCGTATTCAAGCCACCCATACCCCTACCTTAGTGGTGTGCATTGCCATGACCCAGCTGTAGTAATTCCACAACCTGTGGGCCTTTTCAGGGGCTACAAGTTGGATGGTTCTTGCAAAAAATTGTAAATGCCACCAACCAATTTTCCCAGGTATGGTGGCCCTGACTGCTTCTTCTTGACTCAATTCCCTCTCTACTTTTTGTCCTTCTACTCATCAGGTTCACTGGGCCAATTCAAGAGTGAAAGCATGTCTACATAATCAACATCCAGGATCTGCAGCTGCACCTTATCTGTGAGGTAGGACACAATCAGCTGTCCTAGACTAATGAAGTCCACTGTGGGAAGGCCAGTAATGTGAGTCATGTTGCCACTGGGCCTACCAGTGATGATGTCAACATTAGAGGCAGTGCTGCCACTGGGCTAATGGGAAGTGGTGTCACTACCACCAGGGCTGACCCTGCTACAAATCCAAAGCCACAGCTGGGACCCATCCTTCACTTACAGTTGATTCTGTATGTCACAGGGTGCTCCTGTGAAGGGTTTAGAGCCCCGAGTTGTTATTTATAAAAATAGGAGGGAACCTACAAGCTATGTTGAATTTTGGTCTGAAGGTGCTGTCTATGTACTTCTAGTTTTCAGTTAGGCTGTCAGTTTGAAGTCTGGCAGCTGCTAATTTCATTAAAATAAAAGACAGCATCTGTTTAGTAATAGTGTTTAAAAAAATGTAATGAATAAAAATAAAAATCAAATGAAGGGATAGTTGTTAGATTAATAAAATATTTCATGACACTTTCTCTGGGTGGAGAAACTGAAGTGTAGAGCTTTTGTAGAAAGCATGCTTAAATTCAGTCTCTTGCCCAGGGTCAGTCATCATGCTGAGAGTCCGTTGGCATCATGAATTGCCGTAAAATTACTGTGTGAGGGTATGCACTTTGATTAGGTATTTTTTCCTTGTGATGTAGCCTTGCAGTCTTTCAAGCTACGATGTCAGGTTTAAAAATGGTGTGGAGAATTATCTGGTTCTCCTTAATATTCTCCGTTATGTTCTTTATTCCTAAAATGTATTTAAAATATGCTGTCCGGTGTTAAAATTGCTTTAGGGCTTTAAGCGCAACAGTAAGTAAACAAGCGGCTTCCTGCTTCGACTGTAAGAGAGTCGAAGGCATTTAGCCTTCTAGTGGTGTTTAAATTTCATGTTTCCCCTTGAAAATCAATGGGAATGTTCTACTTGCTCTCCGGAGTTGAGGTAGGCTGTTTGTGGGTGGTTTTTGGGACTTTAGTAGAGCGAGAGGATTTTTGTATTTATGGGTGATTTTGTAAGCCCAGGGGTTTCATTTAACTTTGGCTCTGGTTTGCTCGCTAATATGAGTCAGCTGGTCTCATTAGTCTCACATTTATTTGCTGAATGTATCGTGGCTAAAAGGGTCAGGAGACTTTTGGGGGTCCTTTTCTGTGTGCTCTTCTCTCATGGCTAATAGCTATTTTGAGCTGCTTTGTTATTCTCTGGTGAGTGCCTCTTGGTGTTTAATATAATTTTTAGCATCTGTATTCTAATTTAAATACAGTGGAAACATCCAATGTTCAGTTTAAAGTGTTATATTTTAGCCATAAGCCAGTGCCAGATTGAATGCCTTTAAATCAGTGTTATATTGGCTCTCTGTATAAAAGGGTTTTTGTCATATATTTCTGAGCTTTTTCCCATGGTGCGATGTAAGCACTATCACAAAGATATTTACTTTTAAAACCTTCTATAAAACGGATTATTCCACAAAGCACAATTGTTTTGAACTTCACTAACCTTTTGAGTTAGAGTGGGAGGTTTGGAAGTGATTCCAGACTCTTTCTGGAACAAGGGTGTTTGCAGTGGTAATGGAGTCCTGAGTTCGAGTCCTGGCTCCTTCTTCTTCTTCTAGGAGCCAGCCAACCTCATTTCCTATCCTTTTATCAGGTATAGGAAGGGGAGGTGCTATAATTTTCAGAAATAATGTTTAAATCACTATTAAAAGAGTTTAAACTGCTGGTAGCATAATAAATGTTTTGCTTTGGTAATTTAAAGGAGCAGTGTGTATATAAATAAAATAAATACTTGGCAAATAAAGATTTAAAGTTTAAATTAAAATATTGGGAGGAGTTGAATGATCACATTACCTTTGGGATATAAATTCAGACGCTTTGGATTAGAGTCAAGTTTTGTTTGAGATCAAGGAGAGTGCAAGGTCATTCTGCTTGCTGTGGGTCTGGAGCTATGCTCTGAAGCTGTTTTCAAAGTGCTCTATGGAGTCATAACGCTCTGTGCTATCTACTGCTCTGAAAGGAAGATTTATAAATGCCAGATGAATTTGTCTGCTGTGGTATTTGCTGTGAGTTCCAGAAAAGTTTTGACAAAGTGCTCTAAAGAGCTAAGGTATACAATTTCTGTACTAAAACTGAGAACCTGATGTTGAACTGATGCACTAAATTAAGTATTGATCTGCCTCTGAATAATTTTTCTGGAGAATTGAGAATAAATGTGGAACTTTGGAAAGAGGCTACATGTGTCAAGCTACTTGATTTGCCCACATAAACCTGCGCCCTACCACACTGTACTAGTTGGATGCAGCAGTGTCCCCCACCCTGTGCATTGCTCTTCAGGTATGCCAGGAATCTGTTGACCCTCTTCTCCAGTGCTGATGGGGTGGTGGGTGCAGATGTCAATACTACCAGTGGGACCACAGTGATTACCCCCAGTGTAGGAGTGTCTACATCAGGGCTCCCAGCTTGCCCCTCAGCCTCTCCAGCCCCTGGGGACCTTACCTCTGCACCTCCCCCAATTGGTCCAAGGCTGCAGCTTGTGTCTGCCTATTCCTGGTATGGGCAAAAGGTGGGATGCCAGTCACTTCCCCAGGGAGTTGCCATGCCCTGGGGATGGCTACTCCCTCTTGGCCCTCCAGGGTCTCTTTGGGGAGGCAGTATAGTGTAGAAGTTAAGGGCACTGAGTTGCAAACTTGAAGACCTGGGTTTGAATCCCACAACCCCTACTTGCATACTGTGTGACCCTGAGCAAATCACGTAACTTCCTTGTGCTCCCAGGTCACACCTGGAAACAAGCTCTGGCTTAGTGTGCCTTTCCAGGTTAAACAATTTCCCTTTCTCTTTGGCACTGGCTCACCCCTAGGGTTTCCCCCTGCAAATGTGCTCTCTAGCAATTCCCTGATCTGGTCAGCACTCCAGTCACCAAATTGGAGCCTACCTGCTTCCACAGCATCTGACAATGTCACTGCCATCCTTTGTCTCTGAGCCTGTGTTGCCTTCTTGGCCACCGGCTTCCTGGCCTCTGCTTTTTTCTGTGCCAGTTTCTTTGTCACTGATGCTTTCTTCTGGCCCCATGCCCGGGGTGCCACTGGCCGGGTCACCCACACCAGCTCTGCCCTTAGTGTTAGCTCCACAGCCAGAGATGGCTGAGCCAAAAGCCCAGAAGGTCACTCTCCCACTGGGTTTCTGAACTCCCCTTCTGAGTTCAGAAAACAGGTCTCTCACCAGGCCTTGCCCTTCACCTGTACCAGTACTTGCAGCTGCTTTTCAGACTAGTCCATTTCCCCATTCTGCTGTACCTTCCCTTTACTCATCATTGCCCACTGCTCTCAGACAGAAATACAAAGAAGAAACAAAACCTGTCCCTGTACATACTGTACTAGGTGTTCGAGTCACTGGGCCGCACTCTGCATCCACATCCATTATTACATGATTGTTATGTATACCCTTTTCCTGCACCATTTTTATTTTATTATAGTGGCATGGTAGCATCAACTGTGCCACTATAGTTAGGGTTGAGCTGGGATTTCTATGTTGAACCTCAAACCTTGGATTTTCATATCTTAGCAACCATTCAACAGATTTGTATAAATGTTTGCATGTGCAGTATCAGGAGGTAGATCTCTTGACATGCTATGTTTCATTCCAGTCAAATGTGCATATTCTAAGTTGTGAATAGCAAAAAAAGTTAAAACATCTGTATTTTTTGCTGCTTTTTTTATCACCTTGCAGCCAGATGGTTTGGAAGTTTGGTCTGAAGATTTGCAGTAGAAAGGGCTTGACCCATAGATGTGCCTTTTGCTGGTTCGGTGAAAAATATCAATCCATTCCAAAGTTATTACATTTTAAAATGTTCATTCTGAGCATGCTCAGTACAGGCTTTTGGACAGCTGCTTGGAATGAAAAAAGAATTTGGTCCATATGAAAAAGATTCCTTTCATATGAGGATCATCCTTTTTCTTGAGGAAAAGATCCTTTTTTGTATAGCCACCATCGTGTTTCCAGTTTTTTCAAAGAAAAAAAATTCAGAACCCACAAAAATGACATCCTTGACAGACACCGACACATGTATCTTGGTCATCGGGACTCCATTAGGTGGATTCTGCACTTAACTGTTGGTAAAAATACACCCAAATGTGTATTTTTTTTTTCTTTTAAAATCCTTTTTCATGACTTACTTCCATTTTTGTGTATGGTCATATGAAAAAAGAATTTGACCACTCAAAAAAGGATCCCGTCATGTGAAAAAAGAATTGGAAAAACTAAGTCCCAATTATTTTTTGCATGAAGGAATCTTTTTTGTTAGCTTTTTTCATGCACACAAAATGTATGCCCCCCATATGAAAAAAAATTGGGCTTATTATTTTTTCCACATTTTGTTTTCATATGAAACCATCATTTTTCATATGGGGTTTCTTTTGATACGAAAAAGGATTCCTTCACACAAAAAAAGATTTTTGGCTTAGTTTTTTTTTTTCATATTTGAAATTCAACACGCCATACCTTCCTCAATATTTGGACTTAAGGGACAATCTGTATATCAAAACAAAGGCCTTAATAAGTACTGCAAGACTAATACATACCCCTCCAAAAGAAAAAAATTAGGGCCCACATAAAACACCGTAAAAATGTTAAAATTAAAAATCCCATAGGATAACATTGTAGCCTTAACAATCCATGCCTCCCTCAATATTTGGACTTAAAGGATACCTAAACAACATTTTAACAACAAACAATTCAAAAATCTGACTCTGTAGGTGACTAAAGGAAAGGCTGCTGTATTCATTAATCATTTACCTAAATGTTGTTCCAGAGCATTTGAAAATTGTAAAATCAGCCTTCCAATTTAAAAAAAAACTGTCTTACTTGCTTCCTAAAATGGCCGCCAAATGTGTTATGTGATAACATCATTGGAGCCAAAGTCAGTGAGATATATGGCTCTCTATAGTGCTAACTAGTTCTTTTTTCCCTTTGTATAGAATTATTTCACCCAAATTGTCAAAACCATGTGCATTATTTTGTATAATGCACGTGTCAGGCTATGGTTCTGTTCATTTTGTTTACTTTAACATGCTGAAAATGTGTTTTAATCCAACTGACTTTCTCTGTGGCAAACCACAGTGCAGTACAAATCTTGAATAACCTGGTGGTCTAGTGGTTATGGTGGATCCAGGATGCTACAGTGGGAGTGCTGGGGTGGAGTGCATGCTTAATATGCACTTTTAACATTTTTATTAAACCTTTGTATTTTCTGCTGTTATTCTTTTCTAGTATATTTTTGACAGAACCTACAAATGTAATCCACAGTCTGAACGTAAACGTTTTTACAATCAATAAATCAGAGTTCTTCAACAAAATGAAATGCAGCAGTAGCAGCAAGCAAGTACATTACTATGTGTGTGTGTGGGGGGGGGGGGTTGCAGTCATACCCTTCACCACCCCCTAGAGCCAGCACTTTTTTTGTAGCAAAGTTCTTGTGCGGTCCAATATTAGAGTTCATACTTTCTCAAAACTCAAATATATGCTTGTCTTGTCTTCTTTTTCCATGGGAAATAATAACAATAAGAATTAGCATTTATATAGTGGTTTCATACACATTGTATCCAAAAGTGCTTTACAAGCAATACTAGACTGGTAATGAAGTGACTGAATGTATAGTGGCAGCCATTTCATACATTAATATCCACACACAACCTTGGAAAATTGCATGAACTGGTTTTATGTGACGGGGAATGTTGTCCAGGACAAAGGAGTCAGGTAGTGATTAAGGTGCTGGCAGCCCCACATCATATTTCTCACAGTAATCTGCCCATATTTCTCTTCTTCTGTCTTCCCCCTTCCCTGAATATAGCAGTACCTTGCAAGAGTGGCCTTGTCAGTCCCCCTCTGGTATTCATTCTTCAGTATTCCTCCTCATACCAAAAACTGGCGTGCTCATCACCCTTCTGCATCATGAATGCAAGCAGTACAGTCCCTGTTTTATTTTGACATATCAAATATAAACATATCTTTCCAGTAAGTCAGGTTCATGGCAGCAGGGAAAAAGGAGAATGATAGACTTTCCTAACCTTAAAAGATCTAGGCTACCTTTGATTAGGCACTATTAAATGATGGGTGTGCACATTATTATGCATGTCATATAATAGTGTCTAATCATAGGTGGCTTAGATCATATATAGGCAGGGAAGCCAATTTTTTCACTTGTACCATGCTGCTATCAGCCTGGCTTACCAGAAGATCATGTTTATTATTAATATGTAAATATAACACAGGAGACTGTACTAAACACATTCATGATGTGGAAGGGTAGTGAACTCACCAGTTTTTGGTGCGGGAGTAGGTGAGAAGAATGAATGCCAAAGAGGAACTGAAGAGGCCATTACAGCAGGGTACAGCTATTTTCAGGTTAGTTGAAGACATGAAGGAGGACGCTGAGCAGATCACTGTGAGATCTGAAATGTGGGGCTGCTAGCATCGTGATCACTACCTGACTGTGGATGAGAGTAGCCAGCGATGACAAATACTCAGAGTGGTAGGGCTGCACCTAAACTGTTACTTGAATTCAGTATAGGGAGATTACCCTCGGGTGGGGGGGGTGTTGATGTTTGTTAGGACAGTATTGAGGGAACTGTGTATAGCTCATTCAAGATTTGGAAGGGTGGTAGCCAACCAACTCACATTGTGGAGTAGAGCACAGAAAAGTGCTGGAGAAGAATTGCTGGAAACTGTCCTGTGGGGTTCTGCAGATCACAGGTAAAGGAGGAAACTGACACTGGAAGTCAGGTGGATTCGCTCAAGGTATTAGTATGACTCTCCTGCTAATAATATTGTTATCCATTGTAAGTGCAGCCCTTATGAAGGCATGAACAGCAGTTTTTCTGGTGGGTCATGATGCTTATTGCTTGGCCCTCCAGGAAGACCTGGTTGTTTGTTAATGAGGTGGGAAAAAAACACAACAGGGGACTGTACATACTACCTTCACTGTGCAGAAGGGTGGTGATCCATTCAATGTTTACTGTGGAAGCAGAAGTCAAAAACTGAGAATGTGGACTGGAGAGTGATTTGGGAGGCATTTTTTAACAGTGTCAGCTGATGATGCGTATCAGAATAGGTGTGCACAACTCTCTGAAGTACAAGATTACAATATAAGGTGTGATAATTCTCTTCATGAGACCGCAGGCTCATATGCAGCCCCAGGTAGTACTAAGGATAGGGTATGGATGGTGGGGTGTTCAACAGAAGGCAGACTAGGTGCAGGGGGTTCACATAGAAAAAGAAAGCCTTATTTGTGGATTAACAAGACAGCATGAGCTTTGGAACTGAACAAGACCGGTACTTTGGTGTGTGACCCTGAGCAAGTCACTAAACTTCCTTGTACTCCTAAGCCACACCTGTAAACAAGCTTTCAGTTTAGTGTGTCTCTCCTGGATAACAAAAAAACAAAATTCAGTGCATCATATAACCACTAGATCATCAGGTATTTGAAGTATTGTACTGCAATGCAGTTTACCAAAGAAAAAGCCAGCTGAATTGCAAAACATTTTCTGCACGTTAAAGTAAACAAAATGAACAAAATCATAGCCTAACATGTGTGCTGATCAAAATAATCCGTGAGTTACTACATAGTGTTGATCATTTTGGTACAACAATTCAAAATAAAGAGGGAAAGAAGAACTAGTTAGCACTATAGAAATATATGTGGATCTCTGTCTCTGGCTCTGATGATGTCATCATGACTCATCACTTAAAACACTTGGTAGACATCTTAGGGAGAAACCAAGGCTGTTTTTTGAAAGTGAAAGGCTGATGTTTATATTTTTCAAAAGCTATGAAACTGCATTTATGTTATTTACATTAATGCAGTTTTATCATAAATGTAAATAGCAGCCTTTACTTTACCTTGCTATAAAGCCAGATTTTGGATTTTGCAGTTTTAAAAAACTGCTTGTTTGGGGGTTGCTTGGACCCTGGAGTGATGGCTGCATGAGCTTTTCACTCTGTCCTGACCTGGCGCTATTTTGGAGTTGTTTTAGCGGAATGCCGGACTGTTTCACATAAATATTCACTGGGGATTCCAGCTTTACCCCTATGGAGGCTAGCGCAGCTGTTAAATCATGGGTAACTATGTTGGCGGACTAAAAATTAACTGCAAGAAGTTCGGAGTGGTATGAAGTGATAGGCTGTATAGGCCAGAGCACGGGGGAGTGGCAGATCTGTTAGATTACACTGCCAGTTGGAGCTAGTGAGGCAGGGCTTGGGAGTGTCAGAGGCTCATTTTCTGCTGGGGAAGCTACCGACAAGTAGAGTTTTGGTTTCTGGATAGACAGGGGACACGGTCCTAAAGATGGAGGCTGCAGGAAACACTGAAATGGGACAGGCTACTCAACTCCCACTGCCCTTCCAAGAGCAAACCCCAGTCAGAGAGGCACTAGCCAACATTACCAAGATGCTGGAAGTGCACCTGGTGAGAGTGGACAGCGTAGGGGCAACTGTGGCTGGGAATATGGCTGATGTACGGAAACTGGTAGATCAACAAAGGGTTCTTGATCAACGTATAGAGGAGCTGGAGAGACAGCACCTCACGGTGCGGAAAAGGCTTAAAGACCATGAAGATAAGCTCGCCAGGTTGTGGCAGAGGGCAGACAATCAAGAAAATAGGAGTAGGAGGAACAATATTCGGATACTAGGTGTGCCAGAAAGGGCTGAAGGATTGAACATGGAGAAGTTCCTGAATGACTGGTTACCACGGCTCCTAGGTGAGAGGTGGAAGGAACCTGTGGGGGTGGAGAGAGCACATCGTGTAGTGGGCAGGCCTGACGGTGCAAAAGGGGCCTGGAATGATCATTGCTTACTTGTCGAAGTACTCTGTAAAGGAAAAGCTTCTGAGGGCCCCCAGGGAGCTAGGGGAGATCACCTGGAAGGGCAACATAATCTCATTTTATCAGGACTTTTTGCAGGAGGTGGCAATGCAGAGGAAGGCATACAGCCCATTGAAGAAAAATCTGGCTGCTATCTCTTTCCAGCACAGGTTCAGGAGGCTGACTGTCCTGCAGCTGTCTAAGGATGGCAGGTCATTCCTGGCTGAATCACCCACAGAAGCTGAGGTCTGGGAAACAGTCAATGGCCAGGCTTGCTGCCAAAGTCCACTCTCCCCAGACGCCTCGGGACCCCGAAAGAACACCTGCTAAAGGGTTCAGACAGAAGGGGAAATAGACCCCAGGAAAATGGTAATTCTGACCGTTCAGGCCCTGTCACAAAGGAGACCCCATCGTTTCCTTCCTCAGGTTCGCAACAGGTAGACAAATGCCCTGAGACACCTCCCCCCAGATCGTGGTGCAAACCTAGATAAAAGATAAGACAACAAGGGGCAAGGTGATCGAGCAACCCTCCTGTACTGGATCAACAACAACAACAATGGGCTAGGAGCCCTCGCCAGCTCGTATGAAGTAATGTGGAAGCCTCTCCTCCTGCCAAACTCCCCACAGCGGAAGCCGAGGTTACAGCAACAAATGCAGCTCCAACTTCATGGATGGAGGATGTTGAAGAGTCTACGGAGGGCATGAAAGTTTTGGACTGGGCTGCAGAAGCAGAGGATAATGAGCAAGAAGCTGTCGTAGAGGCAGGCCTCCTGAAACCTGGGACTAAATCCTGTGCGGAGGCGCCTAACTGGCCTTATTGTGCCACCATTCCTAGGCCCAAAGAGCAATCCTCAACATTGGGAGCAGAAGGCTGAGCGGACCTTTGGCTGAACCAATCTGTGACTCTCTCTTTTTATTCCCTATGAGCAGGTTAAGAGGCAGTAGAGTAGCACGCACAGATACTTTATCCCACTGTCGCACTCCTATCCCCCCCCTCCATTTCGAGTGATGTTACATCAGGGATCCAAGGGTAGTGCAATGTAGACACCCCCCCATGGGTGTTTCCTTATTCCCGCCTAATGCTTCCTATGCACATTTCTTACCCCTTCTTTTTTAACATCCCCCAGGCCCTGGATAGCCACGGGATTAACACACAGGGGCATGAAGGCCCAGGTAGGCAACTTTTTGACCCGACAGAGGGGCCTCGGTCAAATGGCTGAATGGAGTGCAAGGCACCTGTCACTTGTACTCCCCTTAGATAGTTTCCCCCTCAAACGCCTAAGGTATTGACAAGCTAGCGCTAGCCTCAACCTTCCCTCCCCCTTCCCCTTCTTTATTTTTCCTTTCTTCCACAAGACCCCCACTTCCCCAGTGGATAGGCAGTTGGTGGCTGCCCTACTATTAGAGCCGTCTTTGTTTTTCTTTCACCTGGATCCTCCAGATCACGTTGAGTCACAGAGATCCATGAGGCCAGGTTGGGACAGGTTACCTTCATTTTGTTGTAACCTCTCCCTTGATACCTCTGGTGTCTGAAGCAGTGTGGCATGAGGCACCCTCTTTTTGGGTGACTTCTTTCACATGTTTACTTCAACATCAGCAACTGTTGTGTTTTAGGGTGCTCCAATAAGAGACTAGATTTATTGTCTTAGTTTTGAATTTTGCAACCTTAAGATTGTTATATAACTTAACAGAGATTGTGTGCGTGTTTCTCTCTCTAATCTATCTCCAACCAGGTGGGACTCAGGTGGAATAATAATTACTAACATTCTGAACCCCTGCTGCATTGATATCGCTGCAGCTACCAGTGGGGTACAGCAGTCAGACAGGTACTCTCCCTTACCTTGAGTTCTGGGCCATTGTGCCTGATACCCCTAGGGAGACATCAGGGTGAGTACTGAATTATTCTTAATTATCACTGTTCCCTGGAGGTATGGCAATGACTTCAAAAACTTTGTTGGGTCACGGATGGAGTTGCTTCTCCTGGAATGTGAAGGGACTTAATCATCTGGCTAAAAGAACCAAAGTTCAACAATTCCTGAATTCTAAGGGGACAGATGTGGCCCTCCTCCAGGAGACACACCTTACCAACCAGACTGTGCAGTGGCTGAAGAATCTCTGGGTGGGGTCGGTGATCTCCAGCTGGGCCACAGCCAAATCCAGGGGAGTGGCCATTTTAATAAGGAAATCTCTGCCATGGTTAGTAGAGAACAAGCGCTCGGACTCACAGGGGCGCTGGATAGCAACTCAGATACTATATCCGGAAGGTTGGCTACTGATGGCCAATGTCTATGGCCACAACACGGATGTTGGGAAGATATATTCAGAATTCAGCCAAGCCTTCTCGGACTTGACGAGTGGCTTCTCTGACGTCCCCATCTTACTCGGGGGGGATCACAATTTAGTCTTAGACATCCTCCTTGATAAATTCCTACCCACCCCACAAGCCCATCCCAAGACTTTAGCCATTCTTACTGACTTGATGACAGAATGGAGCCTCTGTGACTCCTGGAGGAGGGCCAACCCACAGAGGCGAGACTATTCTTTTTATTCATCGGTACACCATATGCGTAGTAGATTGGACTTCTGGCTCACAAACTATGCTGCAGAGCTGGGGGTTATTGATGCTTCAATAGGTAGCATATTAATTTCAGACCATGCACCAGTCTCCATCTTGTACTCTCCACCAGGCCTGGGTGCTCCTTCCACAAGATGGCGATGCAATCCTACCCTGCTGCAAGAGAAAACCCTTCAAGCCTATATTAAGAAGGAAGCTGAAAATTATTTTGCCCTTAACACCCCGGGAGAAACCATGGCTTCAGTGGTATGGGAGGCGTTTAAAGCTGTCCTGCGAGGAAGAATTATATATTTCATGGCCGCCAAGCACAAGGCCAGAGGAAAGACCATCTCTTTGCTGCAGACAGAGCTTGCGGCTTTGGAGAGACAGTTTAAAGTAAACTCTCAAGATCTGCTTAACTCCCCTCTCCTGTCTGCCATAACCAGTATAAAATACCAACTAAATACCTTGTTAAATGAGAAGGCCGCTTGGCAGCTAATTCAAGCTCAACACAAATCCTGGGAGGGAGGGGACAAGGGGGGGCAAACTCCTCGTGTATTACCTTCGTAAGCAGCAAGTATCCTCTATAATTCTAGCTCTGAGAAACCCGCAGGGCAGGGTAGTCTCTACACCCAAGGCCATTAATGAGGTAATGCAGAACTATTACCAAGAGCTCTACTGATCCAAAGCCCAGCTATCAGACGAGGAACTTGCTGCCTGGCTATCTAAGTTGTGTGATGGGGTCTCTTCCCTAAACTTTCTCTGGAGTACAGGGTGGCTCTAGACTTCACTCCACGTTGTCCCAGATGGCCAAAGGAAAAGCACCAAGTCCAGACGGTATGACAGTGGAGTTATACCAACTATTATGAACAGAAATTACTGTACCACTCCTGCAGGCTCTGCAAGAAGCTCAGGCATCCACAATTCTCCCTCCCACCATGCAGGAGGCTCTGGTGACCTTAATTCCTAAGAAATCCTCTGATACACTGGATTGCATCAATATTCAGCCCATTTCCCTGCTGTCGATGGATACCAAACTGCTAGCTAAAGCCCTGTCAAACAAGCTTAACCTATTTCTACCAACAGTGATACACCCCTCACAGGCAGGTTTTTCTAAGGGGAAATCGGGGCAGACAACCTCCGTCTAGTCCTTAACTTAAAGTGGCTAGCCTTGCACATGGTCACACCTACGGCAGCCTTGGCTATAGATTTTGCCAAGGCTTTTTGACTCTCTACAGTAGGGGATATCTACATGCAGTATTATCTCTTTATGGATTTGGACCTGGGTTTTGCTACTGGGTCTCCACTTTATACCACCTGCCCATAGCAAAAATTGTAACCAACCGAGATGTATCCCAGCCCTTCTCTTTACATAGGGGCACTAGACAAGGCTGCCCTCTCTCCCCCCCCTTCTTTTTATCTTGGCACTGGACCCCCTGATATGAAGCTTCTGAGTACCCCAGATATTACTGGGATCCCTGTGAAGGAGCATTGTTTCCTGGTAAATGCCTATTTGGACGATATGCTGCTTACCTTGTCTAAACCCGAACGCTCCATTCCTATAATTCTCCAGGTGCTGCAGGAATTTGCCTCCCTGTCTGGACTGGTAATTAACCAAAAGAAGACAATTTTATCCCCACTGAATGCAAGCTGCAGTAGGGAGTGTCTGCAAAATACGGACATTACCTGGGCACCTCAGGGATTTTCATACCTTGGGATTTATATTCCCTCCGCCTGGCGGAACCTAGAGAAAGTCAGCTTTTCCCCCCCCTGATAGCAGCCATCACGGTTGAGGTTCAGAGATGGAGAAGGCAGCAGCTGTCCTTGAAGGGTAAGATACAGGCTATCTGTATGTTCATTTTTTCTAGGGTGTCGTACCTCCTTAGTAATATCCCCACCCCCCAACCCCTAGGCCCTTCCAACATCTGGATAAATTAATTTCCTCCTTCTTATGGGAATGCAAAAGGGCATGCTAGAGCCAGGCCAAACTACAGGCACATTGAACCAGGGAAGGGCTGGGGCTCCCATGGTTTATGGGATATCACCTGGCCTTTCATAGGGCCCAGGCTACCAGTTGGTTTGCTGCCCCCTTGTCCCCTCCTCCTCAGTGGGTTCTATTAGAAGCAGCCCTCCTACCCAATAATGCACTCTTTTCTGTGCTCACTGACAAGAGGCCATCAGGAGGCATGCTTACGCCTATCATGGCAAAGACCTGCAGGGCATGGCGATGAGCAATGGCCCTTATGGGTACCACAAGAAAAGCAAACCTCCCTCCAACTGTGTACTGAGGGGGAGTGGCTTAGCTAGAGAGGGGGAGTGGCTTAGCTAGAAGGAAGCTACATTTAAAGACTGCCTTAGAAAGATTCTGCTAGTAGCTTGGCAGAAGATATCAGGAGAAAGGACTACTGTGTGACTGAACTTCTTTGCTGGGACTAAAGTAGAAGAACTTTTGTATTTGGACCTTTAATTTAGGGTAAAAAAACTAACATACAAAACAAAACAAAAAAAAAGTGTGTGTTTGGGTTAACTGAACTGAATGGGTAACTGAAAAGTCATCTAAGTGTAAATCTCAGGTGACTGAAAAGGACTTAACTCTGTGAGGTTTAAATTACTTGTAGAAAGATCTAGTAAGTAGGGGAGTGCCTTAGCTGGGAAGGAAGCTACATTTAAAGACTGCCTTAGAAAGATTCTGCTAGTAGCCTGGCAGAAGATACCAGGAGAAAGGACTACTGTGTGACTGAACTTCTACTGGGACTATATGCCCTCCTTCCTCCCCTCCACCCCCCACCCAAAGCTAGTTCTATTTTATAGGCACAGGATTTGACTGACAACAGGAACTTCCTGTTTAGGGGCAGGAAGTGAGTGATCACAGAACCACCAAGGACCCACCATCCTAGAAGGGCAAGAGTAGCTCTCCAGCCCCTCTAGCTGCTGGAGGTCTGCTCTGAACAAGTAAGTGGTCTACTGAGAAATATAGGGTATTCTTGTCTCAGAACAGGACAATCAGGAGCTTAAGGCACACAGGCAGAAAGTAAGGAGAGAGAAAAAAACAGAGGAAAGAGTAAGGATTGCAAACAGTTAAGGGGCCAGAAATAAGACATGATTGGAGTGGTGCAGTGCAGTGGCTGTGGAGCAGCAGTCTTCCGGGAGTTGTTCTGGAGGATGCGGTGTTGTCCCATCTGCAGGCACCTCTCTGGGCTGAGGGAGGAGGTTGCTCATCTCCAGGCTGAGTTGGCCAGGATTTGTGGGACCTCCTCTTCCATCCAGGGACCACCAGTGCCACTGCCGTTGCCTCAGAGGTTGCCAAGAAAGAGGCGGTTGGACCACAGTGGGCTCAGGAGGTGAGGGTGGTGGAACAGAGGCACATACCTCCAGTTGTACCTCTCCACAATTCCTGTGCCATTCTGGCAAGTGTGGTTCCTCTATGGAGGCACCTACAGTGGAGGCCAAGGAGGATGCTGGGAACCTCCGACAAAGGAGACCCACAGGAGGGTGGCGGGGACCCTGCAGGAAGGAAACAACTCCTGGTGGGGACTCATTGTTAGGAATGTAGAACTGGGAAAGGAAGGGAGAGAGTAAGGTGCCTGCCTGGCGCCATGGCTTGGAGGGACAGGAGGCGAATCCTCAGGATTGCTGGAGTAGCTGCACAGGGGAGAGGCTGGATGTCATTGTCCACCTAGGGACAAATGACCTGGCTAGAAAGGATTAGAGAAGTGCAGGAAGAGTTTGTGGAATTGGGGAGGGGCCTTAGTCAAGTAGCACGCAGAGGTAACCTTCTCGGAGGTGCTACCATCTGTGGCATAGGAGAGGCTAGGGTGTTCCATACCATGGGATTCAATCAGTGGTTGAAAACTGGTGTGGAGCTCAGGATTTGGCTTCATTGGGGACTGGGGTCCACCTGGAGTGATGCAAGCCTATACTGGCATGATGGGCTGCATCTGTCTGGGAGGGGAACCAGGATCCTAGATGATAGGTTTAAATGTTTCAATGGCAAGCTTTTAAACTAGCCAAGGGGGGAGGCACTGGAAAGGAGCAGGAAAATCCTAGCCCCCCCCCAAAAAATCACAGTAGTAAGTGTGGCAAACACCAACATGGAGGTGTCGATAGGGAGAAGGGCAGGGGTAAATGGAGAAAGTGACAAAGGCAAGAAGGACAGGGATGGGGCAAAAGGGGGTAAGACCATCAGGAAATGGAGGGTAATGAGTACCAATGCCCGTAGTCTGGGCAACAAGCTCCCTGAACTGGTGGCCTTAATGGAAGAGGGATGCCTGGATATCATAGCAGTCACAGAAACATGGTACACAGAGAACCATGACTGGGATGTTAACATACCAGGGTACATAACTTACAGGAGAGAGAGGCAGGGAAAGAGGGAGGAGTAGCTCTATGTAAAGGAAGGATAAAGCAACTGAACAAAAGAGTAAACAGGAGGAGAGGAGGTACTGTGGGTCACCTTGGAGACTGGAAAGGGCACCACAATCCGCTACAGGGTTGTGTACAGACCCCCATGTCAGGGGGAAGGAATGGACAAGGATATGATGGAAGGCATTCTTAGAATGGCAGAGAAAGGGGAGATACTGTTGATGGTAGACCTGAATATGCCGGATGTTAACTGGAGCACATTTGCTGCAGCCACATCCAAGAGCAGGGCCATTCTTGATGCCCTACAGGTGGCAGGCATTAGACAGCTAGTTTTGGAACCCACTCATGAAGGAGCAATCTTAGACCTCGTACTCTCAAATGGGGGCAGTGAGAGGATCTCAGATCTAGAAGTGGGTTGCCATCTGGGAACAAGTGACCATCAGACAGTGTGGTTCACGTTAAACTCAGCTACAGAGTCAAGCCACACAAAAGTGAGGGTACTGGACTTTAGGAGGGCTGACTTTGGCAAGATAGGAGAGTGCCTCAGAAAAGCACTAGCAAACAGGCTAGAAGGAGGTGTGGAGCAACAATGGGGAATTATCAAATTGCCATCACAGAGGCAACAAGCCTTTGTGTGAAGCAAATAAACAAATCAAAACGAAAGAAAAGCCACTATGGTTCTCAAGAGGTGGCTGTGAAAGTCAGGAAGAAAAGATAGCATTCTGGAAGTATAAGGAAACACAGAAGGAGCAGAACAGAGAGCTGTACCAGTTAAGGCAGAAAGAAGCAGGAGGGAAGTCAGAATAGCAAAGGCCCAAACTGAGGAAAAGATAGCCAACTCAGTTAAGAGGGGGATAAAACCTTTTATAGGTACATCAGCGTGAGAGAAAGACAAGGGAGGGATAGTGAGGCTGAATAGAATGAACGGTGGGTGGGCAGAGGGGACAGTGAAAAGCAGGAATACTGAACGAATATTTCAGCTCAGTATTCACAAAAGAGGGGAAGTGCCTAATCCAATTAACAGAAGCACTCTTGATGGGGGTCGATCCCAGCACTTTCACAGAAGAAAGGGTTCTGCAAGAACTCCTAAAACTGAAGGTGGACAAAGCAATGGGTCCTGATGGAATTCACCCCAGAATTCTAAAAGATTAAGGAAGGAACTAGTGAAACCACTTGCTACTCTTTAATAAATCATGGGAGGATGGTGTGGTACCCGAGGACTGGAGGAAGGCGGATGTGATTCCCTTCACAAAAGTGGGACCAAGACAGAGGCAGGAAACTACAGACCTGTCAGTCTGACCTCTGTGGTAGGGAAAGTGATGAGTCACTCTGAAGGAAAGAATAGTTGAGTACCTAGAGGTCAGTGGAGCACAGGATCCAAGGCAGCATGGGTTCACAGCGGGAAGGTCATGTCAGACGAATCTAATAGATTTCTTTGACTGGGTGACCAAAGTAGTAGACCAGGGAGGGGCTGTGGACATGGCCTACCTAGACTTTAGCAAGGCATTTGACACAGTCCCACACAAAAGATTATTAGTCAAATTAACCAGCCTGGGAGTGGGTCCCAGGGTGGTAGCCTGGGTAAAACATTGGCTGGACAACAGGACACAGAAGGTAATTGTAAATGGAGTCCACTCTGAAGAAAGGGTGGTTACTAGTGGGGTACCAGGGTTCAGTACTGGGTCCAGTCCTTTTTAATGTCTTCATCAGTGACATTGCAGAGGGACTGGAAGGAAAAGTATGCCTTTTGCAGATGACACAAAGATCTGCAACAGGGTTGATACACAAGGTGGCGTGGAAAGGATGAAAGGGACTTGGCAAGGTTGGAGAAATGGTCAGATGTATGGCAGCTAGGATTCAATGCAAAAAGTGCAAATAATGCACCTGGGAAACAAGAACCCAGGGAAGAATACACAATGGGTGGGGAGGTAGTAACAACAACAAAACAGGAAAGGGACCTGGGGTAATCATATCAGATGACCTTAAGGTTAGCAAGCAATGTGAGAAGGCAGTAGGGAGGGCCGGGGTATACTGGGACGATAGGGAGAGGCATCAGCAGCAGAAACAGGAAGTTGTTATCCCTCTGTACAGACAGTTGGTGAGACCCCATCTGGAATACTGTGTCCAGTTCTGGAGACCCCATCTCCGCAAGGACATAGACAGGATAGAGGCAGTCCAGAGGAGGGCAACTAAAATGGTGCAGGGTCTGCAAGAGAAGCCGATGAGGAGAGACTAAAGGAGCTTAATATGTATATCCTTGAGGAAAGAAGGAGAGGGGGACATGATAGAAACTTTCAAGTACCTCAAAGGAATCAACAAAATCCAAGAGGGTAGCATCTTTCAGAAAAGAGACTTGCAAGAACAAGGGGACACAATTTAAAAGATAGAAGGAGGGCAGTTCAGGGGCAATGTGAGAAGTATTATTTCACAGAGGGAGTGGATGCATGGAACAGCTTCCTGAGGAAGTTAGGGGTCTAAAACTGTGGGAGAATTCAAGAATGCATGGGACAGACATAAGGCAATTCTTGTGGGGTGCAGGAAGATATAGGCTGTTGGTTAACTAGGATCTGCGGCATATCCTGTAGGTAGGGAAATGGGCAGACTAGATGGGCCTAGCGGTCCTTATCTGCCGTCAAAGTCTATGTTTCTATGTTTCTATGTATACCCCTCTATGGAATAACCAACTCATAAAGGTAGTTTGCAGACCGGTACACTGGAAACACTGGGCCTCTAGAGGTATACGGGTGGTGGGGGATCTCCTCCTCCTCCCTGATGGGGTGACAGTTATGTCTTTTGAACAGATGCGAGAGAGATACGGAATAAAAACTCAGGATTTCTGGAGGTATCTTCAAATCTGGAGTGCAACTGCCTATCTTTTGGCAGTGCCTGCGAGCACAGGGAGGTGGAAATGCTTGACCACCCATCACAAACCCGGCAAGAGTAGAGGCTTGGTGGGAACTTTCTATAGGGTAATAAGGGATGCCCAACCCAACACTACGCTGACCAGTCGCACAGCCTGGGAAGCTGAACTTCGATGCCCCCTTTCCCAGCAGCACTGGGGTGATTGCTTGAAAGATGCCCATCTGGCATATGAGGATGCCAAAAGTCAACTGATTCAGTTGAAAATCCTTCTCAGGTGGTATTAGACACCTGCAGTGCTTCACAAATTGAACATTATGAAACACGATAAGTGCTGGAGGTGCAATGCCTTCCCTGCTCACTTACTCCATATTTTATGGGCATGCCCAGCAGTTCAGGGGTTCTGGCAACAGGTGCTGGAGGGCTGCTCTGAAATTGTCGGCAGACCCTTGTCAACTGCCCAGCCCACTCTGGTGCAGGGGGATGTTTCTACCCTGGGCCCATTGTCTGCACCCACCAAGGCCTGGGTGCTGGTGGCTATCATGGAAGCCAAGAGGGCTATACTGATGATGTGGCAGCTGCCTACCCCTCCTACGATTACTTGCTAGCAGGCAGCTATGGTGTGGCTGGCTACTTTTGAAAGGCTTTCTGCGATTGGGAAAGGCCATCTTTCCAGATTTCATAAAAAGTGGAACGCATATCTGCATTCACATATCTGTGCGGTTCCAAAACCCTCCGATAGTCTAAATTGTGATGTCTCCCATCCTTTACTAATAACCTTGTTTTTATATGTATCTTTTACTCAAGCAATGGATCCCCAGTGTCGGGTGTAGATTGTGTAATCTCCTCATATTGTCCAGACCACTGCCAGTCTGTCCTTATTACCTACCCTGGTGTCACTTGTCTCAGATCCTCATTCTGAAAGGATTAGCATGGTTTGGCTAATAAGGAGAAATATGAAGACCCTGGCCCATGTCACTTTAGTTTAGAGTACGAATGGCTAGTCCCAGGAGACCCCCCGGTTGGATGATGGTACAAATTTCAGAAGCTGACTGGTACATATAAGCATGTTTTAAAGTGATAGGAACTTAATGCGTGGGTGTGCACTGTATAAAGAGGATAGTAAGTAAGATGTAAACCTCATAGCTGATACTGCTAGGGGAGATCCCATTCATATGTATAGTGTTTCTGTCTGTAAACATGCTTGTGATTCCTGTATTTATAAGCAGGAGGCTTGTCTGAGTGCCTCTACCATGGTTGGATGTACTTGGAAAACTAATAAAATGTTATATGATAAAAAAAAGACAAAAAACTTCTTGTTTAGGTACCCTTTAAAGAACAATTTGTATATCAAAACAAGGGTCTTATTTAGTATTACAAGAATAACATGTATTACCTCTAAACATTTAGGGTCAATATTAAAAAAATAAAAAATGAAAATTTGCATAGGATAACTTTGTAATTTGAACTGTAAATAACTCCCTCAAAATTTGAGGTTAATGGGTCATCTATATATCAAAACAAAGGTCCTAATGGGTACTACAAGAATAACACATATTCTGCCCTAAACATTTAGGTGCAATATAAAAAAATAAAAAAATGAAAAATTCTCAAAGTATAACACTGGAACTTCAACAAGCAGTAACCCACTCAATATTTGTATTTAAGGGAATATATATATATATATATATATATATATATATATATATATATATATGGGGATATGTGTAGCTGGCCGAAGATATCATATTTATCTTCACGAGGCCAATGACATCATGATATCTCACGGGTGGCGAAGCACGAGTGAGATATCATGATGTCATTGGCCCCGAGTGAAGATAACATGATATCTTCAGTCAGCCATGTCATGTTCTGTTTATACAATGTATGCTTTGGGCCCCACCTCAGCACAGCCCCAAATGGCCCCTTTATACAATCCTTGACATAGAAATAATGGCTATTCCATCTCAACTGTGCATATCTGTTGTAACAGAACAGATGGTATGTTATTTAAAAAAAATGTGTGTGGTTGATCTTGCCACCTTAAAATTTAAAAAAAAAACATGTTATGGATTACCCAAACACAACTCTTCATACCCCCCCAACCAATCCAACAGATTACATATATTAAATGTTTAAAAAAAATGTATTTTCTTGGCACTATAAAGGTATTTAATAAATCATATCTGGTTGATCCTGCCTGTATGTTAAAAAAATACTTAGTAAAAAAACATATCTGGTTGATCCTGCGACTTCTGTTTATCTACCGCTATGTGGAATGTAGCGTGACCGAGCAGCTATCCCCAGAAGTGTAGCGTGGCCGAGCGCTATAAATATGAAAAGCTGAGGCACTGTCTGATTTTCAGAATGAGGGAGTCATCACTCCCACACTTAGAAAAGTGTTTTTTTCTTCTTATTTTAGCCCTATTTTCTTAAATGAAGCTGCCGACAGTACTGAGAGGAGAGCAGGTGCAGTCGGCAGCTTCAGATCATCAGACCAATGTGCGAACATGTGTTGCTATAGCAACATACGCTCGCACTTTGATTGGGGGTCTGAAGCTGCCGACTCACTCGTTCTCCTCTCAGTACTGTCGGCAGCTTCATTTTAAGAAATAGGGCTAAAATAAGAAGAAAAAAACACTTTTCTAAGTGTGGCAGTGATGACTCCCTTATTCTGAAAATCAGACAGTGCCTCAGCTTTATATTTATAATGCTTTCACATGCCATACTTCAGATACTGTTCTGTCACGCTTACATTCCACGATAGGCTGTAGCTAAACAGAAGTCGAGGATCAACCAGATATGTTTTAAATACTTAGTTGTGTAAAAATATGAGCAGATTTGAGAAATGGCCGGGGTCCTGCTTGAAAGTGTGTCATGAGGGAACTGCTCGTGTGGAAAAAGAGATGATACAAAGTGAAAACGCTTCACTTTCAATGTGATGACGTATAGGAACATGGAGATATCAATGATATCTTCACATGTGAAGATATCAATGTTATCTTCACGACCTGGCTGAGATAGCACATTTTATCCTGACATTTATACTAAAACATACATTGTATAAATATATATATATCAAAACAAATGTCATAATGAGTACTACATGAATAAGACCTATCCCTTCACCCCCCAAAAAAACCCAAAAACATTTAGCGACAATTTAAAAAAATAAAAAATGAAAATTCCCATAGGATAACATTGTAACTTCAACAAGCAATACCTCCCTCAGTACTTGGAGTTAAGGAACAATCTACAGTATATATCAAAATAAAAGTTGTAATGTGTACTACAAGAATAGCACATAACCCCCTAGGGATAATATAGAAAAATTAAAATTCCCATAGGATAACATTGGAACTTCAGCAAACAGTAATTCCCTCAATATCTGGAGTTAATGGACATTCCATATATCAAAACAAAGGTCTTAATGAGAACTTCAAGAATAGGACATACCACTCCCCAAAAGAAACATTTAGGGGCAATATAGAAAAAAATGTAAATTCCCATAGGATAACATTGGAATTTCAACAAGTCATAACTCCTTCAATATTTGGACTTAATGGGCCTTCTATATATCAAAACAAATGTCTTAATGAGTACTACAGTAACACAGATTCCCCTCTAAACATTTAGGGGCAATATAGAAAAAATGTAAATATCCATAGAATAACATTGTAATTTCAACAAGCACTAACTGCCTCAATATTTGGAGTTAAGAGGCACTCTATATATCAAAACAAAGATCCGTAATTAGTAGCACAAGACTAACACAACGTTTACCCTAAATATTATGGGGCAATACAAAAAAATTAAAAATATTCCCATAGGATAACACTGGAACTTCAATAAGCAATAACTCCCTCCTACATATTTGGAGTTAGGGACAATCTATATATCAAAACAAAGGTCTTAATGAGTACTACAAGAGTAAGATATCCCCCCTAAACATTTAGGGGCAATATAAAAAAAAATACAAAATGCCATGGGATAACATTGGAACTTCAACAAGCCACGACTCCTTCAATATAGACTTAAGGGACAATCTATATATCAAAACAAAGGTCTTAATTAGTACTACAACAGTAACACATATTCCCCCTAAACATTTAGGAACAATATAAGAAAAGCATAATGCATAAAAAAATGCAAGTTCCCACAGGATAACATTGGAACTTTAACAAGCCATACAACGAAGGGCAGAAATTACTGTTTTAGCAGAAATGGAAGGGTAGGGCCCTCTGGGCCCTGTGCATCCACAGTAACATACAGTAGATGGGTGCATCTACTGAATGGAGGGATGGAAGAGCAGGGCCCTGAGGGAGGCAGTATAGTGTAGTGATTAAGGGCACTGAGCTGCAAAACTGGAGGCCTGGGTTTGAATCCCATCAGCCCCCACTTACATACTGTGTGACCCTGAGTAAGTCACTTAACTTTCTTGTGCTCACAGGTCACACCTGGAAACAAACTTTGGCTTAGTGTGCCTTTCCTGGTTAAACAGTTTCTCCTTTCCCCTCCCATAGGCAAATGAGGATACAATTATACTATCTCAAAAAGTAAGGTCGTTCATTGCAAAAAAACTTCAATAATGCACTAGTTAGGGTTAAAACAACAGAAGTGGGAAAATGTGGTGTTAGGGTTCCCATCCCTAACACCCCACCCCCACCCTACAAGTAGTAACAGGAAAAAACATTACAGTTTGACCCCTTCTGTGTCTTTGCAAATGATGCATAGGGTGTGCCTTGGGGTTATCAGCCCTAGTGCTCACTCCATTCTCATATACTGTACACATCTCAACTTATTTACAGATGGAATGGAGTGAGTATTAGGGTTGACAACCCTAAGGCAAATGCCACACCTTATTTGAAAGATGCAGGAGAGGTCAAACTGTAATGGCTTTTCCTGTTGCTGGCTGCAGGGTGGGGGTGAGGTGTTAAGGTTGGGAACCCTAACACTACATTTCCCTACATTTGTCAGTTTAACTCTAACTAGTGCACTAACAAAGTTGTTTGCAATGAATAGAGGATATAGATATAGATATAGATATAGATATAGATATAGATATAGATATAGATATAGATATAGATATAGATACAGATATACAGTAACCTCTCATTATAATGATCACTTTTGGAGCCATTTCCACCATTCATTATCATTCCTCATTTGTTACAGTGAGGGACACTAATACGGGACATGCAGCTTGCTAGCAAATGATTGTCCTGCTCACTCTGTGGTGGTGTTGGGGTTGGCTTTCAGCAGTGTCTGTCCTGTATTTTTTTAATATTTTAGTTTAATTTAACTGACTTGGCTAAATCTTGCTTGCCCCTACTGACAAAGGCAAAGCAGGTGAATGCTGCTGCTGTTGAACCCAGGGGTATGAGCGTATCCTGCAGATGGTGCTCCCAGCCCGCACCACATGGCAGCTGGCATGAACCTACATATAAGTCTCATCTAACTTGCCAGAGTAACACCAGCTATGGATTGCTGGCCCCAAGTGAGGGGAAAATGTACAACTGCATACAATGGTCTCTGAAAGAGAACCCATGATTGAGCCCGGAAGTAGTGGTGGCGTGGAACACTTTATGACCACATGGTCAGCAGGGATCCCACAGGACTCCAGCTATGACAAAGCACCATGCCCTTTAAGAGGGACATCTGTTGCTGTAGCCATATTCCCTATCTATTCCTGTTCAGCCCAGCTACCAGAATAATTCCAAAACATTAAGTTACTAAAAAGAAACCAAATTGTGCCTCCACCCAGATAGATTGCAATGTTAATGCTTAAAAAAAACTAGTGTATGAACGATTTATTAGAGAAGCACTTACTAGACCATCATACCAGTTACAGCACTATGTGCTGATAAACCAATGCTCGCTCGCTTTATCCATAAAGCAAATACACTCAGCACAAATAGCTATGAACAATACATAGCATGTTTAAAAAACAAGAGCAAACTTAGATGGCTAGACAGCAGTAAAACCAGATACAGTTTCATTGTGCCATAACAGCTGATTATGAGTTGGGAGCCAAACAGGCCATTTTCTATAGCCGAGAATTCACTATAGAGAAGTTTGTTATAGCGAGGGGTTACTATAGATATAGATATAGATATAGATATAGATATAGATATAGATATATCCTGGGGTCATGGGCAGGGCTTTGCCTTGGCAGCCCAGCTTTACACCAGTGCTGCCCCTGAGGCATAAAATCCTACCCCCACCATGATGGCCAAGTTCAACCAAACATGTAGGTACTGTAGCTCTCTCTCCCTAGTCACCTGCCTCCCCTTCTTAAGTGGTCCCCCAAGTGTCCTTGCCCCCACTGTGCCAGGGGCCCTGTATTGCCTGCCTGGCTGCCCTGGCAGTTGAGCCTGCCCCATCTGTGCTGCTGCACCCTGGTCATGCAATGCCACCATGCACCAGATGGATGCCGAATGCTTGACCCATATGTCCACCTATCAAGGCTATTTCTTCTCTTTTTCAATTTTGTGGTATCATGCTCCATCTCCCTTGAATGTCCATAATGTGCCACTCTCCCCACTTGCTCATGTTTCTGCTTGGTTACCACCCCAGCAGGCCTCCTGCATCACTCCTCCAGCCCTCCTGAATTGATTCACCCAACCCTTCATGCAACTGCGAGGGGACTGGGGAACCGCCAAGGGTAATATGCATTCTACACCAACCTGCGCCATTCATCTGGTGCATGATCTAGTTCATGGATTTGCACCACGCAACCTGAGCCATCCCTCCAGTGCATGACCTAGCTTGTGGATGCTCACCATACAGTGTGCTCAGCTCCTTTTGCTCTCCCTTCTGGTCCCCTCTTGCTCCACACCATTCACCCCCCGAATGCTTCTGCTGTTAAAAGGGCCATGCAAGGCACTGCAAACTTCTGTTCCTAAAGCTGCATTCACACTCCAGAGCCAAAACCCACCTGCTCACCATGTTGATGACCAACCAAAAATGAGAGCTGCAGCCCTCTGGAGTGCAAGGCAGCCACTGTCTTCCTTCCTCAGCTTCCTAACATTACTGGCATTGTATTCCCTGCATGATATCCCTATCCCAATGACAGCCACATTCAGTCTGGACTCAGACTCACCTGGTTATCATGGTGACTGACCGGGCAAGACTGTTGTACAGCAACCCCAGGTGAAATCCGGTTACCATCCTCCACCAAGTGAAAACAGAAGTCTGCTTTTCTTAGGTCTCACCAGTAACCATGACTACTGGCTGGACAAGACTGCAGCACAGAAACCACACAATGAAAGCAGCAGTGTTCTCTGGTGCTTAAAATTGCCAGGTTCCTAGCATTCTTCATGATGCAGCAATCCTTTTGAAAGCAAATCTTTCATATCGAAGCATCATTCCTCTTGAAAGCAAATCCTCCAAACTGAAGCAACAATTCTTTTGAAAGTCCTTCACATTAAAGCAGCAATCCTTTGAAAGCCATATTTTCCCTTTTTTTTCTGCCCCCCAGTAACCATGGTTACTGACCTGATAAGCCATTGTTCAACAACCACTAGAGTAAATCTGGTGTTATGCTCTGTGCTCAAACCTAGTGTGACAATTCTTTTTCTGTCTTGCTTTTTTATTTTTTTTTTAATATTGCCACTCTACTCTGTACACTACTACATGCCTGGTTGTCAGCCCCAGCCCAGCTACACTACAACAATGCACACTGGGGCCAAGCAACAAAATCCCTGGACCAGACTCCCACCATGAGTTTTCTGGTAACAGCCCATATCCCATAGACTGACCTGATTCAATGACACGTACCATCCAGCCAAGCCACTGAGCCATGTTTTGCATGGTAAACCCAAATGCTATTTTAAAAGTTCCTCTACAGTGTACTACCACAAAATGCCACTGCACAAGTCTGCCTGCTGGCTGCAACCAACACTGCAGCAATGACCATTTGAAATGTGTAGTACGGTATGGGCTTCATGCCCACTGGCTCAGACTGTGGACCAATGGGTGTACAGCCCTACCAACAGTGTCAGTCGGTGGGCAACAGTGTGGCAGGGCGGCAGGTGGGTGGGGTGCCGCCGCCTACCACTGACTGGGGGAGTGGGGTGGTGGGGATCAGTGAGCAGGTGGGGAAGGAGGGTCCACTGGACCACCAGGGATGATGGGTTTATTTTAATTCTACTTCAGCCCGTGATCGGGCAGTGGTCCACTGAACCACCAGGGATAGCGCTTTATTTATTTTTACTACTGCCCACAATCGGGCAGTGCAGTCGACTGGACCACCAGGGATAGCAGTTCATTTTAGTGGAATTCAGCCCGCAGTTCGGCTGTGGGGCACATTGCCGCACTGCAGGGGGTGTCGGTCCCCGACGCTGCTGCCTGGCAGGGCACCAGGCACAAGTCGTCAGGGATCAGCGCACCTGCATGCAAATGGGGCCATAATGACATGCAAATGGCCCCATGTGCACCTTACATACATTATGGCCCCATTTACATGTCAACTTTTGAATATCGCAGTTGCTGCGCCTTGCGCAATGGAACTTGCGCTAGTGCATCCCCATGCTCCACTCTGGCCACTGGCGATGGCACAGTGCCACTGTGTCATGTGCACTGCGGGTGGCTAGGGTGCGATATTCAATGCTGCGTGGTGCAGCTCGATTGAATATCGCCCAGTCCACGCCACTGCGCGGCCAAGTTGCGCTGCGCCCAGGCTTGCTCCACAGCCTGGCGTAGTTTGAATATCTGGGCCACAATATGCTCATATTACATAATAATTTTGCAAATAATTTAACTGTGTGGCAAACAACTTTTTGTTGAGGAGTATATATGTAATGAAATTCCAGCCATTAGACAAAAGAAGATGAGTCATGCGAAGACAGGGCTGATAACCCTGGTGTCATCAGCTACATTCAAAACTGCTGAAGTGTTAAATTCTGGTGGATCCTTTTTCTTATGTTCACATGTACTGAACCCCGATGGTTCAGATTTTGTAATTATCAATGCATACATACCCCTAAAAGATGTAAATGTTATAAATCACTATCTAGAGCAGTTAAATAAAATTATCCATAAAGTACTGTAACTCAGTTACTTCCACAAAGGATGATATTATTAGGAGATTTTAATACAAAAATAGGTGATTTTTGAGAAATCCATGCTAATAATTGGCATTTGGACAACATTTTTAATATACTGTATCTTTATGAACTGCAGTAGATCACAAATTTAATAAAGCTGGAGAAAGGTAATCTTCATTTTGGCTGAACATTTTCTGAGGGTCGTCATCAATGGGGGAGTAAAGAGGAACATGGAAGGTTAATAAAAACATAGAAACATAGAAGTTGGTGGCAGGTAAGGACCACAAGGCCCATCCAGTCTTCCCATTTTTTTTTCTACCTTATGAATGTGCCATCGGCATTTGCTCTGTCAATGGCCTATCTATTCATACTTATCTGTATTGCTCCCTTATGCCTATCCCATGCCTGTTTGAAGCCCTGCACTGTATTCATATCCACCACTTCCTGAGGCAGGCCATTCCATGTATCCACCACCTTTTCTGTGAAAAAGAACTTCCTCACATTACCCATTAATCTGCCTCCCTCTAATCTCATGCTGTGTCCTCTTGTCCTGCTATTTTTCTTATATTAAAACATGTTAGACTCTTTCACCTTGTTAAAGCCCTTAAGATGTTTGAATGTTTCAGTCTTATCATATCATCTCTCTCTCTCTCTTCTTTGCTCTAGGGTATACATACTGAGTCCCCTTAATCCATCCTCATATGTTTTCTGATGCAGTCCTTGCACTATTTTGGTTGCCCTTCTCTGGACTGCCTCAATTTGGTTACTGTCCTTGTGAAGGTGTGGCCTCCAGTACTGCATGCAGTAGTCCAGATGGGGCATAACCAGTGTCTTCTAAAGATGGATTATTACCTCCTCTTATGACTTGTGATACCCCTACTAATACACCCCAACACCTCTCTAGCCTTACCTACTGCTTTAGTGGTCTGCTTGGATGATTTCAGGTCATTTGTGATGATGATGCCCAAGTCTCTTTCTTCTCTTCTGACTGCCAGCAACTCCCCTCCCAACTTATAGGTGGCTTCAGGGTTTCTCTTCCCTATGTGCACGATCTTGAAATTCTTTGTGTTAAACCCCAGTTGCCACTCTTCTGGCCATTTTGCCAGTTTATCCAGAACTCTTCTCATTCTGCCCACCCCATCTGGATCATCTACTCTGTTGCAGATCTTGGTGTCATCTACAAACAGACAAACCTTACCCTCCAATCCATCTGCAATGTCAGTGATGAAGATATTGAAGAGGACTGGCCCCAGGACTGATCCCTGAGGTACCCCACTTGTGACTTGCATCTCTTCTGACTGTATACTGTTCACCACCACTCTCTGTTTTCTGCCCGTCAACCAGTTTGCCACCCAGTTGACCAACTTCTGACCCACCCCGAGCCTACCCAGCTTATTAATCAATCTTCTATGTGTAACAGTTTCAAAAGCTTTCCTGAAGTCAAGGTAGGTGACATCAACTGCACCCCCTTGGTCCACCACTCTGGTTACCCAGTCAAAGAAATCTATGACATTAGTTTGACAGGACCTTCCTATTGTAAACCCATGCTGTCTTGGATCCTGTGCTCCTATGGATTCCAGGTGTTGAACTATCCTTTTCTTAAGGAGTGCCTCCATAATCTTGCCCACTACTGAGATAAGACTGACTGGTCTGTAGTTTCCTGCCTCCTCCCTGCTACCAGTCTTGTGCAGTGGGATCACTTGAGCCCTTCTCCAGTCTTCTGGGACCTCTCCTGTGCTCAGAGACTCACTAAACATTTCTGATAATGGTTCTGCTAGTTCCACCCTTAGCTCCTTTAGTACCCTGGGATGTATGCCATCCAGTCCCATTACTTTGTCAACCCTGAGCTTATTGAGCTCTTGTAGGACCCGTTCATTTGTGAAGGGACTAGTGCATACCTCCCTCCACCCTGTGTCCATGGTGCTGAGCTGTGGGTGCTGCCCTACCTTCTCTTCAGTAAATACTGAGCAGAAGTATCTATTTAGGATAGATGCTTTTACATGGTCCTCCTCCTCACACACACACCCTTATCCCCCTTTGATCTTAGCAATACCCCCTCTAGACTTTCTCCTTTCACTAATGTAACTATAGAAAGTATTGTCACCTTCTTTTACTGTTTGTGCTAGTGTTTCCTTGGTTTGGGCCTTTGCCTGCCTTACTGCCTTCCCTGCTTCCCTTAAGGAAGTGTGGTATGCCTCCCTATCTTCATCCTGCTGCATTCCGTTATATTTTCTGAAGGCCAGCCTTTTGACTCTGACTTTTTCTGCTTCTGTTTTTGAGAACAAAAGTGGTTTCCTTCTTCTTTTGCACTTCCTTTTCTCTCTAATACAATGGGATGTTGCTTCAAGTATTGCATATTTCATGCTTGACCACTTTGCCAGTACTCCATCACCTTTATTTCTTCTTGCCAGAACTAGCTTAACTCTGTTGGCCATCTTATCAAAGTCAGCTCCTCTGAAGTCCCATATTTTGCCTTGGAATGGGATGATTTATCCAATGTGTTCTGGCGGTAGTTTACTAGATCTGTGTGCTGTTGATGTATTCAACGTTCATAGGACCAAAGAAATGTGAAGAGATTGGAAAATAATCACTTCCCCTGGTCATCCTGTTGGAGTGTGATTTTCTCAAGCAAAACTCAACAGGCAGGAAAAACAGGCCATATTGAATTAACATATTTTCATATGCAAAAAAAGTTACTTAAATGGACCCCCATTATAAAGGAGTGTCTAAGAGAAAGAGTGATCAAAAAACAGATTCTGCAACATTATGGTATCATGGTGAGGGGGGACAGTCACTGTCAGGTCATAAATACTAGTAGCATGAACATTTATGCAGAGATAGCAAATGAAATTCTGACAATAATGACACTAAAAGGTGCACACAATATGTTGAGTGGACAAATATAAGAAAAACAGTTCATAAATTAGGGAAGCTGTCTCAAGAAAAGATGGATATTAATACAGTACTACAAAAGCTTATATAACAGCATGATGGGAATTTAGAAAACTTCTCAATGAGAAGGAGATAGAGTATAACAAAGAACTATGAAGCAGTTACAAGAGGCCATTCATGATAAAAATACGGTAGTGAAGCATTCTGGGACTTGATGGCTTCAGGAATGCAATATGGAAGGAAACACAATCTGTGTCACTAGAGCCAAGAAATACACATTAAAACCTATTTATTTATTTATTGAGCATTCGCGTTTACAACCTTTGAGTCACAGACTCATTTCCAAAAGCACCACGTCATAGACATATATATAGAGGTAAGGTTAACAAACTTTGGTGGGTACATAAATGAGATTACAGTAGATAATAAAGGTTGAGTACATACAGGAATTACATAATGTGATTACAGAACATAGACATTAGGTTGTGTGCATGCACAACTGCATGAGATACACACAGGTAATAACAAACAGTCTTAGCCAGGATGTAGGCCTGACGTTGTTGTGTACTACAAAGTATAGAGATAGCAGGGAACCCCTCTATTAGTTGGGAAATAAAGCTGGGGCAAGGGGAGGTGCACAAGAAGAGAGTCCATTGTCAGAGGCATAAGGGAATTATGGACAGTCACACCCATTGCTGGACTGAAGGTGTTCCTTTAAGAGGGTTTTGAACAGGCTGAGCTTTGGTTCGGTTGTAATGTGGTAAGGAGTGGCATTCATCCAGAGGGGGGCATGGTAGGCAAAGGTTCACTGTCCAAGTGAGGTTCTGAGATAGGGGTCGAGAAATGCGGAACTAGTGGAGTTGTGGGCAATTTTCATAATGGGACTGGGGATCAGGAAGGGGGCGAGGCTGTGGGGGGAGCCCTGTGGTGATCTTTTTGGCCATGAGGCAGGTATGATATTTTAGTCTGTTGTTGAAGCTGAGCCAGCTGGACTACTGGTAGAGGGAAACAAGTGTGAGAGTAGTGGTCACAGCTTAATATTAGGTGGCAGGCCTTGTTGAGGGTTACTCTAACTCTCTGGAGGGATGTGATGTCAGCCGCACCATAGATCAGTATGCCATAGTCTATGAAGGCAAGCGCAGAGGATGAGACTGCAAGTTGGAGGTCATCGAGGGTGAGGTAGTGTTTGATCCAGTGGAGTAAGCCAATCCTGGTATTGACAGCAGTGCAGAGGTGATGAATGTGGCTGTGAAAATTGAAAGCAGGGTCAATGTGGATACTGAGATATTTGAAGGAGGTAACCTGGTCAAGGGGTAGGGATTGGAATTTGAGGATACTGCGGGTATGGTCCTTATATGGGTTGGCAAAAAGCATTACTTTTGTTTTTTTGTACTTAAGGTCAAGTAGGTGCTCTGTGAACCAGAGCTCTGCTTGAGAGAAGGTGTTTTGCAGTTAATGAGGCTGTAAGTCTGAAAAAGCAGTCTTCCTTGAATAACAATCAGGTAGTAGAAAAGCAGAAGCTGGTGATGACTGAAGCAGCCATGATAGCAGCCTTAAAAGCCCAATGGAGGAATACAGCTGCAGGTTATGACAATATTCCTCAGAAATGTTCTTTGCAGAGCTGTATAACTGGGCAAAAATACTGCCCCCCCAACACACACACACACACACACACACACACACACTCACTATTTAATGAAATTTAACTAGAATTGGCAAATGACTGGAAAAAAAAGAATGATTGTACCCATTTTAAATACGCTGTAGCCGGAGCCGATACAGCTGCGGCAAGCTTGCAGAGCTCCGAAGAGCAAGTGCCACTGACAGGCGTTGACGCAACTGTGCATCCATTGCATTTCTGCATGCGTAGTTGCTGTGAATGGCATTCTGCCATTGACAAGATGGCAGTGATAGTGGAACTGCACATGAACGTGAGGTGTGCATGCACAGTTCTTGCCCCAGAATGCGGAAGTAAGAGCCAAAATAGTGCGGTTGTTACTCAGCAGCATCCAATCATGGTGGAGTGTTACAAGCTCTGTTGGACTTTTGGAAGGATACTTCCAAAAGTCCAGTGGAAGGTGCCATGATCAGCTATTTTAAGGCAACAGCTCACAGAATGGTGGTAGGCTCCACCCACAGCTGTAAAAAGGTAACCTGAATGGCCCCCAAAAGGATAGGCCTATAACCCTTCCTTTTACTGGTCTGAAAATGTGTTCAACAATCAGTTTGGCAGAGTTAGAAATATGGACAGATTTGGACAATGTTTTTTTTTTTTCAGATTTCCAAGCAGGTTTTAACAACAGGAAAGGAACAATTGATAACACATTTATCTTAAACTTTCTGAGTGATAAATATGTAAACTAGGGATACATAGATACATAGACAGTGTCGGCAGATAAGGGTCTATGGCCCACCTAGTCTGCCCATTTGAGCTTGTAAGTTCAGTTTGTTTTCCTAGAAGTCTATTTCCCCTTACCCCTGACCTCTAGAATTCCTTTATGTCTATCCCATGCATTCTTAAATCCCGTGATTGTTTCAGCCCCCACCACTTCCTCTGGCAGGGTGTTCCACTTGTCCACCACCCGTTCTGTGAAGAAATTCTTTCTCATGTTTCCTCTCAAACGTCCTCCTCCATTCTCATCCCATGCCCTCTAGTCCTGAAACATCTTTTCGCTAAAAATAGTGTTTTCCTGCACCCTGTTCCTCCCTGTAAGATACTTGTATGTCTCTCTCATATCCCTCTCTCCTCCTCTCCTCCAGGGAGTATATGTTCAGTTTTTCAACCTGTCTTCATAGGATTTGTGATGCAACCCATGCACCATCTTTGTTGCCCTCCTCTGAACCTTCTCTACCCTGTCTATGTCCTTACGTAGGTATGGTCTCCAGAACTGTACACTGTACTCCAGGTGGGGCCTCACTAGTGTCTTGTATAGCGGAATTATGACCTCCCTTTTCCTGCTGGTGATGCCCCTGCCTATACATCCCAGCATCCTATTTGCTTTACCTGATGCCTTGTCACACTGTTTCCCTACCTTGAGGTCATCAGAGATGACAACCCCAAGATCCCTTTCCTGCTTGGTGCATGCTATATCCTCACCCCCAACTGATATATTGTGCCAGGGTTTTGTGCCCCATATGCATTATCTTGCACTTCTTTGCATTGAATTTCAACTGCCAAACCCTTGACCATTCTTCAAGTTTCTGCAGGTCCCTTCTCATTCTGTCTACACCCTCTGGTGTGTCTACTCTGTTACAGAGCTTTGTGTCATCAGCTTAACAGTGAAATTCTGCCTTCTATATCCTGTGCAATGTCACTGATGAAGATGTTGAATAGGACCGGTCCCAGCACTGATCCCTGTGGTACCCCACTGGTCACTCTTCCCTCTGTGGAGTGACAGCCATTTACCACCACCCTCTGTGTCCTGCCACCCAGCCAGTTACCTACCCACCACACTACTGTCCTGCCCACACCCATATTCTCCAGTTTGTGTAATAGTCTTCTATGTGGCACAGTGTCAAAGGCCTTGCTGAAGTCCAGATAGGCCATGTCCACTGCCCTCCCCTGATCCACCTCCCTAGTCACCCAGTCAAAAAATTCAATGAGGTTGGTCTGACATGGCCTTCCCCTGGTGAAACCATGCTGCCTTGGGTCCTGTAGTCCATTGACAACCAGATGTTCCACCAATCTCTCCTTCAGTAGTGCTTCCATGATCTTCCCCACTACCGAGGTGAGGCTGACTGGTCTGTAGTTCCCTGCTTCCTCTTTGTTCCCACTTTTGTATAAAGGGACTACATCTGCTGTCCTCCAGTCTTTGGTACCTCCTGTTTCCAGTGATTGGCTGAACAGGATAGCCAGAGGTTCAGCCACCACCTCTTAGTTCTTTAAGGACCCTGGGGTTCCCCTATCTGGACCATTGCTTGTCAACTCTTATTACTTCCAGTTCCTTCAGGACCCTTTCTCGTAAAGGGACTTGTGTCCATTTCTGCACCATTCTCACCCCTTGTACTCCTTCAGACCCATTACCCTCTTCCTTAGTAAAGACTGAGCAGAAATACCTGTCAATATGTCAGCTTTACTGTTGTCATCCTCCACGCTGCTCCCATCCTCCCCTTCAGTCTAACTATCCCTCCCTTTGTCCTTCTTTTTTCACTTATGTACCTGTAAAGGTTTTGTCCCTTTAACCACTGATTTTGCAATGTGTTCTTCTGTCTGAGCTTTGGCTTACCTACTTCCTCTGCCTCCCTTTGTTTCTCCTGGTACTTCTCCCTATCCCCTTCTGCCTGTGTCTTTTGTATTGCCTGAATGCAGTCTTTTGGCTTTCACTTTCTTTGCTACCTCTTTGGAAAACCATAATGGTCTCCTCTTTCTTTTCTCTTGCTAACCTGCTTAATGCATAATTCTGTTGTTCTTATAATCCCCATTTTAAATACTGCCCACTGTTCCTCAATCCCTGATTCATGTCCCATTCCCTTAATGCCTCTTTCAAGCATCTCCCCATTTTCCCAAAGTCTGCCCCTAAAATCCAGGATATGTGTTTTGTGTGATTTGGTTCTGCTCTTTCTGTGATTTCAAACCACAATGACTGGTGGTCACTGTTACCCAGGTGCTCCCCACTGTTACCCCCATCACACTGTCCCTGTTTGTGAGCACAAGGTCCAGTATTGCCTTCTGCCGAGTTGGTTCCATGACCAGTTGCTTGAGGAAGGCACCCTGAAGGAGTCCAGGATAAATCTGCTCCTAGTTGATGCTGCTGCTGGGATGCTCCAGTCCACATCTGGTATATTGAAGTCTCCAACCAGTACTACCTCACCTTTGTCAGCCATCCTTGGATGGCTAGCATCAGCTCCCTATCTGTTTCTTCCTCCTGGGCTGGTGGTCTATAGACCACACCTGTGCGGATGGCTGGCCCTATTTTCCTTTCCAGCTTAACCCACAGTATCTCTCCCCATTTTGTTCCTCCTGGATCTGTGTGGCCCTTATGTCATTTTCACATACAGTGCCACTCCTCCTCCCTTCCTGCCTGCTCTGTCTCTTCTGAATATGTTGTAGCCAGGTATGGCCATCTCCCGTCATGGTTATCATTACACCAGGTTTCAGTGATGGCCACAATGTCCAGGTCTGACTGTACCATGACAGCCTCCAGATCTTCCATCTTGTTGCTAAGGCTCCTGGCATTTGCACACATGGCTTTCCATGATTTGACCTCCTAGACTACTTCACTGTTCTACTCCAGCCCCTTCCTTGGTTGTCATTTATCCCTGGTTCTCCTTGCTGTCTGCCCTTCTGCTGAATTTTGCCCCTTTTCTGCTTATCCACCTTTTGGACACTAATCTCCAACTTTCGCACACTGCTTTGCAGAGTAGCCACTCCTCTGGTTCACTGGTTCCATTACTAGCTGTGGGGGTGAGCAAGTAGGTACCATCCTTGCTGGCCTGCCACCCCCCTTTGCTAGTTTAAATGCTTGTCAATGTAGCATTTAAACTTATCATTGAGTGCTTGGATTCCCTCCAGGATGGATGCAGGCCGTCAGGCTTGAACAAACCTCCATCCCTCCAGATGGGTCCCCAGTCACCAATGAATCCAAACCCTTCCTCACAGCACCAGTTCTTCAACCATGAGTTAAAGTTCCTGGTGCATGCACTCCTATGCTCTCCCTTCTCTCACAGGTAGTACTTCTGAGAAAGTGACAGAAGTAGCTACTGCTTGAGACCCCTCCCCAGTTTCCTAAACTCTTCCTGAATTTCTTGGCTCCCCATTTGCCAAGTCATTAGTACCTAGGTGGATAATGACATCCAGCTCACCCTCCTGTCTTGCCTTCCCAGTGATCCCCAGTATCTTCCTTCCATCCCTCCATGCCGTGGCACCTGGTAGGCACCTCACCTCCCTGTCCTCCCCTCCTGTGTTCTAGCTGGATCCCTCTTATGATGGAGTCCCCACCAGGATTCACTTCCTCCTCCTCTGGGGTCCACTGCTTTCCCACTGAGGTCACCTCCTTGCCTAACCTCCACATCCTTTCCTTCCACTTCCTGTGTACCTCTATTTGGTTGTCCTCATTTGCCAGTGTGGCATATGAGTTCTTGAGAGGAATAGGATCTGGGATGTGCTCTGCCTGACTGCTCTAAACCTCCCTGAGCCCACTGTCATCCAAGTGCTCCTCGTTCTCGGCATCCTTTGAGGCAGCTGCATTGGACTGGGTGGTTCCTGGACAGGGTGATGGTACTCCTGACCCAGTTTACTTCCGCTCTGAGTCTGGCTACCTCATCCCTCAGTCCCGGAGATGCATGCAGATAGGGCAGCACCTCAGTGTCCAGAAGGTCTGCCTGAATATGGCTGCCCCACAGCCACTACATTGCACCACTCCCCACATTATACTGCAATTCCACGACTTATCTGCTACTGAAGCTCTCTTAGTTCTCTTTTATTTATTTACAGTATTAAAATCCTGTAACTGATCCTCAGATACATATTTTTTAAGAAAAGAAACCAATAAATAAATAAATGAGTCAAAACACTTGTCATGCTGAGGGTGGTCTTCCCCTTATGCCCCTCCTACTTCACACCTCTTACTATACCCTGTGTTTAGCTCCTGTCAATCAGATTTATCAGGGCATATAATTAAGAGTTGGGGGAAAGGGTGGGGGGCGAAAATTTGCAGCAATTAAAGACAGCACAGAATTACACCACCACTATTTTTTAAATTTTCATCAGCCCAAAAACAATTATAAGTAAAGACAACACAGAAAGAAAGTATAGTGTCACTACAAGCCTACAATCTAAGTTTAAAAGAAAAATACCAGTTACCAGTTACTCTGAAGCACTGAATTGAATATGTTTCCTTCCTTCACCTTCTGGCTTCTTCTGAGAAGATGAACTTCTGTTTGCTGCTTTAACTGTGACTAAGCCCCACCTTCAGTTATCACGTAGCTGAGGTCAGAGGCCAGACAATTAACACCCTTCACCCAGCTACAGGACAGTCAGACAAGCCAAGATAAAATTTGCAGCAATTAAAGACAGCACAGAATTACACCACCACTATTTTTTAAATTTTCATCAGCCCAAAAACAATTATAAGTAAAGACAACACAGAAAGAAAGTATAGTGTCACTACAAGCCTACAATCTAAGTTTAAAAGAAAAATACCAGTTACCAGTTACTCTGAAGCACTGAATTGAATAATTGGATGGGCGAACCTCTAAAGGTTCAGAGGTTCTGAAGGTTCTGATAAGCAACAAAAGGTCTGGATGATTATTCGAACCATATCTAAACATTTTAGAACCCTTATACATTAGGGTAACTGTTAAAATGTTTTTAAAAGCTGTTTCTAGTTCCTTTTAAGTGTTTAGCTGATCCCCCTCCCTATTACTGAAAGCACCCCTATATTAATTTTTCCTGGTGTCTAGTGGACCCATATCCCTGAGAGTGCATGTATAATTAATTTCCCTGGTGTCAATCACCCCCCTCTATTTCCTCGAGAGTGCACGTATCTTATATTAAATTTCCCTGGTGTCTAGTGGACCCCTCTCCCTGTCTCTGAGTTTGTATATTAAGCTCCTTGGTGCCTAGTGGACCCCTCAATCCCCAAGCACCCCCATCAAAATCAAACAACTTTTCCCTGGTGTCTAGTGAACCTCTCCACACTGGCAGGTAGTGCTCCACCAACCTGATCCCTCCCATCACTGAGTCAGTGACTGGCACAGCTTTCCACTCTCCACTATAGCCAGCTGCCATACTGAGTTCTGTCAATGAATGAGCGTGACATGTACAGTACACACCACTCATTGACAGAGCTCAGTCTGGCCGCCAGCCATAGTGGAGGGCTGTGCCAGTTATGCGAGCTTGGGAATGGGAGAGGAAGCAGGTGGGGGTGCTACCTGATGGGGTGGGGGATAGGGTCCACTCAGACAACAGGGAATACTTGTTTGATTTTAATGGAGTCTTGGGAATAGGGATCCACTAGACACCAGGGAACTTAATACTGTATATCATCATTTTGTAGCTGCCCTCAATTTCTAGCCACCCTCGAATAAAAGCCCCTTCGAAAAACCTACATTGTAATTAAAGCCACCCCCATTTATTAGCCGACCATTACTGCAGCATCACTAACAAGAACTTTCAGTCTTTTCAACTACCAGTATTTCGTCTACCACCACCCACACAAATAGTGAGGTTCCTGACCCTCCTGGATCATAGCTAGTTTAGCTCTTTTTGTCTTTCTTTTAGCTGCTTGACAGGAATGAAGTGACCAAGTCTAAAGACACTAACCACACTACTTGTATTTGCTGATTGATTTACCTCCTCATGGATGGCTTGAAACAGAGTCAGCTCACACAAAAATAATTACTCAGGGAACCTTTACCTCACCCCCCTCTCTCTTCAGATCACCAGCAGCTCAACAGGAGGTCTCATTCATTTTGGACTGGTAGATGTGCCATTTCTGAAAGTTTGTATTTAAAGTCACTTTCATTTAGTAGCCACCTCAAATTAAAACCACAGGCTGAAACCAAATTTGTATTTAAAGCCACAGCTACAAAACAATGAAATATGGTATATGGATTTGGGGATGGGGGTCCACTAAACCAGGGAAATTAATATAGGGCATTCTGGGCATAGGGGACCACTAGACACCAGTGAAATTAATATAGGGGTATCTGAACCAATCCAAACTGAAGAAAAAGTTTGAGTGTGGATCAACCCCCTTTAATATTGTTGGTTCGAGGAGGGTTGGGTTTTTCCCAAAATGGTTCACCCATCCCTAATGTAAAGAAACAAAAAAAAATCTTTAATTGATGTTTTTGAATATATTAAGCACCTTTGATAATGTCCAAGGAGATATTCTGTAGGCTGTCTTAAATAAAAAACACTTCAATGAAGATCTTTTAAAAGTTATTCAATTACTGCACACTGATTATGTGGACTGTATAACAGTGGAGCAACATGGTGAACTTTGTAGGGAAATTATGGAGGAAAAGGGGTAAAAGCAGGGATGCCTGCTTGCCCCTTTCTGTTCAATGTGTATGAAGTTTTTAATTACAGCACTAACAGATGAACGCGATTTACATCTTTTATTAAAAATGTTAAAGTAAAAATACTGTTTTTTTCTTATGCTCAAAATACTATGTTATGCCAATACAGTAACATGATACTACTCTCCCAAACCCAACTAGGACTTAAAAGAAAACTTGCAGTAACAGAGAACCATTAAAAAATTGAAACTAGTCATAAATGAAAGCAAATCAAAGATTATGGTGTTTGGAAAGGGAAATGAGCGTGGAGATACATGGCAAGTGGAAACATTAAAAGTGGAATTTGTTGGCAAATATAAATATCTGGGAATAACCATAGATAAAACCCACAACTAGAAGTGCCACACAGAGCAAACAAAAAAAGGCCCAACAAACAGTAAATGGCATAATGAGGTTCGACAGAAAATTTGCCTAAAACTCATATAAGGCACTGAAGTAAACCTGTGAAGTAAAAGCAAATAGCCAAATGTATGGTAGAGAAATTCAGCCATTGCAAGCAGGCATCAGGAATAAGAAACACTTGGAAGTAATACAAAACGTATTCTTAAAAACATTTAATGTTACCATGAGATACACCCCTCCTTTGATTTATCATAGCTGCATTAGATTTTGGCATAGTTCCTGCCTCCCGCTGTGTTAATGGATGTTTGCAGTCTTAGTAATTACACATTTGTTGCTTTCTGTTTCCATTTTCTGTCAGTGCTACCTGATCACAGTCAATCAATCAATCAATCAAAATCTTTATTTATCCAGGCGAACATCATTGAGCAGAGCTCTTTTACAAGATGGACCTGGTTAGAACAGGGTCGGGTAACATCTATCATAAAAACATATAAATACATGTAAATAAGTATATAAACACAAACACAATGGTGCAGTAATAGGGGAGTCAAATGATAAAAGGAAAACAAGGCAAGCCATAACAGAAGAGGATTCAAATACAAGGGGGCAGGTCCACCATTGAACCATGCAACTGTATATAGACCATGTTCTCTGTATAGAAGAACCAGTTCATTCATTTACCAGGGGCAGTCACTAGTACTAGCCATGAAAATGGCTGGGAGAACCACCAACTAATGGTAGATGGGGTCCCAGGAGGGGTATGTAATATGTAGGCGAAGGATAAACATTGTAAGAAGTGAAGTCCCAAGGATAGGTCGGTAGAACTGATGCTGCGGTGGGGACCTACGGGGAGAGGGCAAGAGGAGTTAGGACTTTTATAGCATGATTGTGTGAAGATTGTGGATGACTGCAGTATAGAGTTGTGAAAAGAAGGCTGGAGAAAGCGAGAAGATAGACCAATATCAAAGGGAGGACAGAGGCATCAAGGTGTTACATGAAAGCATGATGACAGACCAGGGCCAAGGAGGAGACAAGCACTAGAAGTAATTCGTTCATGGTTAAATGGTACAGGTTGGCATGATGACAATTCATGGTCATGGGAAACAATTGCACTGATCATTTCTGAGATGTGAATATAAGAGCTTGAAAGATGAGATGCCAATAGGTGACCTCAGTTTCAGTTTTTTTGCAATTTATTCCACAAGGAGGACAGTGTAAAGCTTATAGCAGCCCTGCCAAAGCAAGAGTTACCTTTGGGAACCATCAGTAGGAGAGATTTGCAACTTCTCAGGGCATAATTGCCTATTGGTTTTGTAGGAAGATAGTCTATAATGTATTGGGGCAGTTTTTTGGAGATGGCTCTCAGGGTCCATAAGGCTGCATTTTTGTCAGGCCTGAATTGAAGAGAACTCCACCCCACTGATTGATATAGGGAGCAGTGGTGAGTGGAATAAGGCAGGCCTGTGATGAACCTCAAAGCTCTATGATATAATGTGTCAAGTTTGGTGAGGTAGGAAATGGGACAGTGACTGTAGAGGATGTCAGCATAATCTATCAAGGATAGAAAGGTTGATTGTACCAGATGTAGTTTGGCATCTCTAGTTAAAAAGTGGGCTGTCCTAAAGAACAGGCCAAGTCTTTGTTGTAATTTTTTGAGTAATTCTTCAATGTGCTCAAGAAAGGAGAGCCTATGGTCCAGCCATACTCCCAGGTATTTGAATTTAGGGACAAATTCCAACTTGTCACCAAGAATTGTAGTAATCTGTGGCACAGGATCTGATAGGGCTGAGTTTACCATTTGGGCAGAGGGAGAAAAGAGGAAGAAAAGGTGCAAGTAACAGATTCTTCTGTTCCCACATCATTTGGACTTACAAGGTAAAGTAATAGGTTGTCTAGTGCCTGCCTGTGTTGCCACCCACCAATACTTCCCTGACCTAGTACAAACTTGGTGCCAGTCAACTAGTATCTGCATACAGCCATGGGTGATTCCAGACCATGCCAACTGCCATGCCCATGCATGTCATCTGCCCTGCAGAGCTGAACAGTTATAGCTATGCTGAGGAACCCATTGCCTTGAGTTACCTTGTCCATGCTGGAAATGGGTCACTTGCCTTTGTCTAGCTGATTTCCTTCCTGCTGGAACCTTGCCTGCATCTTCAGGTTCTGGAATGGTTGATTGGGCACTTCTTCAAAATTGCCCACCACCAGGGCCTTCAGTGATGTCTGTCCAGAGTCAACTGGGATGTTTCCTTGAGGGAGACCCATTAGATCCATCATGCTCCTGGAGTTTGCATTACATACCCTCTCTACTGGTGAACTGCTATAGAATGTTCCCAGATATACATTCCCCAGGATCTGTCCCAAGCTTCAGGCACTACACCTCTTGGCTGTATCTAATACTGCTACCTCCAGAAGCTTCCTAAAGTTCCCTGAGTTGTCTGGCACCACTGCCCCTTGTGCACTGCTACACTATGCTTCTTCCAATGCCTGTTCCCAAATTCTCTTAACTGCAATATTGCTCAACTGCTCCCAGTGCATCCTCCTTGTCTATTACAGGCTTCTCCCACCACAGTGTCCCCTCAGGGCTGACATCAGATAGTCCTGAGTCTGTGCAGCACCAGCTGTAAAACAACTTTCTCCTCCCACTTGCAGGAAGGTATTGTTACATTTTCTTTTTAATTTAAGTTATATATACATATGTGTGTGTGTGTTGTCTGTGTGTGTGTGTGTATATATATATATATATATATATATATATATATATATATATTGAACTGAAATAACAATTAAGATAGTTGGTGCCCTGACAGCCAAACTTATAGTTAACAACTGCATGAGATCATGACACCAAGGAACTTGTGCATCTATGCACAGCCATCACTGAAGATTCATTTGATGTTGGATCAGCATTGCCATCCTTTGACACTGGTTTGGGAGATGTGATGGATTTATTTAGCTGATAATGACTCAGTATAAGCCAAACATGACACCTGATTACACTGAACTTACTGGTGATGACATTGTAAAGTTGTACTGTCCTCAGGAGGTCTTGAGTTGGCAGTGTGTAAGTAAGTCCCTATGCTGCCAGAACTGCTAGGAGTGGTGAGTCTGACTGTAGTGCTGTCAGTGCCAATAGAAGGTGTAGAAATGGGAATCAAAGTAGATGTGACTTCTTGACAGGGAATGTGAATTGCTGTACAGGAAATAATTGAATGAAAGTGGAGGTTGATCTGTAGTAAGCTGACTTTTAAAAAGGGTAAGAATTCAATATTCTCAGGATCTAGCCTGAGGGCTATAATGAGGCAATATCACTAGTCGCCTTAATCATTTTAGGAGTCTTTGGCTTCGTGAATTCAAATGGCAACAAATTGTCAAGCTCTGCATCACATCAAAGCAACTCCAGAGGTTGCCTTGTCATAGCAGTGGCCATAAATTGATAGTGAATCCATATGACTAGAAACTCCTAAAATGACTTGCAGTTTCCATGTCTTTAAGGAAAAACACATAAAAGCTGTATTTGAGTTAATTGTAATTTAAGATAAGAAGCAATTTTTTTAGTAAATCAACAATGGACAGAAAAGCAATCCTGCAACTCTTTTTAAAAACTTCATTAGAAATTATACAAAATAAATCTAAAAACAAGGCATCAAATCTCCAATCTGTTCACAATTTCCAGAGTTACTCATAGAAACACAGACAGCAATGGAAGAAAAGGCCAGTGGTCCATCAAGTTGCCCATAGTCCCCTATCAACCCTGGGGCCTATTGTCTCATACAGGGTACTAGTCTCACTACCCCACCCCATTCCTCTGTCTACTACCACCACATTGAACAACCATTATACCCTTCACTCTCTCCCATCCATGCTTGAAACAATTTATGCAATGCAAATGCAATTTTATTTTATGCTGCCTAATCCCTGAGGCTCAGGGCACCTTACATAAAAAGAAAACAAAAACAAACAGCATTAAGAGACATAGTAAAATCTCCTTTTAAATTAGCATTAAGAGATATAGTAAAACCTCCTTTAAATTTAAAAGGAATTTGCTAAATGGATAGTCTGCTGTGTTTTTAAATGTTTTTTAATGAATATACTGTACGTTTAATTGATTGAGCGTATTGTAGTCGTGAAGTTCAGTGTGGTACTCCACAAATGGTGGTCAGCAGGTTTTCGTCCTGAAATCTTAACATGGAAATAATCTTTTGGAAAACAATAACAGTCCAATCCGTCTATAACAGGCAGATATGTGCAAACACAAACTGACCGTTATATTGCATGGTCAGTATAATGTAAAGTAGTGACATGCATATAAAAAAAAATCAGTTGCAGTCTCTTTTACCCCACAGCACACTAAACACAGCCTGGGAGGGGCTGACCAGAAGCTCTATCCTCCAGATGAGGGGAGTAGCCTTCAAACCCAAGGCGGAGGGAGGGGGAAACAGACTGGGGAAGGAGGTTTCAGGAGGAGCAGAGGGAGGATGGAAGTATAAGGAACCTGGCTGGGGTTCGACAAAGGGGATTAGGGATAAGGGGTCGGGGGTGATGTTAGTAAATGCCAGAAGCTTGGGAAACAAGTTGCCAAAGTTCCAGGCCATGCTGTTGGGGGGGGTGGATGTGGTGGAAGTCACGGAAACATGGGCCCACAAAAACCATGTCTGGGACCGATACGTGAGGGGGTACACTATGGTTAGGAAGGATAGAAAGGAGGCAGAGGGGTGGAGTGGCTATGTTCATTAGAGATGTCATAGAAATTGCTAGGGTAGAAGAGGCAGAGGGAAACGTGATGCCTTATGGGTCACCTTACGAACCCCAGCAGGATGTAAGGTCAAGCTGGGTGTAGTATATAGGCCCCCCAGGATGGGTGATGTTCTGGAGGATGGTTTGCTGGATAACATCATTGCCCAGTGTGGATCAAAATGGGAGAGAGTGGTGTTGATGGGGGACCTTAATATGCCAGGTACAAACTGGGGAACCATGTCCTTTAAGGTGGCCAAGGAGCAGAGGCTGCCGGATGGCTTCCAGGATGTGTTCTTAACACAGCATGTGATGGAGCCCACAAGGGAGGGGCATGTCCTGGACATGGTTCTGGCAGATGGAGATCTGGTAAGGGACCTGGTTGTAGAGGATCCCCTGACTGGGAGTGACCACAATACTATCTGCTTTCAAATAAGCATGGGGGCGGAGAGATCTAGGACACTGGCAGTGGACTTCAGGGGGGCTGACTTTATGGGCATGGGAAATATTCTCAAGGATCACTTCAAGGGGATTACAACAATGATAAATGTGGAAAAGAGATAGGAGGTCATAAGATGGGGACTTCATGAGGCAGTCAGGACCTGCGCTAAGGTGAAGCATAAGGAAACAAGGTCACATAAACCATGCTGGTTGTCCAGTGAGGTTCAGGTTGCAGTCAGAGAAAAGAAGGCTGCCTACAAAAAATATAAATGACAAGAGAGGATAGTGAAAGGAAATGTACCATCTTGCATCTAGAAAAGCCACCCGGATGGTGCGGGTGCAAAGTCGCAAAGAGCAGCAGCTGGCACAGAGGATACAGGGAGAGGAAAAGGGGTTCTTCCAGTACATTGGGGAGTGGAGAAAACTAAGGGCCATCTTGGCAGATTGATATCAGAAGGACGGTGGGTGGAAGAGGCGAGGGACCAGGGAGAGGTATTAAATGAGTACTTTGCCTCTGTGTTCAATAGGGAGGGGGATGGGATAGCTACAAAGCAAGGCACTATGGGGATAGAAGCAGTAGTGAGTGGGATCAGGGAAGCAACAGAAATGGAGCAAGAGGGAGGGAGAGGTACAACAGGGGTGTCACATCAGGATAAGGATAAAAAGGCCAGTAAGGTGGAGGGGACAGATGATGCTATCTCCACCGAAAGGGTGTGGTTAGCCCTTAAGACCCTAAAGAAAGATACATCTCCTGGGCCGAATGGCATTCATCTGAGAGTACTATGGGAATTGGTGGATGTACTGGCTGCACCCCGGTGGAGCTCTTCAACAGGTCACTTGAGACAGAGACGGTACCTAGGGATTGGCGAGAGGCACATGTGGTGCCAATCCAGAAAGGGGGGTCGAGGGAAGTACCAGGTAACTATAGACCCATCAGTTTGTCCTAGGTGGTGGGAAAATCAATGGAGAGTATACTGAAGGAAAGATTGGGGGTGTACTTGGAGGAGGTGGGAGGTCTGGATAGTTGGCAACATGAGTTTGTGCCAGGTAGATCATGTCAAATCAATCTTGTGGAATTCAACGAATGGGTAACATCAGAACTGGACAGGGGAAAGCCTTTGGATGTATTATTCTTGGACTTCAGCAAAGCGTTTGACTCTGTCCCCCACAATGGGCTAGTGGAGAAACTGACAGGGCTGGGAGTAGGCCATTTAATGATCAGATGGACTGAAAACTGGCTAGCTGGATGCACCCAGAGAGTAGTGGTCGGTGGGGAGCTCTCGAACCCTAAAGAGGTCAGTAGTGGGGTACCGGAGGGCTCGGTCCTGGGTCCGATCCTGTTTAATGCATACATATTGGACATCAGGGAGGGTATAGGGTGTGAAATGAGTCTCTTCACTGATGACTCCAAGATGGGAGCAGTAGTTGAGGGGGAAGAGGGGAGGTTGGCCCTGCAAGGGGACCTTGACACCCTGGAAAACTGGGCTCACACATGGAAATTAAATTTCAATATCACCAAGTGCAAGGTGTTACATCTTGGATGGGGAAACCCTAAACACAGGTACACACTGGGAGAGGAGGCACTAGAGGCCTCAACAGGGGAAAAAGACCTAGGGGTCATGGTGGATGCATGTATGAATAACTCTGAGCAGTGCAGGAGAGTGGCTAGCAAAGCAAACAGGATGTTGGCATGCATCGTAAGGGGATCACCTCTAGGAGCAGGGAAGTGATTTTGCCACTGTACAATGGACTGGTTAGACCACAGCTTAAGTACTGTGTACAGTACTGGAGACCACACTTGAAGAGGGACATACAGCTCCTGGAGAGGGTACAGAGGAGGGCAACTAAAATGATACGAGGACTAGGGGATTTGACGTATGAGGACAGACTTGAGGAGCTCTGCCTGTTTTCATTGAAAGAGAGGAGAGACAGGGGGCACATGATTGAGGTCTTCAAGTACCTCAAGGGAATAAATAGGGTAAACACGGAGGGGATCTTTAGACTAAAGCAGGGAGGCATCACCAGAGGGCATGGTTTGAAGTTGGAAGGTGGAAGGGTGGGGGGCCGGGAAGAGGAGGAGGTTTTTCACTGAGATGGTGGTGGATCCTTGGAATGCGCTGCCTGGTGAGCTGGTTCAGAGATCCACAGTGGAGGGCTTCAAGAGAGGGTGGGACAGACACAGAAAGTGGATGTATCAAATGATGGCCTGGCCCAGGGGAGTGGGGATGGATGATAGGGGTTTCTGGAACACAAGGGGGGGAGACCTCGGTATCCAACTAGGGATCTGAGGTTCGAGCAGACTCGATAGACCATAAGGCCTAATCTGCTGGCAATTAATATGTTAGTATGTTAGTAACACAGCCTATAGTGAACTTAACAAGGCAAATCAAATAAGTTCAGCAAATCAATCAATAAATCAAGCAAGTACAGCTCCATCTTGATTTTGGTTAGTTCTTACTTGCAGAAGTCAGAGATTTTACTCTGTGATTTTAATCTTTGATTTTGATCTTGGCAATAAGGAGCCCAACACTTTCCACTGCAGTGAGTACACACCAGTTTGGTTCAACATCTAGGTCTTAGAGTCAGCAGTGCGTTCTTTACATTATTTGGTGTAACCTCAGGCTGCTCCTCATTATCTGCGCCATCCTCTTCTTCCATCTCGGCTGTACGCTAAGACCCGCTAACTCATCTTTGGTAAAGCTTCAGTTTTTCTTTTTAAGTTCAGCCTTGTCACTAAGTGACATAGCTTTACTTTTGCCTGCCATTCTTCAGATGCAGCTGCAGACTGTCTTAGCTGTGCACAGTGTGACAACGAACTAAGAATGAGACACCTGCCACATTAGTGTCAGGTAAAAATACATTGAGTTAATCATAGTTGTTAATTGGGCTTGTTAACACCTCATCAGGGCTGTAATTTCACTCAGATAAGTGACTGATATAGACAGAGGGCAATACATGTTTTATTAGAAGGATTTATCATTAAGGTCTAGTGAAATGGCTTTTGGTAATGTGAAACTGCCTGGTAAAACAATTGCCCACTATACCCAAGGGTGGTATAAGTGGAGCCAACTGTATATGAAACTGTTCAGCCCTGCATTGCACTTGTAAACAGCAGGTAGGAGAGAATGGACTGAATTAGTTAAAAGATTCAATCCATGTTCTGATTAAAAATATGTTTGTAAGCCAAAAAGGATTTAGTGTCCTTTAAACAAGGCAATCAATAAACAGACTGGTTAATGATCAAGCTCACTCACCAAATTAAATCAATATAAAGAGTTTATTTTGACAAATACTGTATCCAAATTTAAAAAAAGCACAGTGTTTTAAAAAAATTAATATGTTTCGGATCCAGTCATCCTTCATCAGTGTAACACTTAAGCCTTTTCTGATATCTGAAAATACATAAGTTCTACATAAGTTTTCAATAAAGCATAAGTATTATTCCTGTTCACAACACCATCTAATTCAGATATGCTTTGTTGTCTGGAATGCTTTTATAAAGTAAAGTAAAATAAAATCTTAGTGAGCAAAACATTTACCAGCTTTCTGTCACAATTGTTCTCATCAGAAAGTTCTCCAATAGATACTGTGTAGCACTGGTCACAATCAAATTTCTCTAAAGTGCAAATAGAGTAAAAATATCCTTTCACTTTAACACTCACAATAGTACATCTACTCATAATAAATCTGTCATCCAACAAGACCTTGTTAAATTGTGTACCCTGCGATATTCAAACACGCAAAGTGTCTTTTAAAATGGTATGTGAATATCTTATCTGTTCCTGGATACCTTATCTAATTCTGTAAAGCAGGGTATATCAATGAAAACACCATCCATATAGAAATATCCAAACTCTTTTTCATCTCATAATAGTAATGCATTCAAATCACAGGGAAATACTCACAAAGTCAAACAGTAGCCGTGTCCTCTGCTCTCTCTTTTTCTGGAGGCACGGTCAGCGTCTTGCGCAGTGTTTAAATAGTCAAGTCAAACTTGTGGAAGAATCAGGTGCAGGGCTATGAGTGTGTATCAGCTGACAGACTCCAGAGCCCTGGGTGCCAGACCCACCCAAAAGCAGCACATAACAACAGAATACTAAAACTGCTAGGTGTCTCCACGGGTTAAACCTCTAAGGCAAACTCTCTATTAAGTTACAGTACAAATTACTGGGATCCATATCCAATTTATTTAAAGTCTAGGATTACATTACCTTTGAGCCAAGGCTTTTACAAAGGTTCCATGTCGGTCAAAAACATAGTACAGAGGATACAGCAACATATCAATTGAAGTAACAACAATGCGGTGATTAAAGACAAATTGGGAAATGGTAAGGTTCAGTGGAAATAACAATTATGGGTAGTTACAGGACCATTGGAACAGTTATGACTGAAAGAAAGAAACACATTTAGAGAGCAAGCAACCACGGTATGGCCCGGGTCAGCAACACAAGGAGAGGGCACAGAGACAGGGAGGAGAGGCATGAGGGGAGGACGTAGATGCAGCCAGAGGCATTTGTCAGACAATGATAGGGAAGGAGTGCAGGTAAAAGAGGGGGGCGAGGGGTGAGGGGGAAGGGAGAGATGGGAAGAGAAAGAGGGTAGTAGGAATTGGGGAGGGAAGACAGGTTGGGGTTGCTGAACCCTGCTATCATCTTCCATTGCCCCAAATGGGTTGGCTGCTGCACAATGTGCAGCCTGTGCCACTGTCAGGCTGCTGTACCCTGATGCCCACCTGTGTCCTGACCCACAGTCAAGGCTTCTGCACCATGCTGTCCTCTGTCCCCTGCCACCACTGTGCCCTGCTGCACCACAGAGCCCCTTGTCTCCACAGGCAGGGGACAGGGTATAGCAAAATGCCCTTGTGCTGCACCCTTCCTGAACAACCGGGGTTGCTGCACCCTGCTGTTCACTATCTCCCACCCTCACAGTCAGGGACACTGCATCCGTTGCCCCCTGTTCCTGTTTCAGCAGGGTGTAGAAAAAGATCTGACTCTGGTGGCAGGGAGGCAGTCGGGGTCAACTGCCTCAACTGTGGAGGCATGCAACAGGGTGCAGCAAATGCCCGGAATCTTGTGGCAAGTGGCAACACGGTGCAGCAACCCTAACTGCAGAGGCATGGAGCTCTAGGGCACAGCAAGCCACAGCAACTCCAACTGCATAGAAAGGAGCAGGGTGCAGCAGTCCTGTCTGTGGTGACAGGGGATAGAGGATAAAGGACAGCAAGGAGAAGCCTTGACTGTGGGTCAGGACACAGAGGGCATCAGGGTACAGCTGCACTGAGTGTGAGATGGGGTACACATCATTCAGCAGCCCTGCCCATTTGGGACAATGGAAGATAGTAGCAGGCTGTAGCAAAAGCCACACCTCTGGTGGCTAGGGCAGCATGGTACAGCAGCCCCAGCTGTGGAGGCATGGAACTTGGCACTCTGGGGCTTAGCACAGCACAGCAGCCCTAACTGTGGAGACAGGAACGGGGGCAACAGGTGCAGTGTCCCTAATTATGAGGGTGGGGGAGAGGGGGCAGTAGGGTGCAACAACCCCAACTGTTTGGGCAGGGGGGTGACAGGGTGCAGCAGCCCTGATACTTTAGATGAAGGATGGAGGCAGCAGGGTGCACAGCCCTGACTGTGTGGGAGAAGACAGTGGGCAGCATGTTGCAGCAGCCTTAAATGTGGAGCAGAAGGCAAGGGGCTTGTGGCGTAGGGGACAGGTAGCAGTAGACTGGAGCTGCCTCAACTATGGGAAAGAGACATTGTGCATCAGAATGCCATATAGTGCTTCTAGTTTTACATATACATAATGTATTTTCACACAGAAACCATAATGAACTGACATTTGTGACTTCAGACAGTACATGTGTTTGAAATACTGTAGTAGAATGTGACAGGCACCTGTTTGTCAATCTGACATAAAAAATTTTTCTCATGAATGTTTTTAAGAAGGCTACATCAAATTGTTTCAGTGAATGAAAAAAATTAGATTTATTTTATATTCATTAAACAGTCCTGTGTTACATAGTTGGAAAAAAAATCAGTTTTGATTAGAACGAACTGAGAGCTGTGATGCAGACAAGCTGGTTTCTCACAGAGAAAGATTTCCACTACTTCAATTCAGCATTGAAATTGAAATGATCAGCTTTTTATAAGAAGACAATGATAGATTTCAAGCTGATCTATCTAAACACAAAACAGAGAATGGGTTTGTAAGAAACCTGTAAAGCTCAACAAACCATTAACTCTACAGAGTGCTGCTCTGACTGGAAATCTGAAACAGCATGCTACTCTAAAATGATGTCATCTACTCTAAGCTTGACTGAGAGGACAGAAATAACTCCACTGTTTTCAACCACTGTAGAGCAAGTTAACAAATGCTGATTTAAAGAAAACCACAACACCAAACAGCTTGACATTTTCAGGAAACACTAATCATGACACAGGGGCTTGAATTTCAGCTTTTCAAGCTCTTTTTAAAACATATGTAAAAACCATTGCACATGATCTTTAAACAAGGGTCATAAATACAGTGTTTTATGAACATAATAAATCAGCATCTAAGAAACATTTCTCATTTAGTTATTCTCATTCTGTAGTCACCGTTCCACAAAGTCCTTTTTAAATAAATGCAACAATCATTAGAAACAGGTATAAAAATACTGGCAAAGGCTTGTCCCAAAAGTTCCAGACAATCTTGAGATGAATTCAAAAATATTAAATTATTTCAGTAGTCAAATGGCACCGCACCATTGAAAACCTGGCTTTGATTTTATACATAAGTTATTTTCTTTGTTAGAGTTTGGCACCCACCACCTCAGCTGGCAGACTGTTCCTTGGTTCCGCCACCCTTTTGTAAAATAAAACTTTCTCATATCCCTCATGAACCTCTCTTCCATCTGTTTCCACTCATGCCTCTGTGTTCTTGAACTGTTACTTATGCTAGATAGTTCCTTGCAGTTAACCTTGTTTACTCCTTTCAGGATCTTGAAGGTCTGTATCATATCATCTCTCTCTCTCATCTGGTATCCACTGTCTACATGTTCAGTGCCTTGAGCCAGTCCTCCTTAGATCTAGCCTACTGGTCCTAAATCATCCTGGTCACCCTTCATTGCACCATTTTGAAGGGAGTAAGAGTTGTACTATATGTAAGAGAGGAAAAAGCAATGGAAGTATTGGGCACCTGAAGGAAAAAGAAGGGCTAGGTGCTGTGGGCCATTCTGGAGACATGTACTGGGTTCAGCTATCTGTGCAGTGGTAATATACAGACCTCCAGCATAGGGAGAGGAGTTGGATGAGGCACGCTGGGAAGCCATTGCAGATGGCAAGTAGCGGAGGTGCTGTTGTTGGGGACTTCAGTGTGCCAGACATGGATTGGAACCTTCAAACTGCAGCTTTGGCAAGTAGCAGAGCCATCCTTGACTCTCACAATGGGCTTTTCTCAGGAAGCTAGTCTAGGAATGTTGCATACACCAAGTACTGAATGGCTTAATATAATTTATTAGTGCAAAGGTTAATGAAAACACCGACCAAACACCCCTACATATTGCGACACTCTGTGGCTTCTTCAGGGCGCTGGGCTGGTTTGTTAACATGTTTCTTATATAGTACATTTGAATTACAAGAAGCAAATAAATAACAGCTGATAATTTACAAAATTTGTGTAAGCTAAGAGGATCAGTACAACAGTGATATACATAGAAACATAGAAGGTGTCTAAGAAAAGGACCTCAAGGCCCATCCAGTCTGCCCATTTCTCTTTCTACCTTATAAATGTGCCATTGGCCTTTGCTCTGTCAATGACCTATCTATTCACACTCATCTGTATTGCTCCCTTATGCCTATCCCATGCCTGTTTGAAGCCCTGCACTGTATTCATATCCACCACTTCCTGATGTAGGCTGTTCCAAGCATCCACTGCCCTTTCTGTGAAAAAGAACTTCCTCACATTACCCCTTAATCAACCTCCCTCTAATCTCATGCTGTGTCCTCTTGTCCTGCTATTTTTCTTATATTGAAACATGTTAGACTCTTTCACCTTGTTAATGCCCTTAATGTGTTTGAATGTTTCGATCATATCACCTCTCTCCCTCCTTTGTTCTAGGGTATACATATTGAGCTCCATTAATCTGTCCTCATATGTTTCCTGATGCAGTCCCTGCTCCATTTTGGTTGCCCGTCTCTGGACTGACTCAATTTGTTTAATGTCCTTGTGAAGGTGTGGCCTCCAGTACTGCACACAGTACTCCAGATGGGGTCTAACCAGTGTCTTGTAAAGAGGGATTATTGCCTCCATCTTCTGGCTTGTGATACCCCTACTAATACACTCTAACATCCCCCTAGCCTTACCTACTGCTTTAGTGGTCTGCTTGGATGATTTCAGGTCATCTGTGATGATGATGCTCAGCTCTTTCTTCTCTTGTGATTGCCAGCAACTCCTCTCCCAACCTATAGGTGGCTTCAGGGTTTCTCTTCCCTATGTGCATGATCTTGCACTTCTTTGCATTAAACCCCAGCTGCCACTCTTCTGACCATTTTGCTAGTTTATCTAGATCTCTTCTCATTCTGCCCACCCCATCTGGATCATCTACTCTGTTGCAGATCTTGGTGTCATCTGCAAACAGACAAACCTTACCCTCCAATCCATCTGCAATGTCAGTGATGAAGATATTGAAGAGGACTGGTCCCAAGACTGATCCCTGAGGTACCCCTACTGTGACTTATATCTCTTCTGACTGTATGCTGTTTACCACCACTCTCTGTTTTCTGTCCATCAACCAGTTTGCCACCCAGTTGACCAACATCTGACCCACTTCGAGTCTACCCAGCTTATTAATCAATCTTCTATGTGGAACAGTATTGAAAGCTTTGCTGAAGTCAAGGTAGGTGACATCAAATGCTCCCCCTTGGTCTACCACTCTGGTTACCCAGTCAAAGAAATCTTTGAGATTAGTTTGACAGGACCTTCCTTTTGTAAACCCATGCTGTCTTGGATCCTGTGCTCCTATGGATTCCAGGTGTTGCACTATCCTTTCCTTAAGGAGTGCCTCCATAATCTTGCCCACTACTGAGGTAAGACTGACTGGTCTGTAGTTCTCTGCCTCCTCCCTGCTACCACTCTTGTGGAGCGGGATCTCTTGAGCCCTTCTACAGTCTTCTGGGACCTCTCCTGTGCTCAGAGACTCACTAATCAGTTCAGCTAATGGCTCTGCTAGTTCCACCTTTAGCTCCTTAAGTACCCTGGGATGTATGCCATCAGGTCCCATTGCCTTGTCCTCCCTGAGCTTATCGAGCTCTTGTAGGGCCCTTTCTTTTGTGAAGGAACTAGTGCTCACCTCCCTCCTCCCTGTGTCCATGGTGCTGAGCTGTGGGCCTACCCTACCTTCTCTTCAGTAAATACTGAGGAGAAGTATCTATTTAGGATAGATGCTTTCATGGTCCTCCTCCTCCTCACACGCCCCCTTATCTCCTTTGATCTTAGCAATACCCCTTCCGGACTTTCTCCTTTCACTAATGTATCTATAGAAAGTCTTGTCACCTTCTTTTACTGTTTGTGCTAGTGTTTCCTTGGTTTGGGCCTTTGCCTGCCTTACTGCCTTCCTGCTTCCCTTAGGGAAGTTTGGTATACTCCCTATCTTCATCCCGCTGTGTTCCTTATATTTCCTGAAGGCCAGCCTTTTGCGCTCTGACCTTTTCTGCTACTGTTTTGAGAACCCAGGTGGTATCCTTTTTTGCACTTCCTTTTCTCTCAACACAATGGGATGTTGCTCAAGTATTGCATCCTAATGCTCGCCCACTTTGCCTGTACCCCTCATCTGTATTTCTTTTTGCCAGGTCTAGCTTAACTCTGTTGGCCATCTTATCAAAGTCAGCTCCTCTGAAGTCCCATATTTTTGCCTTGGAATGGGATGATTTAGTTGTAGTGGCCAAATTGAACCATACCATGTGATGGTCACTGGCCCCCAGGTGACCTTCTACCTGGAGATCTGTGATCCTTTCCCCATTTGTCAGTACTAGATCTAGGATAGCCCTGTCTCTTGTGAGTTGTTGTACCAGTTGTTTGAGGTCCTCCCCCTGCAGGGAATTCACCACGTGTCTAGTTCTGGCAGATGTTCCAGCTTGTATTGACCAATCTGTATCTGGCATGTTGAAGTCTCCTATTATCAGAACCGCCCCTTTAGCTGTCATGTTTTGTATATCTTCTAACAGTAATGTGTCTATGTCCTCCCCCTGGTCTAGGGGCCTGTAGACAACCCCAGTTCTTATGGCTGTCCCATTGCCTGTTTCCAGGGTAACCCACAGTTCTTCTGGCTTCTTATGTGTATTCTTAATTTCTGTAGCTTTGATATTTTTATTGACATACAGGGCCATTCCACACACCCCCTCCCATTTTGCACCTCGGACTCTTCTGAAAAGTACATACGCATAAATAGACAGATACAGTGATTAAGATATTATAAGAACTATTCAATCTAAATCTATGAAAGATAACAACTTCACATGATGCCAAGGCTACACTGATTTCCATTCACTTGTTATCTTGCTTTAAACAGGAATGGCAAAAAGGGAGGAACCAACCGCATATGTAATGTTATAAACTAATGTCCCTTTAAGTCAACATTTATATTTATTATGATTTATATATGTGCAGGGACATAGGATTAAATGCAAAATAGGAGGTAGCCTTTGCAAATAGGAGGACAATATTTGCACTATTGCAAATTCACAGCTATGAAATTTAAACTGTGCATCTTGCTCTCTCCTAAAAACATGGGGAGAAAGTTGGATGAAACACAAAACAACTCAGTTATTTGATGAAACTGTCAACAAGAGATTGCCTGTCTCTGCATGTTTTTTAGCAGAGGACAAGATTACACAATTTAAATTTCATAAATGTGAATTTGTAATAGGACAAACATTGTCTTCCCTACTTGCAAAGGCTTCCTCCAATGTTTGCATTTAATGCTATGCCCCCAATCATATATAAATCAGAAGAAATATGAATTTTGATTTAATGGCTACATTGATCTATAGTATTGCATATTTGATTGGGAATCCCCCTCCCCTTTTTTTCCTCCAATGTCCAGTGGTTACATGACCCAAGGCAGCAAGGTTTCACAGGGGAGATAATGTTAAATGAATCTGATAGATTTCTTTAACTAGGTGACCAAGGAACTAGATCAAGTTGGAGTGGTGCATGATCTACCTAGATTCTATAAGGCATTCAACACCATTCCACATAGGAGACTAGTAAGCAAGCTGGGTAGCTTAGGCATGGGTCCAAAAGTGGTACAATAGATAAGAAATTGGTTAGAGAATAGGTGACAGAGGGTGGTGGTAAACAGAGTTCACTCCAAGGAAGGGGTGTGACCATCAGGATGCCTCAGGGGTCAGTACTGGGACCGGTCCTCTTTAATGTCTTGATAATAGCATCATCAGAGGAGCTGGAAGGAAAGGTCTGCCTCTTTGTAGATGACACCTAAATCTGCAATAGGGTGTGCACTTTGGAGGGTGGAAAGGGATCACAGACCTGAGAAAACTAGAGGAGTGGTTAAAGGTATGGCAGCTGGGTTTCAATCAGAAAAATGCAAAATAATGCACTTAGGCACAGAAATTCAGAGGAGGTGTACAAAATGGGTGGAGTGGTATTGATGACCAACAAGCAGGAAAGAGGCCTTGGGGTAATTATATAAACATAGAATTTGATGGCAGATAAGGACCGCTTGGCCCACCCAGTCTGCCCATTTCCCTACCTAATGGATAAGCTGCAGATCCTAGTTAACCAGCAGCCTACTTATTCCTACCCCCACCCCCTAGAATTGCCTTATGAATGTCCCATGCATGCTTGAATTCCACCACTGTTTTTGACTCCACAACCTCCTCTGGAAGGCTGCTCCATGCATCCACAACCCTCTGTGAAAAATACTTTACAAATTACCTCTGAGCTGCTCCCTCTATCTTCAAATTGTGCCCCTTGTTCTTGCACACCTCTTTTTTTGAAAGATGCTACCCTCTTGGACTTTGTTGATTCCCTTGAGGTACTTGAAAGTTTCTATCATGTCCCCCCTCTCCCTCCTTTCCTCGAGGCTATACATATTAAGCTCCTTTAGTCTCTCTTCATATGTCTTCTGGTGCAGACCCTGCACCATTTTAGTTGCCCTCTTCTGGACAGCTTCCATCCTGTCTATATCTTTGCAGAGATTGGGTCTCCAGAACTGCATGCAGTACTCCAGATGGGGTCGCACCAGCTGTCTGTACAGAGGGATAACAACTTCCTGTTTTCTACTGGTGATGCCTCCCTATGCATCCCAGTATCCCCCCAGCCTCCTTGCTGCCTCTCACATTGCTTGCCCACCTTTAAGTCATCTGATATGACTACCCCAGGTCCCTTTCCATTTTGTTGTTGTTAGTATCTCACCCCCATTGTGTACTCTGCCCCTGGGTTTTGTTTCCCAGGTGCATTACCTTGCACTTCTTAGCATTGAATCTAGCTGCCATACATTTGACCATTCCTCTAACCTTGCCAAGTCCCTTCTCATCCTTTCCACCCCACCTTGTGCATCAACTCTGTTGCAGATCTTGTGTCATCTGCAAAGAGACATACTTTTCCTTCCATTCCTCTGCGATGTACGCATAAAGACATTGAAGAGGACCAGTTCTAATACTGAACCATGCGGTACCCCACTAGTAACCCCCCTTTCTTCAGAGTGGACTCCATTTACTCTTACTCTCTGTGTCCTATTCTCCAGCCAATTCTTTACCCAGGCTGTCATCTTGGGACCCACTCCCAGGCTGGCTAACTTGTATATTAATCTTTTGTGTGGGACTGTGTCAAATGCCTTGCTAAAGTCCAGGTAGGCCATGTCCACAGCCCCTCCCTGATCTACTACTTTGGTCACCCAGTCAAAGAAATCTATCAGATTTGTCTGGCATGAACTTCCCGCTGTGAATCCATGCTGCCTTGGGTCCTGTGCCCCTCTGGCCTCTAGATACTTGACAATTCTTTCCTTCAGAAGTGATTCCATCATTTTCCCTACCACTGAGGTTAAACTAACAGGTCTGTAGTTTCCTGCTTCTGCCTTGCTCCCACTTTTGTGAAGGGACTCACATCTGCCCTCCTCCAGTCCTCAGTACCACCCCATCCTCCCATGATTTGTTAAAGAGGGTAGTCAGTGGTGTCACTAGTTCTACCCTTAGTTCTTTTAGAATTCTGGGATGAATCCCATCAGGCCCCATTGCTTTGTCCACCTTCAGTTTTAAGAGTTCTTTCAGAACCCTTTCTTCTGTAAATGGGCTGGTATCAACTTCTGTATCCAGAGTGTTTCTACTGTTTGTTTTAGGTACCCCCCTCTTCCTTTGTAAATACTGAGCAAAAATATTTGTTTAGTATCTCTGACTTTTCACATTCACCCTCTGCCCACCCTTCCTCCACTTTATTAGCCTCACTATCCCTCCCTTGGTCTTCCTTCACCCCTGATGTACCTATAAAGGTTTTATCCCACTTCTTAACTGAATTGGCTATCTTTCCTCAGTTTGGGCCTTTGCTCTTCTGACTGCCTTCCCAGCTTCCTTTTGCTATAACTGATACAGTTCTCTGTCCTGCTCCTTCTGTGATTCCTTGTACTTCCTGAATGCTTTCTTTTTCTCTTGAACCTTCACTGCCACTTCCTTTGAGAATCATAGTGGTTTCTTACATCATTTCATTTTATTTATTTGCTTCACTTAATTATATCTGATGACATAATGATGGCCAGGCAGTGCAACAAAGCAGTGTAGAGGGCTAGTGTGATGCTGGGGTGCATAGGGAGGGATAGCAACGGTGGAAAAAGGGAGGTGGTGTTGCCTCTGTACAGATCATGGATAAGAGCCAATCTAGAGTATTGTGTCCAGTTACAGAGACCACATCTCCAGAAGGACATAGTCAGAGTGGAGGCAGTCCAGGGGAAGGCAACTAAAATGGTGCAGAGTCTGCATCAAAAGCCCTATGAGGAGAGACTAAAGGACCTCAGTATGTACACCCTAGAACTGAGGAAGAAGAAGGAGCTATGACAGAGACATTTAAATACCTCATGGGGTAAATTAGGTACAGGAGGGGAGTATTTTTTTTGCAGAAGATAAGGTGCTCAAGAACAAGGGGACATGCTCTAAAGCTGGAGGAGGTAGATTCAAGAAAGATGTGAGGAAGTCCTTCACAGAAAGAAGGGTGGATTCCTGGAACAGCCTTCCAGCATAGGTGCTGGGGGCAAAAACAGTGGTGGGATTCAAGAATGCATGGGATGAGCACTAGGGAATCATAGTGGAAAGAAAGGGGTGGGGGAAAAAAGCTGTAGATTGGGCATGGTCTGTGGTAATAGTGTACAGCAGGTAGGGAGAAATGGGCAGACTGGATGGGCCAATTGGTCCTTATCTGCCATCAAAGTCTTGATTTCTATGTTTCCTGTCCTCTTAAAAGCAAGACAAGTAGTGAATGGAAATCAGTGTAGCCTTGGCATCATGTGGAGTTGTTGAATACCTGCACTACAATACTGTGGAACAGCTCTGAGTTGTGAGACAGCACATTTTGCAAGAGAGGAATGCTTATGGTGTTGTGTAGACAACTGAACACTGTATCGCTAGACAGGGAGCATTGTGAAGCAGAAAGTACTGGAGAAACTGGTAAACACTGTAAGATGACCATTTACAGCTGTCTTTAAACAAATTCTGGCCTACTTCTGGGTCTTGGGCTATATACTTGAGGGCTAGAGTGAGTGGATCCTTAATACCTGCACTACAATACTCTGGGACAGCTTTGAGCTGTGAGACAGCTCATTTTGCAAGAGAGGAACACTCGTGGTATTATTTTAGACACTGAACACTGTATCGCTAGGCAGAGAGAATTGTGCTTGCTGTTGCTAGGCAACACACAGTATTGTGTAGCAGGAAGTATTGGGGAACCTGGTGAACGCTGTAAGATGACCATTTATAGCTGCCTTTAAACAAACTGCATATTTGTAAAGTTCCTCGCATGTTAGAGGGCTGTATTTTTACAGGGGTTTTAATTTAACTTTTGCATTATTTGTAGTCTGTGACTGTTTTGGACTCCTGTCACATGATCCAGGCCTAATTCTGGGTCCCGGGCTAGATACTTGAGGGCTAGAGTGAGCAGAATGAGCTCATGCGGACAAGCGCACATTTGTCGTGCACGGAGATGCACACAGAGACACGTTCATCCATGTGCATGTCTAGCATGTCCAGCGAGTAGAGTGGGAGAAGGGAACACATATTATAACTGTACAGCCCAGGCAATATACTACTCAATAGAGGATCTAGCACCATTGGTAAAAATGAGGTGGCACATGCAACCATTGACGTTATCACAGGAACCAAATGCAGCGCATGCAGAATGTATGTTAGCTTAAGCACAAATGAGCTGCCTGTTGATTATGTCTGCAATAAGTGCAAATATGTTAAAACATTAGAACTAGAAATCAGTAATCTTAAAAACAAACTCCAAATCACTGAATATGCACATATGGAGAAACAAGATAAAATAACTGAGGATCAAATGGTTTCACCTACAGATAGTTGCCCTTTATATCCTCCAGTAAACACAGCTGATCAATCCATGTATAATGCTGACAATATTATTAATAAAAAGCACAACAAAAGTTCTAGAGACAGTGAGGGTACTGAATCATCCTCAGATAGCAAGGCTGAAGCATGGACTAAAGTTGGGACCAATCATAAGAGCAAAAAGGGAAGGATAGCAATCCACTTTGAAGTTCCTCTGTCAAACAGATTTAATTAGGAGAAAGCCCACTTTCAGCTAAAGATACTAGTCCTTCTCAGGACAAACCTATTTCCATAATGCATGAAAAACCTATATCTGATGATGTTCCCCCTCTTCTACCAGAGCCAATAGACCCCACAACATGTCCTCCTTCCACATTTACTAGTGTTCCAACAATAAATGAAAATACACAGCCGAGACAGGTTTTTGTTTTGGGGGCCTCCACAATAAAGTATCTGGACAGAGCAGTTTGCGGCACCGATAAAGAAAATAGAGCATGTTGTAGCTTTAGTGGGGCTAAAATTGTTGATCTTATCCCTATGGTAGATAATATACTACTAAACTCAGCAGAAAAACCTATTGTAGTACTGCATTTAGGAACAAATAATATTAATAACACTACTCTAAAAAATATAAAAGCTGACTTCTAACTCCTGTGCAACATATTAGAATCTAAGGGCTGCTCAGTGTCAATTTCTGAAATTCTACCAGTACCTAGAGCAGGTTTTTACAAAAATCACAAAATAAAAATGGCTAACAATTGGCTACGAAATTAGTGCCTGAGCAAAAATCATTCATGTCTTACCCACTGGGAAGAATTTAATGGCAAACACAATCTCTTTAGTTGGGATGGTCTCCATCTGAGCAAACAGGGGAAACCACTTACTTGGAAAACAAATTGTAAAGTCCATAACTAATGAGTTAAACTATTAGTTCAGTGGAACATGGGACCACAGATAACTAAACCACTACAGTTCAACTCACTTAATTCTTTGTACATCAATGCAAGTAGTTTAAACATACATAAAACTTCAGAACTACAATGTCTTATGACAACAGAAAACTCAGACCTACAGTAGTGTGTATAACTGAGACCTGGTGGTATAACACCAACACATGGCACAAGGCAATTCCTGGTTACTCATTATACAACAGAAACATGGTAAACAGGAAAGGTGGGGGAGTATGTGTATACATAAAGAATAGTTTGCAAGATTTAAAATTAGATCACCCCCCTCAGATGAAGATGTTGAAAGTATATGGGGTGCAACTAATAGTAAAACACAACTGTACGGTGATTGTAGGAACATGTTATAGACCACCAGATTCAAATGATGACTATAATAAAGCTCTTATAAGCTAAATATTAACAATGGCTGAGAAAGGAGATATATTCTTAGTAGGGGATTTTAATTTCCCAGGCATCAACTGGGAGTTAATGGTTGGCCAGAACAGGTCAGAGATTGACTTTATCAACTCGGTGGTCTCTGTGGAACTTTGCCAATACATATCTATCCTGACAAGAGGAAATAACATCTTAGATTTAGTTTTAACTAACAAGGACAATGTATTGTAGAACATAGACCCTAGACCTCTGATTGGTTCAAGTGACCATATTACTATTGTGGGTGAAATTAAAGTATCAACATCGAAAATGAAGTTTCCTACTGTTTATAAAAACTATAACAAAGCAAATTTTACTCTAATAAATCATCTCTTTAAGAAAATTAACTGGGTCCAAGAATGACAACACCTTGACTGTGAGGATGCTTGGAAATATTTTAAAAACAAAGTATATGAAGCAGAGGATAAATATGTCCCTAATAAAGTAAAATACAACAATAAGGGCAATATTCTACCATGGTTCACTGTCAATGTGAAAAAAACAGAGTAAAATAAAGGAGAAAGCATTTATTAGGTTACAAAAAGATAATACAGAAGATAATTACGTCATTTATAAAAATGAACAAAAGAAGTTAAAGTCTCTGATTACAAATTAGAATTCAAAATTGCTCACACCAAAGATTATTGCAAATCCCTCTATGCATATGTAAATTCAAAAAAAGCATGTTTCTCAAGGAATAGGGCCAATCAAAATAGGTAGCACCCTCTCCAACAATAATAATGAAAAAGCATAGGAATTTAATACCTTTTGCTGCTCAATTTATAATGAAAAATCTGATATCTCCCTCACATCCACAATTAAGGAGTATAACTCAGTTTTAACAACTAACGAGATCCACAAAGCCCTAAAAAATCAAAGCAGACACCTCACCTGGTCCTGATGGAATAAACCCTAGAACTGTATTAAATTCAGCGTCAATATTATTGAAACCAATAAAAATTATTTTTGATAAATCCCTGGCATCCTCACATGTTCCAGCTGATTGGAAAAAATCCATTGCGGTACCCATCTTTAAAAAAGGAGATAAAGAAAAGGTTAATAATTATAGGCCAATTAGTTTGACCTCTATCATTTGTAAAATGCTTGAACAAATAATCAAATCAAACATAGATGAACAATTACTTAGTTTAGGGTATAACGACATCACTCAACATGCATTTAAACAACAAAGATCATGTTCCACTAACTTAATCTCCTTCTATGATCAGATTAGTCATAGTCTAGATAATAGAATACCTGTCGATGTTATTCTACTCGATTTTGGAAAAGCATTCAGTAAAGTCCCTCATCCAGAACTAATTAGTAAACTCGAAAAAAGAAATTGGTATAACAGATCAAATAACTTGATTGGGTTAAAAACTGGTTATCAGAACGTACTCAGCAGGTCAGAGTCAATGGAGAACTCTCTGAGGTGGGCAGAGTGACTAGTGGTGTTTCCTAGAGATCAGTCCTGGGGCCAACTCTATTTAACTTGTTTATTGGGGATCTAAATATTAATATTTGTAATATCATTGTTAAATTTGCAGATGATACTAAGCTGAGAGGAGACATGGATTCAATAGAAAAACATTATCAGTTAAAGATCTAGAATCCTTCACCTCATGGACTAAGGCTAATAAAATGGCATTAAATGAAGATAAATGCATAGTACTCCATATGGGATTTAACAATAGACAATACAATTATACTATTAATAATATCCCATTAAAAAACTCTTGTAAGGAAAGGGACCTTGGGATAATTATCAATAAAACTTTACCATCATCAGATCATTGTAAAAAAGTTACCTTGACAGCAAACCAGATTTTAAATTGCATTAAGCGTTCATTCATCAACAAAAATGCAAATATGATTTTATCACTTTATAAAACATATGTTATGCCCCATCTCGACTTCTGCTCACCTTATTGGAATCCATATCTGAAGAAAGATATTGTGCCATTGGAAAGGGTTCAGCATAGAGCTACTAAGATCATTCCAGCCTTAAAAGACAAAAACTATGAAGAAAGGTTGGATAAAACTGGATTGGTTAAACTCCAGGATAGGAGAAAAAGTGGTGACCTACTACAATTCTATGAGATTCTATAAGATAACTCCCTCATGCAACAGTACGGTATTAAAAAATCTGAATATTTAATTCCCCTTAGAAAGCATAGCCAACAGATAATAATCCCAATGGTAAACTCTAATAAAAGAAATAATTTTTTCACCTTAAGAGCATCAAGATATTGGAATCTTCTCCCACAAGAGCTGGTTGATACCAATAGTTTTGAAACATTCAAAAATAAACTAGATCCTTACCTTAATTGGCATGGGAAACATAATTAAATACCCAACATGGTGTGGGAGACATACCTTATGGGCCACGGCCTTCTTATGTCTCAAATTTCCTAGTAATCCTAGTACCTTTCATAGATTTAGGCTAAACAGTTTTTATGTAAGCAATAATATCCGACAGGGTGGACTTTATTGGGAAATACTGGACCACCCAGGGGCATAAATGAGGCCCGACACCACAGGCAGAGGGCATTATAGCCCCTGGAAGGTCCTGTATTTCCCAATACAGCCCACCCTGGAGCAGGGTGGGACAAATAGGGTCACCAGGTTGCCAAATGTGACCTGGCTAATCATTCTGGCCACCAGATTTCTGTAAAAACTCACCATTCTGGTGAGTAGTAAGCCACACCTCTGGCATGCATGCACGGTAGCTCAGCATCCTTGTCAATGAATTTTGAGCTGAGCTGCCATCATCCCACATACACGGGATCAAGACTCTTTGAAATGAGCGGCAATGAGAGAGAGCATGATGGTATAAATACTAGCCTGGAACTCGGGAGCCTTGGAGGAGATCAATCAGTCTGGCACCTCACCCACCAGCGAGAGAGTCATGCAGAGGAGGACACCGGCGGTATCACGAGGTGAGTAGTTGGGTGCCCACATGGGTGGTGGGACTTGTGGGAGTCACATCATCAGAGAAAGCTTGCTCGCAGTTGCCATTCTGATTTCAGGTGGTGAGAGAGACTGGAGTGAGCTCAGTGAGAGCGTAACATTGCTCTTCATGTGTGTGTGATATTAGCGATCAAAGTTAACAGTCACTGCATCAAAAGCCCTTTTAAGGGCTCAGTGAATAAAAGCTACACTATAGTTTTTTAAGAGTCCGACTCCTGATCTGGGTATTTTCCAACTACAGACAGCAGTTTAATTTCAATTTGGCGATGACGTGCTGACTGGGGGGAGGGGCCGGTTCTGAGGAGCCTGCTTAGTGCTTGGTGGTCCTGTTGTGGGGAAGCTCTTAATTGCTGCAAAGGGGCAAATTGGGCAATAAATCTAAATATTCTGAATTTGCTCAGCTGCTAGCACATTAGTCACCACTGTACTGACTGAGTCTGATGACTGGGGGGAGGGGACAGAGATCCTGCTTTGTGGTACAGGGGGAGTTGTCTCTGATTGACTTTAGTCCTGCTGTGCAGTGGAAAATCTTAGTCCAGGTAATAGGCATAGGGGCAAGCAAACAGTATTTTGCTCATTTGATGTGGCAAAGTTAACTTAAAGTAGTGTGCTGACTAAAGAAGGGGAGCTTAAGTTGCTTGACAGTCCAGGTGGGAGGGCAAAGCTACTTATCTGTGTGCCACAGGCAGCCACAGTCTATTTGGGCAACTTGTCCTGTGATTTTGTCAGGCTTTTTTGGGTGGAACTGGGCCCACTGACAGAATAAAAGAAAATAAAAAATTCAAGCTACAATAATTTAAAGTCCGGACTACCACTTGTGTTTATATTAGTGGTTGTGTCAGGCTTTTTTGGGGATGGGGTTGGGCCAGGGGGACCAAAAAAATAATAAAAAATTGAAGCTTGCCACAATTAATGAAAAGTCCATACTACTAGTACTACCTGCTGTGTGCAGATTATTGACTGAGACTGTGTCTTTTGTTTGGCAGTTCACCTATCTTGTCCAGTCCTCTTGAGGTTGTGTCTGGTTTTTTTTTCAAAAAACAAAAAAAATTAGAGCTTGCCACAGTTAATGAAAAGCCCATGTTAGCACTACCTGTGTGCATATTATTGACTACGCTCTTGTTGTTTGGCTGTCCACCTGTCTTGTCCAGTCCTCTTGAGGTTGGGTCAGGCTTTTTTGGGGGGCCAAAACAAAAAAAAAATTAGAGCTTGCCACAATTAATGAAAAGCCTATACCCCACGAATGGATGGCATGAGGAAACACTGGCTTTAGCTCTGTGCTTTTTGTCCGATAAGGAAATTGCTGAATTATAACTGCTTACTAAACTATATTGGGGGACCTTATGCCACTGTACCAATTTAAGCATTTCTGTATGGATGTACGCCCATTATCAACGTATTGTATTTGTATTTTTGTATTTGTGATAAGCGAATAAAGTTTATTTAATTAAAAAAAAACAATTATTGAAAAGCCCATGCTAGTACTACCTGTGTGCATATTATTGACTGTGTCTCTTGTTGTTTAACTGTCCACCTGTTTCATCCATTCCAGTCCTCTTGGGGTTGTGTCAGAAAGTATGGCTTTTTTGGGGGGACCAATTTAAAACAAATAAAAAAATTAAAGCTTGCCACAATTAATGAAACGCCCATAGTAGTACTACCTGTGTGCATATTATTGACTGCGTCTCTTGTTGTTTGGCTGTCCACCTGTTTCATCCATTCCAGTCCTCTTGGGGTTGTGTCAGAAAGTCTGGCTATTTTGGGGGACCAATTTAAAACAAATAAAAAATTAAAGCTTGCCACAATTAATGAAACGTCCATACTAGTACTACCTGTGTGCATATTATTCACTGCATCTGTTGTTGTTTAGCTGTCCACCTGTCTCATCCAGTCCTCTTGAGGTTGTATCAGGCTTTTTTGGGGGGCCAAAACAAAAAAAAAATTTGAGCTTGCCACAATTAATGAAATGTCCATACTAGTACTACCTGTGTGCATATTATTGACTGTGTCTCTTGTTGTTTGGCTGTCCACCTGTTTCATCCATTCCAGTCCTCTTGTGGTTGTGTCAGACAGTCAGTCAGGTTTTTTGCGGGGGCCAATTTAAAACAAATAAAAAAAAATGTAAGCTTGTCACAATTAATGAAACGTCCATACTAGTACTACCTGTGTGTATATTATTAACTGCATCTATTGTTGTTTGGCTGTCCACCTGTCTTGTCCAGTCCTCCTGAGGTTGTGTCAGGCTTTTTTGGGGGGGGCCAAAACAAAAAAATTTAGAGCTTGCCACAATTAATGAAAAAGTCATAGCTATTATAACCTGTGTGCAAGCATATTAATGACATCATCTCTGGTTGTGTACTATAAACATCAGCCCAAGTCCATCAGTCTCACTCACAGCTAGTCCTCCTGTGGTTGTGTCAGGCATCCAAAAACTGTCTGCTGCTGTGCTGCCATCACCAAACACTCATGCTTTTTCATACAGTTTTGGGATTGGAGTAATAAAAAATGTCTGGAAAAAAGAAACAAAAACAACAACCTGATTTGTTTTCCTTTGGCTTTATTAAACCCAGTCTATCTTTATTAAACCCAGTCTACCCAGTCTATCTGCTGTGGAAGAATTATGTAATAAAACCATTCAAGTCATCAGTGACACTGACAGTAACATGATTGTTGATGTTGCTGATGAGAAGGAACATGTGAATGTAAATCCTCCAGTTCGTAACGCTGCTGCTGCTGTTTCTTCTTCTGTTTCTGTATCAAAGGGAAAGGGCAGCCAGGGTGACAGTCGTGACCATATTGACAGCCCATCAGTAGTGGTTACTGACATTCAGGTTCATAGTGTTTCTGCTACTTCTAGTAGTGTTTCCATTGCAGATAGGTCATCTTCCTCAAGCTCTCTGCCCAGAATAAATCCTACCAACAGGAAAAAAGATTCAGTGAAATGCAAATTCTGAGTTGAATGATCACAGGAATTTGACTGGCTTCAGTATGAGAAACAAAGCAACACTATGAGTTGCAAGGTGTGTAGGAAGCAACCCCATCTGGCAGCTCACATATCTATGTTTTTTGTTGGTAGCAGTACTTTTAAAATGGAGTCTATAAAAATTCATGATACAAGCAGTTCCCATGTAAAATGTATTCTGGCTGAAAGGGCTCAAAGGGCACCTGAATCCACACCTATGGCCTTTTGTTTTCAAAAGATGAATGTTGCAATGAGGGAATCCATGCGGTGTCTTTTTAATGTTGCCTACTTTCTGGCATCAAGGGATAGGCCATTTCAGGACTTTCCATTTCATACTTCACTGTTACACAAATGTAATATAAAAGTGATTGAACAATACACAAATCACAAGAGGTGCAGCAAGTTTGTGCGTCACATTGCAGCAGTAATACGTACAAACACAACTGAAGAGATAAAAAAATCTTCTGCTGTTGGGCTGTTAATTGACGGAAGCACTGACAGAAGTGTGAGGGAATTTTTGAATGTGTTTATCAGTTATTTGGTGAAGATGGTACTCCAAATACCTCCTTTATTGGTACCGAGCTACTAGGGAAAGCAGATGCTGATGGATACATTGCAGCATTGGATTCACTCTTTAACAAACTTAACATCCCCTTGTGGAAAACTCTTCCATGGATTTCTGGGATGGCCACTGATGGTGCATTAGTCATGCAAGGTCAATGTGGCGGAGTCATGGCAAAGTTACAAAACAGTGGCCTGCCTTGGTTAATTGCTACACACTGCATCGTGCATCTTTTACAACTGGCCATTCTAGATGCCCAAAAACATATGTCAGAAGTTCACGAAAACGAAAATGGCTTGCAGGCCCTGTATTCATTTTATCATTCTTCTCACCGAAGAATGAGAGCCTTGAAGGAGGCTGCTAACACCCTTTTCATTGAATTGAAAACTGGTCAGACATTCACAGTGCGCTGGGTCAGTTTGCACCACTGCGTTGTGTCAGCTTTTCTCCACAACCTGCAAGCAATAATTGCACACTTGGAGAATACTGCATCACAGCACAGTGGGATTCCTGATGCAGACAGCGCTGAAGGACATTTGAACTTTGTAAAAAAAAAAAAAGGTGGTTCTTGGCCTTCAACAACATTATCTATCTATTCTTGGAAGGGTTCTCAATATTTTCAAAAAGAAGGTCTTCTTCTTACTCAGGTACAGCCACGAGTGGAGAGCTGCATTTCAGAGCTCATCAAGCTGAAGAGCAGTGTGAGTCCTGCTGAGGCACACTTTTTAGAGTGTGTAAGTTCAGAGGGCAGTATCCTTACTGGTGGCATGGATGGCAGCACTCCTCTAGCTCCTCCACCAGGCATGACTGAAAATGCTAGCGATGTAGAGAAAAATAGGAATAAAAGGCAAAAAAAAAACAGGCGAGCCACTGCTTCAGACCAAGTAGCCAAGGAGATTGTTTCCAGTGAAAATGCCCGAAAACTGATCAAGGAGAAAGTGTGCGACAGTGTGGATGGATTCTTACGTAACAGATTTGAGCCCATGTGGCAGTCGGAAGACTACAAACGATTTTCAGTATTTGACACAACTGTTTGGCCTTCTCCTGATGAACCTCTCTTTCTAAATTTTGGTCAGGAATCCATCACAGGGCTTTGCTAGAGGTACATGCCATTCCTGAAAAAGCAATATGGTTCAGGGCAACTTTTATCTGATCCAGAGCTGGATGCCGAACTTGAAAGAGAAATTACACAAAAACTTTTGGAAGAGTGGCAAGATTTAAAAAATGCTGTAAAAAATCAAAATACAGAGCATACATTAAGAAAGGTTCACCAAAATTTAGAGAGAGTTGGTCTGTTACGGTTGTTGATCACAATTTTCAGGTAATGCCAAAGAATACAGCTGCTTGTGAAAGGGGATTTAGTGCTCATAATAGGATTAAAACAATATCTCGTAGCAATCTTACTGATAGCACTATGGATGATTTGCTGATGATCAGTTTAAATGGACCAACAATAGCAGACTTTAATCCAGACCCATCAATTGATCACTGGTACTCATCAACACCGGGATATCAGCATCTTTCTGGGCATAAAGTTACATATCCAGAATCAGATGTAATGGACTTGGGAGCAGAAATAGATGAGGAGTCAGAGAGTTGAGTTGAAAGGAGACAGACAGTGGTTGCGTTGGAGTGGGAAGTGGACCGATTTTGAAGAAGATAGTAACAGCAATAGAAATACTGTTAGCAATCTGTCAGCCATAGTTTTAGGAAGCACTTAAAATTTATTTTCTGCCCTTGCCCTCAAAATGTAATTTTAGTGATGATGACCCTACAGTGGTGGATTGGATGGTAACAACACAGCAGCAGCGCAGGCCTGGCCATGTCATGAAAAAAATACTAAGTCACAAAAAAAGTACCCCCTCCAAAAAACAAAAAAACACACAAGACATTAAGAGAACCACAACATCTGAAAGGTGTTATTGCTTTATTTAAAAAAAGGAAAAAAAACAGTGTACACTTATAGCACTAGGACATGTTTCCACTTGTAAATCAGTAGGTTCTGGTCAGTCAGACCCCAGTCCGGTCATGGTGTTTCTCCGCCGGTCCCATCTTCAGTTGTTATCATCTTGGAGATTTTCATCTCATTTTCTCATAATTGTGCCACCCTTCTCTTTTCGGATTTGGTCATGGAGGTGATTCTCCGATGGTCCCATCTTCAGCAGTTCCTCTGTAGTGACTGGTGATTTCATTCTCATTTTCTCATAGTTGTGAGTGCCACTCTTGCTTCCCTTTTTGCATTAGACAGGCAGGACTTTCAATTTGTACTTTATAAATTCTCCCTCCAGTGTATACTCGATGCTGTTCTGGCAGGCTAATTCTCATCAAAATCTCTGGTAAAGATGTTCCCAAATGTAGGTTAATAGACAATTCCTCATCAGAAAGACAAGTTAAAAAAATGTCTACCATATTTTATAGTCTAGTGGCCATAAAAAAATTGGCCACCTAAAAAAATTTTGGCCAGCAGATTTTGAGATATGGTGGCCAAACAGACCACCAGGTCAAAAAGTGATTTGTCCCACCCTGCCCTGGAGGGTATTATTGCACTTAGAAAATGGGCACTGTAAAAAAAATTAGTTTAGTAAAATAAATGTTAGTAAAAATGTGCTTGAAATAAGTTTTGTAAAAAAATAGTCCATCCACCTGCATTGGATTGAGTTTTTTTTTTTTTGAGATGGGGACCTTTGTCCTAATGGAAACTCCTTAGTTTAAGCAAAAAAAAAATAAACAAGCTGTTTGCTGATGCTGATCTGGGAGCATGGGGGACTGCAGAGCAAAACGGTTCTTTACTTACAGTCTTGTTAACTAACTGGTGCTCCCCATTTTAGCTATTTTTATTGTTACTATTATGTGATGGTGGAGACAGAGATGCGCTCTGTAGATGTAGTGCGAGCGGGACCTGGAAGAAAGATCGGATAGCTGCACACGAGGGAGGTCAACTAAGCCAACATTAAGAAACTCAGGTAAGCATAAGGGGGAAAAACAAACACACTTTCTTTATGTGGAGATGAATAAGAGAGGCAGTATCAGTTGGTGGGATTTGTCCGGGGGGGGTGGCTCCAGGTACTGCGAATGGGACTTGGAAGGTCAGAACTGCAGATGAGGGAGGTTGACTGAGCCAGCACTGAGAAAGTAAAGTAAGTGTTGGGGAAAAAACATTCTTTTGTTTGTTTTTGGGACTGTGTGAATAAAAAAAGCAGCCGGTGAGCCAGTAGCAGTTTGTGGGATTTTTCTACAGAGTGCTGGGGGGCTGGCCACTCACTAAGCGAGGGGAAAAAAATGGCAGCTGGCCAGTTTGGAAATTTAAGTAAATTACTAAGTAAATTTAAGTAAATCTAAGTAAATTACTTAGACTATCATTGGGCACCCCAAATTGGCACTTGTTATTTAGCGGGCATCTATTGAAAAATAAATGCATGCTGAGCATGGCTTTCAGCCAATCAGCATGCTTTATTTTTCTAGCCCATTTTCTAAAGCATCTTAATCACTTTGTCACTGTTGCACTGATCCTCTTTTTGAGCTTACAGAAGTTTTATTTATCACCTGTTATCAATTTACATCTTGTGATTCAAATTTACTATAAAAGTTACATGCTCACAAACCAGCCCCACCACCTGAAGAAGCCACAGGCTGTGATGATACGTGGGGGTGTTTGGTTGATGGTTCATTAAGCATAGAAACATAGAAACATAGAAGTTGACGGCAGATAAGGACCACAAGGCCCATCCAGTCTGCCCAAGCAGTGCACTAATTTATTATATTCAGCCATTCAGTACTTAGTGTGTGCACTTTTTTTGGTTTTTTGAAACTAGGAGCTTTGGAGTGCTGCAACCCTCTCCCTGTTTGAGCTAGTCAAGGAATCTAGCTAGTCAAGTGTCAGTGGCTCAGTAGGTAGCACACTCACCTCTGAGGCCGGGAGATCAGAGGGCTGTGGGTTCAGTTCCCACATCTGGCACTTGGGTTAATATCCCAGTACTGACACTGTAGTGCAGCATGAGAGGGGTGCTGCACTTCTGAGGTGCCGTCTTTTGGATGAGACGTTAAACCGAGGTCCCATCTGCCTGGATTGGTGGTAGTTCAGGTGGATGTTAAAGATCCCATGGCACTTATCGAAAAGAGTAGGGGAATTTCCCTGGTGTCCTGGCCAAATTTCCCTCATTCACTAAAAAAAAATACCACCAACAGCTTAATCTGGTTCAAGGTCAGTTGGCATTCATCTGTATCCCCCTCCCCCGGGTCGTGCCTGAAAATAGGCAGGATTTGTCTAGTGCACTTACCCGGTCAACAAAAAATAAATAAATAAGTAAATAAAGGAATCCACTAGGGACAAGGACAAGGCAGTGCTGGACCTGGTGCTTACAAAGAGGGACAGCATTGCAGATGTCACAGAGGGCTGCCCTCTCTGTACCAGCAATCACCATACAGTGTGGTTTAACATTAAGATGGGAAAATAACGTAAACCATACAAGGATGAGGGTGCTGGACTTTTGGAAGGTGGACTTAAAAGAAATGGGAGACTGCCTCATAAAAATGCCTCATAGGGGGGATTGCCAGGGAGGGGTAGAGGTGTAGTGGGGAAAATAAGAAAAAGCATAATTAAGGCAATCAGTCTCTGTGTGAAGGAAGTCTGCATGAAGGATGTGAGTAAATGTGGAAAGAAAGACTGTTACGATTCTCTAGAGAAGTTGCCAAAGTGATGAGGAAAAAAAGGATGGCATTCAGGAGGTATAAGGAAACATAGAGGGAGGAAAACAGGAAGGTATACCAAGTAGGCAAAATGAAGCAGGAATTGCAGTGAAGGGAGCAAAGGCAGAGTAAAGGATAGTCTTCAGGTATATTAGTGAGAAGAGGAAAGCAAGGGTAGGGATAGTGAGGATTACTGGTGAGTGAAATTGTGCAAATTCTTTTTGCTCACTATTCTCAAAAATGCACCATTTTCATGAATTGAGGCACAATGTTGCAAATTGACTGTATTGTATCTAAAAGCCTAATTCCTACATAGCAATACATTTATTTTATGAAATAATGCACATTCTTATTCAGTTTGAACAAACTAAATGGTGTTACAGGGCACATGGCTCACCAAGATATTAACATGTCATGTCAGTCTTATTCACCTCTGGCCATTCTCCCTCTGATGTGACTACTAGACAACAGATTGGCTTCATGAATGTTCAACACTGGCTAACCTCACATCAACTTTTCCTCAAAACCAAGAAGACAGTCTCCATGACATGTGGCACTAGGCAGAGACTCTCTCGGTTGCCCTCCCTACCCTCTTTCCACACCCTTGACAGGACTGCACTAGAGAACTCCAACTCTTTTAAATACCTGGGTGTCTTGCTTGACCAACACCTTAACTTTTCTGAACATATTGAAGCCATCCTGAAAAAACTGGGCCCCAAGCTCGGTGCCCTTTACAGGAACTATAGGTGCTTACCTCTTCTGGTCAGGTGCAATCTTGTTCAGAAAATGATTCTCCCTATTTTTGACTATTGTGACATAGTCTACAGTGCTGCTCCCAGGTCTTCTCTTACTCTCTTCAGTGCTTTCTGTCACTTTGCTCTTGACTCCCCCTCCTGAACACATCACTGTACCTTGTACCACTCTCCAGCTTTCCCATCCCTGGAGATCAGATGTCTCACTGTGCTAAATTCACTTCTAAATTTTGGTTTAGTACTCTCCCCTCTTACCTTTCCTCCTCACTTACTGCCCCACCCCCTCCTCCCATACTCTCAGATCCACTGACTCATGCACTTTAACCATTCCTTGACGCTCCACATCCATAGGCCAGGATGCATTCTACTACCGCTTTCCTAAGCTTAGGAATTTGCTACCACCCCCTATCAGACTTTCATCATCCCCATCTTCTATCTCCATGGCCCTACATAACTACTACTCCCCTAACTGTACTTGCTTTTAGCCCCCTTCCCGACCTTCCACACCCTCTTACACAGTCCTCTATCCACAAGCCCTGACTCTTCTCCTATTTTCTCATAAATCCGACTAATCCTAGCACACATTCCTCTATCTTCTGTCCCTGACTCACCTACTATTTGTTCCCAAATTTCCCCACAAATCCCCTTGGATAGTTCCTCTCAGCCAATCCCCTCTTCTTATATCTCCTCCTCCTCCCCACCCCCACCAGACTGACACAATTCTGATTTTTCCTCTTCCACCCCACCTCTCTTTTTCCCCACTATGGCCCACCTTTCCTCCTCTAGGATATCTCTCCCATCTGCCTCCCTCTTCCCTTTCCCCAGCCACCCCCCTATCTCTCACCACCCCTTCTACTAGCCCTGCCTCTCTCATCTCCTTTTTCTGCCAGGTCCAGTCCCCCTTGCAGGGTTCTCAGCATCCTGAAGGGGTTACAGTTCTGGCTTGTCTCTCCTACATTCTCCTAACCGCCACCTGCTACTCCCCCCTCCTCCTTCTCATCCAGATCTGGTCCTCCCTTGCAGGGTTCTCAGCATCTTGTTAGGTATACTTTCTGGTCTGCCTCTTTTCTCGACCCCCATTTCCCTTCACTCTCTAACTGCCCTTCCCTCACATCCTCCCTTTTTACTAAACTGTCTGTCCTTCGTAATCAAGTAGCATTTAGTACACCTGTGTTCTGCCCACTATCCCACTATTAGTACTAGCACTTTAAATATTTTCTCTTCCCCTAGATTATTCCCTAGGGGATCACTGCTCTGATACGACTACTACATATGTTGCATTCCTCATTCTGTCCTATTTTACCTTGACCTTACGGTCTGGCACTGTAATTCTACACTGCAATGTGATTTATATTAGTTGTATTGCACTGTTATAGTATGTTTTATTTGCTCTCCCAACTCTTGTAACCCCTTCCCCCCAGGACGCTTCTGGAAATGAGCTGTTTACAGCTCATGTTGTCTTTTCTGGTGAAACATTTTCAAATTAATTAATTAATTGTGTGATAACCATGCATGTTTTGGCACAATTTGAATGAAACTGCGCAATTTTCATAATAACTTTTTTTTAAATGCATACTTTCAAAAATGTACAATATTTCTATATTAAAATAATAATAATAATAACTTTATTTCACGTAAGCACCTTTCAAACTGTCAAGGCACTTCACAAAAAGATAAAACAGCAATAGTAAAATCAACAGACACAATAATAATAATAACAGTCTAAAGGGCGGTTTCAATGAAAAGCACCTTTATGGGGGTGGGGGGAGGTGTTTCCCATGAATCCTTTTGTATTTTACACTAAACATGCTGCAATATTGGTCAGCCATCTCTGTGCATTTGATAGAGAGTTGTCAGACCTATACAGCTGCAGTCTTGTTCAGTCCTCTTTCAGAGAAAGCCTAAAATATATATTTTTGATTTTAAATCTGCAAGGAAAGAGTTGCAATGTTTTGTATGTTATTGTTTTCCGTGTCTGTGGTTTATAAATTATAGTGTCTATTTACGAAGGATGAATTTTTATATTTCAAAACACTTAAGGAAGGAATTGTTTTCTTTTTTTGCAACTTTCTTCAAACTTTGCATCAATCAGGGTGTGCTGTGCACTATGTTGCAATGCCATAAGCTTGCAGAGCTCTAAAATAATTCAGCAGCACTGAAATTCACCACTTATTGGTTGTGCTGCGTTTAGCAGTCCTTCCTGGAATGCAGCATGTGCAGTGAACAGGTTTAGTTACTCTAATGACTCCCTTTGTCCTGCTGGGTGTCAGCAGAATGTTGTGAAGGCCTGAGTAGTGTTGATGGTGGTGTGCTGAGGTAATGGCCTGTGAGTTAAAGCAGGGTGTTCAAACTTTAAAAATAAAAATGGGAGAGTGGTTTGGAACTTGCTAAAGATGGCTGCTTAAGCCTTACAGTCTGTCCCAATCCTAAAGTAATAATATTATTTTACCTACATTAACCTGTCCCAATGGGTGACCTTTGGTAGAATCAAGCATCTAGTATTGTCAGTACCCCCCACCACCACCACCAAATACATTTTGTAGTCTCTGGCTCTTGAGTAACAGCTGTATTCCTGACACTGAAGACTGACTTGAGTGTGTCCTGCATGACTTTACTTTACGATGCAGCATGGAGGAACATCAATGGCTCCTCAAGTAAATAGGCAGAATCCTTCCATTTGCTGCGTAGCTACCCTCCTCAAAACTCTGGTGGCAGATATGGCAGTGCTGAAAACATCAGTCTCAGCCACCGTCAAAGATGTCTGCTCACTAAATGATTGCATGAATGCAACTGGGCTTCACAACATGGACCTAGAGGACACACACCAACAAACACTGAAGAGGCTCGGTACCATGAGAGGAGACTTGGTCACCTGTTGGAGGGAGCAGAGGACCAAGAAAACCATAGACACCAGAATAACACCAGAATCCTCAGTGTCTCCAAGGGGGCAGAGGTTCCCTGCATGGAGCAATGTCTTCCCAAGCTGCTCTCTGACCTTTTTGTGCCAGCTTGGATGGGTCCACTTGAGGCTAAGTGAGTGCACCTCACCAGATGACTTCCACAGCCGCACAGATCTAGACCGCATCACATCACAGCGTACTAGCTGCACTGTTCTACCAAAATAAGGCTGTTTCATTCGGTTAGAGAAAAAAGTCACTTAAGCTGGAGAGGAGTCAGGGTGTCCTTGTACCATGATTATTCAGTGGCAGTGGTATGTAGTAAGAAACAGTACAATGCTATCAAGATTGCACTGAGGGAGACGGGAATTCCCTTACAGATTCTGTGGGCTCACCAACTTTCACATTACAAGAAATGGACAGGAGCATGAGTATCACAGCCCCCAACAATCTAAAGTCCTTATCAACCACTGGTGGCCTGTAATCTGCATAGACACTAATCCCCCCCCCAGGAGGCTGTGGGGGGATCAGAACATGTTGGGGGGGGGTTGGAACTGAACAAACAGTGGAAACAGTCTGCAGCACCTGGGCTGTGGGAGCAACACAACCTCTCTCTGCCATCGGATAATATGGCCGAACCCTCTGAACAGGGAGAATGGGAAATCCAGTCCAGGAGACAAGGCAAGTGTGGCACTAAAAACAGCAACCGCTTGGACTCACAAACTGTGAGGGGGGAAGACTGAAGCAGACTCTGGACATAGAGCCAAGAAAGAAAAGGCAGATTGGATCACTCTACCCCCTTCCCTTCACCAACTAAAATGGTCCAGAAATCTCACATGGAGTTCACTGAAGACCAGAATGAGCCATGCACACCACAAGAATTGATGGACAATGCCTCCTCCACAGCCGTTCCCACTCTTTCCTGGGCATTGATCATGGGGAACAACTATGAAATGGAAACTTCCACAGTCCAGCACTTGTGGATTTGCCTCCTGGTTTTGAGATGGCTCTTCTCCCTGCAGAAAGGAAGTGCTACAATGTGATTGTCTGGCTACATGACTCTGAACTGCAATATCCTTTCACCCTGCAAATGAAGGGTATGATGTTTTTGTTGTTCTCTCAGGGTATTTTATGAAATATTGGTCTAGCCTCGAAACCAACAGCAGGCTGGTCATTGAAGTATAAGGCTACTCATGAGGGAGCGAGTGATCTGGAAGGGGGAGAGAGTTTGCCACTCTGTTTAACTTGCATGGCTATAGTGGGTCTCTTCTGGTGACCGTTCCAAACCCCTCTCCCCACCAGGCCCTTCATGATGCTATTGCCCACAATGCTACTTACATCAGATTTCACTTTTGGCTCCCTGCTGCATTGCCCTACATAGATGCACTCCTCCTTTCTATTATGGACAGTAGCATGAAAACTTCTGGTTGGTGGTCACTAGGCATGAGGAGGCCAATACTGCACCCAGGGAGCAATGCACTCCTGCAATTTCAGTTTTTGATAATGTGCATCTGCAGGGATCACTGCTCGTACCCAAGCCCATGGCATCTCTTCTACATTCCAGTCCACTGTGCGTCACCTCGAGGCTATGGGAAGTAGTGACAGAAGAATATAGTGCAGCAGGTGATGTGCTCTACAGCACCTTCCTGATATGCAACCCCTCCAACCCATCCAGTTACACGTTACAGCCAACATGTTCATCTGTATTCCCTACCTTGGGTCCCTTCCCGGCTACCAATATGTCCACCTTTAGAGGCATCCTTATGTACAAGGTTTTAGTCTGGGTCTCCTTACCATGACACAGTCTCTGAGCTTGTGGTTGGCTGAAAACAGTGGTTGTCCGTCACTTCCCTATCTCATTTCTCTGATAGTACAATGTGGAGGACTTAATCTCTTCTTACATATAATATCAGTGGATACACCATTTCCTGACTAGCCAGGTTGTTAAGTGACTTCACTGCACCATGGACTGATAGGGTATGAGGCTCACTGCAGCTTCACTGAAGGTCCGTGGGGTAGTTGAGACAGCAAACCACCAGAGTGGAGCTACACAGAGGAGGAGACCCTGTTCCAGGGGCACTCCTTCCCTCACAAAAAGGGTTACTTGCAGGGGGGTTTTCTGATCTTCAGTCAGTGACACTGAAGCTCTGTGAGGATTTGGAGGGTGCCAATCAGAAGAGGCTGACACCCCAGTCACCCTCCAGAGCACCAATCCGCATGCTCCACTATAATCCAGGAAACATCTTCAGGGTTTATAACCCCCCAAAAGCCACCTGAACGCCAAATAGCAAACTGTGGGAGCAGAGCTACACAAAGGGGGAGTGACTGTTCCAGGGTCACTCCTCTCACAAAAAGAGCTATATGCTAGTTTTTTTTTCTGATCTCTGAACAGGTACACCTGAGTGCTGTGAGGATTCAGAGGGAGCTAATCGGAAGGGGCTAACATGCCCCTCGCCCTCTGGAGCACCAATCCGTGTGCTCCACTGAACTCCAGTCAGTCCTCAGCTGCTATTTAAAGAAGGTACCATCAAGTGGACCTCCACGCTGTGGACCTCCCTGCTAAGGACCAATGCAACAAGGACATTACAGTGGATTCTGCCTAATGAGGCAGTTGGCGGCTGTACACTCTGCACCCCAGCAGAGAGTAAGCAGACCAGGAAAGGAGTGGAAAAGGTGTCCAATGTCAGCAGGCTGTCAGGGAGGAGGCAGGGAAACAGGAGGTCTCCCTGACAATGGAGGTAAGAGTCCTGTTCACCCTGTGCAGCACACATATTACACGGGAGCATAGTAAGTCAGAGGTAGTCTAAAATTGGGGATAGGTGAAAACCCCTTGCTAGGGAAGGGGTACAAAAAGGGATTAAAAAAGAGATAGTCAAAAATTGGCGATAGATGTAAAGCTCTATCTATGGTAGAAGTACAAAAGGGATTAAAATAGGGGTAGTCTAAAATTGGGATAGGTGAAAAGCCATAACTAATGTAGGAGTGCAAAAGGGTTTAATAAAAGGGGATAGACACTAGCTAGAAGCAATGCAATGGGAGGCATAAGTGCTGGTAAAGCAGAAGGGGATAAGGGAAGAAACACTAATATTACAGGGTACTACTAGCTGAGTAGGGTAATAGGGTAAACCCTAGCAAGGGAAAAGGGACCAGGTATTTCCAGGTGAGACAGAATAAGAAATTATGATGGGAGTGGTGCAATACAGTTGCTGTGGGAGGCAGCTTTGAGGGAGACCTTCTGGAGACTGCAGTGCTGCCCCATCTACATGAACCTGTCTGGGAGGCAGTTGCTAGACTCCAGGCAGAATTGGTTAAGATTCAGGGGCCTCCTCCTGCATCTAGGGACCTCCATATGTGCCACTGCTTCCCAAAAGGATGCCAAGGAGGAGAAGTGGTTTAACTATGGTGGACTCAGGAAGAGTGAGGGTGGTGGGTCACAGGCACAGTCCCCATATGATACCACTACACAATTCCTATGCTGCTGTGGCAGAGTGACACTGTCCCATGGAGGTACCCACAGTAGTGACCAGGGAGGATGTGGGGGTCCTCCATAGTGGAGACCCCAAGGATGGTGGAAGAGGACTCCACAGAAGGAGGAGGAGGAAGCAACTCCTGGTGGGAGACTCCATTGTGAAGGAGATAGATGTGGGAACAGGAAGGGAGGGGGAGAGGGAGGTTAGGTTTCTACCAGGCACCACTGCTTGGAGGGATGGGAAGCAGATTCTGAGGATCGTTAGGGGAACAGGATGGGAGGGAGAGCTGGATGTCTTGTCCACCTAGGAACAAATGACCTGGCTAGGGACAAGGCTAGGATAGTGCAGGAGGAGTTCAGGGAGTTGGTGAGGGGTCTTAGGCAGGTAGCAGACTCCATGGCCTTATTTTTATATAAACACTTTATTGAATTACTCAATAAACACAAATAACAAACAGCAGTAAAGAGGAATGTCTTCCTTAATTAACAATCACTCAGTTATAAACCATATCCTGTATATGAAAAACAAAAGAAAAACAATTAGTTACAAGCAAACATATGCATTAAGAATGGTTTAAAAAGATAACTATATGTCAATCCAAAATCAGATACCAGGGTACTAGACATTATTGATGAAATGTACAGCAACATCTTCATGCTCTCTCCCAGAACAGCCATATAGCTCGACCGATATAGAACTAATGAAAGTGGACTCAAACAGAGTCAGATGTCATCACCCCAACATAACTTAACCAAGAGTACCATGTCCTACAAAATTTTGGAAGTGCTTTCCTTCTCCAATACAACACCTGTTGATATAAAGCTGTTTTAGAGATTGCTTACATCCATTGAACAGAGAAGGAAGATTAGAAGTCTTCCACTGGAGAAGAAGAAGCCGCTTAGCCTCCAGTGCTGCTGCATAAATGACAGCTTTGACCTGCAAGGCTTGCAAAGTTAACATCATCAGATCTCCCAGAATCCAAAAACTTGGGAAGCAGGTTAGGGGAATTTGTAAACTTCATTCCAAAGTGGTGATAATTCCTGACCACCAATCAGCCAGTAAGGGACAACCCCAGAGTATATGATATAACATACCCGAATCCTTACCACATCTCCAACACTCATCGGACACAAATAACCCCATCTTAAAGGGTACCTAAATAGCCACATTAATATTTTGACCCTATCTTTGGATACTCCCATTTATTTTTCAGCCCGGCGACTTTTAAGCATGTTCCTACTACAGTTTGTTGAAGTCGACATCTATCCACTGAATCGGAGCATTTTTTAATTGCAAACATCACAGAGAATCTCCTCTCAGTTAGCAGTCAAGTGTGATGCTGTGTGTGTGCCAGTGTGTCCGCACATGTGTGCATGACACCCATGAATTACATCATCGGAGTCATTGGGATGCAGTGGGAACAGCTCCATATGTGAGCTAATAATTTTAAAAGCAGTGGACTGTTTAAATAAATGTTACTTTGGTGACTGAAAGTGTTGTTTTTTTCATATCTCTGGACCATCTGTGTGCTAGTATTTTGTGTCTACTGCTTTTTTTGTATTTGACATCGAGTGTCATACATACATGTTGCATAAATAATGTTTAATCCTGTGTGCCAAGCTTCACTTCATGTGTTCAATTGAAGCTCCGATCATGCAGCCGTGATGCTTCCACAAATGTTAGCACCGTATAAGTTTCTGGTGCAGGTCAGACTGTGAGCCCTGAGACAGTACTGCCTGTGAGGCTGCTTTATTTTAAACTGTGAACTTTGTGAACTTTGTCAGTGTTATTGCAGAGCTGTTGTGTCTCTCTAGTGAGAGAGATGGGCTAGTGACCACTATACACATCTCCCAGTCACACTAGAGTGGCTCTGGCCACAGGGATTGTGGGGCTTTGGAGGACAGGAAAGGGCACTCCATTTCCTGGTACTGGCACGTGAGCAGAACAGTAGGTTCTGTGGACACAGTAGCTCCCACACTTGTCAGGAGGTATTTAGAGTCCATATGTACTGGACAACTGTGAAATATCTGTGATTTAAACTATCTGTGTGTCTTGCCAAACTGGGAGCATCCCTGACATCACTTCCGGTAGGAACTTACATACAGCAAGGCTCCCAAGAGCCAAAATCAGTGCAGGTCAGACTGTGAGCCCTGAGACAATCACTGCCTAAAAAGGCTGCTTTATTTTAAATTGTGAACTTTGTCAGTGTTGTTGCACAGCTGTTGCATCTCTCTGATGAGAAAGGTGGGATAGTGACCACTATACACATCTCCCAGTCACACTAGTGTGGCTCTGGCCAAAGGGATTGTGTGGCTTTGGAGGACAGGAAAGGGTACTCCAAGTCCTGGTACTGGCAAGTGAGCAGAACAGTAGGTTTCTGTGGCAACAGTAGCTCCCATGCTTGTCAGGAGGTATTTAGAGCCCATATGTACTGTAAAACTGTGAAATATCTGTGATTTAAACTATTTGTGTGTCTTACCAAACCAGGAGCATCCCTGACATCACTTCCGGTCGGCAGCTACATACAGCAATGCTCCCACGAGCGGGTGCGCACGGTCACATGTGCAGAGACACGCGCATCTAAGTGCATGTCTGCTGTGTTCGCCGGGGCAGCAGGGATGCAGGGTCCATAAGTATTGTCTGATTTATGTCTACAGGTGCCTCTGTTAATAACGCCACACAAATGGATGTAGACAAGACATCTAGGGATGATGTACATGGCAATTGTTGCCAGATATGTCTGATGTTTGCCTACGGGGAACAGATTCAGGGATTCATTTGTGACAAATGCTTACTGATTAATATGCTACAGGAGGAGATAATGAGACTTCAAGCTAGGGGGGACCAGCAACCTCAGACATAGCAGAATTAGAAGAATACATTGACTCAGTGGTATCTAATCTTAACATAACCTCTCCTGCAAAACCTGAAATTGTACATGATGAGGTACTTTTACCAGAGCACTTAGTGGCTGACAATACATGGGCAATAGTTCCCAAACACAAAACAAAAAGGAGAGGAGGACAAATACACAGTGCACCACCCCTTCCTCTAAACAACACATTTGAAGTGTTACAGACTGATGAAGACCTCACAACCAAAACTGATGACAGTGAGTTGCCATCCAGAGCACAAACCACCAATGCAGACTTAAAACCCAGGCCTAAATCACTACCAAGCATTCCAGCATTTAAACAAAGCCTTTCACATTGCATTCTTAATAGTACCCCTCAACCTCAAATCACTAACAAAACCTGTAAACCAAGCAGTTCTCCAAAACCGTATTTGTACTAGGTGATTCTATCATTAAATATACCAACCGATTAATTTGTAACCCTGATAACCATAATCGTACCTGTTCTAGTTACAGAGGGGCCAGAGTATCTTACATTACAAAAATAACAAACAATTTATTTTCTGGACAAACTTATAATGCACTAGTGGTTATTCACACAGGCACAAACAATATAAATAAAACAACTTTATCTGAGCTAAAAAAAAATTTGTGTCACTAAATAACATCCTGACAGAAAAGGGATGTGGTGTCTGCTTCTTAGAGATCATCCCAGTGCCCAGAGCCACAACTTACATAACTAACAAAATCAAGGCACAAAATGAGTGGCTGAGGAAATGATGCCTCAAACAGCATATTCCCTGTTTATCTCACTGGGAGGATTTCCATGAGAGACCATCCCTTTTTTGCTGGGATGGGCTACACCTAAGTAGGAGAGGGAGCACCATCCTATGAAAAAGAATTGCTACATTTATTTTTAATTCTTTAAACTAGCCACAAAGGGGGAGAATGGACTTAGATCCAAGTCTCTGACATCTAGTTTATGTACCCAGGAACAATGTAACGTACTGTCTCTTAATGCCAGATCACTGAATACACTCAAAATTGCTGAATTAGAAGCTAAATGACATCTGTTAAATATGGACAATATATCAATAACAGAAACCTAGTGGAACACTGATTCAGAATGGTTAAAAATATTCCTGGGTATAAACTCTATCAAAAGATTGCACAGACCGGGGCGGGGCTGGAGTCTGCATGTAAGTAAAGAAGATATTGCTTCACATGAGACCACTTTCAAGACTGATACAGAAAGTTTATGGATTAACGTCCAATTGAAAGGACAACCCCAAATAACATTCGGCATGTGTTACCGGCCACCAATCGCTAATTCTAATTATACTGATACCTTATTAGAAGAAATGAGAAGAATTGCAGACATGGGTAACATTATAATTATGGGCAATTTTAACTTACCCACTGCAAACTGGGAAACCTTATCAGGCGAGTCTTTAACACACAAAAGTTTTATGTCCACAATGATTGAACTAGGACTTGACCAATTAATTAATGCACCCACCAGAGGTAATAACATATTAGACCTCTTGTTCACCACCCCTGATAACAATATTTCTGACCTCTCCCTGTCTGACCCACTGGGCAAAAGTGATCACAAATCAATATTTTTTAGCTTAGCATATAACCAACCTATGTACCTTGAATAGTACACTGTTAAAGAATTATGACAAAACTGACTTCATAACCTTAAATAAACACCTAAATAACATATCTTGGGAAAACATATTACTGTACTACCCCTTACACTTGAGGAATCTTGGAATTATATAACAAATGCAATCCTAAATCTAGAAGCAAAATTTGTTCTCATTAAAAATAAATATAATGGGAAAGGGCAGATACCACCTTGGCTGAATAATCATATAAAAAAAATAATTCGACATAAAAAAAAAACAACTTTTCCTTAAACTTAAGAAATGCCCCCATAATAAGAAAAACGAATACTTGTCACTTTTTCAGACATCTGTAAAAAAAGTAAAACAAGCAATCAGACTGGACAAGCGTAACTTGGAATTCAAAACTGCACACACCAAAAAAGGACACAAATCTTTATTCCATACTTGAACAAAAAAAAGGGGAAACACAAGGCAAGTTGGTCAATTAAAAGTTGGCAACAAATTAATTACTACTGATAAGGATACAGCCAACATACTTAATACTTTTGCTCAGTATTTTTGAAAAAGGACCCTAAAACATATCCAATAACAACCAGTATTAAACCAGAAACATTGCTTGTAACTAACAAACACACAGAGGAGGTGTTAAAAACACTAAACAAGAATAGTAGTCCAGGACACGATGGTATTAGCCCAAGATTCCTAATTGAAACAGCAGAAGCTATAAAACTTCCATTGACTATAATATTTAACAAATTATTGGAAGAATCCACTGTTCCTTTAGATTGGGTAAAGGCTAATGTAACACCCATCTTTAAGAAAGGATGCAGAGCCAATCCAGCAAATTACCATCCTATAAGTCTAACCTCAGCACCATGCAAATTATTAGAAAACAATAATAAAAAATATACTAGAATCAGAACTACAAATACTTAACATTAATGACAGTACACAACATGGATTTAAGCAGGGGCATTCTTGTACATCTAATCTTATAGCTTTCTATAACAATATAAATCAGGGATTAGACTCCAACATACCAATGGATGTAATCCTCCTGGATTGCAGTAAAGCTTTTGACCATGTGTCACACAACAAACTAATCAGTAAACTTTTGCATTTAGGACTCCCCGCCAACCTAGTCACCTGGGTTGACAGCTGGTTAACCAATAGGACACAGCAAGTTAGAATTAATGGTGTACTATCCAATCGCGGAAAAGTATCTAGTGGAGTCCCCCAAGGCTCGGTTCTTGAGCCAACCTTATTCAATCTGTACATCTCTGATATGCAAATAAATTCTAATAACACAATTTCTAAATTTGCCAATGATACAAAACTGTGTGGTAGGGTGGATTCGGCCTACTATATAAACCAATTGGAAAATGACTTAACAATTATTGACAAATGGACCACCACAAATAAAATGAACTTTAGCATTGACAAATGTACAGTACTCCATTTTGGTAGAAATAACCCAATGCAACTTTACAAACTTAAAGATACTACATTAAAAGTATCAAACTGTGAAAAATACCTCGGGATCACAATTAACAACAAACTTACTTCTACTGACCATTGTGAAAAACTAGCAAAAAACTCAAATGCATTACTGAGAAGAATAGATTGTACATTTGTCACACAAACTGAAGAATGCATAATCCCACTATACAGAACTTATATTAGGCCATACACGGACTACAGCTCACCTTTCTGGAGACCACATTTTAAAAAGGACATAATTAGGGTGGAACAAATACAGAGGAGAGCCACTAGAATGGTTCCTTCTTAACACACATAGACTATCAAAGCAGACTTCAGAAGCTTAACCTGCACTCCTTACAACTGAGGTGTAGAAGAGGAGATCTCTTATTTCTCTATAAATTACAAAAAACACCATCTACAGTATAATGCAGCAATGTGGCATACATTATTCTGAAAGAAAATTAGTCCCAAGATTACACTCAAAACAACTTGAAGTACAAAGAGCAAAAACAAATCGAAGGTTAAATTACTTTTCAATACAGGCCCTGAAACTGTGGAACAAACTCCCACAAAGTTTAGTAGATAGTGAAACATCTGAAGCATTCAAAAAGGGACTAGACATATGGCTAAACCACTACTAAGTATAACGTTCCACAAACTTGTGGGGGGGCATTCCCGATGGGCTCACACCTACTTATGCCCCACAAACACCAAGAAAACCATCAAGTAATACATGAAATCCTTTCATAATATATTAGTGCCCTATCTAATACCCCAACCCACCACAAGGAAAGTCTCTAGATATTGTGTGCTGCTGCAAGCTCATAATTGTTGGATTCCTGCTGAATGCTTTTATTTCAATAATTATTTTCCATTGCATTACTGTTATTGCATTTTATGTTGTCCTTTTATTCAATGTTACACATGAAATATTGTCCTGACTATTCACTTGCCAGCATGTGGTGCTGATATTTGATGTAGAGGTCAAGGTTCATTGTATTCTGCTAAAATGAGCGATATATTACAGTGGTTATTATTATACGCTTATTAGTTGCAACAAATAAATATTTTAAGAATGGTACATTGTGTATTTGTCTTTTTTCTGTGTGTTTTATTTTTACACTCATCTTCATAATAGACAGTTTGTCATATTGGAGGTAAAACAGATGTGTCAGTGGTTATAGACAGTTTCACTTCTGGACTATGTGTGTTGTGGTGTTTGAATTAATCTTCTAGCAATCTGCTCATTCAATTTTGTTTTTTTGACGTTTTGTCAAATAAAGTTTCTGTAATTAAATCCATTTATTTGTAATAATGCCATACTACATAGTATATGGCTGCAAAAATAAAATTAAGAAAGGGTGTGGTCTTCACTTTTTCCTTTTCCCAAAGGATGTTAAGGCTAAGAAGGCCTGGGTTCACTTTTGTCACTGTAAGGATTTCAACCTTCGATGTACAGCAGGATCTGTTCTGCTCATTTCAGCGTTTAGCTTATGAATGTGATCCTGAGAAATTATTTGCTTTCAGCTGGGTCAATGCAAAACCGAAGTTATAGTCTGATGACGTGCCATCCATATTTAATCCCAATTGGTGCCAGCAGACGAGCAGCCCTGCATTGCATCGTAAAGCATATGTGAAGAAATGTAAAATACAGGTATGATGAATTTAATTTAGTTATGTTTGTTACATGTTATGAATATGGCCTAAACCTGCCCTCGAGCTGCATATAGTTATATTATCATTGACATTATGCAGTCATTACAGTAATTATTTTGTGTATTCTTGTTTGGGAATGGTCTAGAGGGCACTATGCGTCATGCATGTACTGTTGTGAGTGCGTGCAAGACAAATCACTGTACAAGATAGTATTGATGACACACCTCGAGCACTGAACCCACACTTGACCGTAATCAGTAATACACCTTGTGCTCACAAATGGGGACAGTGTGACAGTGGTCAATAGTGTTGCAGCAACTGGGGAACAGTGACCAGGTGCTACTTTTGTTTGACATAAGTGAAAGGTCAGAACATAGCCACACAGAAAATCATATGCTACAGTTTAGGATGCCCGATTATGGGGAAAATGCTTCAAAGAGGAACTAGCTGTATTATGGCAGGAATTAGGGTAGTATCAACAATGGGCATTATTGAAATACTGGATAGCAAGGGAAACACAATTTTGCATAAAGGCATTTAATAAGTGGAATTTAAAAATGGGACCATTGTGGTTTGTATTTCTTTACTTTCTGATAAAGGAGTAGGCTCATTTGCTTTTGGGTGTGGGGTGGTTTGGTTTGCAGTGGCTGTAGTGTACCTTGCCATGATTCAGTCCTCTGACACTGTACGACACATAATGCTGCTAAACAAAGTTGGCAACATGGTAGTGGTTAAGACAGTGGTGTGGTGTTTTGGGAAATGAATTGGAGAGAGTCATGGGGCACGTGAAGATGTATTTCTACACATACAATGACATAATGTATGTGATAAGGGGATCCTGCGTGATGGGATAAGTTGACAACCTAGTTGCAGAGTATCTTGAAGAAGGCATGTAACATACACAAATGGTCATCCTTGGTTGGCTGAAAACTATTGACTTCCATCAATATGTATGTATGTATGTATGTATGTAGTACAGTGCCCAGCACTGTTGCTCTTATGTATGTAAGCAGCTAGACAGGGTGTAAACAGTTCAACCATAGAAATATGCAAATATTTAAACTTGTAGTTTACTGGAAGATAAAGACCTCTGGCCCCTCCCATTATATCAATTTCCATTCATATTGAATAATACTTCTTCCTACCTAGCACTAGAGTTGGTGTATGTCTGTCCCATGCATTCTTGAATTCCTCCAGTATACCTGAACAAATAACCACTGCAGGAAGGCCATTCCATGCACCCACCACTCTCTCCATGAAAAATCACTTCCTCATATTTCCCCTGAGCCATCCCCTCTGTATCTTACAATTGTGGCCCCTAGCTGGCCCTGTGTGATGGGTGGGTGAGACAGTGATGCCTTACCTCCTGTCATGCCAACAACCCATGTTCGTAGTGCAAGTGGGTCATCAGTGGCTGGCCGTGGTGTGAGAGGATCAAGCATCCAATGGACAGCTATCCTCCTCCAGGAAGGATGGATATCATAGGCTGTCATTTTTCTGACACCTACTGGAGGCTGGGTGTTGGCGTGCCTGGCCCAGTACAGTGCGTCATGTAAGTGGAGTAGCCAGTGGTCACGCTGCATGTGGACACATGCATGGCTGCAATGCATACTCCACCACCGAAAAAGAAAATGTGAAAAATGGCAGCCAGGGTCGAGCAGCTTGATGGCCGTCAGACAAAATGTACCGTCTCCAGCTGGCATCACCTGCACTGGATCCGGTCTTGGTGAATGGGTTAGGGGGCTCCCCATCACACCCCCATGGGTGGTAAGCCATGAGGGTGGCAAGGTAATGGCCTGAGTTGGAGGATGGGTGTGGAACAGACATCAGCTGGATAAATAGGATGCTAGGAGGAAGGAGCCGACCAGTGGTCCAAGCGTAGATAACTAAAACTGAAAGAAAAAGAAATTGTGGTCCCTTCTTTTTGAACATCTGTTTTCCTGAAAGATGCTACCCACTTGACTTTGTCCATTCCCTTCATGTACTTGAATGTTTGTATCATGTTCCCCATCTCCCTCCTTTCCTCTATGGTATACAAATTAAGCTCCTTTAGTCCATCTTCATATGTCTTCTGGTGCAGACCCTGCAGCATGTTAGTTGCCCTCCTCTGGACTGCCTGCATCATCTAAATGTCCATGTGGTGATAGGGTCTCCAGAACTGCATGCAACTCTCCTGATGGGTCTCACCAACTGTCTGTACAGAGGGATACCAACTTCCTGTATTGTACTGGCATTACCTCTCCATATGCAGCCCCGTGTCTGCCTAGCCATCCATGCTGCCTTCTCACATTGTTTGCCTACCTGTAGGTCATCTGATATGAGTACCCCTAGGTCCCTTTCCATTTTTGGTTTCTTTTATTCCTCCCAACCCCCCCCCCGGGATTTTTCACCTATGTTTTTGTTTCCCAGGTACCTTACTTTGCACTTCTTTGCATCGAATATAATCAGCCAAACTTTGAACCTTCAATCCAACATTTGCAACTCCATTGTCATCATCCACTCCCATCGTTATGCATCAACCCTGTTTAAGTTCTTTATGTCATCTGCAGTGAGGTATGCATTTCCTTCCAGTTACTCTGCAATGTCAGTTATAAAGATATTAAAAGTGACTGGTCCCAGTACTGAATCATGTGGTACCCCGATGGTAACTACCCTTTATTCAGAGTGGACTCCATGTACTATTAACATGTGTGTCCTGCTCGCCAGTCAATGTTTTACCTCAGCTACAACCCTTAACTTCATTATTACTATTTTGTGTGTTACTGTGTCAAATGCCTTGTTAAAGTCAAGGTAGGCCATGTCCAAGATCCCTTCATATTCTATTACTTTTGTCATCCTGTCAAAGAAATATCGTACAGCCATCTGACATGACCTTCCTACTGTGAATCCATACTGCCTTGGTTTGTGTGCCACACTGGTCTCTAGGAACTCAACAATTCTTTCTTTCACAAGTGATTACACCATTTCCCCTACAACTGATGTAAAACTACTCTGTCTTTAGTTTCCTGCCTCTGCTTTGCTCACACTTTTGTGAAGGTGAATCACATCCACCATCCTCCAGTCCTCAGGTACCACACCTTCCTCCCATTATTGTTTTAAAAGTGTAGTCAGTGGTGTAACTAATCCTCATATGAACATATGACTCTGCCAGCAGAAACAGGCCAAGTCATCTATCAAGTCTGCTCGATTGTGCAGCTAGCATCAATACATTGCAGATGCCTCCCCCCTCTCTTAGCAACCCACATGCGCCCTGTCCCATTCCGTTTTAAATCTTCCCACTGTCTTGCAGGAAACTACATCCTCTCTCAGTGTGTTCCATTTTCACACCACTCTCTCTGTGAAATAATGCCTCCTCAACTCTCTCCAAAACCTAACACCCTCACACCTTAGCTCATTAACTCTCATCTACCTTCCCTTCACCTGCCTAAACAACCCTTGCATCCCCGTCTTGTTGATTCCCTTCAAGTACTTGAAGGTTTCAATGATATCTCCCATTTCTCCTCTCAAAAGCACATCCCTATGCTTAGATGAGATACCCAGTACTATCCACTCTAGCATCTTGTTAGCCTTAGCTGCTGCCTTCTTTCACTGAGTTGAGTTGTCCAACTTATGATCGCCCCTATATCCTTATCTTCATCTGTGATACATAACTGAACTCCACCAATCAATAGTCCCTCACTGGGTTATTCACTCCAAAGTGCATAACCCTGCACTTATTTGCATTGAATGCCAAATGCAACTTCGCCGACCAGTATTCCAGTTTGGGCAGACATTCCTGTAGCCCCTACCACCCTTCTATGTCATCCACCACTGATCCCACCTTAGGATCATCTGCGAATAGATGTGGACTGTGGTTTCCAAATCAGCACCTGGTAGATTAAAGTCCCCCACGATCACCACATTTCCTTTCCTGCTTACCCACTGAATCTGATCAGCTAATTCCTTGTCCAGTTCTCCGATCTGTGCCGGTGGCCTGTACACCACCCCCAACCTCAGAGTCCTACCTTTCAAGTCAAGGAACTGCATCGACAGTGACTCTGTCATGCCATCCCTTACATAAATTGCCACGTCTCCACCCTCTCCTCCCTCCCTCCCTCCCCTCTGTCCTTCCTTGTATTACGTGCTCTGTGATTTCCAGCTCCAGTCCTGATGTTGTGTGTCCCAGGTCACTGTGATGGCTGCAATGTCCACCATGCCATCTACCAAAAGAGACTGTGACTACGGTGTTTTCTCCACATGCTCATGGCATTCAGGGAGACCTCCTTCCACCCTGTTCTGTTCCCTTCCATAACCTGCACTACCTCATCCTGACCATCTCCCTGTGGTCTTCCCCCCAGATCCATCCCTACTGCACCTTAATTCTTTTATAATTCTGTGGTGAATCACATCATGTCCCATTGCTTTGTCCACCTTCATTTTTCGGAGTTATTTCAGGAGCCTTTCTTCTGTTAATGTATTGTTATTGACCACATGATTCAGAGTGCTTATATTATTTGTTTTAGGTACCCCCCTCTTCTTTTCTGAATACTGAGTATAATTAGTGATTCAGTATCCCTTCTTTTTCACTGTCACCGTCTTCTCCACCGTATTCTGTTTATAAATTTTCACTATCTCTCTCTCTATCGGTCTTTCTCCGCTAACTAATCGACCTATACAAGTTTTTATCGTCCTTCTTCAGTAACTTTGATATGCTTTTCTCAATTTATGCCTTTCCTATTCTGACTGCCTTCACAATGGAATTTTGCTTCCTCAGTGCTATGTTTTTATCCCTTACCTTCACAGCCACATTTTTTGAAAACAATGGTTTTTTTTCCGTCTTTTTTGTTTACTTGCATCACACAAGTGCTTTTTGCTTCTGTGATGGCAGTTGTGATTTTGCTGCATTTTTCATCCAAGTCTTGATTGTGCTTGTTACCTAGTTATTGTCTGCAGCAATGTCTTTTTTTTTTTGCAAACGCATCCCTCCAGAAGTCCAGTGGTCTCACTTTTGTTTGGCTTAACTGTACAGCTGTGTTTATCGTGAAGCACACTGTTAGATGTTCACTTGTACCCTGATGGAAACCCTGTTCTAAATCTAAAATCCTGTCTCTGTCCTCGTTTCAGACAACCAGCTCTAAGCTTGCACCCTTCTGAGTGTGTTCCAAGAGCAGCTGTGTGATGCTTGCCCCCTGTGGGGCATCTAGAATTACCCTGCTCTTGGATGTTGCTGCAGCAAAGGTGCTGCATTTAACATCTGGTATATTCAGGTCCCATATCAATACTATCTCACCTTTATCTGCCATCCTAAGGATGCCATGTATCATTTGATTTTTCATTTCTTCTGCATGAGATGGTGGTCTGTATACAACCACGGTTAAGAGCTTTAATGTAAGATGTTTTGGCTTATGATAGGCAATAACATTTTTTAAATTTCATGCAGCCATTTTATAATAGGTCTTGCATTCTATTTGGTCTCATTTGTGACATTATTTTTGTATGGTCATTACATCTGCTGTTCACTAAGTATGACAGAAAATACCTGCCCACACTGCAGTGATCCGTGTCCCTGCCATTGTCCCTGCAAGTTCTTGGTGCAATTGTCTTACTACCCTTGCACTTAACAGGTGGGTGGCATTTAGTAAGTTACGTTTGCTGGAGTACTACTGTAATTTGCAGCTGTACGCAGCAGTTGTCTAGTACCTGTTCCTGGTATAATTGATTTGAAGCTTGTCTCATTATGTATAACCTTAGAATGTAGAGCAAAGTACAGCATTATACTGTATGGGTAGCCCTTATTACCCACTGCAAGTAAGCTGTTTACAACCTTGTAATCCCACTGTCATGATATCAGAACCTTATAAACTCCTCTCATCTATGTCATGGCAGTGGGTTTACAAATTGAAGTGCCAGTGTTATTCAGTATTCTACACAACCAGAACGCAATTGTTAGTCTCAGTACAGTATTCAAATAGCATTCCAATTGTCACAGTTTACTGTTACTGAGTCTAGCAATCACCATGTCTAATAGCGATTTTAACTCTGGTGCTATTTCGGCCCTCTGTCATTCAGTCTGTGTATCTTAATAAATTGTTTTCCTACACGATCATATGACTGTAGTGCAGATTCATTAATAAGATAAGGTTAAATTACTTGTGTTTGGGGGGTAACTTCTCATGTCGAGTCCCATACACTTTAAATGACAATGCTTGATGTACAGGTGATAACCATGGTGTAATCACCTCTCGTGGTTGCTAGGGCTATGGTAAACCTCTCGAGCTGTGCTCTCAAGGTTTACTGATGCCCTAGCAACCACTTGATGTGATTACACCATGGTTATCACCTGTACATCAGGCATTATCCTCTGTATAATGTATGGGGAGCCATTATTATTAACTGAAATCAAGCAAATTACAACCTTGTTATGCCATCATTATGACATCACTATGTTGTTAACCCTTCTTGAGTATGTCAAATCAATGGTGTAACAAAATGGAATGCACACAACAATCAATGTTCCGTAAAGTAATTCAGTACAGTAAAGTACTTCGATTCACGATTACACAATCTTCGTAGCCCATACACTATAAAATATATTTTGTGGTCTTTGGTTAGCAACCGCACTGAAAATACTTCTCTAGGTTGCCATGACGTCTGTAAATCTCTAGAAACACTCTTGAGGTTTACAATGATATTATGGAAACCTCTTAAGTATTTACAGCATGTTTATTAACAAAGACCATACATATCCTGTATGTTTGCTCTAGAAATCAATGACTTTCAATATGTTGTAGTATCATAGTTCAAAGGTCATTGAATGTTACATGTATTCTAATGAAGCAATTGTTTGCATCTACAATTTGAAATCTTTGTTATTTCTTTGTAGGCATTACAGGATGTTCTTCAAAAGGTGCCTGTGTTAAACATGCAAAGCAGTTTCAATGTACCATCCACATCTTCAGGAACCTCGACAGAGGTTAGCACGACCTTACCAGATGTATTATGTGACATGCGCAATAGTACCGCAGATGGTACTGACACAGCTGAAGACTTTGACCCATTTGATCATTGTGATGATGACCAGGATGATTTCTTCGACACCAAAAATATGATTCCTCTTCAGGAACAGGAAATGCCACTGGATCTGTCCATTCAAGACAATTCATTTTATTTGCAAGAATCAACTGCTGACTGTCATTCCATGCCTGATTATTTCACTCTTAACCCTAAAGAAATAAGCTTCACAGACATTAGTATAGATTCCTTCAATGTAGCTGCAACAACTTCAGAACCCGTATCAGCATCAGACAACATCTGCAGGACAGAAACACATAGCATCAAGTGCCAGGCAAATCTCCAACTGAAGTCTAGATCTAGAGGTAGACAAACAGAGAAGGCTTGAACAAAATGCTTCTGTACATTAACATCGATACAAATGAGGGATGCATCAATGCAATGTAACCTTGATGAGGACATATTACCACAATTTGTTAATGGCACCGCACATTCTGATACAGATTTCTCAAGTGCTGATGACAGTGATTCTGAAACAGCATTTGAAGATGCAGAACGTGATTATGAATATGTTCCCAATTCTGTTAATAGGCATTGCAGTAATAAACCAAAATCTTGTGCAGTATTGTCTTCAGAGTGTACTGATCCACACAGCAGAGGTACTACATGGTATAAGATAAATGCTTGGTGACAGTTTTCCAACAGTGCTGCAAATGCTTTTCCAAAGCAACGCCAAAAATAAAACCAACTGTAGGGACAATGATAGTCATATCATGCAAGTGCACAAAGGGACATAGGTGGGAGTGGCAGAGTAAGGATACTAGTGGTACAATACCCTGGGGGAATATAAGTACATGTTCTGCTGTGTTCTGCACTGGTATCACTCCATCATAGGCATTCCGACTTTTTAAATTCTTGAATATGCCTGAGTTGTCTCTGGTTACGTATCATAAGATACAGTGATCATACCTCATTCCAGCTGTGTTAAATGTATGGAAGCAACACCAGGATGCCATGATTAAAGACCTGCAATGAAAACCTCTCATACTTTGTGGTGATGGGAGATATGATTCACCAGGTCACTCTGCAAAATATGGGCTTTATACTCTAATGAATCTCAAAACTACAAAAGTGGTTTCCATTGACCTGGTTCAGGTTAGTTTTAGAACTGTCTCCCATTTAAGTGTTTATAGTGTAAATCATGCAATACAGGTTACATACCATTTCATGTATTGTTGATTTTCAGAGTTCCCAAGTAAAGAACTCTCTGACGATGGAACTGGAAGGATTGAAAAGGGGTATTCAGTTCCTATAGAACTATAGCTCTAGTCTCAATGTTGGTAATGGATAGACATGTCCAAGTGAAATCATACTTGAAGAAGACACACTCTGAAATAACTCATTATTTTGCTATCTGGCATATGTTCAAAGGTATGTTATGAAACTGTATATTTATTTTTTATAAATCATGTCATGATGTTGTCGATATCCATCTCTGCCATTATATTGATAGGTGTAAGCGTGGCTCACTTGATAGCACATCCACCTCTGGACCTCAAGTTCGTGGGTTCTGGTACCAAACAGGGACGGACTCATACCTAAAATGATGGCAACCAAGTGATTTTTTTGGGGGTGGTTGCTGTACTCCTGAGTGTGTTGTCCTTTTGATGAAACATTAAGCAAATGTCCCTTCACTGCCAGTCTAGCATTGCTTGTAAAGCACTTTAGGATACACTGTGTTTGAAAAGTGCTACATAATTGATGATACGTATTTGTTGCATGTTGACAATGCAACACCTAATTTAAAAAGTACAATAAGTATAATCATGCCATTACCTTACCTACAAAAATAATAGCATTTCTAACAACTGTACATTTAATAAATGAATAAATCATGGTAGTCTGTTTAGATAACTATATATTAGTTACACACAACCAGTGTATTGTGCCACATGTGGTTCGGATTCCATGTGACCTGGAAAGAGAAGTTAGATGTGACAATGGGAGTCATATCCCCGAGGTGTCACAACACATTGCTTGAGCATAAAATTGACCATCCTCTATTCAATATACTGCATGGGTATACATGCCTATTTCAGACATTAAAGTTTGTGGCACTAACCTTGTGATTGGTGAGGCTTTTGAGGGTCTGGCACCGGCTAAAATTACTAACACTGTGGGTGGCAGATGCTTCTGCACATTCTAGTGTGAACAAACACAACTTCAACATTGAGGCCTGGATATTCAAAGCAGTTGCGCATGGTGCAACTGTGTTGCATCAGCGCAAGTGCGGACTTGCGCCAAGATGCGATATTCAGTGGGAGCCAGTGCGCAGCACAAATCTCATTGCACCAATGTGCAACTATAATGAATGCAGATGCAAGTGTGGGGGCGTGCCCATGAATATCAAGTGCAGTGCGATATTCAACCACGAAACCATGGCGCAAGGGTGGAGCAAATCAGAGATGTGCCAAGCAGACTTGTTCCTATATATACAGGGCACAAGCACACAAAAGTACTTGCATCAGGTGAGAGTGAGAGGGGTGAGAGAGAGAGAGAGAGAGAGAGAGAAAAGAAAGAAAGACAGCAAGACAGACAGAAAGAGAGTGAGAGACAGACAGACAGACAGACCAAGGCAGATACCGAGGGAGAGGGACAGAGGTGGCAGTGGAGAGGGAGACAGGGGCAGAGAAAGTGAGTGATACAGGCAGACACACTGCCAGACAGTGCACCAGGGTGGCACACAGTCCACAGCAGCCAACCACCCAGGGAGATATTGGACATCAGGGGCCATGGACAGTGCACCCTTCATGATGGAGGCTATAATGAGGGGTGTGAGGGGGCAGGAGGAACAGAGTCATTGCTGAGGAAGGGCTCATCAGTGATATGCCTGACACAGGTGGTACCATGCCCACATTACCTTACAGAACTACAGTGACATGGAGATAGTGGGCCAGTACTGCCTGAACAGGGCCATTGAGGCAGCTCTGCAAACTGTGCAATGAGGAGATGCAGGCACCCACCAGATGGAGCCACGCCGTGTCCTTGGAGATGAAGGTGACAGCCATCATGTGCCTGCTCATCACGGGCACCTTCCAGAGACCAACAGCAGACACCACAGGCATAACCCAGTCGGCCACATGCTGCATACTGCACAACATGGCCATTGACCATGGGATTGCTGTCAAGGCTGATGAAGGCAACAGTAGTGGGGAAAATGGAGGCAATGGGCCAGAGGGTGGTGGACAGACCCCCCTGGATGGAGGGATCCCCAGCTGCAATGGCAGGCACACCAACACTGGGACACTATTGCACAGGAGCACTGTGGTGCATGCAGGTAGGTGGAGCGAAACCCATGCATAGGCCACACACACAGGTGCAGCACACATGCAGGGGCATGCATGGCAATGGGCATGCACACACAGAGGCGTGGTGCAGGGGTAGGGGAGTCAGTGGCACACAACCACACACAACCACACACAGCAACACACACACACACAGGTTTTGGCATGTGGCGGGGATCAGATGCATTGCACCAGTGCCAGGCCCAACCAGTGCTAAACTGCCCTCATCACGCCCCACACTACATGGTCCAGTGGCTGGCAAGCATGCACACAGGCAGCATGTGGCACAGCTAACATACAGGTACCACCAATGGTATGCACACACATGCCACCCATGCATGCACAGGGCAGCAGCTGTGGACTGCGGTCAGGGCAGCATGCACATCAGGGCTGCTGCACAGAACCATGGTGGCAAGCCATGCTGGGGCTATCAGCAGTCACAGGCTGCACATCAGCCACTGAGGTGTTTGCAACAGCCCCCAGGATTGAACCATGGGACCACAAACAGGTCCACAGCAGGGTGTAAGCACCCAAACAGGCCTGCCCAGGCATGCCTAGGATGCCAACATCAGAGCCCGGCATCAACAGTGTGGCTGTCACCTGACACGGGATCGTGGGGTGGACAGTGCACTGCACTGGGCCTGTGGTGCCTGGCCACACCCTATGGCAGCCAGCATCGCAAAGCCATCCGTGATCACATTGGCAGTGCAATCTAGGGATGCAGTAATGGCCTCCTGCATGTGCTGCATCCTGCCAGGAGCTGTGCAGTGCCCTTCTCACACTGCTTGGCCAACTGGCGCGGTTCCTGTGCAGTGCACACACCCAGCGATAAGCAGCACCTGTTGCTGTACAGAGGCCTGCACCAAGCGGGTGTGCTCAGCCAGCAGATGGAGTCCTGGCGATCCTGGGCGGGATGCCGACCCTCCTGTGGTGACGGCCATGCTGCACAGCCCCTCTCTGGTGGATGCTGCACAGTGGGGTCCTCATGGGAATGTTCCTAGCTGGTGCCCTGGTGGCGGACCCAGTGTCCGGCTATCTGTGGCACCCAGCCTGCTGCCGTTGCTCATCCGGCCGCTGAACGCTGCCCAGCACCTGTGCGGCCGCATCACCACCACCACAGGGCACAGCCATGGCAGTGCACACAGCTGCACCTGCAGTGGCAGCAGGCTGCTGTTCCCCACCAGACAGTCACTGGGCCCGCTGCCTGTGTTGGTGGCTGGCATGGGCGCCCCCACAACATCACCCATGCTGTCCAGGATGATGGTGATGTCATCATCAGTGCTGAACCCCACCCCGATCTGTGTATCCATGCAGAGGACACCAAGACTGGCATCCCACAGGAACAAATCCAGGGCCTCGTCCGACCCCATGCCCAGGACATCCGCCTGGACTGTGGTGGTGTACTGCAGCCTATCAGGCCCCCGGATGCCTGTGGAGGTGGAAGACTGGTCCTCCAGGACTGGTCCTGCATCCACAGCCGCTGCCAGCACCCCATCCTCCACATGCAGGTGTGCTGGTGCTGAAAGAGAAAAAAGATGTGTCAGTGATGCAATGCCCACATGTGCCCCCCCAAACTGCCACTGCATGTGTCTGGCAGCATGCATGCCAGCATGCCCATGTACACACCCTCTACATGCCACCAGCTGTGCGTGGCTGACATACTATCGCCAGTGATGGGCTGCCACCCATCTGGAATCCTCCTCCAGGCACACCCTCCACCGTGCTTTGGCACATGGTGGCTGCCACCAACTCCTCCTGTGCCATCAGCAGTGGCGCATCAGGAGCCCCTCTGGTGGCCTTCTGGGAGGCATGGATGGCTGCCACCTTCTCCTTTATGCACCTCCTGTCTGTGCCCACCTTTTACAGCACTCCTATGCCGACCTCTGGTGGATGCTATTCTAGTTAACGAGCCAGCCACCTCCTCCCAGGCCCCAACCCTGGCCTGTGGATGCCTGTGGCACCACTCAACAGTAGCTCGCTGTCCAGGTAGGCATCAAACAGGGCCTCTGTCTCATTCTTAGTGAAATTGGGCCTGCACTTGCGAACAGGCCCATGCTCCTCACCCTCCTCATGTCCGGACATGATGCATCCTGTGGACATAGACAGCACAGTGTGTTAGTGGCAGCATCTCCCTGTAGAGTCCTACCCTGCTGTGCCATCTGCTCCCAGGGAGCTGCAGCGGCATGTGCAACCCACCTCAAAGGATGCAATACCGGTCTATGGCCTGTGCTGTTCTGTGGTGCTTATATAGTGCATCGCATGCAAATGAGCTTTGGCACAATAGTAATGACATGCTAATTCCCCGTGCACCACGCATTGGCTGATGAACTCATTGCATATAGCGGCTGAATTTCATGATTTTTGCTCCGTCGCCAATGATTGCTCAGAGCAATTCACAGAGCAATGCACATGCATGCATAGTGTGCAGGACCAAAGTGCACTTGGGCCAAATGGTATCATATGCCAATCGCACTGTCTGCGCCAGCAGTGCGATGGGGGCCGCCAGGCGCACTGCTATTGCACATGTGCACACTGCACAGCAGTCGAACCCTGACCCCTGCTGTGACCTCTGCCCCTGGGTGACCCCCACCCGTGACCCCGCCCAGCCACGCCCATGCGTGCATCTCCAAGATTGCACAATGGGCGAACACAAGCTATGTCCCTCGATCGCACATCTGGCACATGCTGTGGCCATGTATGCTTACCACCGCCATTTTGCTCACTGGCTCCAACTTGCAGCATGGCGCAGCAAAGGACACCAAGGGCAGCAAACTGGACACAGGTGGAACTAGTTAACCTGGTAACCTGCGTCCAGCCCCCAGCAGCCCCGGGTAGCATGTGGCAGGGCATTGCTGCAACGCTGCAGCATTGCACAAGGGTGGCCAGGACAGGGGAGCAGTGTCACCACTGCTATGGAGACCTGGCAAGGAGGGACCCAGAGTGCCTCAGGAGGCTGGAGGCATGAGTCAGGTGTGGGGCTGTGAAACAGGTAGGTGAGTAGGCCCATATTGCATGTGTGCCCTAGTGCTATACTGTGGTGTTGGCTAGGCTGCCTGGCATGCCCTGCAGAGTAGTGCACTGCCATCATGTGCATCATGGGTGGCATCTCTGCCGCCCGCTTGCATTGCGATGCTGCTGTGCAGGATGTGTTGGGCATGGGCTCACCCTGTGCACAGGGGTAGGGGTGGTGGGTAGCTGCTGTGGATGGTTACTGATGTGTGCCTGTCTATGTTCCATTCCCAGGGCCTGAAAACAGGAGGAGAGTGGCAGCAGTGACAGGACGGTAGGCCCCAATGGGCCAAGGTGGTGGTGCAGGAGCGGCTCCAGCACCAGTGGGGCCGCAGAGGGCAGGTAGGCACTGTCATGGTCCTTCACACTGTACATGGGGGGTAGTGGGGGCGTGGGTGTGGGCATGGCCACCTGTGCCATGTGCCATGGCAGCTGCATGTGTCGCACTATGCATGGTGCCTGCCACTGTGGCTCATCCATTGGACATGTGTGCCAGCTGTTGGTGGGGTGGGTGTGTGCCTGGCTGCCACTGACATTGCTGTGGTGCTGCCGGTGCAGTGTGCCATGTGACTGCCATTGCACAGTCAGGTGGCCACTGTATGGTGGGGACCACCGCTGTGCACTGTCATGGTGTGCCGCGTTGCTGGCAGGCATTGGCCCACCCCACTGTGGGTGGCCGGTATGGGCCCTCCAGGGGTGTGTGATCCTGCTGCTCATTGCACGCTCTGGGTGGGCATGGTTCCTTGGGACATTGCACTGATCACCTGTCCTGCCCCTTGTCCTAGGTGTCCAGTGGAGGTGTAGGATGCCCCTATACTGCTGGCTGCTCCAGCAGCTAATATTGATTGCCTCGACCACTATGGAGGCAGTGCTGCAGGTGCGCGGATGCTGCTGTCTGACTGAAGGCAGTGAAGATGGCAGGGGTGACAGAGCATGGCACGCCGCTAGTGGGACCCTGCATTGCCCTGTTTCCCCAGCTTTTCTCCCCTACAGTCTTCCTTCCCACTGTACAGTCCCTGTTCCCTATCCCTTCCCTCACTTTCCTACCCTCTCCCACATCCTTGTTTTGTACATAGTTCAGTTCTTTAATGTAGCTATCTTTTAACATACCTGCCTGTGTCTGTGTCTGCTTTGCAGGTGGCGTGAGGAGCCATGCTGCAGTGGTCCAGTGCCTGTCCATGTGGTGTACATGTGTTGGGGCATGTGTTGTGCTTCTGTGGTTCACTGCTGTGTGCTGTGATGTGTCCCACTGTGGTGGTATCCCTCCCCTCGGTCGGTGGCTGTGTCTTGGGGTGCCCATGGGGTGGCTTTCAGTTTTGTGTGATGGGTGTGTGCTTGGCTGTGTGGTCCTGGGTGTAGCCTGCTCTGGTCTGGGTGTGTAGGTGGGGCATGGCCTACAGCCTGTGGGGGGGCCCTTGGTGACCCTCCATTGGCCATTGGCACCTCCTGTTGCCTAGTATCTGTGCCACTGTTGTGTTCTGGGGTGGGGGTCTAGGTGCCTGGGTGCACCCTGCTGTGCCCAGCAGGTGGTGGCCTCCTGTGGCCTGTCACTGTGTTTCCCTGGCTCTGTTCCTGGGTAACTTCTCTGTGCCGTGCCCCCCTCTGTTGCTCTGCTGCTCTACTCCCATGGTTGCGCTGGGTCATCTCTTTCTGTGCCATGGCACAACTGTGTTTGTGCCATGGCACAACTGTGCCATATTCAGCTGGGTTGCGCTGGCGCAGTGCGGCCAGTGTAACCTCTGAATATGGCTCCTGTTGCACCATGGTGCATTGGATTTGTGCTGTGCTGTGCTGGACTTGCACCAGCCTTTGGTGCATTTCTGAATATCTGGGCCTAATTGTTTAGGTGAAACAAAGTATGTGTCAGCATTCAAAGTTGTTCTGCTACATTTGTTACATCGCTCCCTGCCTATCATAACCCATTTGTTCCCAGGCCTATATACATATTTATGTCAAATCTTTGTACATTAATTGCAGATGTAATGAGCCACAAGCATAATTTCAATCATAATTTTTATGTAGTTATGAAAGTATGGTTTAGAAGATCTCATACTGTTAACTGATGTTTGCACAAGGGGTTGGTAAAATGTGAGAACCACTCAAAGAAACAAAACTGAAGATATTCACCTGTGGATAAAATCAGTTACTAACCATATGTTCTGGGCAGCAACAAGCCCCAATGGCTCAGAACTGGTTATTCAGAAGTGGCAGAGTGCATTAAATCACATTTCTGATGTTCACAGTGGACATGGGCCTCTCTTCTCTGACTGCTTGCATGAACCACTTCATGATGAGAAACAATGGATATCCAAAGGTAAATCGTTGTCCATTGGCATACATCTAACATAACAAACTTGCATGCATGCATGCCTCCCTTTTTTAATTAGCACACACGTGTCAGCAAACTGTTCAACCCAAATATGTTTAAGCCAGTCACGTGGAGCTGTACTCCACACGTCGTGCAACAACAGTGATCCAGGTTTAGGAAGGTACTTGGGCCACCAGTGATCACCAGGGGATGGAGAGGATTGCGCATCCAGAGTCTGCTCTCCCATCTGATGGGGGGTTGAGGGTTTCCCGTCGTTGCACAGCAGACCACAATGGAGATTGGGGGTACTGGAAATTGGGATTGGGGGTAGTAGCAAGGCAGTAAGAGGTGTGGAGTTGTGGCTGATGTCTGTAATTTCACATGCACAGACATCATTGCATGTCACTCTCCAGGGGAAATGCAAAGTGAAAAATCCCCTGTTACTTCAGGGAGTCGATGGTGACACCAGGAAATTATGCCCACATCCCACCACTGGCTTCCTTCTGTTGCGCTCCCATGCCCCTGAACCATCAACAGGACTGACTGTCTGGATTACAGACAGATGGACAGGTAGGAATGGTGGTCCCTCCCAGGGTGGGGCCTAGATCAGGGTGGTCACCCAGTTCAGTGGGCTGGGGATGTTGAGGGAGCCTCAGGCAGGGAGTACAGGCCAACAAGCTGTGTGGGTAAAACAGAGCGATGCCCTGGGCAATGGTGAAGAAATAAAGTTAGAGAAAAGGAAAAAAGCAAACAGAAAAAAAAAGGGCACAAGTATGCTTTCATATAGCATGTTACTATATCCACGTTCACAAAAATAGGCAGATCATGTCAAGAAATTTTCTTTATACAAACATTGACTATAGATAGCAGACAACACAAGCTGATAACAGATGTTGTTTCAAGCGCATACTTGCTACGTGACCTGCATCAGGTGTCTCCTATGTATTAGACCTATGCACTGGAGGTCTTCCACAGTGTCGCTTGCCATTTCACTCCAAAGTTTTCGCTTCTTTTTCCCAGCAATGAACACTCAGTAAGCTAGGTTACTATTGTTGTTTCAGTCATATATGGTATTCATCAACATATGAAGCTATATTATTGTGACATCTTGTGAATATGGGATGACAGAGTGTGGTTGATGTCTTTAGTGTCATAGATTGGGTTAGTATTGTTGTTTTGATGCAATACTGTATTCATATTACAGCGGATGCCAAAAAGAAATGTATTTATTGGGGTGGTGGTTTAATGTTTCTTACTAGCGACTGTCATCTCTCCAAGTTATGTCTTTCTGATTTAAATATTACATTGCAAGCCAGACAGCAGTTATCCAGTATTTTTATAGCCATTGTATAATGTGACATTTTGTTCACATCTACAATGCTTGAGTAAAGGAATAATCCCGACAGGGTGGGTGTTATCTTGTGATAACATCCCACCTCGAGTAGTTGGGCCCAAGGTCACAGGCCAAAAGCATCCAATACCTGAGAAGGGATGCTATCCCAGCATAACACCCACCCTGTTGGGCATTATTCCTATTATACAATGGATTGTTGTTTTATACGGAATAAAAAAAGAATTTTAAAGAATGTTTTTGTCAGTGTGTAAAAATATTTTCTTTTCTTAAGAGAAGATGCAAATGATGCTACAGCAAACAATGCCAGTGTTGGGTAAGTTACTTTTTCTATTACTTTCTATTAAGGATATACAATGCATGTCACTGAGGATGGAGAAGTACTAAAAGTAATACACTCATTGAATATATAGTTACTTATTTCTTTTAATACAAAAACAATACAAAAATAATAAATAACTATAACAGATTACATTTTTGAAAGTAATAGGTTAGTTACTAGTTACTTTCAAATAAATGTAATCAGTTACAGTTACGTATTTCTTTTGTATAAAAAGACATAAGTAAATGTAACTGTAAGGTGTATTACATCTTCCAGTACTTCTCCATCCTTGCTAGTGACTGCACAGAGCTTTCTGGAACAAGTTTTCAAAAGTAATAGAAAGTAATAGAAAAATTAACTTACCCAACACTGAACAATGCTAAAGTAAACAATGCTACAGCAAACCATCAGTGTCACCTATACCTCATGGAGTAAGTCTCAGCTAAAGTGCTTTGTACCCTACTGCTGTTAACTCTCAACACAAGATTGACTGTGTAAATAACAAAGTCGGCTTCCCAATAGGTTCTTAAATCTATAGACTGCACCCTCCTTACTACCTGAACTGTACATTGACACTTACATGCTCCTTAGATAGACTTGTATAGCTACCCAATTGTATAGGTACCACCCTCATTGTTGTATGTACTGTTCATATCCTGTGTTTCCTCTACTACTTTGTATTATTGTATACTACATGCTAATCTGATGCTGTGTACTACGTTGATGCTTTGTACTATGATGAGGAGCCTTTGTACATGAGTCTTTGACTCAACAGTTGTAAATCCAATTTACTCAATAAATAAATAAATAAATAAATAAACAATCAGCTGTGATGATATGCCATGATATCCCTACTGTGATGGACAACTGATGAATCAGAAGCCAGGATTCTTTCTTGCCATTGTGTAATCTACATTATGAACGGCGATCGTAATTAGAGCAGTCTGATTGGCGACAGCTCTCTAAAGCCGTGATGATATCGGGCTACATCATCACGGCTTTAAAAGTTCGACAACCAGCCTCCTCGCTGAAAAAATTCCGCTGTTGCCAGCATTCTCCACATCCTCATGACCCTCACAAAACTCCGACACACAAGCTGTCCTACAATGGCATACAACGGCCACATATTTAAAACAAAAATCAATCCGTTATAAACGGAGTTGAGCGGTAGCTGCACAGAAGTTACGGTCGTAACTTCTGACTTGGTTTCAAAGCAGCCATGCGACTACAGTAACGTGGTGATTTTCTCTTGTACCGTAAATAAAAACAATCGCTCTGCCATTAACACAACAGCTGCAACTACTCCATTTACTTACTCACCAATGTGCAGTATTTCAAGCTGACTCGCTGACTCGACAGAAACCTCTTCAAAATACCCACAAATCACATCCGCAGCAATGAGAGATGAGTTCACAGAGACACAACAGTCCCACCACTGTCAACTACCAGTATCATAGCGCCACCTACTGTCTCAAGAACTATTTTACCAAAATGTCACCCTACACCACCCAAAAACTCATTTTAAAACCTGTTTATTTTACTTTTTTTAATTTTTAAACATTAAAGCCAGTTCATAATAGCAATAAGGCACTCCAGGGTGTGATATATCGTGGGATATCGTCACTTCTCGGGTCGTTGGATGCACTCGGCCTGCGGCCTCGTGCCCAACCACCCGAGGCATGACGATATCCCACGATACATCACACCCTGTTGTGCCTTATTGCTTAATTATACAATGGCAAGAAAATTTCCTTGGCACTGATTGGTCAGTGTGTGCCTGAGACAGTGATGTTATTACTCAATAACATCAGTGTGTTGATTTTATGGAGCTTGTTCCTCTTTTTTTCAGAAACAAAGATATACTGCCTCACTAAAAATCTACTAAAAACACTTTAATTTTTATTTTTGTTTTCTATAACATTGAGCCATTGTATAATTGCAATAAGGCACTCCAAGGTGTGTGTTATCATGCAATAACATCACTCCTAGGGTGGTGGAAGCACTCGGCTTCGCCTTGTGCTTCAACCCACCCCAGGAGTGACGTTATTACATGATAACACACACCTTGTCATGCCTACTGCTTAATTAATCAATGACAGGCACTGAAACATGTGTAATGTTATGTGGATATGCTAATTAACCTTTTTGGGAGGGGATATAGACACATGATGGCAGCACTGCACTTCAACAAGAATGTTACTCATGCAGTAGCTGTAAATACAGATGGGGAACAGCTGTTTAAAGTCGCCTTCCCAAAGGCCAAAAAGGGTGAGGAGGCAATTGTCAAACCAGTGAAGACTGCAGCCACATATTGTAAGTAATTTATATACTGTAGCATTTCTCATGCTGTCAACAGCAGATGCATTTATTGTTAGCCACCATACTTCCTGATATCTCTTTTGTGGCTTCGTAATACACTCTCCATCCTACTGTAAGAACCACTGACTACATATATTTCTTGAATCGACCTGTTACTGTGTCTACCAAGCACACTCTCAGTTCTTTTCATATCTGCTATCTATTCCATGCATATACTGACATACTAACATAGAACAATGCAAGCCCATTAGACCCATTGGTCTATCGAGCATGCTCAAATAACAGCCCACAATACACTCACTGCTCCTGCCAACCCTCTGTCTGAGCTTACCCCTGTGGGCCCTTTGTGTACCCCTTTCCACCTCCCCCTTACTTCTTCAACAGTCTGCTGTGTGGTACAGAGTTAAATGCCATACAGAAGTCCAGGTACAGGACGTCCAATGGCATAACCTGTTCAAGAGAACTTGTGACCCAGTCTTACAATTCACTTATGTTCATCTGACATGATTTTCCCTGGAAGAACAAAATGCCATTGAAAATGTTGGTGAACCAGGGACTCCAGGAAATACATCAGCCATTCCTTTAAGATGGTTTACAGCAGCTTCACCAACATGTACATCAGGATAACTGGCATGCAGTTTCACATCTCCTCCCATGGATCATCCTAATGGAGGGAACAACATGTGCCTCCCTCTAGTTGCGATGGACCCTTCCATTAATACTGTAATCTAGGTTTACTTATTCATAAAGAATAGGTATGGACATGACCATAACCCACTTGTGAAAATTCATACAAGGATATTGAGCTGCAGTATCACTGTGAATGCTGCTGAGTGAATTGACATTCTTCGAAGTAAAGAGATTATACAATACCTAACCTAGAGGATAATGTCTGGTCCTCTATCATTAACAGGTTTGTTAATCATCAACAGATTCCCAGGGTAACTGGATAAACATTGAGAGCAAGATCATGAGATTTACATCACCATGGTAACCTTTGAGACGGTTATCCGAACCGCTATAGATGGAGGGGCCATACATTATATTTATAATAATGTATCGGAGAAACTTATTAACACAATTCTAAGACTTTACAATGTTGTTATACCATCAGTATGGCATCATATTGTTGTCATGGCCTCTTTACCATGTCATAACAATGGTATAACCAAATTGAACATCTACTAGGTGTATCATTCTATACTGTTCATTCAACAAAAACTGGTGCCCATAAATTCTAAAAAAAAACACAATGGATTGTCTTTGGGTAACAACCATGCTGCAATCACTTTTCAAGGTTTCCATGACAACAGTAAACATCTAGATATTCGCTGTCGAGGCTTACAATGTCATGTCAACCTGTTAAAGTGATTGTAGCATGGGTATTACCAGAACAACATCCATTATCCTCTATATAAAAGTGTCTGCATAGTACATAGTGTTAGACACACAACTGTAACCATGAAAACTTAGCAGCACTTGTGTTAATCTTATTGACACATAATGGAAATACTGCATGATTTACATGTAATTCATGTATCAAATTATTCTACAGTTTTTCCTTTTTTTCAACAGGTTATGTACATTCCATCTTGAAAGAGGTAGTTGAACTATGTCGTGAATACTCTTCATACAGTAAGGCGACATGTCTATATGACAAGGCCAGTATACCATCTTCAGTGGCATCAAGGTATACTCATCCAAGCAAAACTGAACTTCTTGAGAGACATCTTTCAAGGTTCATCATGAAAGCTGCAGCATCAAGTGTTTCACAGCAATAATGATATTAACTCATATCTGATTGATGGTCCATGCATTAACTGTGTGGTTGTTTCATTCAGTGGTTATTTCGGCTCTCAATTACAAAAATTACTAAGATTGTGATAAGAATACAGAAAAAGTGAATTTTGTATATGTAGCTCAGTTATTTGGCATTTTGTTTATTTATTGAAATGTTTCACCAGGAAGGCACATTGAACAACAAGTTGCTCATCTCCTGGTGCGACCTGGGGGAAGAGGTCTGGCAACAACACGCAGGACAGCTTCACAAACTACTGCCATCATCAGTAATTATTATCCTTCACTTGCCCAAAATGTCAACTACTGACTATTTTACATTTAGCATTAACTGAACACGTACTGGTGCTGTACTGATCCCTCATCACAGAACCACGTTATTGCCCGTTTAGTACTATAAATAAGTTAGCCAATCATGGTGTACTGAGCCACCATACCAAAAGTCCAATATTGACATGTGCACAATTAATAAATAAGTGACACCTTCAGGATAGTCTACTGGCAACCCACAAACACACACAAGTAGGTACTGCAAAGCACACCACAGCACCCCTTCACGGAATGCAGATTGTCTAGCATACAGCGTGCTGTCTATATATAGAGAGTGTGTAAAACATACAGTACATGCTGTCACTCTCAAGTCAGTCATGCTGCTGCACACGGAGTTTAGATGTGACCTATGTTGCTCGACAGCTGAATTCCATGATTGTAGTGTGAGCGAGGTGCTGGGCAGTACCGGTTTGGGTGCCAGATTGGTGCAGTAGTAGACAACACAGACGTGGAAAATCATTTATTAATTACGCAATGGGGACCATCATTGTTCAGTGAAGCATGATCAGTACACCACCAAGAGGTGGTCACTCATTTATTAATTTAACAGAGGACACTGTTGTGTTTTGATGCATGATGAACAATAGAGCACCAGGATGTGATGAATTATTTACTGATTGCATAACAGTCAGTGTTGTGGTTCATGCCGTGGATCACCAGTAGACAGCAAGCCAGCAGATGGTTTCCGCTGATTGTGCCAATCTATGTCCCATGTTGTAATCCTCCTGTAGCTGCTAGTACCAAATCAACATGCTATTAGAGCTTCTTTGACCGTTAATATCCATGTCTATTCTTGTATTTATAAGTGCCTCAAGAACTAAAGAAACAAAGCAACCTGAAATACACAAAGCTTTATTATTATAGGCATAAATGCTTACAAGTTACAGAATGTGATACCACAAGTAATTTGGTGACTGGTCATGTATTGTTGTGCATCTATATGGAATTTTTACAACAATAATAATCCATTACCTGGTTGGATTAAGTGAATAACATTGGTCAGTTTTATATTTTTGCATACTATACCTTATACATAGTATGAATATATGCCAGTGTGTTGATCTGTAATGCTATTAATAGCAAGTTAAAACACAATGGGATGGATTTTCAAACCTCTGATGCAAGCTGCGACAATGGCAGCTTGCACCAAGTGCAGGTGCATCAAGGACCCTGCACCAGATTTTCCATCCAACAGCTTCCCATTGCCTACATCCCGCAGCTTGCAACAACAGTGGCAGTGTGCCAAATAGATGGTGGACCCTCAGACAGGGGCACAGTACAGGCTAGAGCCCCCCCAACAACACTGAGCTACTGGTACCTTCACACTGGAACAAACCAGGAGCCTGACGCCTAGTGCCCCCACCCCCAGTATGCAATGCTGTACATAGGACAGAACAATCAGTCCCCTTGATATAGCCCCCAAGGCCCGGTATGCCCCTAATGTACCAGGATTAGCCCACTCCAGTCATCACTGTTATTCCCTGCTATTTCCTTCCCCGTATGCCTGAAATGCAAAGGAAAATCTTGTCTGGCAATATGCCCCCATACCTGACAGCACATATTACCCTACCTGGTGGTCAAGTGGCCCTCAGCCCCCACCAGCAGGTAGTGCCCACCACCCTACTCCCTCCCCCATTCCATAGCAATCCAGTAGCCGGCACAGCCCTCCTCACACCACCATGGTCGGTTGCAAATGAACTGTCAAAGCGCATACCTGCACACTTTGGCAGTTCATTCGTGGCCACCCGTATTGGTGTGAGGAGGGCAGTGCCAGTCACAAGATTGGGTTACGTAATGGGGAAGGGAGTAGGGGAGGTAGGCACTACCTGCCAGGTGGGGAAGCAGGGGGCCACTAGACCACCAGGGAGACTGCTCAGGTGGATTGACAGTGTCAGGGTACAACAGGTGTGGGTGACACTAGATCATCAGGGTGATTACTTTGGACAGTGTTGGGGTATGACGGGCAGGGAGGGGGGCCACTAGCTTACCAGGGAGCATTACTTGTGGTGGATCGTGGCAGGCCACACAGTGGCACATACTGGACGACCCTCCCAAGAGATGTTTAAGTACTGTTAGACCAGCCCTTTGCTGGTCTAATGATACTTTGCACTTTGTTTCTGGGGAGGGCTTTGAAATTCGGGAATTTGGGGTTGTGGTGGTCAGAGTCTGCCGCAAGCCCCCTAGCACCATGCCACAGTCAGTTTTGTGGTGCAAGGCTGGCACTAGCACACTTTGGTGAAGGCAGCCTGCTGATTGACACAGGCTGCTTTTTAAAATCACTCGGGGTGCTACCCTTTGCGCTAGGTGCTTGTTGCATCCAACAAGTTAGATGCAAGCACCTTGCGCCAATCTAAGGGCTTTCAAAATCCCCCCCAATAACTTAATGAGCAATATGGTTTTGTTCAGCTCTGTAATGTAAATAGTTTGTAAAGAAGAAAGTAATGCACTTCCAAGATGCATGAAAATATTGAATGAATTTTGTAACAGGTTGTTTTGATGCTGTTATTTAAATGTTCGTTAACAACTGGCTTACATAATACCTGGATGTATCATTTTCCTGCTTGTTTTCTTAAATTATTAAAAAGTTAACATAATAAAATTAATGATCGCTATATATGGATATGCCTATGATCAGGAGAGCTGAGTTTCCCATACTGAAGGAAAAATACTCCTGGAGGAAGTAAGGATTTGGGAGGGATGGAGGCAGGGAAGGAGAGAATGTCTTGATACTGAATTGATGTTTTGATGTTGCTAGGGGCCAAGGTACGGTATGGTCGGCATGATGCCAACACACAATAGCCAACAACAATCGCTTCTGTGAGACTGAACGTGCCACTAATCTGGCTTTCATTATTGGAAAGACAAAGATGTCATCAGTTATGAAATACTGTATTTTGATAATTGCTTTTTTGAGGCTGCTTTGGACCATCAGAGAAGAAACAGAAAACCCCTTTAGGTGGCCAAGCAAGCTGCTTATATTCCCTCACTGACACTGTATGATATTGACAAGACGTCTTGTGTCACAGCCCCTGATCAGCAGAGTGAACAGAGATCACCTTCTGTCATAATTCATACAACCAGTGTCACACTTTCCATTCTCTTAGGAAAAAAATGTTTTCAAAAAATGGCAAGTATAACAGCATAAGTATTTTATTTATTTACTTATTTTTTGAGAGGGTTCTTAACGAAGATCCTCTGTACCAATGGTAGTGCCTCTCCACAGTCTGACTTTGGTTAACATTTCACCATGCTCTGTCATGTTCAAGCATGGCTTTCAAGTGACAGATCCACAGTCTGACATCCATTGAAGTAACTGTCCAAGAACAAAGTTTCCATTTATTACTTTTCGTTGGATCAGCAGGTTCAACGATGCATTGGAACATGACGAGGTGGATACAAATGGGGAAAAGCAGAAAGACATCAGGCACTTCCCATCAGTCTGGAGCTCCATCTGTGAAACCATAAATCCTTTAAGGTTATACAGGCCATTTTTGATTGCTTTTGCATACACGTAAGTGAATGGGAACTGTGAGACTGGTTGTATGAATACCGAGAGAAAGGCAACCCTTCCCACCGTATGCTCAGGGGTTGTTACCAGGCCATCGTGTCAATATTGTATAATGGCATGATATCTAGAAACCTATACACGCCTCTAAAAAGCATTACTGTGTTTACATTCATTACAGAAGGTATACCCACATTCTCACTGCTGTCTTGCATAAAATTTACCTAAATAACTGTATTGGTATGTTAACATGTAACCAACACTTGCACAACATTGATGTGCAAAACATTAAAAAGTTAAACATTTGATATTATCAACAGCTGTTTCATTAAACCTCCTAATTTACAGTTTATTGATGCTGCTGCTGCTGCTGATTCGGTTGCCCAGTTGCAGGTTTGAAGCCGGTGCACTGTTCGGAGGGGAATGGATTCCTAATAGCTGTTACAATACAGGCATGTAAAATCTTCCTGTTCCAATGACTAAGACAATTCCAGATCCATCTGTCAAACCTCTGGTAAGCAGCATGATGATATGACCTAAATGAAAAAAAACAATAAAAAAAATTAAGCTGTGTGCTACAAAACATGAGAAAAAAATGTACAGTGAGAAATGATTTAATCAATAACAACAGAGAAGCTGATCATTTCATTGGATTAACGTCGCAGTAAGGGTGATGGGTGACAACATGCGCGGGCAAGGGTTACATCCATTCAGTCTGTCATTAGTCAAAGTAATGACTAACTTTGGTGTTGTTATTGAAATTATAACTTTAATCACAATAACAACATTCTATTTGCAAGCTTATTGGTACTGCAATTGTACTGTAAAGTAGATTATAAATTGGCAACAGCAAATCAATCAATCAATCAATCGAAATCTTTATTTATCCAGGCGGGCACCATTGAGCAAGGCTCATTTGCAAGGTGGACCTGGTCATGAATACATCAAAGTACAGTACAGAAGCAGGTATACAAAAAGCAATAATATACAAGGAAGAAAAAGTATATACAGTGTATACAGTACAGTACAAGGTTGAAATAAGTAAAAAAAAAAAAAAAAACAGCATTATTTTACAATTGAAGAAGTCAGCAGATGTACAATCAACCATAGGTATGCAGGGGTTATAAGCAGAGATCTTTTGAGTGAGGCAGCCAGCAACTACACATATAGGGGAAAGAGGCTGTGTATGGGGTGGCAGGTTAGAGAGGTAAAGAAGAGGAGGGATATATTACTGATGACTGGGGGAAAAATTGAGCTAAAACCACAGAAAGTGACAATGGCTGTCGTGTACTTGTTTATTACGATAATGACGGAGGAGGGGTAGATAATTGGGGCACTACTATGGATGGGGTGGGACTTTAGCCAGGCTGGAGTGGACAGGGAAGGGTGGGTGCAGCAGGAAGAGTTAATAGGGAAAGAGTGAGAGCCAGGGGTAGAAACATGGCGAGCATCAGGATGGAGGGAGTTGCGAGATTAGTGGGCTAAGCGGTGAGGAAAACATTTGAAGGTGCTTTCATGTAGGATCATAAGCGCTTTGAAGATATTCAGGCTAACAGGGCAGCTCAGCTTCAAATTCCTTTGTAAACCATTCCACAATGTGGGTAAAGAGAAGCTTAGAGCAGCTTTGCTGAAACCAGTTTTGACCTTGGAACTTGGAGGGCAATTGAGGAACAGCTCCTTAGGCGTGGAGTGCCTATACACTCTGGGGAATACAATCTGAGACATATGAGGGAGCTTGTTGGTCACCGCTCTGAAGGCCCATAAGGCGGCATTTCTATTCCTTCTATAGTGAAGGGAAGTCCAGCCTGACGATGAGTACAGGGAGCAGTGGTGTGTGGAAAGTGGAAGGCCGGTAATGAACCTGATAGCTCTGTGGTAGAGGGTGTCTAACTTAGCCAGTGCAAAGGCAGTGCAGTGGCTGTAGAGCAGGTACACATAATCTATTAAAGATAGGAAGGTAGCTTGAACCAGTTGAATCTTGGCCTCCTTTGTGAGCAGGTGGTTAAATCTGTAGAATAGTCCTGATCTTTGCCTTAGTTTCTTCTGTAGTTCTTCGAGATGGTCGGTGAAGGAAAGTTTATGATCGAGCCAAACTCCTAGATATTTGAATTTAGCTACATACTCTAGTGTTTCTCCAAGAACAGTGGTAATTTGTGGGATAGCCCCAGCAGGAATTGCCACATGCAAGGAGGGGGAGAAGAGCATGGCTTTTGTCTTTTTCACATTGAGCAAAAGTTTTTGTTTATGAGCTGGTATTGTAGAAGGTTAAATTCAGCTTGGAGGTCTTCACAGGCTGCTTCCCGCATGGGACAACTCAAGTCACAGTACAGTGTCATCCGCGAATAAGTGGATGTTGGCTTTTGATGGGGTCATTGATGTTGATAATGTAGACTGCAAAGAGGAGGGGACCAAGGATAGAGCCCTGGAGCATGCACCTCAACATAGGTTTTAATGGAGAAAGATCACCTTCAGCTTTAACCTGCTGTTTCCGCTCTCCAAGGTAGTCTGCAAACCAGCACATAGATTTATGATCCAGGCCTAAGGTGCTTAGGGAGGAAAGAAGCAGGCTGTGATCAGCTGTGTCAAATGCCTTATTAAGATGCAAGAAAATGGTACAGACATGCTTCTTGTTGTCAAGGTCTAGGAGCCAATCATTGGTCACCTTAGCTAGGGCTGTTATGGTGCTGTGCTTTGCTTTGAATCCAGACTGAATTGGGTTTAACAGGCTTCTGGATTCTAAGTATAACCCTAGATGGCCACACTATTTTTTCTAGTAATTTAGACAGGATGGGGAGGAGGGAGATCGGTCTGTAATTATTTAGATCGCAGGGGTCACCTGCTTTTAATAGATGTATGACATGGGATATTTTCCATTGAGGGGGGGAGGCTACCCTTGGAGAGTGACATGTTGAATAGGTGGGTGATTGGCACCGCAAGCACATGGTAGGCACATTTCAGATAGTATGGCTCTATGAAGTCGGAGCCTGCTCCCTTCCTGGTGTCCAGTTGCAGCAGTAGGTCTTCCACCTCTTTTAGAGAGACAGGCAGGAGGGAGAAGGCCTCATCAGTAGGGGGGACTCATGGGTTGGTGGGTCCTGAGCTGTGCGGATGTCATTGGCAGGAGAAGTATCAAATGCTAGCCCTGCCGTTGCAAAATGGTTATTGAGGGCTTCCAATATTTCTGATCGGTTAGCGATAACGCTGTCACCAGACTTAATTTTGCTGGAATGGAATTACCAGGTGTGTGTCCAGACATGTCTTTTAATGTTTTCCAGAGCTTTGAAGGATTTCTTGAGGCAGAGGCTAGCTCCGAACGATAGTAGGTGGCCTTGGCTGCTCTGACCAACTTGGTGCACTTGTTATGTGCTCTCTTAAAAAGACACCAATCCAAGTCATTCTTGCTTCTTCAGGCTTTTTTCCATAAAGTATCCCTTTCTAAAAGGGAAGCTTTGAGCTCAGGTGAGAACCAATGGCAGGTGCTGCTCCTGACCCATACCTTAACCAAGGGTGCATGCTTATTTAAAGCCTCACTTAAAATATCGTAAGAAATAGTATATGCCCTGTTAACCGTTTTGGCAAGGAAGAATTCCTGCCATCACGGCGAATGTTTCAAGTTATGGACAAAGGCAAACAAAACAAAGTTGCGTTTGCACCTCTTGATAGAGAACTTTGCCACAAACTGTGGGTTGTGCATGGATCTAATGATGGTGATTATACAATGATCACTAATGTCTGAGAAAAATGTTCCGACATTAGAGAACAGGTGTGGCTTGCTAACCAAAATGACATCTAAGAAGGAGCTGTTGTTAAGGTTCTTTTTATTTGGGCAAGTAGGCTCGCCAATGAGTTGCACCAGCCCTAGAGTGTCACAAAAGGATTTCAAGGGAGCTGATGCACTTGATAGCCAATCGTAGTTCAGGTCACCAAGATTAATGGTTTCCAAGGAACTGAGCCCCAGTACAGAACTGAGGTGAGACAGAAGATGCGGCCCGGCAGAAGGGGGCCTGTAGCAGCCTATTACACAGAGTGCACTGGAAGGAGAAAGTTCGGTCTTTAGGGTCAAGCACTCAACTTCTTTGGGGGAGGAGGATGTGTCTATGCATGCGGCTGAGTATTTGTCCCTTACATAAATTGCCACCCCACCTTCTCTTGATTGCCTATCAGCTCGGAAGAGTAAATGATTTGGGATATTGATTTCATTGCCTGGGGTGGCTGGCCTAAGCCAGGTCTCAGTGATCACTAGGACGTCAGGTAGGGTGTGGCTCACCCAAGCCTGGATAAGGGTGAAGTTTTTCAGCAAACTACAGGCATTAAGATGCATAAAAGACATTCCTTTGATACCTGCCAGGTCTGATGGAGAAGCAAGGGTGTCTAATGGTCCTGGGTTGAGTCTACATTGCCTGAGCACAATAGTAAAAGGCAGCGAACTGTAATTTGTAAACACTATTTTGGGGTGCTAGGGAGGCGTGTTCAAATCAAGTGTTCTGATTGGTTATTGACTGTGCATGAAATCTGTTCCATGCATGAATAATAACAAGTAATGTGAAGCAGGATCGTATAACAAAAAAAGTCAGTGAGCTGTTTTAATGTTAACGTTTCAAAAGCAGCCATTTTCTTTTGCCTCGCTAAGTGCAGGGCGCCCTTGGACTTGTGGTGCCACTAGACATTTAAGCAATAAGGGATGACCAGGGGTTAGATTAACAGTCTGTTAATCACCCCTAGGGGTGTAATGTGGCATGAGGCACAGCTGAGTACCATATTGCCCCTAGGGGGTGATCAACTGACTGTTAATCTAACTCCTGGGAGTGCCTTATCGCTATTATAAAAAAATTATTCCAAAAAAAAAAAGTGTTAAAAGTAAACTTTTTCAATGTTTTCCTTATTTAGAGGGAGATTTGTAATAAAACAGTTCTTCCATCAACAGTTAAAGAATGCTGGTTCAAAATCAGAATGCATCATTCAAGTCATTCAGCAGTACCAGAGGATAGAATGCTGACAGGAAGAATTCATGTGTCATGGTGATCAGGTCGTACATGACAGTGTAACAGGGTTAATGTTAAGCTGTTGGAATCCAAACAGCCATCAGATTGCAGCATTTCTGAGACCCTTTTATAATCAGTTCCCCTCCCCCATCAGCCAGAAATCATGCCACAGTAAAAAAAAAATACCTTTACATGTTGTGGTCATCCACAGAAACCGTGGTGCTGCTAGACATTCATTTTACTGCCATTATCAATGGCTCTTCTGTGCTCCGCTATTCCATGTCCCCCGCCTATCCCTGATACACTCATGACCACTTGCTCGTGCAGTAAAAAACACATAAAAAAGTTTATTATTCTTTTTTATTCTTTGCTACAAGTATACCGTTAGCCATATCTCTTAAGGTGCTGTTTTCCATCCTCCTTGCCATGCATACACACAACTCAATTTCAAAAGGCAGCAGCAGTTCTGAGACATAAAGGCATTCAAAACTCGCTCCCTGTGTGACTGCACTTACAGATCTTGAGTTACTGAAAATGCTGCTGCACGTTGTACTAGGATTTCGTTTCCACGATCACGGAATGAATATGGCAGCACGTGGATGCAGTGCCTCTCTCGATATCAGGTAAACAGAGAATCAAGAGGGCCATGGGACACTAAGGGTAATGTTGGTGTGAAGGAGCGACACTACAGTGGGGTCACAGGGTGTCACTGTTGTTCAGTCTTTCTCATTCCTGGTCAGTGAAAACTTGCAGAGTCACTGCCAGTATTGGATGTTTTTAACTCTTTGGCATGCATTCCCTCTCTCCCTATATCTCTCTCCTGTCCTAAAATGACGAGAGATGGGGAACAAGTCTTGTAAAGCTTCCTCTATAGTTTGCTCTCTTTCCCTCTCTATCATTCCTCTGTATGAAAAAAAGTACTGCAGCCGCCAGTGTGAACAGCAATAACATGTTAGTACAAACTGTCAGAACATACTGTACCAGGTAAGAACTTATGACTATTTTTCCTCATGCAACAATAAAATAAAAACAAATATTTTTTATTATTATTTTCTCTCCAAAAAATAAAGAGGGCCATTGTACTGTATAATCACAATACACCACTTGAGGGTGTGTGTGAGGCCTGAATTTACACACTCTTGGTGTGGTTTACTTACTCAGCCTGCAGGCTTGTGACTGAACAACACCAGGCATGAGTAAATCCTGTTGTAACCCAGACCTTGTCACGGCAATTTTCTTAATTATACAATGGCAAGACAAAATCATGGATGCTGACTGGATAGCTTGCAGATTTTACCCATGTTAAATCCTGCGATAGACCAATGGGTGAAAGTGCTAGCCTGCTGCAACCTATTTTAAATGCATCCAACCACCACAACATCAAACAAAAACAACATAAAACAACATATTGGCTCCATGGTAAGTGTGCTGATAAAGCAGGAGTTGGATGCATCATTCAGCACTAATTGGTATAGTATCATCACACCATTCCTCTGCCTATGCACAGCATCATCCTACCGACAACTGGTCTCAGTAAATTACTACCATGGCTACAACAAATTACGACACACAGATTTCATTGTGCATTTCATGTCTGATACTTTTCCTATGCTGATTACTTAGTCATTTAGCGGAATATCATCATCAAAGGGACCCTCTGCTTTATAATATTCATAGTACAAGACAGTGATTACGTTTCAATTGGTGCAGTTGTCTTTAAACATGTCCAGCTCAGTTATACATGAAACCTCCTCATTTTCAAAGTGGCCTTTGATCTGCGGTACTTCTGTGCAGCAAATGCATTCAGCCTCTATTTCCATAACTGAGCATCCTCCACATTCACACCTATAAAAGAGACAAAGATACCATTTTTTTATAACATCATTTAATTACTGAAAATCAATTAGCTCCTGTTAAACATAAGTCCCAAGGTTAACAAAACATGTAATGTTAACTTTGGACTTAAAATATGAAGACAAGTAGCATCGATGTCTAGGTCACAGGGAATCAGAACCCCTCATTGCCGCAACACACTGGTTGTGCATTGTTGGCCATCCACTATCATATATTTATAAAATGGGAACAGAAAATCAAGCTATCTGATTGGTTATTACCTGTGCATGAAAAAGTGTTCCATGCACAGGTAATAACAAGTGCCTAAAAGAGGACCCAAATTGCAAAAAATATATATATATATGTGAGGCTAGCACTTTCACTTAATAAATGCTGCCATATTTTTTTTACACTAACGTGTCTCTTCCAAGATCAAGGATGACGCTCATGCTTCAGTCTTCCCCCCTTATGCCAAAAAAGGCAAGTTACAAACAAAAACTTAGCATTGCCATCTAGACTGCTATTCAGTAATCTTACCGGACCCATCTCTGTCACCTGTGCTGTTAGTTGGGCTCTCTCATCCACTCTCTGACCTACCCTACCCTACCCTACCCTTTAAGATGCTGCACCATGCTGTGAAAGTCAATCCATTTCCTCCGATTGTGTCCAGTAATTTTGTCGACATTCTGATTTTCTCTACCCTCCAGTGCAACTTTTAAAACACACACACATCAGGGTATTTTCATTTGTTTAACTGAATGGAAAGGTGCTGCCAGCATAGAACCGCAAACAACAAAGACGTAGAATTGGGATTTTTTTTCTGCTATTGTGAAAAAAAAAAAAGATGGCCACAAATCTCAGTTATATGCTACCTGCTTGGTTTCTGATTCATAGGAAGAAAAAATAACTTATTCATAAACTTAACCACAACTGTTTTGTAATTCATTTTACTAGTAAAATGTGCCACATAACAATTGTATGCCAAGATATGAAAATAAGGTCATGAAGATTTATAAGCAATACAATGGCATCATTATGTCTAGCGGTAGGACTAATTTATGAGAAAATCTGATAACAATAGCCTTTTTATGTACTTAACTTTTTTTTCAACCCCAAAAAATGTAGCCCATTTTATAAATGCAATAAGACAGAACAGGGTGTGCATGGAACATATTGTACTGCACGGCCAGCGGATAAAGTTACTCGGCCTGTGGCATCATGCCTTATTATGCCACTGGCTGTGCAGGAAAATATGTTTCATGCACACCCTGTCGTGTCTTATTGCTTAGATAGATAGACGAGGAATTGATGGTAACAATACATCTCAAAGACCAGGGAATCTCATTACCTTCAGTTGCAAAGTCAGTGGGACAGGGCAGTAGGTAAGGCAATGGACAGCTGGAGTGCATAGAAAGAGGTATACCCAGCAGAAACACAAAAGTGATGTCACAACTGTAAAGATCACTAATGAATAGACACCTGGGCCCGGGTGTTCACTTCAGAAGACCACATTTCAGGAAGGACATAGACAAGGTGTAGGTTCTACCAAAGGAATTAAACTGAAATGGTGCAAGTGCTGCATCATAATCACCACAAGGAAAGTGTGAAGGTCATGAATATGTAGTCATGAATATACAAGGTGTGGTGGTGGTGGTGGAGGAACCTGATGCAAACATATTACTCACTCGTGTGAATTACATTTATAAAAAGGGTTGCATTAAACATGCAAACCCATTGCTTTACTAGGTCCGCATGCACAGTAATTAATCAACCAGTATACGCATTGTTGATATCAAAGGGCTACACACAATGTGATACAAGGGCACACCAGGGATCCTTACCTTGTGACCTCCAGTGTGGAGAACCAAAACAGCTGAAAACATAAAATATGGTCAAACAGGATGAACAAGATACAAAAAAAGGATCAACCTGGTGTGTTGCATTAATGAAAACAGCCAAGATGATTCATCACAGTAAACCATTTCCTTAGCACTTACTATTATTTTGGCAACTCCAAAACTTTAAATTTTATAACTGGAATGAACGACTTCATGCCCATTGGGTATACATTAGCTGTACCCAACAACACACCATAGGTATACCAGCCATTAATGCATGCCACAGTTCCGTTGTGAGGAATACACATAAAACAAAATGTTTTTACAGTGCAAAAAATAACAGTAACTGCTAATCAAGATGGTTTACAGAGAATTATACATTGGCTGTAAAAATACTGGCTGATTGGTTGGCTGCCATGATTTACAATGTGTAAATCATAGTATGACCCCACGGGACGACATGCCAGCCAGCCAGCCAGCCAGCAAAACTATTTTTTTCTTTTTTTAAACACAAAAAACAAGGAAGACATTGTATAATCACAATATCCCTCTTGAGTGTGTGGATGATGCCAGGATTTACCCACTTCCAGTGTGTTTTCTCACTCGGCCTACACCTGTTGAGAAAAGCATACCAGGTGGGTAAATCCTGGCATCACCCACACCCTCTCATGATATATTGCTTAAATATCATCCAATCTGTTTTAAGTTATTGAACAACAAATGGTATATCATGAATTTTCATTTTTTTGTGGCTGATCATACATATCCGAATGTTGTTTCTTTTGGCTCTTTTGCTTCACCCAGTGACAGCAACAAGGTAAAGAGTTCCACTGTGCATTAGGATCTAGACATTTCACAGCCACAGATGGTACTGTATAAGCATGTAGACACAGTCAAACAATGGTGTTGCACATTTAGTGAAACACATTCTATAAAGCGTAATTGAAAATGACAGGAAAATGTAGGCATGGGCCATAAACAATTACCATAGATCAACGTCTTCACAACGGGTTCTGCTAATACTGTCTCAGTTGCTACTGTCAGACTTATTGAATCAGACAACTCTGCTGGAGCAGTGCATCACAGTGGTTCAAACATGTAAGGCTGATGGCAAATGAGAAGTTCAAGTCAAAGTCTGGTAAATCGGCAGCCCATGATGAGTATCCATATGGTATGCCATATTCATACACTATGTGATACAGAACCTAAAAGAGATACAAAGATGTGTATTATCTGGATGGAAAGATAGTAGGAAAATGTAGTAACACATATGATCAATGCAATGTAACTATTGTCCTACATAAAATCAATCAAAATGCTTGTGCATATGGGAAGGGCATGTTAAACAGGCTAAATGAAACAATATTATTAGTGCAGTAACACAATAAAGGGTAGGGGGTTATTGGGGAAAAAGAAACACACAAGGTGATATGAGGGCACTCAGCCTGTGGCATTGGGCTACACAACTTCAATTGGGTGTTCAATAATAAACATCATGAAATGTGTGTAAAGAATGATAGCATGTGATTGGATGACAGCTGATTTCAGTTGGGCTGTTATCAAAGAACAATGGCACAGCTGAAAGTAATATGTTTTACAAAACTGCATAATATTTACTAATAATGACCCACTTCATAATTGCTATAAGGCACTCCGGGGTGGGTTATGGTGTGATGACGGCCATTCTGGTGGATGTGACCACTGCTATGCTCGTTTTAACCCACTCAAGTGGCCATTATCACACCATAATGCAACCCCTATAGTGCTGTATTGCATAAGACGCTACCTTGTTGTGTGTCACTTACTAATAACAACACATAAGGGACCAAGGAAATACAACAGAACATTGAGTGATGTACACAGTGTGCATAGCACAATGGTTAAAAGCAGTAAACTGCAAGACTGGGGACCTGGTTTTTAATCCCAACAGCCACCACTTCTATACCGTGTGATACAGAACAAGTCATTTAATGTAGTTGTGCTACACATCTCACACATGGAAACAATTGCAGGATTACTCTGACTTATGAACAATATCCTGCAATGGACAGCAGTACTATATCCCCTGTGCCATCTTGGTAGTTGCCATGTTTGATACCCCTTGCATGGAGTGCAGGGCATGGGCATTGCGAGGGTTTTTGAACATCCTCTTGGGCATGGGAGGTTGTTCGCAAGAAGCTGGCAGTTGGTCGTTGAGGAAATAGGAATGGGTCACAGCATGCTCAAGTTTAGGTAGGGGTTGGCAGCCACTCTGTGAGGGGACATGGAGATTGCATCACAGTCACAAACAACAAGACAGGAAAAGGGCAGGGGAAAGGGGGAAGGGTGGAGGGGGGGCAGAGATAACAGATGGGTCATCCAAGATGACAGAGTTCTGAGTGGCCTTAAAGTCTTGCGGGTGCAGAAAGTACCAGGACCGGACGGTGTACACCCAAGGGTTCTGAAGGAACTGTCAGAGGTTTTGGCAGGCCCACTGACAGACGAGTTTAATACCTCCTTGGAGATGAGGAATGCACACAGGGGTTGGAGGATGATTCACTGGTGCCCTTTCACAAGAGTTGACCCAAGGAACAACCGGGCAACTACAGACTGGAGAACTTTACTTTAGTCCAGGAGCCAGGTGCATTTATCTATGTGTCTAGGTCCAAAAGGTTTGATGACTGTTTCTCATGTAAAAAAGTGTGTAGAATTCAGATTTACAACTCTTATTCATCCATAGTTGTACATTTTCTTGGAAAATGCACTTTCATAGAGTAACTGAAGGTTTTAATTCATGTAATAGACTTGATGTACTTAGTTATTTATTTAATTTATCTTATTTATTTAATAGACTCGGTTTACTTAGTTATTAATGTAATTTATTTAATGTTTCGGATCTGGCTAGCAAGACTTCTCACAAACCACAGAAGCAATGCATCCTACACACTGATCCAGGAGTTAGCACAGACCATGAAGTTGTCTCAAACAGGTGACTCCATTGACATCATCACGCAAGGATGATCCCAACCTCAAACACACACATAGGCATGCAGAGGTCAAATTAGCAGCTGCATCAGAAAGAAAAACAAACACTGGTGATGGAAAATTAATGCAGAAAGCGTGGTTTTTAAAATGATGTGACGCAGAACAGGCACCATGATTTTGAACATGGACATTGCCGATGGCACATGCTGCTAGACATATACCAAAATATAAGGTAAAACTGTGGCAAACAGGCAATTTGAAACCTATTTAGGTACCCTTTAACTAATCTATCTAGAGTTCTATACCATCGGCTCAATACTTTCTTTTGCAAAAGTTGTAATTTCAGATCAGAGAAGTCCGACAAGCTCGACTCAACACCGTGGCCGGGTGCTAAGCTCCATGGTTTCTGTAAATCAAAGTCCAAAAGTGGTGTCACTGGTCTCTGCTGCATGTATAAGTACAAAAAACAGGACTCACCAAATGCAAACGTGAAAGAATTTATTGCAGGGAGTACCAGCAACACATAGAGCTCCCTCTTGTGCACGAAACCCGAGTGACACCACTTTTTGGACTTTGGTTTATTATTACAAGCTGGCCGTTCTGGCAGGCACCAATTTGACCGAGCCTTGTCGCAGCATTTCTCTGATGCCGGTTTCTGTAAATCCCCAGCCTGTTTAACTCAGTGCAGCTCCCAATCTGGAAAAAAAGTTTTTGTAATAGCTTATATGTAACACTTGTGTGACATTTGGAGATCTTGAACTATTTTAGCAAATGCTTTATTGACTCTGTTGATAGTACCTTAAGATCTTTTAAAAGCCATGATTAGAGGCCGTAGCGTTGTTGAAAATATCTCCAGAGTTCATGAACTGGTAACCCATAATCAGTTTGTAGTTGTTGGAAAGAATGCAACAATCGGCTCTTCTGATCAATTATTTCACCCACAGAGGAATGCCCTTAGATGCCCAGGTGCTTCAGTGACTCTGGGAACCTCCAATCCATATTTTAGGATTTTTCCATAATGGTTCATATAGCTATAAATAACTAAAATCCCACCCTAAAATTTAAAACGTTTTTCCAGGTCTACCTGGAAAATTGAATAGGAAGCGCAAGGTGATCTGGGTCGAGTGGGGAATCTCTCAATACCATGGCCAAGGGAATGTCCCCCAAGATGGCTTGTTCTATCTTTTTCTTTTGTAAAGCTTTATTTTTCAAATTACAGAGTAAAATTCTATTTGTGTTTTTCGGATTACAGAGTAAAATTCCATTTGTGTTTTTCGGAGGATTACATCAAGATATATGTACATTTGATCAGATATAGCTTTATACTGTCTGGACGGTAACAGAGGCAAGTACGAGGAAAAAGGAAAAAACATTTGTTTTGATTTTTGACAGGGGGTTCAGAGAACTCCCAAAATCCCAACTTCTTCCTTTACATATGTCATCTAAAACAATGGGAACCAGTCCTGCCGCACTGCCCATTTCAGTTGCCCCAAATTCTCTATATTTAACCATTTGATCTTTAACTTTGTATTGAGTCTTTCCAGTTTCATACAGTTCATTAATGAGTTTAATCAACATGCAATTGTAGGAATCCTGGACATCCACATTACTATGTCTCTAAGGGCCACCACCACTCCCAGTCTGTGTAGTTCTACATTTGGACAATTTATTTTCCCTCGTCCCAGAAAGAGTGCCAGTAGGATTTCAATGGGGTACACTTCTAAGGGATATCCCAGAATTTTTGTTAGTAATTCCAGTATACTGCCCCAAAATATTTGAATCTTAGGGCAAAGCCAGATCATAGGGAAGAAAGACCCTGTGTGTATTTTGCACTTCGGACACAAGTCTGAAGCTTGTGGGTCTATTTTCTTGGCTAGTTCTGGGGTGAAGTAAGCTTGAGCAAAATGTTGTACTGGATGGCCCAAAGTTTATTATTAACTGAACATATCAGTAGATTTTTCAAAATCTGCACCCAGTCGCCCCCTGTAAGCCCATCTGGTAGCAGGTCCTGTTCCCACTTAGATCTCAAATATCCCAATGGGTCCTTGATTGCCCCTATCAATAGCCTATAGCAGCTTCGTAAAGGTTTAAAGGATCTATCGTCTTTCCATCCCATAAATAATTCTTCTAACAGGGAACGTGCAAACCTCTGCCCCCTGAGTCATCTGGATTGAATCTCACCCTGAAGTCTAACCCACAAGAAATATTGTGAGACCCCCAGATTAAGTTTCCTTGACAATGTGTTGAAGGGAATGGCCTCCCCTTCTTGCCATATTTGACCCACCCTGAGAAGTCCTCGTTTTTCCCATTTTTTGAGGAAATGATAGTCCCGTACACATACGTTGGAGCCTCCCTTCAATAAAGCACTCAGGTCCATTTCTGGGGAGAAAGAGTGGGGATACTTAAGAATATAGTGGGTTTCTTTCCATGCCGTAAGTGTCACCTTTGAGCAGGGATTAGATAGCTTTTCATGACCTCCCTCATACAGGTAGCTTAACATGGTGTCATAATATAGGGATCTTACCCACAGTCCTCTATATTTACCCAACCCGGTGTGTTGCCTTTTCCCTTATCAGGTCTTGAATGTGAGCAAATTGTGCTGCAAGATAATAGTGTTTGATGCTTGGTAGTCCCAAACCTCCTCTGTCAGCAGGCAGCTAAAATCTCCTTCTTATTCATGCCGCTCTAGCCTGCCATAACAGCTGTGTGATAGCTCCTTCTATAGATCTAATGTATTTGTTTGGTACACCAACTGGGATGGTCTGGAATATGTATAAAACTGCAGGAGGACACTCATTTTAACTAAGTTTACCCGCCTCTATTAAGGTTAGGGCAAGGCTCTCAGTTACTACAATGTTCTTTATTTTTGTATTACTGGGAGGAGGTTGGCCCCAGCCATGTTGGACATTTTGGACATCAGTTTTATCCCTAGGTACTTGATTGAAGTGGAGGAGGGCACTGTCACCTTCCCCAGGGTCAGAGATGTCTTTATTTTTCCATTGGCATCCAGTCACATTTGGACCAGTTTATCCTATGTCCAGATATAGGTCCATATATTTGAAAACATTAAGCAAAGCTGGCATCGCCTGAGCTGGGTTTTTAAGGAAAAGAAGAATGTCATCCGCAGAACAATGATATCACATTCTCCCCAGTCTAAACCTTCGATCCATCTCTCTTGTCTAATTGCTTCAGCTAATGTTTCAATTGTAAGGACATAAAATAGGGAGAAAGAGGGCATCACTGCCGTGTCCCTCGGATAGAATGAACGGGACAAAACCATGTTGTTTGTTAATATTTAGGCTTTAGGGTTCCTGTATAAAGCCTGGATCCAACCCAACCCCTCCCCAAATCCAAATTGTCACAGAACTGCCATCATAAATGGCCATTCGACCTGGTCGAAGGTTTTTCTGCATCCAGGGCCAACAAGCTCCTCTCCTTTCCTCTCCACCTATGCATAATATTGAGTGTTCTTCTTAAATTATGTTTTGCCTGACAACCTTTACAAAGCCCACTTGGTCAATGTGTATCAACTTAGGAGGTATTGTTCCAATCTGGAAGCAAGTATCTTTGCTATGATTTTATAATCTGTACTGAGCAGGAAATTGGTCGTAAGAACCACACTTATTTGGATCTTTTCCTGGCTTGGGTAACACCATAATTGTAGCTAGTGTAAGAGAGAGGGAAGTACCCCCGAGCCCAACAATTCCTTGACCATCTGGTACATCAAGAGGCCTATCAAGTCCCACAGGAGCTTATAGAGTTCCATCAGAATTCCATCTGACCCAGCCTACCCCCTAGTGGCTTTCCACACTGCACCTTTGACCTCCTCAATTAAGAGCGGTGAATCCAGCTCTGCCTTTTCCGAGGAGCTAGAGAGGCAACTGGATTGCATCTAAAAACATCCATGTTTGCCCCTGAGGAAATTCAGATGTATATAAAGAATAAAATGTTCTAAAAGTATTGTTTATTTCTTGTTGGTTACAGGTAATATTCCCCAAGGAGTTTTCTATTGACAGAATCGATCTGTCAGCTTTCTTACCCATAACTAGGCTGGCTAGCTACTTCCCTCCCCTGTCTCCAACAAAGTAATTTTGTGACTTTGTTAATACTAGGTTGCGTTCTAGTCTCTGAGAGGTCATTTTGGAAAATTTACCCTTAAGAATCCAGAGTCTTTTGGATATTTGTGGTGAATGAGCTCTCATGTTCCTCCCCTTCTCCTCCTTTATAGTATCTCCAGATTCACCTCTTCTCTAGTCATACTCTTATTTTTAAAAGCAGCATATGAAATAGATTCACCTCTAATAAAGACCTTAAGGCATTCCCATACATTTCCTACACTAGTATCCTCCGTGGGGTTTAGTTTTATATATTCCTCTAACTTAACCTTAATTTGAGCAATGTACTGGGGGTCTATCAACAGGGCTGGGTCCAGCCGCCATTGGGGCTCCATGCGTCGGCCCTCAAGCAGAGAGATGATTATTCTCAGTGACGCATGGTCCGATACCACCATCTGGCCATATGAGGCTTCCATAACTTCCACCAAAAGCTCATGGGAAAGAAACATGTAGTCCAATCTGGTGTATACCCCATAGGCATGAGAATAAAATCAGTATTCCATCTCTCCTGGATGGCTGTCTCCATGCCTCCTTCAGGGCTCTGCTTTGCACTAATGCCCTAAGGGCTGCTGTACTCCTAGGAGGAGGTCCAGATTTCCCTTTTGAATGATCCCAACTTGGGTCTAAATATGTGTTGAAATCCCCTGCAAGTATAATCTTATCAGAATAAGGGTTCAACGTAACCCCAAGCCAAGTAAAAAAATCTAGGGAATCAAAGTTTAGTCCATATATTGAGCCCAGCGTGAGCTTCATTGAGCCCATCTCCACTTCTGCTAGCATGTATCTGCCTTGGGGGTCAGGCAGGACTGAGTGTACTTTATGTGGGACTCCTGAGTGGATCCATATAGCCACCCCTCTTGCCTTAGATGTAAAAGGGGACACCAAGAAAGAACCTCCCCATGAATCCACCAACCTTGAGGCCTCCCACCTATCCATGTGAATTTCTTGAAGAAAAATAACATCCCCCTTCATTTTTTTTATTGTTCACCAAACCCTTTTCCTCTTGACAACTGTTTTAAGACCATTTACATTCCATGACAAAAAACTCACCCGGTCCATAATTCTTTCATGATTACTGTATCACTGTCACTCTGTTGAATACCAGTTTTATAGTACTTTACTCTGCATGTAACAAGACTTTCAAACCAAACAACCCACAAACTTTTCCCCCATACTAACCAAACCTCAGGAACATAACTATCACCTTGCCCCTCCAATGGGAGAAGAGTTGCTACCCACAAAACTACCCTTATTTCCCCCCTCCTCCCTCCCCCTCTTCCCAGTTTTGTACGTTCCACTAACCTTCATGGTTTGAGCTATATAATCCACCAAGCTCACTATTTTCTGTTGACTAACAACGGGGGAGAGGTGACAACCCCCCCCATCCCTCCCTCCATCCTTTTAACTTCCAAATTGCTGGTAGTGGAAAATAACTGCACATAGAAAGGGGTAGATTTTCCATAAGAGAAGAAAAACACATCGGTCCCCAGCCAGAAGAGCGAGGATGCAGGGAAAACTAATCGTGAGTGGGGAAACGGAAAAACATTTGCCTTCCCCACATATAGCCTATAGGTACTCCCTGAGATCCCTCTCCAAGTCATCCTCCCCATCTGAAGTTCCAAAAGAAGGGGGCAGACACACGTTGATAGGCTTGAAACAAATTAAGCTTACAGAGCTCCGATGTCCATTAATCTAGATCGAGAGGGAAACTCCTCAAATTTCCTAAAATTCTTCCCCTCTCCTCCAGTGTAAGCTGACTAGAGTTCATGAGAGAAGAAAGGCCTGCACCTGGCCCCTGAAGTAAATATTTAGAAACTCCCCACATCCAGCAAATGGAACTCCCCTTCGGTACATTCCCCTTCAATAGATTTCTCTATTGTATTTAAAAAATAAAAGCAAGCATTTCCACAGCCCATATCTGAGATCGTACTAAACAAATTAACACATGAGATTCTACAATTCAGTATGTGAAGAAAGACACCCTGCACAGTACTTATATTTGTATGATCAGCCTGTATAGCAAGGATCCTCGTTCAGAGTTAACCCATATGATGTTCCCTCAGGGTAGAGGGCTGGTATCCCCAGCCTCCTCCCACACCATTATCCAGATCCACAGCAACTGTCCCCCTGCCTTGCCTCCTGTGATCCCACTTTCAAGGCCCAGTTGTCTCCACCCCAGCCCCCTTCTTCATCGGGCCCAGCTCAGATTACTAAAGCTGACTAATATAGGCCCATATTTTCACAATGCTAACCACAGACATCAACTGTACAAGACACGAAAGTCTTATGTGATCCAAGTTCCTGATCCATAAAGCAGGCCAATCGACCATTTGGTGCTCATAAAAACTTTCAGCTAGTGTAAGACCCAGTAGGAGCCACATCCACATTCTCTGCTCCAGCCATGACAGGGCACCCGCAGTATTACGGAGCAAAGAGTTCACAAAAGTACAATACAAATATGGCTCGCCCCCAGGCCCTACACTTTAAAAATCAGTCTTTGAGAGTAGTTTCTATTGATCGCTTGTTGAGATCCCACATCATAAAAAATTAGTTACCCTATTCATTTCGCCACCTTCTTTCTTCCTCCAAATCCCTCACATAGGCTAGAGCTGTCTCCTGTGATGTGAATGAGCACGCAATCTTATCTTGGGGCCTCACAATCAAATAAGCCGGATAGACCAGCGAGAACTAACACTTCAGGGCATGCAATCTCCTCTTTGCTTCAGCAAATGCCATCCTCTGCTGTTGGAGCTGGTAAGAATAGTCCCGGGAAGATGCTCACCCGGGATTGCTGCACCATTAGGGGCCCTTGTCTCCTGGCATTTTCCAACACTTTTTGTCTATCCTGGTATCGGAGGGACTTCACTATGACATGACGAGTCCTCTGCTCATGGGAAGGTTTAGCCCCCAGAGATCTATGTGCCTGCTGAATTTCCAGCTTTATCTCAGGTGTAAGGTTCAAAGATTGCTTCAGCCATGTCTGGATGTACTTAGCGCAGTCATGCACCTCCACAGATTCAGGTAGGCCTACAATATGAATGTTACATCTTCTTTCCCTATTCTCATGATTGTCAATATTCTGCTTTCATTTATTGATTTCTTTAAGGGCATTTTGTAGATCAATGCGCATGGCATTGCTGGTATCTTGTTGGGAGCTCACCCGGGACTCGAGCTCTTCTAAATGTTGATTATGTGCATCTACCATTTCAGAGATTGTATTAACATTTTGCTGGAGATGCTGCAGTCGAGAGGTCACAGTTTCAAAGCCCGTTTCCATGCGAGTCCCCAGGTCATGTTTAAGATCTTGAATTAACCTCCCTATAGAGTGGTAATGGTCCGCCATTGCCTTGTCTGATTCTGTCTGCCTCTGGGGATTTAAAGTGTCCAATGAGACTTCAGGCGAGTCCCGGTACTTAGCTGATACAGGAAAATGGGGTAGGCCCCCTCCTGCCAACTGAGTTCTCGTCCTGTTAAATGAAAGCTTAGCCTGCTTATTTGGCGGTTTGGTGATGTTAGGCATCTGATCTTCTTAAGGCTTGAAAATATTTATACAAAAGCGCAGGATTTAATGTGGAATGGAGGAGATATTTGGTGGATTAAGCCAGAGCTCTTGAACTAAGCCTCCATACTGCTCTGTAGCTAGGCCACACCCCCAGGCTTGTTCTATCTTGACTCACAAAGGGGTATTTACAGAGGTAGGTAACCAACATAGAGTCTGTTTCAGGCCATGACTGACATGGCATGCTCAGGACAAAGCATATTCCAGCCACCCCAAGGACCAGGCTGTCTTAGTACTTTCCTACCAAAACAAGGAGTATTACCTTCCCAGATAAAGTTGAAAACATACTATTAATTTTATTCCACAGCTCTAGGGGTATAGGCATTGCTACATTACTTATGCAATAAAGTAACTTGAAGCCCATCATTTTAATAGCAGCAATCTTACCAGGAAGGGACAAATGAAGTTTTGCCCATCTGTTCATATCCACATATATCTCTGTAAGCAAATCCTGTGTGTTCTTATAACACATTTCATGCAGCTTACTGGAAATATGCAAACTCAAATAAAGGATACCTTTAGGTGACCATTTTAGTGTTTGCAGGTGTATAGAAGCCCAATTGTGGTTAGCATTATGAAGCGGTAAAATTGTGATTTTAGCCCAATGGACCTTTAAGTCAGAAATTACACTAAAAGAATCAATGACCTTTCAAGCATTAGGCAAAGAGACTTCCACTTTAGACAACATTAGAAGCAAGTCATCTGCATATTATAAAGTGGGAAATGACCAATCTCTAACTGAAATACCATGTATGTCCGGGTGCTGATGTAATGCTATATTGAGGGGTTCTATGGCCAACAAAAACAAAAGAGGGCTCAATGGACAACATTGCCTCATTCCCCTAACAGAGAGAAGGGTTCTGATCAAACCCCATTGGTCAACACCATCTACCTCGGCACGGAATGCAAACTTTGGATACACTTCTGAAAAACTGGGCCCATACCCACTGCAGAGAGTACATACTGTACAATAAATAATTCCATTCAATGGAATCAAATGCCTTTTTGGCATCAATTTCTACCAGGGCAGTGGAATCCAGACCACTAGTGGAGCTTTGTATCAAGTTAAGCACTGCTCGGAGATTATCACTGCCCTACCTACCCCTCATAAAACCAGCCTGTGATTTATGTCTAAGTAAAGGCAAAACCTTTTCTAACCGAGTTGGCAAGATTTTAGCTAAAAGCTTAGAGTCAATATTAAGCAAAGATATAGGCCTATAATTCATAGATACATAGACACATAGACAGTGTCGGCAGATAAAAGCGTGTGGCCCACCTAGTCTGCCCATTTGAGTTTGTAACTTCAGTTTATGTCTTCCTAGAACTCTGTTGTCCCTTACCCCTGACCTCCAGAATTCCTTTATGTCTATCCCATGCATTCTTAAATCACGTGATCATTACAGCCCCCACCACATCCTTAGGCATGGTGTTCCACTTGTCCACCACCCGCTCTGTGAAGAAATTCTTCCTCACATTACCTCTGAATCGTCCTCCCTCCAACTTCATCCCATGCCTTCTAGTCCTGGAATATCTTTTTTGCTTAAAAATAGTGTATTCTTGCACCCTGTTCCTCCCTGTAAGATACTTGTACGTCTCTATCATGTCCCGTCTCTCCCTCCTCTCCTCCATGGAGTACATATTTAATTTCTTCAACCTGTCCTCATAGGACTTATGATGCAATCCATGTACCATCTTTGTTGCCCTTCTCTGAACCTTCTCTACCCTGTCTATGTCCTTACGTAGGTAAGGTCTCCAGAACTGTACACTGTACTCCAGGTGGGGTCTCACTAGTGTCTTGTACAGTGAATCATGACCTCTTTCCTGCTGGTGATGCCCTGCCCAATGCATCCCAGCATCCTATTTGCTTTACTGCTGCCTTGTCACACTGTTTCCCTACCTTGAGGTCATCAGTGATGATAACCCAAGATCCCTTTCCTGCTTGGCATGCTATATCCTCACCCCAACTGATATATTGTGCCAGGGTTTTTGTGCCCCATATGCATTATCTTGCACTTCTTTGCATTGAATTTCAACTGCCAAACCCCTGACCATTCTTCAAGTTTCTGCAGGTCCCTTTTCATTCTGTCTACACCCTCTGGTGTGTCTACTCTGTTACAGAGTTTGGTGTCATCAGTGAACAGTGAAATTCTGCCTTCTAGGTCCTGCACAATGTCACTGATGAAGATGTTGAACAGGACCGGTCCCAGCACTGATCCCTGTGGTACCCCACTGGTCACTCTTCCCCCTGTGGAGTGACAGCCATTTACCACCACCCTCTGTGTCCTGACGCCCAGCCAGTTACCTACCCACCACACTAATGTCCTGCCCACACCCATATTCCCCAGCTTCTGTAATAGTCTTCTATGTGGCACAGTGTCAAAGGCCTTGCTGAAGTCCAGATAGGCCATGTCCACTGCCCTCCCCTGATCCACCTCCCAGTCACCCAGTCAAAAATTCAACAAGGTTGGTCTGACATGACCTCCCCCTGGTGAAACCATGCTGCCCTGGATCCTGCAGTCCATGGACAACCAGATGTTCCACCAATCTCTCCTTCAGTAGTGCTTCCATGATCTTCCCCACTACCGAGGTGAGGCTGACTAGTCTATAGTTCCCCGCTTCCTCTTTGTTCCCACTTTTGTATAAGGGGACTACATCTGCTGTCCTCCAGTCTTTGGGTACCTCCCCTGTTACCAGTGATTGGCTAAACAGGATAGCCAGAGGTTCAGCCACCACCTCTCTGAGTTCTTTAAGGACCCTGGGGTGTACCCCATCTGGCTCCATTGCTTTATCAACTCTTATTATTTCCAGTTCCTTCAGGACCCTTTCTCGTGTAAAGGGTCTTGTGTCCATTCCTGCACCATTCTCACCCCTTGTACTCCCATCAGACTCATTACCCTCCTCTTCCTCAGTAAAGACTGAGCAGAAATACCTGTTCAGTATGTCAGCTTTACTGTTGTCATCCTCCATGGGGCCCCCATCCTCCCCCTTCAGTCTCACTATCCCTCCTTTTGCCTTTCTTTTTTCACTTATGTACCAGTAAAAGATTTTGTCCCCTCTTCCCACTGATTTTGCAATGTGTTCTTCTGCCTGACCTTTAGCTTCCCTTACTGACCTCCCTGCCTCCCTTTGCTTCTCCTGGCACTTCTCCCTATCCCCTTCTGCCTGTGCCTTTTTGTATTGTCTGAATGCAATCTTTTTGGCGTTCACTTTCTTTGCTACCTCTTTGGAAAACCATAATGGCCTCCTCTTCCTTTTCCTCTTGCTAACCTGCTTAATGCATAATTCTGTTGTAATCCCCATTTTAAATACTGCCCACTTTTCCTCAACCCCTGATTTCTGCCCCATTCCCCTTAATGCCTCTTTCAAGTATCTCCCCATTTTCCCAATGTCTGCCCCCCTAAAATCCAGGATATGTGTTTTTGTGTGGTTTGGTTCTGCTCCTTCTGTGATTTCAAACCACAATGACTGGTGGTCACTCTTCCCAGGTGCTCCCCACTGTTACCCACATCACACTGTCCCTGTTTGTGAGCACAAGGTCCAGTATTGCCTTCTGCCGAGTTGGTTCCATGACCAGTTGCTTGAGGAAGGCACCCTGAAGGGAGTCCAGGATAAATCTGCTCCTAGTTGATGCTGCTGCTGGGATGCTCCAGTCCACGTCTGGAATATTGAAGTCTCCAACCAGTACTACCTCACCATTGTCTGCCATCCTTTGGATGGCTAGCATCAGCTCCCTATCTGTTTCTTCCTCCTGGGCTGGTGGTCTATAGACCACACCTGTGCCGATGGCTGGCCCCATTTTCCTTTCCAGCTTAACCCACAGTATCTCTCCCCCATTTTGTTCCTCCTGGATCTCTGTGGCCCTTATGTCATTTTTCACATACAGTGCCACTCCTCCTTCCTTCCTACCTGCTTAGTCTCTTCTGAATATGTTGTAGCCAGGAATGGCCATCTCCCAGTCATGGTTATCATTACACCAGGTTTCTGTGATGGCCACAATGTCCAGGTCTGACTGCACCATGACAGCCTCCAGATCTTCCATCTTGTTGCTAAGGCTCCTGGCATTTGCACACATGGCTTTCCATGATTTGACCTCCCTAGACTGTTTAACTGTTCTACTCCAGCCTCTTCCCTGGTTGTCCTTTATCCATGGTTCTCCTTGCTGTCTGCCCTTCTGCTGATTTTTGCCCCTTTTCTGCCTAGCCACCTCTTGGGTGCTAATCTCCATCTTTTGCACACTGCTTTGTTGAGATATCCACTCCTCTGGTTCACTGTTTCCACTGCTAGCTGTGGGGGGCGAGCAAGTAGGTACCCTCCTTGCTGGCCTGCCACCTCCCTTGACTAGTTTAAATGCTTGTCAATGTAGCATTTAAACTTATCATTGAGTGCTTGGATTCCCCTCCAGGATGGTTGCAGGCCGTCAGGCTTGAACAAACCTCCATCCCTCCAGGTGGGTCCCCAGTCACCAATGAATCCAAACCATTCCTCACAGCACCAGTTTTTCAACCATAAGTTAAAGTTCTAGGTGCATGCACCCATATGCTTTCCCATGCCTCTCGCAGGTAGTACTTCTGAGAAGGTGACAGAAGTAGCTACTTGCTTGAGACCCCTCCCCAATTTCCTAAACTCTTCCTGAACTTCCCATGGCTCCCCATTTGCCAGGTCATTAGTACCTAGGTGGATAATGACATCCAGCTCACCCTTCCATCTTGCCTTCCCAGCGATCCCCAGGATCTTCCTTCCATCCCTCCATGCCATGGCACCTGGTAGGCACCTCACCTCCCTGTCCTCCCCCTTCCCCTCCTGTGTTCCTAGCTGGATCCCTCTTATAATGGAATCCCCAACCAGGATTCACTTCCTCCTCCTCTGGGGTCCACTGCTCTCCTCACTGAGGTCACGTCCTTGGCTAACCCCCACATCCTTTCCTTCCACTTCTCTGGGTACCTCTATTTGGTTGCCCCCATTTGCCAGTGTGGCATATGAGTTCTTGAGTGGAATAGGATCTGGGATGTGCCTCTGCCTGACCATCTTAACCCGCCCTGGACCAGTGTCATCCAAGTGCTCCTCGTTCTTGGCATCCTTTGAGGCAGCTACGTTGGACTGGGTGGTCTCTGGATAGGTGTGATGGTACTCCTGACCCGGTTTACCTCCACTCTGAGTCTGGCTACCTCATCTGCATTGCACCACTCCCCACATTATACTGCAATTATACTGCTATTCCACTACATGTCTGTTACTGAAGCTCTCCTAGTTTCCTTATTATTAATTTACTGTCCTAAAAATCCTGCCACTGATCCTCAGATACTTTTCTTTAAAAATAAATAAATAAATAAATAAATGAATCAAAACACTTGTCATGCTGAAGGTGAGCTTCTTCCCCTTATGCCCCTCCTACTCCATGCCCCCTACTATCCCCTGTGTTTAGCTGCTGTTAATCAGATTTAACAGGGCATATAATTAAGACTTGGGGAAGGGAAGGGAGGGGGCTGAAAATTTGCAGCAATTAAAGACAGCAAATAAATACACCACCACCACGTTTTAAATTTTCAACAGCCCAAAAACAATTCTAAGTAAAGACAGCAAAGAAATTACAGTGTCACTAAAAGCCCACAATCTAAGTTTAATAACAAAAATAGCAATTACCAGTTACTGTAAAGCATAGAAATGAATATGTTTCCTTCCACTTCTGGCTTCTTCTGAGCAAACAAAATCACTTGCTACCTCAACTCTGACTAAGCCCCACCTCCAGTTATCATGTAGCTGAGGTCAGAGGCCAGACCATTAGCACCCCTCATCCAGACTACAGGGCAAGTCAGACAAGCCAAGACTAAATCTGCAGCAATTAAAGACAGCAAAGAAATACACCACCACTACGTTTTAAATTTTCAACAGCCCAAAAACAGTTCTAAGCAAAGACAGCAAAGAAATTACAGTGTCACTAAAAGCCCACAATCTAAGTTTAATAACAAAAATAGCAATTACCAGTTACTGTAAAGCACAGAAATGAATATGTTTCCTTCCACTTCTGGCTTCTTCTTACAAATGGTGGTGAGTTTACTGAGATTATGTAGGACTGTGATAGTCACTTCCTGCATAGTGGGTGGCATAGTTCCAGTAACACTACTGGAATGAAAATGCTCCAGTAACCAAGAGGAAAGAAGTGGCCCAAAAGCTTGATAAAAATCGGTGCTGAGACCATCCGGTCCAGGTGCTTTAGCAGAAGCTAAAGTCCGGATCGCCTGTTGAATTTCTGTCAGTAATGTCTTCCTCTAGGGTCAGAGCAACCTTCAGAGGTAATTTTGGCAGACTCAAGTTAGAAAAAAGGCATCAAATTCCTCTCTCAATGGAGAGACAGTAGAACTATAAAGGGAAGAATAATGATCACAAAACTTGCTAGCTATTCGTGCCATGGCTGTAATAAAATAAGCCCCTTCACCCTGCAAATAAGGAATCTGGGTTTCCATAGATTTCCACTTTAAGGGAAGCTTGAGAGGGGAGGGAGTGAGTGATGAAAAACCATTGATCACATAGGGTCACTGGCCACATGCAATGTATAGGACCTATGGGCAGACTGGATGGGCTTAGTGGTCCTTATCTGCTGCCAATTTCTATGTGTCTATGTTTCTAATCTATAAGCCAGGAGTTTCACTGCTTTGTCTCCTGATTCCCAGTAAGATTGCTGCAGAAAAACATGGCCCTAGAGTCCTGTTGGTGATAAATAGTATTCAGCCTATATTAAAGGATAAGAATTTCCTTGACCTTAGGGTCTTGGGTAGACAGAGATGTATATATATCCACTTTCAGTTGTTTAATTTGAAGGGTGAGATCCGTAATTTCCTGCCTCCGTTGTTTATTCACCTAAGAAGTATAGGAAATTATACAGCCCCTGACGAAGGCCTTGAAACCTCCCACAGAGTGAAACATGCTAAGTCTGGAGCAACATTCATCTCAAAATAAAAAACTACATAGAAACATAGACTTTGACGGCAGATAAGGACCACTTGGCCTACCTAGTCTGCCCATTTCCCTACCTAGAGGATAAGCTGAAGATCCTATTTAACCAACAGCCTATTTCTTCCTACCCCCCACAAAAAATTGCCTTATGTCTGTCCCATACATTCTTGAATTCTCCCACAGTTTTAGACCCCACAACCTCCTCAGAAAGGCTGTTCCATGTGTCCACCACCCTCTCTGTGAAAAAATACTTCCTCACATTGCCCCTGAGCCATCCCCCCTCTGTCTTCAAATTGTGTCCCTTTGTTCTTGCACATCTCTTTTTCTGAAAGATTCTACCCTCTCAGACTTTGTTGATTCCACTGAGGTACTTAAACATTTCTATCATGTCCCCCCTCTCCCTCCTTTCCTTAAGGGTATACATATTAAGCTCCTTTAGTCTCTCCTCATATGGCTTCTCTTGCAGACCCTACACCATTTTAGTTGCCTCTCTCTGAACTACCTCCATCCTGTCTATGTCCTTGCGGAGATGTGGTCTCCAGAACTGGATGCAGTACTCCAGATGGGGTCTCACCAACTGTCTGTATGGGGGGATAATAACTTCCTGTTTTCTGCTGGTGATACCTCTCCCTATAGATCCCAGTATCCCCCCAGCCCTCCCTACTGCCTTCTTGCATTGTTTGCCAACCTTAAGGTCATCTGATATGATTACCCCTAGGTCTCTTTCCATTTTTGTTGTTATTTCCACTTGCAACCACTGTCTAAATTCCTCTGAACAGAGGAGGGTGGGATTGAAGTGCCACTGGGGAGACTTAGCAATACTACCTCTGGGTACCCAGACCATACTCACTGGGGCATGGTCTGAGATAACCATGGGAAAAATGGCCACATCCACCAGATCCGACAAAATAGTTGAACTATACAGAAAATAATCCAGCCAACTGCAAGTCTGGAATCTGTGAGACTGAAATGTCAAATGATGGGTTTCAGGGTGAAAGATTCTCCAACAGTCCACCAGATTAAATTCTGCACATAAATGCTGAAGAACACCCCTGGAGCATTGATGAGAGGGGGACCCCTTCTCTTGAGGGGTCCTGTCTAGAAAAGGGTCCAAAACAAAATAATAATCACCTCCCATAATAATAAACATGGGAGATTGATGCAAATTGTCAATATTTAGTTCCAAATGTGAAAAAAAAAACAAGGTGCTAGCAGAATCTGGTAGGCCATGTGTGCAAATGCTTGAAGTCTGGGAAATAAAATCCCGGACCTAGAGGCCATCATGGCTGAGGCTGACCTGGACATTGTCACCATTACAGAGTCATGGTGCAATGAGAACCATGATTGGGATATAGCCATACTAGGCTATACTCTGTGCAGGACGGACAGGGTGGGAAAGAAAGGTGGTGGAGTGGCTCTTTATGTGAGGGATAGCATTAAAGCAATTGATATACAAGGAATACAAGGAGGGGCGGAGGTACTGTGGGTCACCCTAGAAATGGGAAAGAGAGCAGCTATTCACACTGGCATGATCTGCAAACCTCCACAATGGGAAGGCGGAGTGCATAAGGTTCTAGTGGAAGCTATCCAAAAGTTGCCAAACAAGAAACAAGTGGGAGGTGCTGCTGGTGGGGGGGCTTCAATTTTCCAGATGTAGATTGGAGCATCCAGCTGCAGATTTAGCTAGGAGTAGGGGCATCCTGGACTTCTTGCAGGGGGAATTCCACAGGCAACTAGTAAAACAGACAGCCCACTCATGAGGGGGCAATACCCACCAATGGGGACAGTGTTGCAGATGACACAGTGGGTGGCCACCTGAGGACCAGTGATCACCATATGGTGTGGTTCAATATAAGTACAGTGGCAGAATAAAACCACACAAAGGTGAGGGTCCTGCACTTCAGGAGGGCTGAGTTTTAAAAAGATAGGGGAATGCCTCAGTGATGCCCTGGCAGAAGGAAATGACTTGGGTGGAGTGGAGGAAATGTGGGTGAAACTAAAAGGGGGATAAAGAAGGCATCAAACTCTTTGTCAGGCAAGTAAGCAAAAGCAAGAGGAAAAAGAGACCACTATGGTTCTCCAAAGAGGTGGCCAGGAAGGTAAGGGCAAACAGCATTCAGGAGGTATAAGGAGACAAAGAGAGAGGAGGTGTAGCAGAAAAAATAGAAGGAGGCAGGGAAAGCAATTAGGAATGGAAAGGCGCAAATGGAGGAGAAAAAAGCCCATGAAGTAAAGAAAGGGGACAATATATTTTTAAGGTGTGTAAGTGAAAAGACAAAGATCAGGGGAGGGCTAGTAAGGCTTAGAAGGGAAGGGAAGAGTGTGTTGAGGGGGAGCAGGAAAAAACAGACATCCTGAACAAATATTTTTATTCCGTGTTCACAGAGGAAGGGGAAGGTGAGAGACCACAGATAATTATCAGGAACATTGAAGGAAGGGAGATGGACACCAGTCCATTTATGGAGGAGAGAGTCCTGAGGGAACTCCCAAATCTGGAAGTGGGCAAGGCAATGAGGCCAGACAGTATGCATCCAAGAGTATTGAGGGAGCTCAGAGAGGTGCTGGCTACACCTCTGACAGCCCTGTTCAACCACTCACTAGAGATGGGAGTGGTTCTGGAGGACTGGTGGAGGACAGATGTAGTCTCACTTCACAAAACAGGTAGCAAGGAGAAGGCTGGCAATTACAGGGCAGTCTACTTACCTTTAGTGTTGGAGAAATTAATGGAATCACTACTGAAGGGAAGGACTGTGGAATATTTTGAATCCAATGGCTTTTGAGATCCGAGGTAGCATGGACTCACTGGCGGGAGGACATGTTGAACAAATCTGATAGATTTCTTTAACTGGGTGACTAGGGAATTAGATCAGGGTAGAGTGGTGGATGTGGCCTACCTAGATTTCAGAAAGGCCTTCGACACTGTTCCACACAGGAGACTCATAAACAAGCTGGGTAGCCTATGAGTGGGTCCAAAGGTGGTAAACTTGGTAAGGAATTGGTTGGGGAACAGCAGACAGAGGGTGGTGCTAAGCGGAGTTCACTCTGAGAAAGGGAGGTTGACCAATGCTGTGCTAAAGGAATCAGTACTAGGACCGGTCCTCTTTAATGTCTTTATTAGCTACATTGCAGAGGGGCTAGAAGGGAAGGTATGTCTCTTTGCAGGTGACACTACAATCTGCTATAGGGTCGACACTCCGGGAGGTGGGTGGGGGGGAATGAATAGAGATCTAAGAAAGCTAGAGGGAGTGGTCAAGGGTGTGGCAGCTAAGTTTCAATGCAAAGTGCAAAATCATGCACTTGGGGTACAGAAACCCAGGGTGGAGTACAAAATAGGTGGAGAGGTATTGATGACATTCAAACAGGAAAGAGATCTGGGTGTAATCATATTGGATAATGTAAAGGTGGTCAGACAGTGTTACAAGGCAGTGGGGAGAGCTAGTGAGATGCTAGGGTGCATAGGGAGGAGTATCACCAGCAGAAAGAGAGAGGTAGTGTTACCACTGTATAGATCACTGGTGAGACCTCACTTAGAGTACTGTATCCATATTTGAGGACCACATCTCCCGAAGGACATAGACAGAGTAGATTTGGACCACAGGACAGAGTAGAGGCGGTCCAGAGGAGGGCTACTAAAATTGTGCAGGGTCTGCTTCACAAGCCCTTTAAGAAGAGACTAAAGGACCTCAATATGTACACTCTGGAGGAAAGAAGGGAGAGGGGGGATATGATAGAGACTTTCAAATACCTCATGGGTATAAATAAGGTTCAAGAGGGAAGCATTTTTCAGAAAAAAGATGCTCAAGGACATGGGATCATGCTATGAAGCTGGAAGGGGATAGACTCAGGGGAGATGTGACAAAGTACTTCTTCACAGAAATAGTGGTGGATGCCTGGAACAACCTCCAAGCAGATGTGGTGGTAGCAAAAACCGTAATGGGATTCAAGAATGCATGGGATAGTCATGAAGGAACCTTAGTGGTAGGGAAGGACGGATGAAGATGGAGATCAAGTAGGGTCTGCGTTGTTTCAGTAGGTAGGGAAAATGGGCAGACTAGGTAGGCCAAGTGGTCTTTATCTGCCATCAGATTCTATGTTGCTGTGTTTCTAGATCATGACCCTTTAAATTCAGTTTAAGGTTGGTTTATGCATCAAATTGGAAACGTTCAGTGCTTTGTAACTACAAGTTCTTTCATTGCTAAACAGTTTTTTTGGTTGTTCTATAGTTTTCCTGTTTCTTGGCTGCCCAAGATGGTCCCACACTATTTCTGCTTACCAATATAGCAGTTTGCATCCTGAATAATTCCTTGTCCACTTCACAGGGGTCCCCACTTGGAGTAGTGTTCTGGGGTATTGTGCTTATCCCACACCACACCACAGGTTGCTCTTGCTATGCTAATATGGCAGTCTAGGGGGCCAGATTCCTTGTGAGGTTACTCTCCTGGAATGTTAAGGGCTTAAATCACCCAGTGAAATGAACTAAAGTTCTTCAGTACCTCAAATCACTTTGGGCAGACATAGCACTTCTCTAGGAGAGTCACCTTACTGGGCAAAGCCGATCACTGTATTTAAGAGTGAGTGGCACAAATAGTACATAGCTCCACATTGAGCAGATTTAAGTGGGTCATGATTCTGGTGAACCAGGATCTCAACTTCACTGTAGAAAAGACCAGGACTGATAAGGATGGAGAGTGGGTGGTGGTCAAGATGGCCTACCCTGGTGGGGTAGTTACTGTAGTCAGTGTGTGTGCACCCCACAGGGACAAAGCTGACTTCCTCCCCTTACTAAGCCAAACAATGGATGGCATGCAGGGGAACAGCATTTTCCAATTCTCATGGGGGGTGGATTTTAATTTGGCCACCAATCTGATAGTGGACAGATCTGAGATCTCCCGGACAACCACTCCAAAGCCAGAGCAGTTCTTTAAGTGATGCTGGAGGAGTGGGGACTTGTGGACATATGGAGGAAAGACAACCACAGAGGCCATGACTACTCTTTTTATTCCCATGTCCATGACACCCACAGCCATACTGACCTCTGGTTGGTGGATGTGAATGCCACCTCTGGAGTCACTGTCCCTACAATTGGTCATATTATCATCTCTGACCATGCTCCAGTGGCTCTGTGCTTCCAGCCCACAGAAGCAGACACCAACTCTCCCCAGTGGAGATGCAACCCACTGTTGGTAGCTCACCCCAAGTTGTGGGAGTGTATACAGATATCAGCTGCCTTCCATTGTGAGTCAAATGACTTATTTGAGGTAGGGAAGAGTACTATTTGGGAGGTGTTTAAAGCCTTTCTGTGTAGATGCATAATCGCATGCTACACAGCTCAGCAGAAAGAAAGGGAGCCAGAGATATAATCCCTTAAGGCTTCCTTGGCTCAGTTGGAGGTGCAACTCAAGAGTGACATCTCCCCCAGAGCACTCTGTATTGCCTCAATCATGGTTTTGAAATACTGTATCAACACACTGCTACACTACAAAGCAGAATGGCAACTCCTGCACTCCAAACACCAATTCTGGGAGTCATGGGAGAAGGGATGCATGCTATTAGTCTATAGACTCCACAGACAGCAGGGTGATTCAAGAATACCTGCCCTCCGCAGACTGGATGGCTCCACAGCTTCTCACTCTGTGGACATCAATCTCATAATGCACCACTTGTATGAACAGCTATACTCATCTCAGACATCTGGAAACTCCCCCTAACATATCTGAATTTCTGTGGACTACCCCACTTACCAAGCTCTCAGTAGCTATGCAGGAAGAGCTAGACAAACCCTTTACAGAGCAGGAGCTTCACAGATCCCTCCTGTCATTGGCTAAGGGAAAGCTCCTGGCAGGGATCAGTTCACCATTGACTTATACAAAGTTATGCCACAGGTAATAGTTCCCCCCACTGCTCTCTGCTCTCTGCTCTTAGGGAGGAATAGGACAGTGAGTGTCTCTCTCAAACCATGGGGGAGGCCATTACCACCCTACTGCCCCCCAAAAATCATATGACCCCTTCGATTGCACTAACTTCTGTCCCATTTCCCTTATCTCAACTAACACAAAAGTTCTGGCCAAGACTCTGGCTTCTTGGCTAGAGAAAGCTTTACTACACCATCACAAGCAGTTGGGATTCAGGAAGGGGAAATTAAATTTTGAAAATCTCCAAATACTCCTGAATTTGAAACTCCAAGTGATGGCTTCTGATACTCCATGGCCAAGGTAGTGGAAGACTTCCACAAGGCCTATGATTCTGTTGAGCGGGGACACCTTCACAATGTGCTAACTTTGTATGGGTTCGGTTCCCATTCAGGAGCTGGGTATGAAGTTTATATCATGATCTCTTGGCAATGATTCTCACCAGTTGGACCATATATCCCCCCATTCCAGCTGTAGAGGGGTACAAGACAGGGATGCTCCCAGTCCCCCTAGTTTTTTTACTGACTCTGGATCCCCTACCCAGGAAACTGGCAGCTACTCCTGACATCCAGGGGCTCACACTGAATGAGTCTGCCTAGCTAGTAAACACATATGCAGATGATTTGCTCCTCCCCATGACAAAACCCACATGGTCACTCCCTCCAGCATACATAGTACTTACTGACTTTGCCATTTCAGATCTCACTGCCAACCTCAGTAAAACCACGATATCCCCACTGAACCAATGGTGTGACAGCAGCTGCTGGCAGAGTTTGCAGATCAAATTGGCTTAAACAACATACAAATATGTGAGGATCCAGGTCACCACCAAATGATTGGACCTGCAGTCAGCAAATATCTCTGCTCTACTCACAGACCAAGAGCAAGAAACAGGGTGTTGGCTCATACTCAACCTATCCTTAATGTCAAAGGTCGAGGTGATATGCATGTTTGCTCTGCTAACATTTGTATACATATTTGGCAACCTAATGCTTAGCATACCAGATAAGACCTTCATAAATGTGAACTGACTCCACAGTCACATGCTATGGGAAGGCAAGCCCCCAAGATTGAGTAAGATCAAATGAAGAGCCCATTGGAGTAAAGTAGGAGTGGGTCACCCCTGGTTGGAGGCTTATGCACTGGAATACTGTATAGCACAAGCATATAAATGTCTCACCCCTCCCTCAGATAACTCATCATGAGTGTAGCTCAAAATATAGGTGGCCAAAGTACCCTGCCTATGTATTCTTCTAGGTTGGAAACTCACAGGGGCCTTTCTCTCTCATTATCTCTGACTATTTTTCAGACTTGGAACAAATGCATGGCCCTAACCACAGCTCCCAAAGTCACAAGTATCCCCCCAGCCTGCACACCTTCATCTGGCAGAACACTAATATACAAGTAGAGGGCCAGCCCATCAGGTGGAAGGTGCAGGAAGAGAGAGGTATCGGACTAGTGTCAGACTTCTCGATACCTGGCACTGACATACTGCTCTCCTTCCAGAAGATTCAGGTGAAATCAGGCATTCCACACATTGAGTTCTTGAAGTACCTGCAACTAAGGGTTGCCACACTGGCATTCAATAACAATTTATATCCACATTCAGCATAGCAATGGTTACACAGGCTAGAACTTGTCACAACCACTAAGGGTGTGGCAGAGAAAACATATGCTACAGTTAGGGATGCTTAGAAGCCTGTTCTGGATACAAACAGACTGAAGGGAGAACAGGAACTGGGTCACCTCGTCTTGTCAGATCACTAGGAGTCCTGCATCTCTATGACACATCAGGCATATAGAGATACCAAAATCAGATTAATCCAAGTGAAGATTCTCCATAGATAGTACTGATCCCTGAAAGCTTTACATTCTATGGGACTGCTGCTGCATTCTGAATGCTGGAGATGCTCACGTTCTGATTCAGGACTGCTACATGTCCTGTGAGACTGCACACAGCTTTCTCATCTATGGCAAAGGGACCTTGATGACTGCTCAAAATTACTCCACACACCTATCCCACATTCACCAGAACTGATAGTTTTCAGAATCACCTCTCCAATAACAGACCAAAGCCTGAAAAATGTTGGCTTCTAGCTGCCCTAATGGAAGCCAAACACCTGATCTTTATGAACTGGAGACTGATGAATACTCCATCCCTGCTCTCGTAGCATTCAGTGCTGTCAAAGTTGACAACCTTTGAGAGTCTGTCCTTCACAACAATGGGAAAACTGTGACTCTTCTGTAACAAATGGGATCCCTTCTTATCATTGCACCTCTGCTCTGCTCCCTTACCTCAGCCATGTAACTCCCCAGGCTGCCCCTCCAGCAGGATAATCATCAATCTCCCTAGACTATTCCCACCTCACTTTCCACTGCCAGGGGCATCAGTTCATCTCAATTACCTTTTTAATACTGCAGCTGCATACCATGCTGCTGGTATTCCTTTAATACCATCCAGTCCTGTGCAGTTGAGTTCTGGACATATTGCTGTTTTAATGATGTACATTGTAGCTGCACATTTTAAAATGTTTGTATCCTGATAACCCCTACCCTAGTGAAGTTCTGCCTCTGACAGGTTCTTGATTAATGTATTTATCAAAAAAACTCACCGTTTTTCTATACATGGAATGGCTAACAGTTCATGTTTCCAGTTTGTTATTTATCTGTAATATAAATTTTAAAGTCTTCAGTATAAAATATTTCATGATATAAATAATAAAAAAGAAAGGACATCCCTTCATGTGGGTGGGCATCAAGGCAGTGGTCACATGGAGATGCTGTTTATTGGAGAGGGGGAGTTACTGCATATATTACAAATCTGATCAGGAAAAAAGGCAAAAGGAGTCACAGCAATCAGAAAAAAAACAGCTGGTGCACAGGTTCCAAATGTGAAAGCACAAAATGAGCAAAACAGGAGACTCCACACTTCAACTCATAAAAGGCACTTAGCACCTACATCTATTCAAGTCACTTGACAGATTAGTATAAGGATAAATACAGCATTAAAAACATGAAAGGTAGTGCTTGCAAAAAGTTAGGCTCACACAGATTTCATTTGTATGAAAAGGCACAAAACGATTCAAACTTTTACTAATACATACAAAATGATCTAATCTTGTAGAGCAAATAGCAGCTGATGTCTATTTTATTAAAAAGTAATTATGGCAAAGTGTCTGTGTCTTTAAACCTGAAATAAATTAATGCCCAAGCCACAAGGGAATACTTCTCATCCACATATCAGTTCTTGCAGTCTGAGATAAAATAATTAATGTCCAAGCCACAAGGAAATAATTCTAATCCATATATCAGTTCTTACAGTCTGAGATAAATAAATGGCCAAGTCACAAGAAAATAATTCTCAGCCAGATATCAGTCCTTGTAGTGCAGGCAGAGCAAAAATGGCATCTGTTATCTGTTATTTTGAAAGGTAATTATTACAACTGACATAGGATGCCTGTCTCTTTAAATGCAGAAATGTCTAAGCCAACAAAAGAATAACTGAGATCATATCCAAATCAGAGAGGTTAGCACTGACTGAACTAATATGGCTATGACATTTTAGTCCTCAAAATAGTTTATTAAGTGCTGTACAATAAAAGTGCTTGATGCATTCAAAATGCCAAATGATGTAAGTTTAAAGTGCAAATATGTGTAAACAAATATTTTTAGGGCTACGATATAACCATATTTAAACTGTAAATGCAGAACATTGAAACATGCTGAAAAAGCCAGTCTGAAACAATTTGTATCAGTAGAGTAACACCAGAAACCTTGGTCATTTGAAACCAATAAAGATCATTCACAATTATAGAGCTTAAAAGATGAAGGCAGGATGAAATGTTTTATATAGAACCATGCCAGGAGTCATAGAACCAGAGTTTCATGATGAGGGGGGGATTTGAAAATGTAATGGTGAGAATACCAGTACGCTGTGCAGACTAGAGCCACAACTGATGGTACTTGCCAGTGAAATAAACTAGCAAGACGTTGTACTAATGCAGAAGCCTGCTCACATGACTGCAGATATGGGGGATATACCTCTTTTATTCTGGATATACCTTGGCCTCTCCCCTGCATCACATTCTGGTTCAAAAGCTATGTTGCAAATTGAACACTGCAAGTTAAAGTTGATAGTCTCTCTCTCAAGCTGTCTGCCAGTACCCTCCAGTGTCCCACAGGGGTCCATCTTTGGGCCACTGCTGTTTAGCCTGTACCTAAATACCCTGCCCAATGCCTGTGACAACAACATCATGCTTTATGTGGGTGATGTCGTACTTTTCTCTAGCCACACTGACCTACTCCCCCTCTCTAGTGACCTGCAGCTAAACTTCACAAAAGCAAAAATTTGGTTTGCAAACCACAAACTATTAATGAACTATACAAAGACTAAGACAATGCTCTTTGCCAGTGTCCATAACAGATATAAATCTTCACCCCTAACCATCTACAATAACACCAATCAACTCCTAGAGATGCTGCAAGAATTTAAATAACTGGATATTACACTAGACAGCTCCTTCCCCTATTCTGCATGTTAATCATATCTCTAAGATCATTAACAGAAGACTTGGGATCCTCTACAAACACAGACACTGCCTCACAACAGCAGCTCTGAGGCTTGCAGTCATCAGTGCCATATAGTCCGACATTGACTATGGCCTACTAATCTACAGTGCTGCTACTGATACCATGCTCAAGCTGCTAATGGTCATGCTTAACAAGGCCTGTAGGTTAGTAACAGTTGCCAACAAGCAGACTCACACCTGCAAGCTCTATCAGAAAGCTGAATGGCTCAATCTTCAGGGTAGAATTAGATATCATACCTGTCTTTTTGCTAAAAAAATATACCTCACCCTAACTCCCCTGACCACCCAGCCCTTGCTTCTTCCCTCGACAAACCAGCGCAATACCCATAGCTCAGCTAGACTGGCGTTCCACATTCCCCACTGTTGGACCTCACAAGTGCAACATACCTTTAGCTGTAGAACCTGCCTGGTTGAATGATTTGCCCCTGAAGTCCTCTTGGAACCCAAACTAGGAGCCTTCAAAACCAAGCTCCATGGGCACCTTGTAACTCTTAGTAAGTGTGACTGTCCCCTTTAATCTCTTGTCCTGGTCCTGCCTCCCTATGACCCCCACTGTTTTGCCCTACTCCCTCCCTACTTCTTCCTCCACCTTCCCTGATCCCTCCCCTCCCTCTCCCTCCACCTTTCTCCCCAGACCCTTCCTCTCAATCTTTTATATTAACTGTTAGTTTGACAAAGTCTGATTTTGGACTGCATTTCTTATTTGGCACTGATTTACTCTAATATGGCTATTTGTTTATGTTAAACTGTTTCTCACAGGACACCACTGTAACTTATGTATCTTCTACCTGAAATTCACCTTGTTAATTTGTTGCCTTGACTTCTGCATGCTGTCCTATTGTATACTGGGTTTCATTGTTCCTTTCTTTGTCTATTGTTCTTACATTTTTTACATCATTTGATGCGGAACCTTTGTAAAAGAGCCCCTGGTCCAAAGGTAAATGAAATCCTAGTTATGAAATAAATAAATAAATAAAATACCAGACTACATAGAAAGCACACCCAAAATAAAGGCAAACAGCTATGGTTGATTGATCCCCTTTATGTAGATTCAGTACATGGCAAACATCAGCAGGTCAAATATTGTATAGTTCACAGTGGGTTAAAGCCAGCAAATGGGTGTGCACTCACAGAGAACTCTTACAATGAAATCAGCAGCAATAACAACCAAGTATTTGCCAGTGTCGAACATTTGATGCTTGTTAAACATTTTTTTTATTTTGACCTCAACTTTTGAAGATACTTATTTTAGAATTTACCTTATAGACATACATAGATACATAGAAATTGATGGCAGATGAGGATTGCCTGTTCCATCTAGTCTGCCCTTTTACCCTATGACATGTACCATTTATAGTATATTAGCCAAAATTTCATTTCACACCAGAGGTGCAAAAACACATCTCATGTAGGATTTAAAAAATATATACATCATATTTATGAGGTGGTGTAGAAAAATGGCTATGTTTAAGTCTGGAGTCAAAATATTAAAAATTAGCAAAGTTATGAGTGAACGATGAAATAGTGTAACATTCAGTCATAACCTGGGCATTTTACCATATTTGTACACCAAATTTTCAGCACAGCCTTCTTACAACCCCTAATGAACCTGGTAGGTGAAATTTTTCAACTCCTTGCCAAAACGACAGTCTGCACCACCAACACATCATTATGCGCTACAGGTATGAAAACACAATTTGGCCAGGATTTGAAAAATGACAGCTGTCACATTCATGAGGCGCTGTGATGAAATGGCTATATTGAAAATATGGAGTCAAAATATTGAAAATTACCAAAGTAACAAGCCTGCATTCACAAATTTAAATGTAGGCTTATAACTTTGTTTTTTTAATATTTTTATGCCAAATTTTCAACATAGCCTTCTTATTACCCCACCTCTGGAACAAGGGTAGAGAACATTTTCAACTCCTTCCTGAAAGGAGATTTCATGCAGTGACCATGAAATCACCTTTTGGTACATATTTGCCTAATTTCACTGTGATTGTTCATGAGGTGGGGTCCCAAAAAATTCATGTTGACAATTTGGGGGTAAAAATTAAAAAAAAAAATGGCCAAATTATGCCACTAAGTTCAAAACCCCATTGAAATATAGTGAACTGCATGCCTGATTTCCCCAGTTCACAGTCTGACTTTGAAAAGTGAAGACTTGTCTGCTGTCCAGAGAGGATTATGGTGTTGGCCCCCTTGGGTAAGTAAGGGCTTGCAGGGGTGGGGTGGTGGGTGTTGAGTTGAAGGGTTGGGTTGGGGGCACTTGCAGCCCAACAGACATTAACGGATAGTTTTCTTTTCTACAGATTTAAAAAAAAACAGTGAGGGCTGAGTTTCTTTATTTTCAGTGGTGACACTAAAGGATTGGGCACTCACAGTGTCAGTGTTATGTTTATGTGGAGGGGGTACTGTGGGTGGGTCAAGTGAAGGTAAGTTACAGGGGCACCAGCAACAGATATTGATGGATGATTTGCTTTTTACAGGCTATATGCCAAAAAACCCCAAAACTATAAGGTGGCAACATTGGGAGATTGAGCACCTCCCATGTCAGTGTTATGTTTGGGTGGGTTTAGGGTGGTGGGTCACTACCTGCTGGGATCGGGTGTTGGGGGTCTGCTGGACTCCAGAGAAATGGCAATTGTTTATTATGCAAGGGATCAGGATGAGGGGGACTACAGGGCACCCGAATAATTATATTTTATTATACAGGGGATCGGGATGGGGGGATGACTAGACACCAGGGAATGTTTATACTTTCTTATATAGGTGATCAGGATGGCAGGATTACTGGACACCAGGGAATGCTTATACAAACAAATTGATTTTGCCACTGATGATCAGCACGGTGACAGAAAAGTGATTCAAAGTACTAGAAATTGACAGATCAGTGCATGAGTTACCCTACTGACAGAGTTAACATTCAGCTTTTTCTGAAAACAGTCGACTACTAGTTTAACACTACTTGGATGATGGCAAGTACCAGCATCGTAAAGAACAAAACTGAACACAGTAAACATGAAAAATATCTGAGTGTCTGAAACTAGTATAATAATATTAAAATGAGATTCATTATGTGAAATGGTACTATAAAAGGGAATAAAGGTAAATATTGAGCAGCCCTTCAAGGCTGACAGTGACAGACCTCTGACGATAAAAGCTAATCAGCATCCAGGGAGTACTTCTCCATCACCTGTAATAAAAAAAATAGTTATGTCCCATTATGGCACTATGAGGATATAGAAATTGTTGCAGACCACCATATCACACAGGATAATACAGTGTCATCATGCACATACATGGATTCTGCACTCAAGCCATCACATGCAAAAGAAAAGTATATAATAAAGACATAACATGCAAGTATGCCTTGTAGATGTACTGTTTACATACTGAGACACACAGTTGTGAAATATCATCATATTGAACTTCATGTGAACAGAAGGTGGCACTAAGTAAAGCAACGTGTTTTGCTCTTGTTGGAGCTCATCAGTGTGGTGGGATCTATGATGCCAGTTCAACAACTTTTTTGTTGACCAACATTACAGTGATGGATTTATGTTGACCGCAAGTTGTGGTTGACATAAATCCCACAGGAGAACCATGTCTTTTTCTACCAGGGGGCTTTTCCCCCAACCCCCCATGTAGCGGGATCTGCCCCCCACACTCCCTGAACTTAAGGATTATCAACTCTGAGATGGAGTTGATTAAAGAGAGGGTGCAGGACCGGGGGAAAGAGTGCTGGAGTCCCGGGTGGACTATTACAATGAACTGTCGATATTATGAGCATCGACGTGCCCACTGTAATAGTTTTGCTGAATGGAGGGCATACCAGTGTGGTGCAGGCATATAACCAGCAGTGAACCACATGGCAGTCACATCAAACCATGGACATATATGTCAGGAAAACATGGATAGTTAAACAAAAAAGATACATAGTAAGAGGTACAACATAAATAACATGTACATATACAAACACTTATATACATTGTATGTTGATGGACCATGATGGGTTTTACATATCTCTCACTGCTGGGTGTCTATCATGCAACAGTGCTGTCTACTGATGAGATCTCATCACAGCTTGTGACACCAAAAAATCTGCTTCCAACTACAGGTGGAGGGATGGTTCAATGGATGGGGGAAAACCAAGGATGACATGGGATGCTGTAATCATGCATGGAGGAAGAGGATCACAAAATATTGCTCTAACACCATTTTTATCAGCAAATATTGTGTTGTGGGATTATGCACCATATATACTTGCTTATAAATCAGATTTTTTGGCTCTTAATTTAGTTTGTAAAACCATCACCTGACTTATAACAGAGACATACCAGATGCTGAAATGGTAACTGATACTACTGATTTTGTGCTTTTGCTGCCAGTGATGCCAGAAATAATCGCAGTTAACACCTTCTCATTTGTACCTGAACAGCACCTCAGTAGTGGCCCGAGTAATGATTAGCACCCCATCAAAACTGCCATGCCCTCAGCTCTGTGCACTGTATTCTACTCAATGAATCAGTTAGGGCCAATTAAGGAACTAACCATGAGCTGATGTATTTAAATGTAGTTTCCAGCATCATTTTACTGTGCAGCCCTTTTTGTGAAAATGCAGTGTCTGAAAAAGAAGCAGTGCGCATGTGAGGTGGATTTTAAGTTAAAGGTTGTCTGCTTTGTCGAAGCCAATTCTAATGCTGCTGCTGCTGAGAGGGAGTTTAACATAGCTTTACTAATAGTGGTGCTGTTTTAAATTTCATTTTTTAAAATAATGAGCTGCTTACTTAAATGCTTACTGAAACATGTCTTACTACTGTGGAGCTGTTTTTAAATAATGTGCTGCTGCTTAATGCTTATTAACTTACTGATACGTTACTGTTTTTTACTGGATCCATTATATTACTAGAAACTTTTTTTCATTTTCTCATTCATATATCTATTGTTTATTTGGTTGCACAGCATGCAGTGAAAGTGCGTACCTGACTTATAACAGGTCAATCACTGAGGTAGCAATTGGCGGGGCACAAGTCGGTGCCCCGACTTATAGGTGGAATGATTTATAAGTGAATATATACAGTACATCACATACTGATGCAGGCATTGTCACAACCCACCTGTCACTTCTAGAACATCATCGCTATGAGATACAGTTGGTGCTCACATAGTATTTGTTGGACTGGACATGTGCGCACTGAGAATCTAATAGTGAGCAACAGAAGATGTCACAGGAGGGGCGTGAAACTCACCAGATTGTGAAGCAACACATGGTGACAGACATAATGAAAAGTGGGGGGGGGATAGTGAAAGGCTGATGTTCATGGTTCGGTATGCCTGAATGTGTGACCTCTGCATAGTCAGTATTCAACACTGTATTTCTTGGCAGTCATGGTTGTACGAGGGTAATGCTGAGTAAAGGGATACAGCACATTATAATAAGCATCTCTCGGCTACTTCCCACTTTCTAAAAGCACCTGCAGATTTCCTCTTCTTCACTGGAATGTCATGCACATATTCATCGGCTGTAGATTTGGCTTAAAGGTCAGTATCAGCACACATGTGGCTATTTATAGCCCACACTACATCAGGTAATAAATGTAAATCATGTGCAAGGGTCATTCTATACACTGCCAAATTAGTGAGATCAAAACAGAACTCTAAAAAAGGAGCGGGACAAAAACACTTGTATTGTTAGCACCCAACCAGTCTGCACATTTGGTTCTGAAAAAAATATCCCACAGCAGTCTATAAAGGTGATCCTTTGGAAAGGTGAACAATGAAAATCTAAATTTTGTGGTGTAAACACAATTTGCATGAATAGGCATCTTTACAGTGGTGAATGGGGCTAGACAGCTAGAAAATACAGCCACAGAATGGCTGCCAACAATGAAAAATGAGTGACCAAATGAAATGTGGTGTACAGTTGCAAGTGCTATGAATAATAGTGTCAACAAACAATGTATGGGATCACAGTTGCAGGGTGGCCTGTGAAAACAGTTAAGTTAAAAACAGCTAAGTCAAAACAGGGAAGTCAAAACAGCTAAGTCAAATAGAGCAAATGAAAATTGCCATCCTCCCTGAGGTGCGTCCCCCCTGGAGTTGGCATATATAAGAAGAGGGGTGCTGGGAGCCCCCCGCAAAAAAACAAAACTTGGTGTATTTGACTGAGAGGTTTTGTATCAGCTGTTTTTGGGGGTCACTGTTTTTACTTAGCTGTTATCACTTGGCGCTACAGTGCAGTGGTAAGACACAAAACAGTAGACACTGTTGTGACTGGAAAGGACATGTACATTAAGTGTGATACTGCAAAAGAAGCAAGAGTGCACAGGGAAAAGTGTCTTTCAACTTGGAAGAAGGAACCACGCAATACATTTACCAGCTGGACAACAACACTATAATACAAAGGCAGCTTTTGACAGATACAGTACTGTACTGACAGTAGTACAGAAGCCTTTAATATGTAGAATCTCTCTGTACACAGAGTGACACTGATATATCAGGCAGGTATTGCTAATACAGGAAAAACTTTTTTATCAGTCTAATGATATGCAGGAAAAAGTCATACTTGACAGGCAAGAAAGAATATAGTACACAGAAACCACAATCAAGGTGCCCCTACGATGAAATCACATTCACTTGTCAGTAACAGCATGATTTACCTATACAGTGTCAGTAAAACTGAAGGCTTTCTATTTAATTTTATACCTATTATGCACTGATGCTACTAAGGGTACTGTAACTAAAGAAAATACACAGGCATCAAAACCATCAGGGTTGAAAGCAACCACGTAACCCCAAGTTGCCTTCATGGACACTGACAGAACTTAAAAGGCACAAATGAAGAACTCTTAGGGACTGAAGGATAGTGAACTGACAGAAACACTACCAATCATGATGTCACAAGCAAGCACAGCACACCACAGAAGAACATTAAAACCAATAACACTATATGCACTGTCAAAACTTGCGTATACAACTACATTGAATATAGTGACAATCTATTCAGATTCCTGCTCGAGCCAGAGCACACGCTGATAGATGTGTTGTGGAATTTGGAGCTGATGTCACTTCTACCCAACTCCCAGATTAACCTTTCACAGACAGCATGGAGAAGTTGCAGCAGATTAAACTTTTTTTTTTTAAGATTAGTGGCATAGAAAAACATCCACACTCCTTGCGATTCACCTCCGATGGACACAAGAAACCTCAAAGTAAGTTTGTTTTTTACTTAAATTCTCATCAAATTCCCTCTTTGTTAAAAATTAGATAACATTTGACCACCATGAAACATGCACTACAGTTTGTATACAATCACTGGGCAGACTAGGAGTGCATGTCCCTCACATTTTAATAGCATGATAGACTTTATACAACTGACCAATTCAAAACATTAGTAAAAGACATTTATATGTATCCATGAATACATCCTCCAGTGCTCTTTTAAAACCATCTCAGATTTGGCAGTAATTGGTTTCACATTTTTGGGACAGTGTATCCTGGGGTAATTTTGCCACAAGTGAAATTTTCTTTAGGTGTGTAGAGCCCTCTGTTTTTTATCCCTCTCATGGTATACTTATGGGCAAGGATTTGGGTGAATAGGACTTGATGTTCTGTTACAATCCCTTTGGCCATTTTGAACACCCTTAAGTCCACAAGTTTCTCACGTCTAGTTTGTAATATGTCCCAGTTCAGTTTGCACAGCATTTTACAGAGGTCTATGTTATGTGGGCATCTTAGCACGGACCTTGTCATTTTGTTGTAGGTGGAGCCTAGTTTATTCAGAAGCTGTCCGCTGGCATACTGGTTCAGTATAGTATGCTCCTACATTCCAACACTGAAAGCAGAACTTGGGAAGCTAAAGATTTTCTTGCCTTTTTTGGGAAGGCATCACCATTTCCATGCAAGGCTCCTAGTCTGCAAGCTACTTTCTTTACAATGTGTATTATATGTTTGTCAAAGCCCAGAGTCTCATCGACCAACACTTCTAAGTACTTATAACTCGTAATGGCATTTATAGTGGATCAAACAAATAGTTTAATGCTTGGTTGCTCACTTACTCTTGTGCTGTTTTTATGGAAAGACATTAACTGTGTCTTTATCTCACTCAGCACCATTTTGACATCTGTGAACCATTTTTGCAGTATGCCAAAATTGGCTTGGCACTTTTCTTCCATTTGGCCCAGAGCTGGAGCTTTTGCTATCAGACTTGTGTTGTTTGCATTCAGTTTTATTTTAGAGTTCTGCATGTGTCCCGGGAGCTCATTCGCATAAATGAGAAGTCGCAGTGGCCTTAATAGTGATCCCTGTGGCACTCCCTCATCAAGCATCCTGCTTATGGCAGTGTAATATTTATTGAAACCAGTTTCCTTCAGCTCAGCAAATAAGTGGTAACCATGAGTTGGTTTCCTCATCACCTCCCATTTTTCAAGTTTATGCAGCAGGATTTTGTGATCTATCATATAAAATGTCTTAAGAGGTCCATGTACAGAGGTCCCACAGACTCCCCAGCAACTAGTGCCTCCACTATATCACTGGTGAAGTCTGCAAGAACATTGGACATGGACTTACCTGATTTGAAATCTGACTGGTGATCTGTAAACAGATTATGTTATTCCAGATGTTTGCATCATTGACTGTAGATGATTCTTTCAAATACTTTCAACACAAATGACAGTAGTGATACTGGTCTGTAGTGTGATGGGTCATTTGTACCAACACCCTTATAAACTGGAATTGTTTCCACATATTTCTATACATCTAGAAAGACCACCCTGTTAGGGTCCTCTCAAAGAGCTTTGTTAATGGAAGGCACATGTGCTCTGCTGCCATTTTTAGAAATTAATCTTCAATTCTATCTAGTCCTACTGATTTGTTTGTGTTTCACTTGCTCAGTTCTCTTCTAACCTCTTTTTATTTCGCTAATCTGAAGTGAAAGCTGCCATTTTGGAATACTTCCCCACCCTTTTCTGGGTCCCTTTTTTCATCTCTCCCCTGCTAAGTTTACTTTCATCTTTATGTCTGGCAGGATACAAAAGTATTGATTCAGGATGCCTGCCATTGAAACATAGAAACATAGAAACATAGACTTTGATGGCAGATAAGGACCGCCAGGCCCATCTAGTCTGCCCATTTCCCTACCTACAGGATAGGCCGCAAATCCTAGTTAACCAACAGCCTATTTCTTCCTACCCCCCACAAGAATTGCCTTATGTCTGTCCCATGCATTCTTGAATTCTCCCACAGTTTTAGACCCATAACCTCCTCAGGAAGGCTGTTCCATGCATCCACTACCCTCTCTGTGAAATAATACTTCCTCACATTGCCCCTGAACCGCCCTCCTTCTATCTTTAAATTGTGTCCCCTTGTTCTTGCAAGTCTCTTTTTCTGAAAGATGCTACCCTCTTGGACTTTGTTGATTCCACTGAACTACTTTAAAGTTTCTATCATGTCCCCCCTCTCCCTTCTTTCCTCAAGGGTATACATATTAAGCTCCTTTAGTCTCTCTTCATACGGCTTCTCTTGTAGACCCTGCACCATTTTAGTTGCCCTCCTCTGGACTGCCTTTATCCTGTCTATGTCCTTGCGGAGATGGGGTCTCCAGAACTGGACACAGTACTCCAGATGGGGTCTCACCAACTGTCTGTACAGAGGGATAACAACTTCCTGTTTTCTGCTGATGATGCCTCTCCCTATACATCCCAGTATACCCCAGCCATCCCTACTGCCTTCTCACATTGCTTGCTAATTAGGTCATCTGATATGATTACCCCCAGGTCCCTTTCCTTTTTGTTGTTGTTACTACCTCCCACCCATTGTGTATTCTTCCCCTGGGTTCTTGTTTCCTAGGTGCATTATTTTGTACTTCTTTGCATTGAATCCTAGCTGCCATACTTCTGACCATTCCTCCAACCTTGCCAAGTCCCTTCTCATCCTTTCCATGCCTCCTTGTGTATCAACCCTGTTGCAGATCTTTGTGTCATCTGCAAAAGGCATACTTTTCCTTCCAGTCCCTCTGCAATGTCACTGATGAAGACATTAAAAAGGACTGGACCCAATACTGAACCCCTGCGGTACCCCACTAGTAACCCCCCTTTCTTCAGAGTGGGACTCCATTTACAATTACCTTCTGTACCCTGTTGTCCAGTCAATGTTTTACCCAGGCTACCACCCTGGGTCCCACTCCCAGGCTGGTTAATTTGACTATTAATCTGTTGTGTGGGACTGTGTCAAATGCCTTGCTAAAGTCTAGGTAGGCCATGTCCACAGCCCCTCCCTGGTCTACTACTTTGGTCACCCAGTCAAAGAAATCTATTAGACTCATCTGACATGACCTTCCCACTGTGAACCCATGCTGCCTTGGGTCCTGTGCTCCACTGGCCTCTAGGTACTCAACTATTCTTTCCTTCAGAAGTGACTCCATCACTTTCCCTACCACAGAGGTCAGACTGACAGGTCTGTAGTTTCCTGCCTCTGTCTTGGTCCCACTTTTGTGAAGGGGAATCACATCTGCCTTCCTCCAGTCCTCGGGTACCACACCATCCTCCCATGATTTATTAAAAAGAGTAGCCAGTGGTTTCACTAGTTCCTCCCTTAATTCTTTTAGAATTCTGGGGTGAATTCCATCAGGACCCATTGCTTTGTCCACCTTCAGTTTTAGGAGTTCTTGCAGAACCCTTTCTTCTGTGAAAGGACTGGGATCGACCCCCCTATCACGAGTGCTTCTGTTAATTGGATTAGGCACTTCCCCCTGCTCTTTTGTGAATACTGAGCAGAAATATTAGTTCAGTATTCCTGCTTTTTCACTGTCCCCCTCTGCCCACCCACCGTTCATTCTATTCAGCCTCACTATCCCTCCCTTTGTCTTTCTACGCTCGCTGATGTACCTATAAAGGTTTATCCCCTTCTTAACTGAGTTGGCTATCTTTTCCTCAGTTTGGGCCTTTGCTATTCTGGCTTCCCTGCCTGCTTCCTTCTGCCTTAACTGGTACAGCTCTCTGTCCTGCTCCTTCTGTGTTTCCTTATACTTCCGGAATGCTATCTTTTTCTTCCTGACTTTCACAGCCACCTCTTTTGAGAACCATAGTGGCTTTTTCTTTTGTTTTGCTTTGTTTATTTGCTTCACACAAAGGCTTGTTGCCTCTGTGATGGCAGTTTTGATAATTCCTCATTGTTGCTCCACACCTCCTTCTAGCCTGTTTGCTAGTGCTTTTCTGAGGCACTCTCCCATCTTGCCAAAGTCAGCCCTCCTAAAGTCCAGTACCCTCCACTTTTGTATGGCTTGACTCTGTAGCTGAGTTCACGTGAACCACACTGTTTGATGGTCACTTGTCCCCAGATGGCAACCCACTTCTAGATCTGAGATCCTCTCACTGCCCCGTTTGAGAGAAGAGGTCTAAGATTTCTCCCTCACGAGTGGGTTCTGAAACTAGCTGTCTAATGCCTGCCACCTGTAGGGCATCAAGAATGGCCCTGCTCTTGGATGTGGCTGCAGCAAATGTGCTCCAGTTAACATCTGGCATATTCAGGTCTCCCATCAATAGTATCTCCCCTTTCTCTGCCATTCTAAGAATGCCTTCTATCATATCCTTGTCCATTCCCTCCCCCTGACATGGGGGTCTGTACACAACCCATGTGCGGATTGTGGTGCCCTTTCCAGTCTCCAAGGTGACCCACAGTGCCTCCTCTCCTCCCTGTTTACTCTTTTGTTCAGTTGCTTTTATCCCTTCCTTTACATAGAGCTACTCCTCCCCTCTTCTCCCTGCCTGTCTCTCCTGTAGGTTATGTACCCTGGTATGTTAACATCCCAGTCATGGTTCTCTGTGTACCATGTTTCCGTGACTGCTACGATATCCAGGCATCCCTTTTCCATTAAGGCCATCAGCTCAGGGAGCTTGTAGCCCAGACTACGGGCATTGGTACTCATTACCCTACATTTCCTGATGGCCTTACTCCCTTTTGCCCCAATCCCTGTCCTTCTTGCCTTTGTCACTTTCTCCATTTACCCCTGCCCTTCTCCCTATCGACACCTCTATGTTGGTGTTTGCCGCACTTACTACTGTGATTATTTGGGGGGGGCTTGGATTTGCCTGCTCCTTTCCAGTGCCTCCCCCCTTGGCTGGTTTAAAAGCTTGCCAATGAAGCATTTAAACCTATCACCTAGGATCCTGGTTCCTCCCAGACAGATGCAGCCCATCATGCCAGTATAGGCTTGCATCACTCAGGTGGACCCCAGTCCCCAATGAAGCCAAATCCTGAGCTCCCACCAGTTTTCCAACCACTGATTGAATCCCATGAGTGCGGAACACCCTAGCCTCTCCTATGCCATAGATGGGTAGCACCTCCGAGAAGGTTACCGTGTGTGCTACTTGACTAAGGTCCTCCCCAATTCCACAAACTCTTCCTGCACTCTCTAATCCCTTTCTTAGCCAGGTCATTTGTCCCTAGGTGGATAATGACATCCAGCTCCTCCCCTGTGCAGCTGCTCAGCGGCAATCCTGAGGTTCGCTCCCTGTCCCTCAAGCCATGGCACCAGGCAGGCACCTTACCTTCCTCCTCTCCCTTCCTCCCCAGTTCTACCTTCCTAACAATGGAGTCCCCCACCAGAAGTTGTTTCCTTCCCTGCAGGGTCCCCTGCCACCCTCCTGTGGGTCTCCTTTGTGGAGGTTCCCAGCATTCTCCTTGGTCTCCACTGTGGGTGCCTCCATAGAGGAACCACACTTTGCCAGAATGGCATAGGAGTTGTGGAGAGGTACAACTGGAGGGATGCACCTCTGTTCCACCACCCTCACCCTCCCTGAGCCCACTGTGGTCCAACCGCTCCTCTTTCTTGGCAACCTCTGAGGCAACGGCAGTGGCACTGGTGGTCCCTGGATGGAAGAGGAGGTCCCACAAATCCTTGTCTCTGGGTCTTGGTTTGTCCTGCCAGATTCTGTGAATTACTCCCAATTTCTGGCAGCCTTATGACCCTTGAAGCTTTTAATCATTCTCCAATAGTCTGATGGGGTGTGGTTTGCTCAGTTTTGTTTTTGAAGTGTCTTGCTTTCACTCACTTTATTATTTTTTACAATAGTTTCTCAGTTTTTTTAAACCTTTCCCAGGCTTCACCATTTAAACCATTTACAATTGTGTTGATGTTTTCCAAGCTCTCTCTTTTATTTTTATTTGTTTCTTAATCATTTCTGTCACTTATGGTATGTGTTGTTTTTATTCTTGTATTCTTTATTGGGGCATATTAGTCACATATTTTATCAAATGTCTGGGTGAAGTTCTTCATGGACATGTTAGTGTCTAGGATCAAATCTAACCTGCCCCCCAAAAAAATAAACCTCTTTCATTAGATGTGACATTGTTGACACAAACATTTTTAAAACATCTCACTGTAAAACAGATGGGTTGAATTTTTGGCCACAGCTAGGATTACTAGGATGTTCGGGACATAAGGGGTACTTGTGGCCCATTGAGAATGTCCTCCACATTAGTGAGTGCATAGAACCAGAAGTCCTTTAGAATAATATAAGCTATCTAATGTTCTTTTAAATATGTCAGATATCTACCACAAAATGTGGTAATTTATTCCATGCTTTGAGGGTTCTAATGGTGTAAACATTTTCCTTCCTATTAGTTGTAATTTGTGGAATTTCAAGTTTTTTATTGTGGGATCTGAGATTAGATCTAGTATTACTAAATTTTAGCTCACAATCTGCCATTAGTTCTTGGGACTGTAACAATTTAAAAAGAAGCAGTAGGTCACCCCTTTCCTTCTAGCTTGAAGTGAGTGAAGGTCGGTTTCAGATAACCTTTCAGGATAGGATTTAATTTTTAACCTAGGGAAGATTTTAATGATAGACCTCTGGACTCCCTCAACTAAATTAATGTCTCTAACCAATGATGGTGACTATACTTGGGACCCATAATCCATAATTGGCCATACATAGGTTTTGTATATGAGAATGATGAGTTGTTGAGATTTACATGTAAAGGAGCATTTGATTCTAGTTACCTTACTTTTCGGTGATTTGATGCAATCCTACAGTGATCTGATAGAGTTAATTTATCATTTATGATTATTCTTAAGTCCTTTTCTTTGTTGGAACACCTTAAGATGGTTTGGTTTAGAATGTAAAAATATTTTTGATAATTCCTACCCAGATGTATCACTGCACATTTAGTGGTATTGAGAAGCATACCATTCAGTGTAGCCCAGTTTTCAGTTTTACCTAAGTCACTCACTAGTGACAGATGTTTACTAAGTGAGTCAACCTCTCCCTCCAATTTGGTATCATCTGCAAACTTGATGATCATATTGTCTATGTCATTATTCAAGTCTCTAATATAGATTTTAAACAGTATTGGCCCCAGAACTGAGCCCTGGGGCACACCACTAGTGACTCAGCCATCACTGGATAAGGCGTTATTTATGTGAACGCATTGTATTCTGTTTTCAAGCCAGTCATTATCCCAAGTAACCAGGGCCTTACTAATACCAAGATTTGATAGTTTCTTAATTAAAAGTTATAATGTGGTACAAAGCTTTTGAAAAGTCCAATAGAATGACATCAGAAGGTGTTCCATTATCCAGACTTTTACTAAAATGATTATAGAATACTAATAAGTGTGTGGTGCATGACCTTCTTTTTCTAAAACCATGCTGATTTGGGTCACCAAGGCCTAATTGCTCCATCAAGAGCTCAATTTGATTCTTAATTAAGTGCTCCATAACCTTGCAGCAATATGAGGTAAGGCTAATGAGCCTATCATTTTCTACATTCCCTCTATTTCCCATTTTATGGACTGGGACAACTATGGCCCTTCTCCAATCATCTGGTATGCTTCCTTCATTTAGGGATATATTGAATATTATCGATAGGAGATATGCAAAAACAGAGGCTGCATTCTTTAAAAGTTTGGAGTTAATGTTGTCAGGTCCAGGTCTAGATGAACTGTTAATTTTGGTTAGTTCAGTGTAAACCTCTTGAGGGGAGAAAGGAGGATCAGTCAAAGTTGTGATATCTTCTGGGTGGGTGGCATTTAGTTTGGGGGAAAACACTGAACAAACATATGTGTTGTGTTTATCTGTTACAGATATATCATTATCAAAAATGTCATTATTATGCTTTATAAGTCCCACCATTTTAATTGAGTTTCTACAGTTGGAGTTAATGTAAGAATACCGGAGTTTATTGTCCTTGGAATGTGCAATTTTAAACTCAATACCATATGTTGTCTTCCTTATAAGGTATTTTAACAATTTTTGTACTTGTAGATAAGCCTGTTTATTGTTTTCAGTTTTGTTTTTCTTGAAATTGGCATACTCCTTATGTTTGGCGCTAAGAGTTTTTTAACTTTGACGGTGAGCCAGTCAGGGACCCTGCCTTTATTATTATATTTCCTTTTTGTGGAGACACAGTCATTCTCAATTTCCATAAGTACATTTTTAAAAAATTTCTATACATTCTCAGTGGACTGGTTTTGTAACATAGCATCCCAATTAAGTTCAGAGAGTCACTGCTATATGGTGTAAAAATCAGCCTTGTAGTAATTTGTGACCATGATGTTATTTTGATTTTTTTGATGCTTCATGGTTAGTTGACATAATACTATATTATGGTCGCTATTGCCTAGTGGACCTATGGTGTTAGTAAATATTATCTCATTCTCCAAGTTAGTTAGGACTATGTCTAGTATGTTGTTGCCCCAGGTAGGTTTGTTTACTAATTGTTCAAGTCCATTATTAATACATGCTTCTGCTATGATTTTTCTTGTTCCATGTTACTTGAGTAGTTATTTTAAATATTCCAGTTTACACCAGGAAGATTGAAAACCTCCAAAGTAATAGCATCGCCAGCATTTGATACAGCTATTATTTCATGCAAAAGTAAAGCTTTTTCTATATTACATTGGTCATCATAGAAAAGTTCCATAGTGATGAGGCATGCCGCTCATTACTTAGGCGGTACCCTGGTACCCTGGTATGCCACTCATTACTGATGCAGTGGATGGTTTAATGCGGCATTGCAGAATGTGCTTAATGCAGTTCATCATTTGTTCACTAGATGGCAATTGCCGCTAATTGCCCAGTGATTGCTGTCCTCTAGTGTGATTCCACTTTTGTTTTAAACAAGTCCAGTGTTCCACCAGCGGATGGCGTTGTAAAACAAAAGTTCTTGAGTTGTCATGCATCCCACTCCTGAGAAGATCCAATATTTAATTAATAAAAAAAACACTGTCCCTGTTAGTGTAGCTGACCCCCTTCCTGATCCCCAATCCTGCTTTCCATATGCCCCAGTATTTAATTAAAGAGTTAGTGTTCTGTGCCTGTTTTGGTTGTGTATGTAAACATTCATCTGAGCTATATAAAATACAGTGGGTACTGACTGAGCCTTTATCCCGATCGCAACTTTTTTTTATTTGTTATCTTTATCTTAAAAACCCTGTTCCCATGATCCAGTTTTGTTTTTAAAACCCTGGTTGACAACTTTTGTGAGGGAAGGATCACCTGTGCTGATGCTCTATTACTGTTATACAGTAACTTACACTATGAGGTGGAGTTAGGGTGGGGGTGATTGGAAAAGAAAGTAGTGCAATTCCTCAGTCTGCTGCCTTATGTAGCCCCCCCACAGTAACCCACAGGGAACAACTGTAACAGCTGGACATAAAGTGGCAGACCTCCTGAAGCACTTGTCTAAAGGAAAATCTATATGCAGTAATGCAAAATATGTGAAGTGTATTGACAGCGGAAGTGTTATCAGAGCCCACTGTACACACAGTCTTATGTGTTGTTCCTCATTCAGACCTTCCTCCCTGAAAGGGCTGACTGAGGAACACCACATCACATTGTGTATGCAGCGGGCTCTGATAACGCCATCCCTGTCAATATACTTCACGTATTGACTGGAATAAATGCACTACAGCATTTTCTCAAGGAAGGCAAGTCTTGCTTCTTGCCTACATGTTGATGTGGGTTGAACTTTGCAAAACCAAGCAGTAACTCAGTTCTTTTACAAATTCAGAATGAATGAAGACATTGCAGGAAAAGGAAAGAAAATACAATGAGTTCAGTAGAGAGTGTATAAAATTATGACATATCATGTCATCATCTAAAATCAATATAAGGGCAACACTTTCTTGTGCTGCTATTCCATACTGAAACGTTAACAACTCTGCTCAGTTTAAAAAATGGAGGGTACAAGAAAACGGTGTTGATGCCACATATTGTGATTAAAAAAAACAACACTCTTTGCAACACCAATATTATAAAATTAAGTGACAGCATCAATAAAATTACTGGTGTTAGATAGTACACAATGAGGATCACAAAGGTAACACAATCACACCCCAACTCAAGGCAGGTCAGAGAAAAAAATGCAGACAGCACTTCAAATGAAGGTAGACACCTTTATTTCATTCAAAACAGTTAATGATGACAAAATATATGTGTTCATTACTAATTATCATGCTATAGATACAATATATGTCAGATAAGTTTACTGCAGTTTTACTACTCCGCAGACGGATTAGAAAAAAAAAATTGTCATTTCACCTTTAAGTGCTGCATCTAACTCCTTGAATAGTGGCTCATTTATAAATTGGTTCAATGTGTCCTTAATGTCATTGATGTCTCTGATGACATGAGTCAGTGTTAACAATTAACTGTACAAATGAATTTAGCTGCTTCCCATTTCCCATTCTGTTCCCCTTTGTTCTTTGCGGGTTGCCTCTGAAAAAGGGACTGTTTCGGTCTCAGTGGGCCCACCCGGTCACCAAAATTTAAATAAAATAAATAATTCCCCCTGTTCCTGTCTTTAAGGCACAAAACAATTTAGTGCACCTGTTCTGCCCATCGGATCTGTGTCTTAGCATTTCATTCAAAGGCAGACTAATAAATTGAATATTTTAATCAGGAGCAATTTGTTTCCAGATGTCTTTTTTGAACAAACTGATAGTTTAAGCCTCTGTAATCCATAATCAATCAGTCAGTTATGAGATTTTGTTGGAGGGATCACTCAGCCTGTGTCACTTTCTGACATCATTACTGTGAAACGTATTTTATAAAATAAATAAATAAATAACAGACACTGTGTTTTATATGTTGACATATTATTTATTCTCCAGCCCATAGGTGCTACAGAAGTGCCGGAGTGATAAGTGAAAGTGCTCCTCCTCTTACACCATGACCTCTTCGTGTTATAGCAAACATTTTGATGTGCCTGTAATACTAAGCACTGGTTAATGTATTATTTTTTTTACAAACACACAGAACTGTTGGTTTTGTTTCTCATTCTGTTCCTCCTTCCTTGTTCTTTGCATTCCATAATTCATGCTCTTTCTGTCTTCAAGGCACGAAACAATTCAGTGCACCCATTCTGCCCATCAGAGTCATGTCTTAGCATATCTTTCAAAGACAGATTAATAAACTCAATATTTTAATCAGCAACAGTAGGCTTTCAGATGTCTTTTTTGAATGATCTGATAGTTTAAGCCTCCAAAATCCATAATCATTCAGTCAGTCAGCTATTTTTTTTACAAATGCACACAACTCTCTGTTTTATTTCATATTCTATTCCCCCTTCCTTGTTCTTTGCATTCCATAATTCCCCCGTTCCTGTCTTTAAGGCACAAAACAATTCAGTGCAGTAGTACAATGCAATGGTGTCCCTTGCTTCAGCAGCCACTTCATAATCACTGTTACAAGCTTACAGGGTGCGCATTTCAAAGTATCCCCCTTCCCCAAATTGTGCTGTTGACAGAAGGCAGCTTCTTGACTGATTATGGGAAAGTGTAGGAAAATAAATCATGGAGCGATCACCAACATTGTAAAAACAAGATATCCAAATCTGCAAAAAGGGCACACATTTCTGCCAACAGGTACTACTTGTAATGGCTCCCAGGGTGCCCTGTTGTCTGCCTCTCCAGGGTGTGCCCATATTAAGCTATGTCTAATGCATGTTTCTGACTGTAGCACATTCTAAAAATGGTTCACCTTCAGGTATCCCAAGCTAGTACTGTGCAGAGAGATCTCATGCATGGAGGAAGCAGTTTAGAATTCAATGTTTTTACTTGCACTCAGGTGAAGACAGTATTTTAAGCTTACAGCAGAGGACATCTAATAACACAAGTGCACTCAGGGAACTGTTCATCCCAAAAGTGTCAAGAAAATAAGAGCATGTGGGATAATAAGAATATGCTGGAAGGGAAAATTAACATAAGAATCAGTTCAATAAAACCCTGGTACTCTAGGTTGCTTGCATGTATAATACATAAAAGGCACACCAGAGTTGACAGGAAGATGTGTTTGTCTCCTAGATGCCATTGAAATTATGAGATCTTTCTAACAAGGTAAAGTCCATACATTAAACAGATAGATACAGCATTTTAATTTACACAGGGACCTTCCAGTTTTGTGTAATTAGTTTCTTTGGGACCATCTGTTTTTTTTTTATTTAGCAGATTAGAAGGAAAAGTGACCCCCAGAATCAAATAGCACAAATGGTGTCTATTGCACACATTTGAAAGGCTGGGGGTGGGAGTGGGGGTCGCCATACTGGTAATGCAGTGATCATTTGCGGGTTTGAGTAGGCTACTGCTACTGCTATTCAGGGGAGAGACAAGGAAGACTGCAGTAGTAGTCAACAGTGCCCAAGACCTGCCACTTCCCCATGCACATTACCTGTAGCTGGTTACTGTGATTTAAAGGGGTTCATTGAACAATGGACTTGATCTGATTACACTAAGTAGTACAGTTCATTGGTGCTATAGCCAAAACCTCTGTAAAGCATCCACGCTTGTTACTTACGACCTCTGTGCCTCCAAGCATTGATCTATGATGATGCAAGTATGCATTCATGTAAGGGGGTTAAAAATAAATTTGTTATTTCAAAATTAAATGTAAAACAATCACAGTCATTTACATGCTGCCAAATCAAAATACCATCCATATCCTGTCTTTGTTAAAAAAAATAAATACTTTGAACAGGAGCAAGTTATTGACCATTGTACAGTAGAGTGTAATTGCAGAATGGCTTGTGCTCTTCATCATTCTGTTCAGTGTGAATGAAAGCATGAATGAAAAGATCTCCTCCTATAGTAGTAACATCTGACTGGCCAACAGTCAGCCAATCAGGTGTTACTACTATAGGAAGACGTGTTTTCATTCGCACTTGCCAAAATGAAGAAGAGTGCAAACTGCTCCCCCTTGGAATCTGCTATTGATAATAGTATTAATACAATCACTCAAATAAATAAATAACAAAGTACTAGTCAACATATATATATATTTTTTTACCCTGCCAGCCAGCTGCTGATGCTGACATTAACAAAGTCACAGACAAAAAAATATCTGCAGAATTAATTTGTATGTTGGTACCACCGACCATTTTATTATTGTAGATGTATATTATTTTAAAGCAGTCATGTTGCAATTTGTGAATCAACAGTTTCCCAGTCCACATAAAGAAATACAGCTACTGGTGATGCCTCTCCCTATGCATCCCAGCATCCCTGCAGCCCTCCTTACTGCTTTCTCACATTGCTTGCCTACCTTTAGGTCATCTGATATGACTAATCTAAGATCCCTTTCCAATTTTGCTGTTAGTACCTCCCCACCCCACCTGCATTGTATACTCTTCCCCTGGGTTTTTGTTTCCCAGGAGCATTACTTTGCACTTCTTTGCATTGAATTTAAGCTTAAGAAGTGTGTAATTAAGTGGAGGGAGAAATGATTGAGTTTTATTCTTCTACCTCTAAGCAGAATAGTTTTTAATTTTTTAGGGAGCCACAAGGAAGGACTAAAAATTTGGGGACCCCACACCCTCTGCTGTGACAACAGGAGTATGGTGGGAGAGGTGGGTTTAGGAACTCCAAGTAGTGATTAACTGGTCCACTGCCTGGCTCTTTTGTCTTGAGATTCCTGACTTCACACCCTCCACTCCAGTCACTCTGTGCCCCTCCCCCATCCTGCTCACAGCAGACAATAGACTTGACTCATTCCCTTCCCCCAAGGTTTGCAGCATAAGGCCCTGTCCACACTACATTCAAAAAAGTTGTAACAATTTCAAACCATTACAGATTGCAAATGTTACAGTGTGTCCACACTGCCAGAGAACAGTCATGATAACGGTTTGAAAACCTTACAGTCCATCCACACTGATGTGTGTAGAGTGTGTGGACCCAACCCAGTAATAGTAGAGCACATCCCATGGTGCACTTGGGGCACTTGGTGATGACAGCTGTGATGAGAGACACCGTCCCACAGGCCCATGCAGCTGTCAGTGTACACAAAGCATGCTAGAACATGGCATGGTGCCCAACAGCAATGTGTGCCCTGTGGCAGTTGTTATGCAGTTGAAGGTGAGGAACAGAAGGCAGAGGAGGGCTGCATCCTGACATGTAGCATGCAGGTGTGCCATGATGCACCTACGTGAACTGAGAACTGCATCCCTGCTGCATGCCACAGTCAGGTATGTGGTGCACCACTAGTACATGCCAATCCATGTACAGCTGCTACCCTCTGGATGCATGCTGCATGATGCCAGCACACGCAATACAGCCATGTAGCACACACACTTCCACCAGTGCCCCATGTTATCACAAGCCCCACAGTGCCCCTACATAGCAATGTGAGCATGCATGTATACTGCCCAAGTATAAAGAGCAACACAATATGGCATCACATGACTGTCTTTATTCTGATGCTGCCATGGCTGCTGGTGGCTGTATCACATGAAAAACAAAGTTAGACAACAGCATGGTCATGCAGCAGACTTTGTGCATTACTGCGGTACTCCAATAACCCAATAAACAGACATTGTCCTGCATCAAAACTCCATGCAGTACTGTATCCCAATACTTATGGAACACTGGAAAGGCAATGTAAACAGTTCAATAGTGCAATGGTACACCACAAAGGAAAAAAAAACATCAGTACTGCATCATTGGCATCTGTAGTGCTGTGGGGCATTATGGCTGTGCATTCTGCATCCATAGGTTGTGCTGTGAACAACTGAGATAAGCTGCTAACATCTCTTGTATACCACCATACAGATCGGCAGCAGTAGGTCATGGATGGCAGTGTCCGAGACAAAAGAAAGAGACTGTGGGGCAGTAAAACCACCCCATAACCCTCCTAAGCCAGTGGGCAGAAACCAGTGGACGTCTGGACAGCCACAGGACAAAGAGAGTGTCATGTGAACATGATTGTCAGTACACAATGCTATACTACAATGTGAGAATCAGTGAACATCAATACAGAACCATACTCCCGTAGCACCCTCTGTGTTGTCATTCGTCATGTTTGGGCTACTGTTTCCATGACCCATTACAACATATCACAGTAACATTCACAAGTTGTGCTAGAAATCAGTCATTAGTGTGGTACTCATGTGTCATAACCCAAAACAATGTAAATCAACTTGTCAGTATCAAAGGAGAAACGCGTGCCACCAGGAGCACATAGTACTGTGGCATCTCAAACTAAGTACTGATATCCCTGGGGTATCACCAGTGGTGGTACCATATGAAGTAAGAAACACAACAATGTACATAGAAAACAATACAGTGGGGAACAGGCACTATCAGAAAGACAACATGTATGGGGGTCTGTTGTCTGCCTGACACGGATACACCATGGTCCCTCAACCGATAGCAGGTTGACCTCACAGCCTGTGATATACCAAAATGGGGTACATACGTAACATAAAGGCATGGCAACACTGGGTGTCACATGTTTTGACCAGCGGAACACACATATCAGCAGATGTCTGTAGACATCATATGGCATCACAGTGTGGTCCACTGAAACTCGTTGCTGTACAGGTCCTGTGTGAAGCTCGTCATGCCTGTTGTGGGGGCCATTGGTGTAACACACTGCTGGTCTGTGGCACCATATGCCAGGGGATGTAGAGAGGTGTGCAGACCAGCAAAGGCAGTTGAGGGGAACTGCTGGTCCATGCCACCACCATATGGTGTTGCCTGAGATGAGGATGGCAGGGTGGCAGAGGAAGTAGTGCCACCTGTGAACACACCTCCCTGTTGAGGGGTCGCACACCTGTGGGATGCAAGCATGGCTGGGTGTTGCATACTGGAGGCAGCTGGCAGTGGCATTCTACCTGCTTGCCTGCCATCCAGAGTGGAATGCCGGAACATGGCACTGGTGGAAATGCCAGTAGGATTCCCCATGGCTATGGGCATGGTGGGTAACCCAAAGGTGTTGGGCATTCTGGGAAACAATGTGACAGAGGTGGAAGCAGTTGTGTCCGTCCCACTTGCATTGGTATGTGGCAGGGTGGTAGTATCCATACAGTGTGGTGCGGCAGTTGGGGGTGACTGCTGGAATTGCATGGATAGCAACTGACACATCTGTGTAAAGAATTGTTGGGTCTGTTCTGCCTCCTGCTTCCTGAACTGCTCTTCCTATGCCCTCTCCTATCTTGCCTGCTCCCTCTCCAACCACAACAGCTCCTTATGGTGCTCCTGCAGCATTTTATGTGTTGGTTCTAGCACAGCCCCCAGTAATTCTGCCATTCTTGTTGTTTTCATTTTCTTCTTCTGGAGGTTTACCAGTGGTTCCTGTTCACTTTGCTGCTTCACAGGTCTGCCTCGTCCAGCATTGGAGGATTTACTTGAGGATCCTGGTGTCTCATCCTGCGCAGCTAATAACACTGAGGATGTCTCCACTGTGTCAGTGTCCACAGATGTGCCTTCACCTGGGTCTTGCTCTGTAACAGCAGAACACACCTATCACTACTGTGCACTTGCATACACCTCACTCACACACCCCACTTCCTACCCCATCCCCACACCTATTTCCCTCCCAACAGTAGACCTACATACACTGCAGTGGCCACCGGCAGCTTGTAATGCCATGAGTCACATCCACAACTGCTATTCACACATGCACCCCAGCACATCACTGCTACCACCTATTGCTGTTCTACACCAATCATCATTCACCACCTGCTCAGGCAACCCCTCCACCAGCATGCCATGACGTGCCCCCCCCAGATCACATCCTACACACTGTTGCAGTGCACAGTGCATGTACCTGTGTCAGGGTTCTCCTGTTGATCACCGTCATCACCATCTTCCCCCTGTGGTTGGCACAGATCCCCAGTGTCATCACCATCATCCTCCAACTCCAGTTGGGGGCTGTCTACTTGGGAGCTCTCTAGGACAAAATGTGGTTCTGAGGTGGGTCATGTACCAAGTATGTTGTCTAACTGGTTGTAAAAGGGGCACACCACATGTGCACCCACTGAGCGTCGGTTGCTGTCCTTGGTTTTGTGGTAATGCACCTTCATTTGCTTGATTTTATCATGGCACTACTTTGCTGCCCTCTCCACACCATTCTCAAAAGATAGTCCAATATCTTTTGGTACACCTTTGTGTTTCGCCTGGCACTGGCTAGCTCTGCCTGCACCAACTCCTGTGAGTAGAACTCCACCAACAGTTTAGTGGCCTTGTCTGTCCAGGTGGCACCACAGTCAGTCATTGTTCTTGCTAGCACAAGACACGGGGTATGTGGTGGCATACTGCTGTTCTTGGGAGACAGGTTCACTACAAAGTGGAGCAGGGGTGGTGTGTTCTAACACTTATGTTTCTGAGGGCACATCTGACACCTGGGCATGTGCTTTCCACAACAGTTGTCACACTGATGTTGGTGGGATACGTCCCACCACTGGCACACAGGGCTGTGATGGCAATTGGTCACCTGCCTGTAGCTCTTGCAGTCCTTTAGCCCTACAGCACTGATCCACTGTTCACCTTGGGCACAATCACAACACTGCTGTTCATGTAGTGCTGCTGCAGGCTGCAGACAGCCCCTTCAATACTGCCGTCAGTGTGCCCCACTGCTCCACTTTCCACTTTTTTGCCACAAGTCTTTATGCAGTGCTGCACAAGCACTCAGGAATTCATTGTCTTTCTTTTGTACTGGCACTGCTCCGCTGGTAGATGTTTGCCACTATATAAGTGTCCAGTTCACTTGCGATCCATGCTGCCCTCTGTTTACTTCCTGGTTTGCTCCAACCTCCCAGCTTGCATTACATCATGCAATGCATGTTGGTCTAGTGGGAGACTGGAGGCTACATGGTGGGAGCATTTAGATGCATGCTGATAACGTTACAGGATGGCAACCGTTGCAGTAACCATTGTTGAAACCACCTCACAACAGGTTTCTGTAATGGTTACTAAAATTCCTTCTGTAACATTACCAGTGTAGACACAAACCATTGCAGTAATAGTTTGGACCCTCTGTAGCATTACAGAGGTTTTTTTTTTGGTGTAGTGTGGACAGGGCATTAGTGTTAGGCCCTGTCCACACTACACTTGAAAAAGCTCTAACGGTTCCAAACCATTACAGACTGTAAACGTTACAGTGTGTCCACACTGCAAGTGAACAGTGTAGATAATGGTTCAAAAGCATTACAGCCTGTCCACATTGTGTGCAATAGTGAGTGTGGTCCCAACCCCATAATAGTGGAGCACATCCTATGGTGCACCCGGCGATGACAGCTGCGATGAGAGATGCCCCCGCACATGTCATATGGAGCAGTATTCAGTTGTCACAGTTATAATAGGTAACAATCCTCATCTCACTGTTGTGGGACACACCTATGGCGCGACGTGACAGAGAGAAGGGTCGAGGGAGGGGGAGGTCTATATGCTGAAATCAGGGAGGTACCCCAGTGGGGGGGGGACATGGCATCATGTCAGCCAGTATTAGGGCACCAGGGCACAACAGACATTCATGTACTGCAGCCTGTACTGTACGTATGGCTGATGGCAGCCCCTCTATTACTGCCATCAGTGTTCCCCACTGCCCCACTGTACACAGTGCCAGATGTCTATTGTCCACAACAGCAGTGCTCCATGATGCACACAGGGGCCAACAACTGTATGTGTGCACTACTGGCACCATTCTGCAGGTGGTATGGATGCCACAGCACACATGGGTGCTTACAGGCACTGCCACCATGGAAGTATAGGTATTGTAGGTAGTATCTCATAATCCTATGGCTGCCACAGAACGTCATCGAGCTCTCTGGCACTGCCATTCTAGTTCTGTGTGTATGACACATGTGCCTCAATGGGGGGCATTGCCATTCTAAGGGTCCTGTTGAGTTCCATGTCCAGTGGGCTGCTGACTGATGCATCCTGTGTTTGCTTCAGCCGGACATGCAACATTCTGCCAGTGACAGTGAAAAGTCACATCTGTGAGACTCTGGTATATTAGGACCACAGTAATTTTGCTAGGCAAACATTCAAACATATCATTGTCCACTGATCCAGAGGACCATAAATGTGTAGCTCCCCTTGTAGGTAGGCTTTACAACAGCTTTACTCGTAATATATATCTGTCATCAGCAAGAGAAACTCATTAAAGAAACATATCAGTATTCCTAATGCCAGTCTGCATGTGACTTCACAGATCTTGGGGAAGACGATTTCAGAATGGTTGATTATCATTCTGTGGGGATGTTCCGGATTGCAATCAGCCATCCCTCTAGTGGTCACCATAGTCTCCAGACTTGCGGAACTGTACAAGTTCACGTACCTTACATGAAGATGGAACAGGCCAAGTTCCGTATATGACTTGATGTTACTACACCGATATTGTCTCTGCTGATATATCACATCGGTTGCAGGATTATGCTGTAACATCAGTGCGAGTCACCATAACATTGTACATGCAATGCAAGGATATGTCAAGCAGTGCAGCACAGTCTAGCAATAATGAACAACAACTGTAACACAACACACATACTTGGGGCACAGACATCCTAGGTCAGGTTAGCATACTACAAACTAGAGGTTTCAGCCGTTCCTCCAGTCATGTTGTACAGTGTTTGCTTTCATCACTTCTCATCTTTAGTCAGACTGCAGTGACTGACCCTAGCTGGCTACAGCTGCTATAGTCGTATTTGCAGCACTGCTTGCCATAGAAGCGTTTACCTTGTGTCTAGTGACACACTCGCCTGGGGTAGAACGCATGTACAGGACAGGTGGCGGTTTACAGCCTCGCCTACAGGGGACATTTCTCAGTGCTGCAATGCATGCAGGTATCATGGAGGACTGGAAGCTACATGGTGGAGCGTTTACATGCACACCAGTAACGTTACTGTTCTGCAGCCGTTACAGGAACCGTTGTAGAAACCACCTCCCAACAGGTTTCCGTAATGGTTGCTAAATCACCTCCTGTAAAGTTACAGGTATAAACGCGACCTGTTACAGTAACGTTTTACACCCTCTGTAACGTTACAGAGGCATAGTGTGGACAGGGCCTTAATCATTATAGCTCAGTAGCCTTTCAAAGTGTGAGTGAGGGCTGTTAACAGCTTCTCTTTAGCACTTTAAAACATTGCATTTATTAATTGTGCATTGCAACTTTCTGTCTAAAAATGTTTCAGAGTTTTAAGCCTCAAAGAGCAACATGTGCAACAATGTGTTACCTTGCTGTGCCTTAAACTGCAAGGTAAAAAATATCACAGGAATGCAACTCACTCTAACTTACTGCATTTTGATTACTGTAGGTGATTATCAATGCAGGTTACCAAGAATCCAGCTGTAAGAGCCAGAGAGCCAGAGCAGGCCAGTTAATTAATCACTACTAGGAGTTCCTAAAACCACCTCTCTCCTATATTCCTATCGTCACTGCAGAGGTGGTGGGGTCCCTAATTTGCACCCTTCCTTGTGGCTCCCAAATGAACTATAAACCATTCTGGTTTAATGCTAAAGAAGACAAAGCAAAGATTTTCCCCTCCTCATAATTACACACTTCATTGTAATGTAGGGCACAGCATCACTATATACTTCATTATAAAAGATCCATTTTTCTTTTGCTGCCATAGACATCATAATTTGTTAGTGACAAGTTTTGATTTCTCATGATTATTAGAGCTTGACCTGTTCAGACCTGTAGATCTGAGCCAACTGTATTTTTAATAATGGTACTGTTAAAATCAGTATGCCAACTCCTAGCAGCTACAGTGGAGAGTGAGCTGAAAAGTGTTTGCAATTTGTAACTGTGAAATTCTCAACAATCAGGCTGCTACTGCAACTTCATTGTGTACTCCTATGTTTTTCAGAAATACAGAATGCACTGTCTACATTGGACCTTCCAAACTGAATGTGCAGATTGCCCCCCCCCCCCACGTCCTCCTCCGCACAGACATTGAACTGTCACTCAGATTGCTTTTAAGTGTTTCTTACCTCTGAGAATTGCACTCAGGATTCTCAGGTGTGTTTTGTGATTTAAAAAAAGAAAAAACATCCTTAATCCTTTGCTTCAGGTTTCACTCCATAGCCCATTATGCTGTGCCTGTCTTGGCTTTGGTGCAGCTTCACTGAACGCTGCTTTGATTCTACAGTACAGTACATGTCACCCCATTGTCAGCATCCTATACAGACTAATTGTTGATGTGTCAAGGACTGATATATCAGTCCTGTGCAATACATGCTATTTACTGTATTTTGGCAGTACAATAGGTTAAATATTATAGTGATATCTGGTGGTTACAGTGATGACCATGTTGCTATGGAAATGGATGAATTGAAAAGGCAGAATTGTTTAAACAGGAGAGATGCACTTAGTTCCTGCTATTCTCTTGGTTCTACCTGATAGTACAAAGAAGTTACCTTACACGTCCTGTTTCTCCAAACATGTTAGAGGCGGAGGTTGGTTTTGAACTTATGTATTCAGGTTTGCAGTACCTATCCTTAGCAACTGTGCTTTTCTCCTTCATTGTTATCATCACAACCCCTCTCCCACCCACTCCCTCAACTTAGTTGTTGCTTGCTACATTAACCATCCTTCTACACATTATTAGCAACTTAGCATATTGAAAGATGGTTGTTGTTGGATAGGGATGGGGGTGTGGCACATACTGAGCCCCTTGATTGGCAGCAATCGGTGTTAACCATAGGGAACTCTTACACTTGTGCAGTTAGAGGTCTGTTTGTTGTTCAATAATATAATTCAACCTCATCCCCCAACCCCATATGGTCTAAATCATCATAGTTTTTGTGATGTTGCTGTTTATTCTTTCTGTGTTATATTTCATACTCGAAAAGAGAAATGGGTAACTGTTTAACCAACTAAGGTACAGTAATCTTTATTTCTTTTTCCAGGTTTAATCTTGGAAAACAAGACAGTTAACTGACTTGCTGAGGGATGTACTGTATGCAGATGGTGGGTGATGGTATTCAAAACCATTTCTCCAAGTTTGCAGCTTAGTGCCACTGACCACTGCACTATACTGATTATTTTTTTTTAATTATTTAACCAGGAATGGCACATTAAGCTGAAAGCTTTTTTACATGCGTAACCTGGGAGCACAGGGAAGTTAAGTGACTAGCTCAGGGTCACACAGTATGCACGTTTTGACAGTTAATAATGTGTATTAACGGTATGAGGTGTTGTTTAATAAATTCTTTTCTTAAAAATCTTGTGTTTTCCTTTATTTCTTTCTTTGAAAGAGGGAGACCTGATGGTCTGCTATTTTGTAAGGGAATATTCCATCACACCATGGCCCAGATATTCAAAAGGGTTGCGCATGGAGCAACAGTGTTGCACTGTGCGCAACCCACTGATGTGCCCCGGCGCGATATTCAAAAGGAAAACGTGCATGGCATAAATCCCGATGTGCCGGAGCGCATCAGTAATGTATGCAGGTGCAGGTGGGGGGGGCGTGCCCATGCATACCCTGCACAGCCCCGATATTCAGCTCGGAATGTGCAGAGCCATGCATGCGCAACCCCTACCTGTGCCAGCACAAAGTTGATAAAAAAAAAAAGGAACAACTGATGGCCACTCACAGGTGAGCTGCTGCATTGCAGGGCACAACACGGCAGCTGCCACCTGTGGTGGCCACCCGAGTCTTCGCTGCACCTGTCGGCCTTTCATGCCCAATCGGGGCATTTGTAATAAAATAAAATTTCCATAATACCTGGTGGTCCAGTGATTACACAATGCTTGACATGGGTATCTGTGTCAGTTCGCTCTTTGTGGTCTGTACGCATCTGTCGATTAATTGTAAAATAGAGTATGTTCGGTGGTCAGGAGCCCCTCCCCCCCCCACTGAGTCCCACTGCTCTCCCCCGTCAGTCAGCATGGCAGCACTCCTCCGCTCACGCCGCCGACGATACCACGTACAGCATTCATTTCTGCACAGCGTGAGCCAATGGCGTGTAGCTTGTACCGGTGATTACATTCCAGACATGTGAACATGTGGATTGTGTAGCATTTATGAGCTGCACGTCCATTGGCTTACGCTAGTGAACCAATGGGCGACAGCCCACCTGACGGTGACAGTCGGCAGACAGCGTGGCAGGTGGGTGGTGCTGCCGCCTGCCAGCTGACCGGGGTGGGTTCAGTGGGTGGGTGGCGAGGGGCAGTACCCTAGACCACCAGGGATATAGGACATATTCCTATTTTTAATTACAGATGCCCGTGATCGGGCAGATAGCAGTCCACTGGACCACCAGGGATATTGGACTTATTCTTCTATTTTTACAGATGCCCACAATCGGGCAGAGAGCAGTCCACTGGACCACCAGGGATATTGGAATTATTCTTTTAATTTTACAGATGCCTGCGATTGGGCAGATAGCGGTCCACTGGACCACCAGGGATATTGGAATTATTCTTGCATTTTTACAGATGCCCACGATCGGGCAGATAGCAGTCCACTGGACCACCAGGGATATTGGACATATTCTTTTATTTATACAAATGCCCACTATCGGGCTGTGGTGCACATTGCCAGCTGCAGGGGGCATTGGTCCCCGATGGCTGCTGCCTGGCAGGGTGCCAGGCACAAGTCATCGGGAATCGGCGCACCTGCATACAGATGGGGGCTATGCTATAATGACATGCAAATGGCCCCATGTGCACCTTGCATACATTATGGCCCCATTTGCATGTTAACTTCTGAATATCACGGTTGCTGTGCATGGCACAATGGAACTTGCATTAGCGCATCCCCATGCTCCACTCTGGCCACTTGCGCTGGCTCAGTGCCACTGCGCCATGCACAGTGCGGGTGGCCAGGGTGCGATATTCAATGCTGCTGAGCCATGGTGCAGCTTCATTGAATATCACCCAGTCCACACCCCTGCGCATCAGGGATCGACTAATCCCATAGCCCGATGACCGGGGCTATCAGTTTTTGGACAGGGACAAGCATTTATTGCATTGCTGGTTGTCTGTGGACAACCAGCAAATGAAAGCAATTATATATTTTTTTTACCTGCATTTCGTGCAGTTTGCCACTAGGGTCCGTTCCTCCTACTTCTGCTGCTGGGACTCTGGGTTGGGTATCATGTGATGTGGGTAGTGTCGGAAGCGAGGGGTGAAATCAAAGTGGTGGGACTATGAATGAACAATGAATGCAGGATCCTGATCAGCGTGGCTGCAGCAGTTGGAGTGACAGCACAGCAGCAAATGGCAAGAGCTGCATTAAACTCCACCGTGTGTGCTGCAGCCAGTCAGGCAGGGGCAAGAGCACACTGGCAGTGATGGTGGGCAAAAAGCTGGGTGAGTTGATGCTTGTGGTAATGGGAGCTGGCAGAGCAATAGCGAGCGCTGAAGAGAGAGAAGGAGGGAGCAGCCAGAACGAGAAGTCGGAGCAAGAGCAGGCAGGGAGGAGGAGACGCAAAAAAAAATGACTGGAAAAGTAACCTGTTGGCCACAGCAGTGAGTTGTGGGTTGTAAGGCTAGCCAGTCATTCGAGGAGAAAGAGGTGCACTGTCGCTGTTGAGGAGGAGGGGCAAGCAAAGAATGTGTGCTGTGGTGCAGTCCTGGAATGTGGGGGAATGGTGCAACACTTTTGTGTTTCTGTGGTTGTTGTTGGGAATTCTGCATCAAGTGTGTGTCTCCAGCCTCTGAAAAATAAAGTTATATATATAAACAAGTGAAAGGGAGGGTGATTGAAAGTGGTGAACTGGGGAGGGGAAGGGTGGGAGCAAGGAGCAGGGGCGCTTAAGCAGCTGATCAGCAAGGTCATCATCAGGCATGCAGACCTGCTGACTGCCCAATAAATCTGCCCCGAGCAAAGAACAAAATTAAAAGAAAAAGAACTAAACAGAGAGAAGGTGTATTGGCTGGCCAGGTCAGAGGAGAGAGAGAGAGGGGGGAAACAAATCTATACTGTAGTGAAGGTTGGGCTTTTTGTGTTGCTCTCACTCCAGAAAAGTAAAGATACAAAAGAGCAAGAGCTGACAACAACAACAAGACAAAAGCAGCCCAAGGAAATAAAATACAATAAAAAAAATATGTTTTTATGGTGTGCTAGCTAGGAAGGAAACTGTGTCTGATGTGTTGGGTGAGGGTGGGGCTGCTGGAGCCTGCCACGGGATAAAGTGTAATGTAAATTGTCAAAAGCAGGACCTAACTAATAAGAGTTGCATTTCAGCTGGGCTATCCTGAGCAAATAAATATACCTACATTTAAGAAGTAATAATAATACAACACCGTACCTTGTACTTTGGTGCTCCATACTCTTTTTTTTTTTTTAACTTCCTTTGAAATATAGCATTCCAATCTCAGACTACCACTTGAAACACTGGGACTACCATTTTTTGCTAGGCCAGTTGTCCTGGACTAGCATGTAATTTTGAAATTTGTCGATCCCTGCTGCGCAGCCATGTTGAGCTGCGCCCAAGCTTCTGCCACAGCCTGGCGCAGTTTCAATATCTGGGCCTATGTCTTTCACTGTATGTCACCATTTCCTGCCACATGTTGATTTTGAAGAAGAAGGCCTGGTTAGTCAAAGGGGTTGTGCATGGCACAACAGAGTTGCACCGGTGCAACCCCACATTGCGCCTCAGTGGGATATTGGAAAGGCTTCCAGGCCCAGTGCAAATCCTGATGTGCTGGGGCGCAATGCAATTATATGCGGCACAGATGCAGGGGGCATGCCCATGCACATGCAGCACATCTCGGTGTTCAGTCCAGGATGTGCAGCGCATGTTCTGGCGCAACTCTGCATTGCACCACATAGGGAGGCTCAAAGTTGAGCCCGTGAAAAGAGAGAACAAATCCTGGCCACCCACAGATGGGAACATAACATTAATTTAGAAACACAAATTACTCGATATTAATTGAGCTTATGACTCCAGATTCAGTTAATACGATTTCTTGATATCTTATAACTTATTTCCATTTAATGGTTTACTATACTGAGTCATTCATATTCCCTGTAGTTTAATTTCCTAGTTTCCCCCCCAAAAGGTGGCCATGTATGCCAAAATGTACCCCATATGAAGCCTATTTTCAGCAACAAACTTGTAAGCTGAAAACACAGTGGAAAACCATAGCATTTAAAAATCTAGGTTTGCATACAGTAAATTAATGATTTGCTTTGCATGTGCAAATGCACTTATGGGAGCTCAATGTCTTGTCTGAGTATTATGTATCATGTATTAGGTCCCAGCAACTAAGAGTGTCACCAGAAATGTCAGTTCTGAAAGTTTATTATACAATAAAAAATAAACTAAGATTGGGAATGTTTCATGTCATGGGTAGCTGTGACTATACAGTATGTGAAGAGTGGTCCAGTGATTTCCCTCATACAGTGCCTATAATTATGGACAAGATAGGTTAAGTGAAGGCTTATTTGTCACAAAAAAAAATATATTTTTCTGTAACATATGTACAGTGTAATTTCTTTGAATAGCTTGCTCTCTGACTGACTGCTACAGATGTTCTTTTCGAAGTATTCTGAGTAAGATCTCTAGTTCAAGTCTTCTTGGACAAACAATAGCACCTGTTCCTCACAAGATATCAGGCCAGCTTGCCCTTTCATGTAACTTTTAATGAAGACCTAAAGAACATGCCACAATTAAATGTTCTGGTCACAGGGCTGAGTTTAACTAAATTTAAAAGCTGTAAGCACTAAGTGGCATTTCCCAGTTTAACAGCTACATGTACAGTACAAACACATCTAAAGTCAGCTCCAATTGCAACTGCTTTCCAGCTTTTTTTTTGTATTAAATGCCCTGGTAAGAGCAATGGTTCCAGACTTCCTACAAAGTAAAAGAGGTAAAATCAAAGCTGCCCTTTGACTGGGATTTGCAGCACTAGAAGCAACTTCTTTAGACACAGTCGGTACAGTACTTTTTGCTGCATACTGAATGCAAGCATAAATATAATGTAAATCTTTACATAGCTTTAATACACTTCTCAGTCATAGTCTTTTTTTTACAATAGCTTCATAGATAAATGATAAAATGCATCGGATATCTATTTTTTTCCTTATGCTTCCTCATGTTTAACTCCTGCCCCCCCACACACCTTATTTTCACTTACCTCTTTCTGAAATTGGCCTTAAAGACATTGGGCCTGATTCTAGAAGGGTGGCACAAGTCGCCTCCAAATGCAACTTGCACCACCTGCAACTGCGACATTGACCTGCACCCTATTCAAGAAGGGGCAGGGTCTCTGCAGCTAAGTCCTGTGACTTGCGACATGTGGCCAGGTACGCTGAACTGCAGGTGTACTTGTCGAGCATGTCGCAAGCTGCAATGCAGTTTGCAAGTGCCCCCCACCCAGCTAGCCACAACGTGCCCCACAGGCTGCCCACCCCCTGCCCCTGAAACCTATAATAACCATCCTGCAGGCTGCCCCACCCCAGCCTCTCAATGTGCCAAACAGAGCCCGTAGAACCCCACATACCCCAGTCCCCAAAGTGCTAATAGAGGCCCCATGAACTGCCTAACCCCAGCCCCTGAAGTGCCAAACAGAGCCCCTGCAGGGCTTCCCATACCCCAGGCCCCTGAATCCTCTGTTGGTACATGCCCCACAGGATGGCACTGTCATCTGCCACCCGTGCCCTGACCCCTGTGTCACCGGCTGCAAATGTGGCAAAACCCTGCCCTGGTAGTCTCGTGACCATCCACCCAGCCGTGCCAGACCACCCAGCACCTCTCCACCTGTTCCCAGCCAGCAACTGGCACAGCCCACCTCTCACCACCATGGCCAGCTGCTGACTGAGTTCAGTATGAGCGCATACTGAAAAGACGCGCTCATAAATTAATTTCTGTCACAGGCCACTTTGTAGAATAGCGAAAGTCGCAACTGCTGGTGTAAGTTGCTACTTGCGACATTCTACTTGGTGTAAGTGGTGTTACGCCAGGCGTAGCATTTCTAGAATCTGGCCCATAAAGTTTGCTTAATGTAAATGGATAGATGATTTCTGTATGATATTGATATTTACATTTAAATAGCTGCCAACTGTGCTTTGTTATTTCAATTCCGTTATCATCATTATGGACCAATCACCATAACCTGGATTCAAACCTGTGATCCTGGTAGGAATACATAAATCACTAAAAATTTAATTCTTCTATACAGCTTTAATTGGCAAAACACATTTGACAACCATGTAAAGATAAATATCCAAGTCATACAGAAATACAGAAATAATAGATCCGTTTGAATGATCAGACATCACGTCACTGAAATACTGACAGCTGTCACATTCTGGCATTTATTAGTTTAGTTTTAAACAACCACTTTTGGGTAAGTGAATGCATTCATGATATTTTTTTTATTTTGTGTGTGTGTGTGCTTCACACATTATTCTCCCCTCTGATCCTATTTGAAATAATTTGAAAAAATACTGGCAGCATGTCAGGACTGCTGTAACGATGCTACCCTCTTTTATTCCATGTTTTTGGCTCGACCTCACTTTATCTCCCTCTCTCTATCTCTCTCCACCTCATGTATCACTTGCTTTGCATCACATTCGATATTTCATAGTGTGACATCTTACATTTTGTTACTGTTTGCAGCACCTAGTACCACAGAAAAATGTGAACTGCAAAATAATGAGTATGTATACAGTGAATATTTACACACACAATATAACATATTTCATTACATTTCATATAAATAAAATGAAAATGAATCAAACTACTTAATTTTACATTTCAACTGGTCTTATAAAAGGCAAAGAAAGTGATGCACGAAGTGAATGAGAGAGGGAAGGGGAGGGAGAGAGAGAGTATTTTTCCAATGTATTTCAAATAGCATTGGAGGAAAAAAAATGTGTGAAGCAGGTAAGAGCTGCTGAGTATTTATGGTTTGTTCTAAGAATAAAGTGTGATCTTTAAATGGACAAGTACAAGTGAATTACTTTTGTCAGGTATCTAAATTAGAATATGTTTGATTTCTTGGTAACCCTGACTAATTAGTTTGGTGCATAAATTTAACACACATGTTAAACCTACCCACCACACCAAATAGCAGTGATCATACTAAGGATAATGATGTTATTTTTACCACAATTCATAAATACATCTCCTCAGTTTTTGGTAGAGATGTAACGGATCACTGCTATGTGGCTTGCATATGGCAATACTTTAGGGTGACCTCTCATTACTCGCCTAGTTTGTTCTCATAACTGTAAAAAGTTATGTGACCAAGCATTTTTGAGAGATCTTGCTGAAACCAACTAGTCACTAATTTGGGCCTGCCCTGATGTTATATCAGCGTGGGAATTTTTTAAATCTACTCTTCATAGTGTAATTGATGCTCATGCACATTAAGTTAAGAATCTGATTCTTGCCATCTCCTTGGTGTTTTTGAAACACTGGCAGTTTGATAAAGAGTAAAGAATCAGCCTGTAAAAAAGCAAGATTTATTAAAGACACAACTGATTATCAAAAGTTCAGTGAACTCAGGACTAAATATACTTTAACTATTACAAAAGCTAAAAATAACTATTATGATGCTCGATTACCTGATGCCTCTAAAAACCCCAGAACAATGTGGACTAACACTAAGAATCTTCAGGGGAACGTTGGTGTTAGTACTTTACCTACAAAGTTGAAAGCAGAGAGATTTGTCTTTACCGACAGATGTACTCAACTAACAGCTTGTAACAAATTCTTCACAAAGACTGGTAAGGTTTTCAGTGAAGCATTCCCTAATGTGCTTCTCTCAGCTATTGATTTTCTCCCGTTGTCACAGCCACACACCCCCTCTCTTTTCTTCTCAAAGTAAATCTGAAGTCTATGATATTTATGAAGGGTGCTGGGTTTGACAAGACAGCCATTTTTTTCTGAAAATTAGAACTCCTATTTTTGTCAAATATTTAACTTTTCTCTTTATCCATTGCTGATGTTTACATTCCTCAAGACTGGGAAATTGCCTTTGTAACCCCCAATTTTACAGGGGCTGATGTTTCTGACCCAAACTGTTACCAACCAATATCCCTTTTGTTATCAGCAGTAAATATTTTCAAAAAGGTTATGCATAAACAACTTTTTTTCATACTTGTCAAAATTCAATTTAATTTTTGATAATAAGTCTGGTTTTCAAAAAGGTCACAGTACTGCACATGCTGTATCCAGAGTTCTGAATCATTTTTGCTCTGCTTTTCTATGACAGATCTTATTCTCTGGCAGCTTTCTTAGACTTATTGAAGGCTTTCAACACAGTGAACCACAGCCTATTGTTAAATAGGCTGAGATCAACTGATCTGAATTTTTCATCTTTAATTTAGTTTGTTTCATACTTAAACCATCAACTTCAGTGTGTCAAAAGTGGTGATATGTGTTCTGACTTTATTATAGTCACACAACGGGTTCCATAGGGCTCAGTGGTGGGTCCTTTATTATTTCTACTATATATTAATGACCTGCCAAAATACTGTTCTGTGCACACAAACTTGTTTATGTACACAGACAACACAATTTTGAATATAAGCATAAAGACCCAACAGTAGCCTTAAATTTAGTCTAGAATAACTTTAACAAAATACAGGAGGCTTTGTTTGATCTTAGACTCTTGTTGACTACAAAAAAAAACAATGGGTGTTGTTTTGCAAGACTTACAATAGTCTCTCTGATCTTTTAATCCATGCTAAGGATGGTGCTGAACTTATGATGGTTAGTTCATTGAAATATCTAGAAACTTTCTTAGACAGCATTCATACCTTTAAAAATCATATTCAGCATCTTTCCTGTAACTAAAGAGATTACTATCTTTTTTCAGAAATAAGGCTGTCTGTAGGGTTTTCATTCATAAATAACAAGTCAACTCATTATTCTTGGCACAACACGATTATGGGTATTTTACCTATTGAAATGCCGCCACCACTGTACTTGACACAGTGGATCTTCTTTATTATAGCTCAATTAGATTTATCACTAGTCTCCCATGGAGAGTCCATCATTGCATATTATTTTCTTCTTTTGGTTGAATGTCACTGATACTAAGGAGATGCCAACATTCTTACTATATTTGTTTGTTTATAAAGTGCTGTTGGGCAGAGTCTCTGTTTACCTCCCAACTCTTTTATTGATTAAGACTTCTACTATAACTGGTTTAAGATCTAATGGTTTGTTCAGGTACTATGCCCCAAGACCACAGACTAAAGCTGTAATGTTCAAATAGTCAACATCAATACCTTATCCCTGGCTGCAAATACAAGACTTGTATTTTATCAGTTTAATGATTCACAGCCTTAATTACCCACTTGTTGTACAGTCACTGTGAATGTTATCATTCATCCGACTGGTATCTGTCTACACACTTTAACCCAAATGCACATTGTCTGTATATATTGAGTTGCATTCTGCAGTGGTGCCAGAAAGGATGCATTGCACTAATGCTGCAGTATTTCACAAAATATTGCAGTATACTGTAGGAAACAATGTAATTCAATGGCAATTAAGCTCTTTTGTCATGCAGTATTTTGTTACATGTCACTTATTGCCAAGTTATTGCACTGTATCATTGTTGGCTCAACTGTATGTAACTTATTCTACATGTATTGTGTCTTTTATACTGTCTGTACCACACAATTGCAATTTTGTAAAAGAGAGATCTGTCTCTCAATCTGCTCACCAATAAACTGACTGATTGATTGATATCCTAGGTTTGGGCTTTCTACAGTACTTGATACCCTGCTACTTCAATACCCATCATTGCAAATATCAAGTCTCCCCAACTGGCTTGCGAGCTGTTCCTTGTAGGAGATTCAGACAGTTGGTTTAGGCCCAGAGGAGCAAAGTTCTTGGTTACTTTGCTCTGCCCCCTTCGGTTCCCTCATGCTGCATTGAAATCCCCCCACAAGGAACATTTTCTTTGCTCCTGGAGACTCTGGTGTGATCTGTGCCAGCAGGTCAAACAGTTGCAGTTTCATCTTGGGTGGAGAGTAGAATACCACTACATAAAGTTTCAGTGAATGAATCCTCACAATTAAGCACTTATTACCCTCTAATATTTCAGAGTAGATTGTCTACACATTTCATAGGTCCTCTTTTATGTAGATCAGTATTCCCCAATTTCTTGGCCTGTGTAATCTGAAGTAGTTACAATTTTCCAATTGGATTTCCCTCTCCTGAATGTTCTGTACTAGTTATCACTCTGTTAAGCTAATTATGTCCCAATTTACATTTGAAGCCCACACTTTAAACATATCACATTTTTATAAGGACCCTGGTGTTTTAATGTGCTCTGCTTATTTTCTGGCTTTCTAGTCCAAGGCCAGACTTTAATTTGATGTTACCACATAGAATCAATATTATCATATATGTGGCCTATTTTGAATTAAATTCTTTTGTTTTTGCATTGTGTAGGTTCACTAAACTTGTGCAAGTTACCTGTTGTTTGTAAGAGGACTAAATGTTAGAGAAAGCATTTCTCCTGTTATGTTTATGTACTTGGTGCGCTGTGTTCATTAGGGCACTCCAAACATTTAGTAACTTGCCCTGCATTATTCCTCCATCCCTTTTCTCATTTTTTTGTTACCTGAGCATATACCTCCAAGCCCAATGCGAGAATCAGATAGGTACACAGCATTTCAGACCACAGCTCCACTATCTGTGTGAAGGAATCATCTAGTCAGGGCATCACTGGGTTGTGCAGTGTGCAGAGTAGATTATGTAGTGAGAGTTGGAATAACAAGAATACCCTGATACATTGTAGCAGGGAAATTGTAATGGACCAAGAAGTACTTGATGGACAGTCCAAGTACCAGGGCCACCCAGATAGGATGTAGAGGGTAGGCTTTAGGACAGGAGAGTTGGTGATCAGACAAATATGAAGTAGATATGGCAAGTCAGTAGTGTATCTAAGCTACCAGCAGTACAACAATGTGACATCAACTACCAGCAGATTAACAATATGGCAAGCATCTCAACTCATCAAGCTGCAGTGTTGGGTAAGTTACTTTTTCTATTACTTTCTATTACTTTTGGAAACTTGTTCCAGAAAGCTCTGCGCAGTCACTAGCAGGGATGGAGAAGTACTAGAAAAAGTAATTCACCTGGAGATCACGTGATGCAGAGTGCTGAGTAGATGCTCCTCCGCTAAGCTCCTGCCTTCCGAATTCAAAATCGTTATTTAATATCGCTAAATTTCATCTAATTCCTCTGCTCAAGAGTTTTCTTGCCTCTGAACAGTGTGCACTCCTGTACTGGGTTCCTGTGTGGTAAATGGAGGCTTATATGAAGAAAGCCCCGCAGAAACATACCCCCCCACCACCCCCGAGAAGGCCTCGAAGAAATCCTGAGCCTCGAGTGGCCCAGACAAGCCTGAATCTGTGTGTCAAGTTGGGGACCAAGAACCCCTAACACTTTATAGATTTTTAGAGTAATTCAAACCATTCTGGGAAGAGATGGAAGATATGGCAATCGACCTGAAGTCCCTCTCCAGAAAGATAGAAGAAGTCTCCACGATAATATCAGACAACACTGCCCGAATATTTTCGATCGAGAGGAAGCTGGGAAGCATGGATCCTGAGCTTTTACTAACGAAACAGAGGGTGTCTAAATTAGAAGCAAAACTCGAGGATCTGGAAGGCCGTAGTCAGAGAAATAATGTGATAATCCTCGGGCTCCCTGAGGGGGAAGAAGGCCAGAATACCGTTGTCTTTATTCAGAAGTTGGTAGAAAAAGTCACTGGCCCCTCTCCCTTTGGCCCAAACTACATAATAGAGCGGGCCCACCGATATTTGCAACTAAAACCCCACCCAATGCACCTCCTCTCTATCGCTTGCCTGCTCTTAATTATCTGGAAAGGCATTTTTTACAGAAAGCCAAGGTCTTGCAAGAAGTCAGATGTGAGAAGGTGAGTTGAGAATTGCTCAGGATATCCCTGGCTCGGTTCGACTGAAACGGAAAGCCTTCCACCCGATCGTATCCAAGATTATAGCGGCTGGATTAAAGTTCAGGATGGGGTACCCAGTGAAATTTCAAGTCTCTGTAAATGGCTCAAGGCTTAATTTCAAGGATCCTGATGCTGTGTTACTAAACCTTAAGTCAGCGCTGCCAGACCTGTTTTGCACGACCTGAGAGGGCCTCATGATCTTCGGGGCTCACTGCAACTTCAGAATGAACTGTTGTTCGGATCTTTGTGTGGACAGTGTTTTTTCCAGAGACAGATTTCACTCGACTTATGCTTCCTAATAGAACTGGTCTACTAATAGAGGCTCAACCTTACTTTTAACAGGCCCTGGCCTGTTGATGGGAATAGTATTACAGGGAAAGTCCTGGGGGGGGCTCCTGTGGGGTTTGTTTTGGACTGCATCAGATATAACATCACTTACTCAGTATCCAGGGGAAACACACAGGGCTAGGTCTCGGGTTATGCCTCCTGTTTAGTCCTAGGAAGAGGGGAATTCAGATTTTTGAGCGATTCCAGGCTTTCAGGGCACCTTTGAATGGTGGGATGGATCAGGTTATGTCCACAAGAGGGTGCAGCTCACCCGTTTAATGCAATTCTGGTCATCCAGCCTTGAGAGGGATTGCTTTTGTTATTAAGTCATGTTGGTTTCGTAGGGGGGGCTTCTCAGAGCTAGGTGTACACAACCCCTAGGTAGTTTCTCCTTTGGGTTTCCCATCTCGGGATTTTATCTCACTTTTCATCCGGTTTTGTTTTTTCAGGTTTTTATCTCGATGATGGGCTCACCCTTTCATGTAATTATTCACTCTGGTTCTGGTTCAAGAAAGAGCTCCCTACAGGGAACAGGCTTTTTTCATCTCCCTCTCAAGACTTGAGTGACATTTTTTCACACTCACATTTATGGCATCTAGTTCTATTTCTCTCTCTCGTTCATTAGTGGATTGACCAGCCGATGTTTGTAGGCCCTGGAAGCCCGAGACCGCTCGTTGAGTCTATGCCCTCAGTAATACAGCCTATTGACTGCTTTGTATTTTGAATTATAAGGGTGAGCACTTGCAGGGGATACATTCGGAGGGTGGGAGGGGAGGATAAGATCAGTGCTGTGCTAAGCATTGCTTATGACAGTGTGGGGGTTGGGAGAGGGTTCGTGTCTTGTTTGGGGGTATATTAGAGGGTTTGAATGGGAGTTTTCATGGGGGCTAGGGTGGTGGAGGACCTCACAGCAGCAACAGGGGGGTTAGATTATTCGGGTTACACACCCTAAGTGCAACGCTGATTCTAGTACCCTTAGAATCCTTAAGTAGATGGCTAAGGAGATGACTTTTGCAACATGGAACATCAAGGGAATCAGGAAAAAATCTAAACAATACCAGGTTCTCAAACACTGAAGTCTTTTATGTACCTAGGTTACTTTCCTACAGGAATCACACTTACTGGAAACAGAAGCCTCACAAGTGAGGAGGCAACAGGTGGGGACAGTGTATGAGGCACAAGGCTCCTCAAACAGCTGTGGGGTTATGATCATCATTAACAGGGGCAAACCATTCGTCCCAACTCATACTATCAGGGACCCCGAGGGTAGGTTCGTTTTAGTTATAGGTACTCTCTCGTTAATACCTCTGCTACTGGGCAGTATATATAGTCCTAACGCTGATGACCCTGCGTACTTCATGAGACTTACAAATTCAATCCAGCCTTTCCTTCCCAGAAGTATTGTCCTGGGGGACGACTTTAACCAAGTTGCAGATTCCAATCTTGACAGGTCAGGAGGCGTATCGGGGGGATCTCCCCAGGTCAGAGGGCCTTTAGAGAATTAGTGGATCAATGTGGGCTCTGTGATGTCTGGCGTGTTTTAAACCCTGATTCCAAGGAGTTCACATTCAGGTCTTTGGTACATGGTTCACAGTCCTGCATTGACTACATATTCATTTCTCAGACCCTTCTGCCCGGGGTTAAGTCCTCATCGATACAACCTGGCCCTGTCTCTGATCACTCTCTGGTGCTGTGTGATCTCTCAATTCATGATGTGTCAAGGACAGAAACATGATGGAAGCTCAATGACCAATTGCTTAAAGATTCTAATTATTGCAATACAATAAGGGAACACATTGAGGCCTTTTTTTCTGTCCAACCCTTTAAATAGTGCAAAGCCAGACATTATATGGGGTGCCCTCACGGCTTACATGAGAGGAGTTCTCATTGGCCTCTCGGTGGCTAGGAAAAAGTTAGGGAGAGAGAGAATGACTGTCCTTGATATACCAAATTCGGGCTCTGGAATCCAATTATTTGGTTAACTCCTCAGCGGAGGACAAGGTGAGGCTCCTAGGGCTGGGAGATAAGTATTTAGAACTACTCCGAGAAAAGGTAGAGTTAGCTATCATACATACTAAAGCTAATTATACTGACCAAGGCAAAAAAGCCAGGTGCCTTCTGGCACTTCGCATCAAACAACAAGAATCAGTAAGATTTATCCCTTCATTTAGAGCTTCTGATGATGGATCCCTGAAAACATCTCCCACAGAGATAGTTCAAGAGTTCGCAGTATACTCTAAATTGCTTTACGGGGACATGGAGCTCCCTCCCAGCTCAGAAAGCGTGGAGAAGTATCTGACGGACTCTCATCTACCCTCCCTTCCAGTACATTACATAGCCTCTCTGGTCTCTCCCATAACTCAAGGGGAAATCTCTGAGGTTATTAGTGGTTTACCCTCAGATAAAACTCCTGGCCCTGATGGATTTTCCTCCCTTTTCTGTAAAACTTTTCGGGATCTTCTATTGCCAACACTTAATAGTTTATTCCAGCACATCTTATCCGGGTCAGAAGTTGATCGCCATCTCTTTGAAGCCTTGATAGTGCTCCTCCCTAAGCCGGATAAAGACCCTGAGCTCGTCCAGAGCTACAGACATATATCTCTCCTAAATCAGGATATCAAGATCCTCTCAAAGATTTTAGCTAACAGGTTATTCATGGTGCTACCCAAGTTAATAGGTATGAATCAGGTAGGTTTCATGAAGGGACGCTCTTTGGCAGATCACCTGCATACGTTATCCCATGTCTTCTCGACCTCCAGAGATGCTGACTTCCCTGCAGGCTTGGTCTCTTTGGATGCCGAGAAGGCATTCGACCAGGTGAATTGGAGTTTTCTCTTCAAGGTTTTGAGTGCCTTTAACTTTCCCTCGGTATTCATCTCCTGGGTTGCTGCACTATATAAATCCCCTATAGCAAGAATCTCAGCTAATGGGGCCTTCTCAGACTATTTCTCACTTCATTCAGGCCCGAGGCAGGATTGCCCTCTGTCGCCTCTCTTGTTTAACCTATATCTGGAACCCCTCATCCAAAACATTCTCCAAAACATCTCTATACAAGGTATCAGAGTTGGGCGTCATGAGATTAAACTCACAGCATACGCAGATGATTTGCTTATATATCTGTCCCATCCGGTTTCTTCAATACCACCCCAATTGAACAAAATAGATAGGTTCAGTGCGTTATCCAACTACAAGTTGAATGCAAGTAAATCCTTATTTTTCCCACTAAATCACAAGGTATTTAAGGATGATATTTGCCCCCTGGGTTTAGGTTGGACCCCTAGAGTAATTAAATATTTGGGTATAAAGCTATCCCGCAACCCTTCGAAGTGGGTCAAAGATAATCTGGATTCTCTCTCACAGGTCATTATGCATGATCTCGACAGATGGTCTAAACTTCCTATATCATTATGGGGTAGGATTAATATCATTAAGATGAATGTATTTCCTAGAATTTATTACCCCTTATCTCTTCTCAACTCTTTCATCCCCCTACGCTGGTTTAAGAAACTGCACAGTATATTCACCAGATTTATCTGGGCAGAAAAATATCCTCGGTTGGCCTACCATAAACTAGCTGCCCCAAAATCTGGGGGGGGCTGAGGATTCCCCATATGGCACTATATTACTGGGCCAGTCATCTGGCATATTGCCTGAGATGGATCTCCCCAGGCCCTGAAGTGGTGCAACCAGTGTGACTTAAGATTGAGTTAGACGCAATTAAATCTAAATGCCTGGATCCCTCAAACCTATTTTATCTCAAGTTGTCTCATGTAAAGATGGTTAACTGTACTACAATAAGTACCTCTTTAAGAGTATATACACAGTTATGTTTATTTCTTCATTACTCCCCTCAGACTGACTTAGCTCAGTCCATTTGGAACTCCCCATCTTTCACTCTTAGTGGAAAGTGGATTCCTTCAAACTGGCTGCTTCAACTAGGTGATGGGAAACTGCTTTCCCTGGTAGACAGGGAAGGGCACTGGTTGTCCTCACATGGAATTATCGACAAGTTCCATATTCCAGGCTCAGCTCATTTTAAAGTTATGCAGTTAAGACACCTTCTCATTGTAGTCCTGGGGAGTTCTCCCCCATCCCAGAAGGTATCAGCTCCGTTTCCTGAATTCTCCCAATTGTCCGGTTCATCTGGCATAATATCCAAGCTATACCAGGTGCTGTACTATAAGAAGTATGGGGACACCTTTGGACTCACTAGTTTCTGGAATTCACTCCTCCCTCAATACCAGTTGGACTGGCAATCCCTATGGAGATCCTGTCATAAATATGTTTCCCAAGATAGGCTGCGTCTCATGCAATACCACATTCTACATAACATGTATTGTACCCCTATCAAATTAAAAAAATAGGGCTTCTCAAACTCTAGTATATGTACTAAGTGCCTGCAAGAAGAGGGTACTCTCTTGCACATGTTCTGGTCCTGTCCCAAAGCTTCTTCCTAATGGAATACAATTAAGATGTTTATTGATCCCCTACTGGGCCTACAGGAGTACTTCATCCTGGAGGTATGTCTTCTAGGGGACATGTCCCTGGTTAACGCTAGAATTAGGAAATATCACATCTCTATGGTTGCACTCTCTGTTAAGAAACTTATACTACATCATTGGAAGGAAAAATCAGTTCCTTCCTTCCAGGAATGGTTACATGAAATCACTGCCAATCTTCAAACACAGGGAAGGCAATTGCAAGCCTGCATAACAGACCAGAGATATATAGCAAGATATGGGACCCCCTTCACTCTTTACTCTTGTTACCTCACTGAACTTATATCACACTCGGGCTTTACTCATACGTACCATTGATCCACACTCTGCACGTTAGGGCGACTCAATTTTGTTGCTGCTGTAAGGGGATGGGGTGGGAGGGGTGGCTGGGCAGTTTTTTCTGTTCTAGAATTATGTCTCATCATCTCGATCTGATGTAACTGCCCATTATAATGGAAATGTATTAATAAAGTTTAAATTGTAAAAAAAAAAAAGAAAAAGTAATACACCTTACAGTTACAATTAGTTGTGTCTTTTTATACAAAAGAAATACATAACTGTAACTGATTACATTTATTTTAAAGTCACTAGTAACTAACCTATTACTTTCAAAAAATGTAATCTGTTATAGTTTATTATTTTTGTATTGCTTTTGTATAAAAAGAAATAAGTAACTATAATTATAAGGTATATTACTTTTTCTAGTACTTTTCCATCCTTGCTAGTGACTGCACAGAGCTTCCTGGAATAAGTTTCCTAATGTAATAGAAAAGTAATAGAAAAAGTAACTTACCCAACACTGTCATGCTGTGACTGCAGCTGCCAGCAGTAAACAGTAATATGGAAGTACTAGTTGTGGAGTCAAACAGAGGGCATGATAGGTTGGATTATTTCTGGGATCTATACCATTGAAGGCCTCCTCTAGGGTGTGGAAACTGGGCATTATTCTGGATAGCAGTCTGACACTTGAGGCTCAAGAGTTGGATGCTGCCTGTGTCAGTTTTTACCATCTGAGGAATATTGCTAGGGTTAGGCCCCTAGTTCCGCCTCTGGACCTCCCAACTTTGGTACATGCCTTCATAATGACGAGGCTTGAGTACTGTAATGCGCTCTAAATTAGTACTGGCACATCACCCCGGTGCAGCGGGAATTGCACTGGCTACCAGTCAGGTGGAGGGTTCTCTTTAAGGTGAGTTTGCTCACCTTTAAGGCCCTACATGGATTGGGTCCTGGCTAACTGGCAGACCTTCTTACACTGGCTGCCTCAGTCTGCTCCCTATGTTCCTCCTCTAGGGGCCTCCTGGTTATTCCCAGGACGAGGCTAAAAACAGCCGGTGACAAAGCCTTTAGTGTCTCCAGCCCTATCCTGTGGAATTCACTTCCACCATCTGTAAGGGAGGCCACTTCAGTTGAGCTATTTAAAGCCTGCCTCAAGGCCTTCGTGTTCACTCAGATGTTCCCTGATTCTGCTGTATAACATCTTTTGCCTGACCGCCATATAGAATTGTTTCTGACTTTTTGTTTCTTTTTAGTTAGTTGTATTTCTAATTTTTTTTATATATTTAGTATTTATTGTTGCATTACTGTATTGCTGTTGATGTTGTGATTTTTAGTTTTGTATGGCACTCAGAGCCTGTGGGATTGGGTGTCTTTTAAATAAAACTTGCCTTGCCTAGCTAACCAGCAGTACAATAGTATGGCAAACATCTTTAACTCATCAGGGCAATGAGTTTTCTATGTAGGCTAGTAATCCTAGTAACATCACAGCATTAGTTACACAGTACAGCATAATATACATGGAATGAGCTCATGGCTTATAGTGAATACACCTACCCAAGCATTGTCGTGCACTACCACAGAGACGTTCACAGTTTCCTTTAGTCCTGGCTAGTGTGGATGGAGCATTGCTGGGCTCAGTTCTGGCAGCATCTCCTGCCGACTGCAGCCCCCATGCTGATGCCCACAGTATAACACATTTTGCACTCCAGCCCTTGGATCACAGTGTGGAGGACCATTAGGGAACCAGGGATTCAAAAGGTGGAGTCTGCTCAACCCCTAGCTCCTGCCTGCTAACCAATTGGTGGATTGCTGCCAATGATGGAGGTGGAGTGGGAATAGTAGTGGTGCTGCTTGATGTGGATTCAGACCAAGAGGAAGTGAGACCTCAGGAGCTTTGGTTTGCACTAGTGCTTCAGATATCACTAGCAAAATGCATGTAACCCCTCTCCCTCCTTCAATGCTTCAACATCTGCATGTATATTGACTTGTACATACTAGGGAGAACATTCCTGGAAAACAGAAAGTGTAATGAAATGTTTTTATTTGGGCTTCAGTTCAGGCAACAGTCTTGAAAAGTCAGTATCCTCTACAATGTAGAATAGTAGAAATTTAAAGGCCATTATCTCCCTATCAGTTACGAACATATGAACATACAAAATTTGCCAGCAGATAAAGGCCTAAAGGTCTATCAAGTCTGCTTGAAAGTGCAGCTAGCGCGCCTTATTCTGCAGCTGGCCCTCTATCCCACCCTTCCCCTCCCTTGACCCTCCCCCTTGCCTTGTCCCAGCCCCTTTTGAAGCAGTCCACTGTTCTACTGGATACCACTTCTGCCGGTAATGCATTCCACCCAGCTACCACCCTCTCCATAATAGAGGGTCTCCTCATCTCTCTCTTGAATCTTCCTCCCTCCAGTCTCATATCATGGCCCCAGGAGTCCCTCCACTCCCTTACTTTGAACAGCCCCTCCTTATCTGGCTTGTTTATTCCTTTCATGTACTTGAAGGTTTCAATCATATGCCCCCTGTCCCTCCTCTCCTCCAGCGAGTACATGTTCAACTCCCTCGGTCTCCTCTCATATGATAAGTCCCCCAGTCCCTTGATCATCTTTGTCATCCTGTGCTGTACCCCCTCCAGTAACTTAATGTCCCTCTTCATATACCGGCACCAGTACTGCATGCAATACTCCAGGTGCGGTCTAACTAATGATCTATACAGTGGCAGAATCCCCTCCCCCCTCCTCATGGATATACCCCTTGCACTGCAACCCAGCATTTGGTTGGCCTTTGTAGCTGCCTTCCTACATTGTGCTGAGTTGTTCATTGATCCTGTAATTAGCACCCCCAGATCCTTCTCCTCCTCTGTCTCTGCTAGCTGCACCTCCCAGCTGGTAATTCCTCCTTGGGTTTTCACCCCAAAATACACCACCTTGCACTTTTTGGCATTGCACACCAGTTGTCAGGTGTCTGACCAGGTTTCCAGCTTTGCCAGATCATCCTGCAACCTCTGCCACCCCCCTAGGTCATTCACCACTGCTGCCAACTTGGTGTTGTCAGCAAACAGACTGGTCTTGCTCTTGATGCCCAATGATATGTCTGCAATGAATATCCCAAACAACACTAGTCCCAACACCAAGTCCTGCGGAACACCACTCATCACTACGCTTGGGGATGAGAGCTTACCATCCACCACCACCCTCTGTTGCTTTCCCTGAAGCCAGTTCCCTACCCATCTCCACCAGCTATGCACCCACCCCGTGCCTTTCAACTTACTTCCCAGCCCCCCATGTGGCACTGAGTCAAACACCTTACTGAAGTCCAGGCACAGGACATCCACTGCATGGCTACCATCCAATTGCATAGTTACCCAGTTCTAGAACTCTACCAGTTTGGTTTGGCATCATCTGCCACATATGAAGCCATGTTGTATGCTGTCCAGTAGTCCTTTGGCCTCTAGGAGGGCCACCAGCCTCTCCTTCAGGATAGTCACCATCAGCTCACCCATGATAGATGTGAGGCTCACCGGTCTGTAGTTCTCCAGTTCATCCTTGGGGCCGCTCTTGTGGAGGGGCACCACATGAGCCATCCTCCAGTCCTGAGGCACACACCCTGAGCATAGTGAGGCATTAAAAAGGTCTTCCAAAGTTCCCACTAGGACCTCTGCCAGTTCCTTCAGTACCCTGGGGTGGGTGCCATCTGGGTCTGGCGCCTTGTCCACCCTCAGTGCTCTCAAGCCCTCCAGAACCCTGTCCTCCATGATTTCCCCATCTGTCATCCCCTTCCCCATTTCTGCCCTCCCTCCCCCCTTGGGTATCATCCCCCTCTTCTCCTTAGTAAATACCGAGCAGAAGTAATCATTTAGTGTTTCTGTCTTATCACCCCCTGCTTCCACCCAATTCCCCTCCTTCCTAATCCTTACTATATGATCCTTACAGTTCCTTTTCTCCCTGATGTACCTGAAGAAGTCCTTCTTCCCCTTCTTAATGCCCTGCACCAGCCTGAGCTCTGTAGATGACTTGACTGCCTTTATTGCCCTTGTCACCTCCTTCGATTCCTTCAGGTACTCCTCAGTTGTGTGATTCAGACAGAGCTTGGGTGAATTGTGGCAATTTTGTGTAGGTATGTAATGGCCCAGGCAGGTATGTAATAATCTGGGTATTGTAGTTTGTTGCTATAAGTTCTGGACTAATACTGGTGGTGCATACACTATTGGGCCTGGCTGATGATGCTTATAGTGGGTATTTGGAATTCTGCAAGTACCTGCATCAGTTGGGTGCTGTGGCTGCTGCTGCCACCGTGGTGGCTGCATGATTTGAGCAAACCATCTTATTGGTTCCATGTGATAACGGCGATCACGGAAAGGCGTCACCATTTGGGTGAGTGTACATCGCCAAAAATCAATTTTGGCAATGTACACTTGTGGCGAACATCAAGATGGCACCAGAGACTTAGATTTTTTATGCAGGGACTGTGCCCCTGCACACATGCCCCACACCACCCTACTAAAGGATTCTCAACCCAGAGGGGTGCATGTCGAGTGGGGTGCAAAAAAAAAAAAAATCCCAGACCCCGCCAGTAGTCCAACATGCCCAGAACTGAACCTGGCAACCTCCCCAACCCTAGCCTTCCACCAACCACTCACACCACATGGCCAGCTCAGCAGCCCACTGTTGCACTACACCCCACAAACCCTCCCTCCCTTTCTGCCCCACCACACAGCGTGGTCCTCCCACCCTCACAAGACATGTGTATTATATAGCCACATCATGTCTCTATATTCTCAACCCCCATCTGTCACCCTCCCTGCACAGTAGCCCTGTGCACAGGCACCATGATTCATTCGCCTTTGAAAGTGCTCAATCATGGTTGCCATCATCACAGACTCACCATCTTATCCCATAGCCCATGACTGACTATTCCTGCTGGCTCATGTGACCTGAGTTGGGGTTGGGAATCAATGTGACTGTTAGGAAGATGTCATGTTCTTGCTTTAGATGATCAACCAGAACACTGGTTCCCAATGTCAAAGTAAACTGATCCCAGTTGATCTCTCTGTCACAGATGGCAATATGGCTTCAGTGTATTTGTGGGATCATCAGCAAATTATTACCACACTTCAGAAGATCTCTTTGGTTTCTTAGCTACATGACTGGCCTGATAAGGCTCTTTGGGAACAACAGAGTGGTGACTGTGAGATGATTTTCTTTTTTCTATCATGGTGGAATGATGTGGTTGGGCTAGATGCCTTGGCTAGGAATCACTGGCAGCAACAGCACTAGGGTTACAATTAGGCTGATAATCTAGAAGCTAGGAGTGGGTTGGTCTTTAAATTTTTCTGCCTCGACAACTTGCTTTCTTGCTTTGCTCTCATAGATTTTTTTCCTTTGGTAATTTTCTCCCCTGATGGCCTTCACTCTTCTTTATCACCACCATCATCAGAATGTGGTGTAACTGACAGCACAATTTCGACCTTCTCTGCTTTATTCTCCTCCTCTCCTGCTGTGTTCCCCACTTCTACTCCTCAACTTCTTCTTTTCCTTCCCCATACTCTTTCCTCTCAGTCCCATATGATTCTGCAGTGTTCCTCTGTCCTTCTGCTACCTCATCATGTGCTTCTGCATCCACATCTTCTAGCACCTCACTCTCATGCACCTCCTGCTTTAACAGCTCCACTTCCATATCATCCTCACTGGCAATGTCCTCCACTCTAAGCTTCATTGGTGGTGGTGCAACTGGCTTGTTTTTATAAATGTATGGGTTGGAATATCTCTGCCTACCCCAAAAAGTTACACTTTTTCCTCATATGGTGACATAAAAGTATTTATTATCGGTGCTAGACACAGACTAACCACTACCTTATTGATATAATGACTGAGCCACAGAACTGAGCTTGGTGCTGCTACTGCTGCTAATGCCTGACAGCGGGTATTGTGTTTTTCATGCAAGATAAACCATGGAGGAGGGCTTGTCTTTACAGATTGGAATGGATCTTTTCTATCCACACAGATATGGGACACCAAAATACTCAAAGTAAGAAAAACTGGAAACCTGTATGATTCTGTTTTGCTCATGGTGCTTTTGTCACCAGATGGTCTGGACCACTGGAACCAGATGGGAAATCTACTGCTTGCAGTAGGCATGGAATCAGTTAATCTTTGGGGACTAATGAACCATGATGTCTTTGCACAGTCTATCACATGCCTAGCCTAGTCTTTCTCTCAGGCATAACCCCTGCACCACCAGTGTGATTTTCAGTCCCAGTTCTGACTCCTCCACCACCACCACTTATACAACTGTTACTTGTAGGAACTGGCATGATGGAACTTTTCCCAGCTCCTTCCCTTCCCTGCATCCCTTCTTCCTTCATTTCCTTTTCTCAGAGTTTCTACACCACAGGATGGCAGACATCCACACACACATGCCCATTGCATTGTGCACTGACACACCCTCAATAAGATCCCCTCCCCCTTTGTCTTCTCCCTGTTTCCCTTCAAGTATTCTTTGTACTATCTTTTAAAGTTTTCTCAATTGTCTTCTACTGTTTGTTACATTGCTTTGATTTTTTCATTGTATTATAAGCAACAAGCACTTTATAATACTGTGCAGTTGTTTCCACATGTTTATGCTAATGTTGTTGGACTGGGCAGGGATATAAACCAGTATGCACTACTATAAAATACCATGACAGTTATGCAAGCACACACCCACTGATGAAGCATAGTACTTTGAGTGCTATGTAGTTGTTGTTTGTACTGCGTTCTTTGCACTGCAGTAAATCAACATAAAACATATCGGTGAGTGCACCATCTTCTCATTTGTTTACCTAGTGTCTTAATTTAGCAGCCTACATTGCTTACTTTTCACTCACATGCAAAATAAATAAAAAAACATCAATTTATGTGCCCCACACTGCCACCAGCCAAATTATTTGTTGACTAAATCCTTCAAACTCCCCACTGCACCTTCCCCAGTCTGTTAAATTCACTTAGTCCAATTCTTGCTGCAGGAGAGCAAAATTTAAATAATAAGTAAAAATGGATTCCTACACCCACTACACTACCAACAGTCAGTAAAATGAATATTTGTCATATGCTATAAATTTTTCATGAATTCCCCTGCACTTTTTCACATAAAAGGAGCTCCTTAAACAGCCAGTACCTTCTGCTGTGATAGAGAGAGCTGGAAATGGCACTGATATGCAAAAAGTGTGAAGAGTTCTTAGTCACTAGAGTCACTGATTGGCTGCAAAAGGTTATGAACTGTAGCTTGCCAACAACTTGGAAATGCACAGTGTGTGCTGGCTGTAAAAAAGTTTTGTGTCATGGTGTCAAAGTGCTGAAGCACCAAATGGAAACCTAGTTCCTTCAGACCTGCTTCATCAGTGCCCAAAACATCAGATTGCAGCATGCTCAATCCCCATTTCAAATGACTCCTGATAGTCCTCCTGCTGCCTTAGTGAAGATTTTAGATTTGTAATAGTCAAACACAATCATGCGAGTTAGAAACAGAGGACTTATCACTCCATATTCACAGAAAAGCTCCTCCCAGACTTAGTAAAGTCCAAACAGCAGCATCTACACAGTCCATCAAAACATCACTTTTGAAAAGACTTCCATGTGTAGAGCTTGTTCAATCCAGTATTTTCAGATTAATGCAAAAGTAAAACCTACATGGCTTTGAGGTCTCTAACAATGTCACAACATTTCAGTGTGGATTAGGAACCCTTTCCTCTGCTGACTTTTGCACTGTGCTGTGAACAGGCAGTGGCGAGTCTCTTGTTTTTATTTTATTTCCCCAGCTAGCTGCATACATGTATATGAGGAAAGGAACCACAACGTTGCTGTTTTTGATCCACAATCATTCAAATATTTTATATATTATCTGCATTTCTTTTCCCCTTATTTTCTACTACTCAGGACCTTTGCATGAAAACAGTATATTTTTGACTGTAGTCTGCTGGCTCTTGCTACTTGTCTATGCATGAAGTCAGAATATTCTGTTTATGACTTTACAATCTGTTGTTGGTAAAATCATGATCATGTCATAAGAAGAGAAATGTATCTTCACATGTAAACAATATGCAATTGCAGATGAAGTCAAGAGGAAAAATATTCTTGAAACTTTTAAATGCCATTGGCCATCCAGAATGAAGTGAACATAAATATAGAACATAAATAAAAATTTAATTGTATCCAAATGTAAACGTTTTGCCTGCAGCATCAGAAGCTCTTTAATCTGTAGTGGCTCCTCTTAAGCAAACTTATGATGACTCACAAACCACAAGATAATCCTAGTATAACTGCTGCTGCACTTTGTCAGTTTTGTTCACAAGTGTCAGAAACTGCTCTTGAGAAGCATATGAAGAGCTTGTACCCTGTGGAAAGCAGTATGGTTACTACAGTACTGAACTTTATGATAGGGGATCACAAGTCAGAAGCCCACCAAGGCCATTTGACCTTTTCCAGAGATAAAGCAAGTCACTTTACCTCCTTGTGGTTCTGCTTTTCCAGATTTCACAACTGGTAAAGGCAGGCTAGTGCTGGGTGGAATTGGAAAATTCTATAGAATTTTATTTTCATGGAATTCTGGGGAATTTTGCCAATTCTAAACTCATGGGATTACTCCCCATCTTTCCATTGAAGATGACAAATTTCTATAGTTTGCACTGATGTACAATTTACAGTCTGTGCAAGATGAAAACTACAGAAAAGCTGCAGTTTACATTAACTTTAGTAAACAATGCCACTGTTTATAATTATGTGTATTCCATTCTATATACAAGAATAGTTGTGGCTGACCACCTGATGACATAGCAGGAAACATGTTGTATTTTTATACCTGCAACCTGGGTTCAGGCATGAGTTTGGGGTGCTGGCAAATGGGCAGCTATTGATTGAGGAGTGCTGCCAGTAGCAGCATGTCCTCAATCTGGAGTGTTAGCATAACACATCTGCAGCATCAGTGACCCCTGCAGTAGGGCCATGGAAAACTCATCTTTCAACAGAAGGAGAAGCTATATGTTGGTGAGGCCTTCAGTGCCTAGAGCATGTGCAATAGGCTGATGGGAGGCCAAAACTACAAGGGAGAAGAAAGCCAGGCACCATCCGAATGGCAGCTGCAGCTGGTATGCACTAGTCTTACCCTATGAAGCTCATCACCAGCCAAGGATACAAATTCAACTGCGGTCTGCTGTGGAGGGAATAACTGTGGGAGCTAGCAGAAATGGTGTGGTTAGTGAGGCATGGTATTCCCCAGAGGACTGAAGGAAGTGCAATATGGCCTGATCAGAGAGAAAGGGCATGATAAAAAACTGTGAGGAAAAAATATAGCAGTTCACATTAACTTTAGTAAATTAATTCACATTTTTTTTTAAATATTCAGTTTACTTGTTGGCTAAATGCCCCAAAACATTTCAAAATATTCTGCAGAACACTGTAGAAGTGGAATACCAATTTTGCTGGAATTCTGCTAGTGGAATGTATCATTCTCCACACTTGCAAGGAGGACCCTACTAAAATCAGATGTTGCATCTTACCTGTAGTTGGGTTATCCCAGGTAGCTGAACTGCAAAATAAAAAAAAAGGACAAAGTATGTTTATTTTGTTAAAGAATAAACACAAGTTCTGGTCAGAGCTGATATGGCTGTGGAGATCTTTTGGGATGCTTTTACCCATTATTTCTAATGAATTTGCACAATGCAGATCTGCTGAGAGGCATTTTCAATGTAGTCTTCCTTTTACATATTTTTACAATGTGTTTTCCTAGAATATGCCTGCTGATTGCTATATATTTAGCCTGGATAGTTCACAGAAGACATGGCATCTTATTTTCAGTGGGTCTCCACATCTACACAATATGATGCTACATTGTATAAAATCAGAACACACTGAAAACAATATTTTGCATCTGGACTAGGCTACCCTGAATAAATACATTATAAAAATGCTAAAATCATGACCTCACTGAAAAAAAGATATTGCACCTAATCTAGGAAATCCTGAGTAAATACAGTGCAAAAATACGTAAAATGAAGATCCCTATGACAATGAGATGTAGCATCTCCCCTGCGCTATCCAGGATACAAAATATAGGATAAGAAATATTTAAAGGAAATGTACTGGGCCGGCCCAGTAGCACTAGAAGTTGAGGTGCTGGTCACTGCACCTCGCACCATATTGGTGACCTGGGTTTGAGAATGAGCTCAGGCCACCGGGGGTCAGTTGGGGGAGAGAAAATTGAGCATCCAGAGGGCTGCTTTCCTCTCTTGGGGGGAAGGAGCCTAGTTGTCTGGCTTGCTGACTGCCCTTTGGTGGTAGCTGGAGGGCAGTATGGGTAGGGAGGCTTGAAGCCAATGTCCTTACATTGGAAGGGAGGGGGGGATGGATGAAAATGGAAAATCAAGCTTGGCAGGATTGATGACGGCCCACCATTCATGGGAGCAGTCCCCAGACTCTGAATTGGGTTTTCAGGGTAGGGAGAAGCCAGCAACCTCCTCCCAGCCCCACCACGGGAGGGGGCACAATCCATGGGGGAATTTCTGGGGCTACCTAGCATGGGAACAGTGGAGCTGGAGAGACAGTCCCTCCATTCGAAGGGCCAAAGCCACCTGCCAGGGATCCAGGCAGATAAAATGCCTAAGGAAAAAGTAAATAAATAAAGGAAATGTACTGTAATCTGAACTTCACTGTGTCCACTGATATAAACAAACAGTTTATTTTTTGTTTGATAACATATTTAGATTGCAGTATTTATTTCGAATGTCATGGCCATGACAATGGTGTGTGTGTGTGTGTGTGTGTTTGCTGTAGCTCAATATATTTTTTCCCAAAAAGCATAGTAGAACATGCCTGCTGATTGCTATATATTTAGCCTGGATAGTTCACAGAAGATCTGGCATATGTATGAGACAGTTCTTATCAGATAGTGTCTTAAGAGGTTAAAAAAACAGTGTCAATTTTTCTTTGCTGGAAAAGGATGACATTTATGAGGTATGAGTCTTTCTTGAAAGAGAATATCTGCCTAATTGAAGCTGGTAGCAAGAAGCTGTTTAAATGTTAAGTATTTAAATGTGCAAGTTGTAGCATTTCGAAGGGGGTAAACAAATATCCAGTTTAATAGGCAACCAGTATTTAACAAGCTATTTCAATTTACTAATGGCCATCTGATAAGCAGCTTGGAGTTCTGTCTCCATTATTCTATACAGAAAGAAGGAAGTATTTTATTTCAAGTGGCATAGTGATTTGAAGGTGTGGAATGATACATTGAAAAATCCAAAAATGTGTTTCACGCTATTCCATTTTTCTAGCTGAGACAATGCTTGTCAGATAGTGTCTCAAGAGGTTTAAAAAACAGTGTAAGTCTTTTGTTGCTGGGGAAGGGTGACATTTATGAGGTATAAATCTTTCTTGAAGGACAATACCTGCCCAACTGAAGCTAGTAGCAAGAAAATGTTTAAATGTTAAGTATTTAAATGTGCAAGTTAGTATCATAAGTATCATACGAAAGTGCATGAGTCCATAGCTTTCTCTAATAATAGACTCAGATGAGAATTATATCTTAACCTCCCATGTAGTTATTCAGCATATGTTTAAAGCTGTCTATGTTTTCCCCATTTACTATATTGGTAGGCAGTTTGTTCCACAGTGCCATGACTCTTTGACTGAGTCATGAAGCACATCTATTTGTTTTAAAGTGTTCCCTTTTTATTTGGAATGAATGTGCTCTTGTGTTGTTTATCTCTTTCTTTGTTAAACCCACACACTCCCATAAATCCTTGTCCTTAAATGCAGTATAAACCATGAATAAATCCCCTCTCACTCTTCTATACCCCGTGCTAAACAATCCTAGTTTGTTTCTTCTTTCCTTATACACCATATTTTTACAGGCACTTATGTTTTTGGTCATTTTTCTCTGTATACCTTCCAATTTCTTTTTATGCCTAACATGGTATGGGCTCCAGAACTGGCCTCCATTCTCCACTAAGGGCCTCACCAGTGACAGATACAATGGCATAATCACTGAATCCTCTCTACTCTTTATATGTCTCAGTATACAATTTGAGATTTTACTGGCTTTTTGAACAGTGGTTGCAGTATGTTCAGTAAATGTTAAATCGTTTGTGACCAGAATTCCAAGATCTAATTCAATAGTGGAATTTCTTAGTTTTTTCCATATATTAATTAATTAATTTATTTATTCATTCATTCATTCTCAGATTACAAATACCTTTGAGCAGTGGACTGCTCATTTACAAAGGTTCCACGTCAAGTAATCGGGGTGGGTAACAAAGACAGACAAGGGAGAACAAAATAACTTTACACTGTACAGTGAAACATCATACATAATTAATTGACAGTCAATGATACAATTGCTCAACAAATGGGTTGTGGTATAAAACCAGGAAAAATAGAAAGGGGAGGAAGAAGATTGAAGTAGGAGAGAAGAGGGGTGGGGAAGGTGCAGCCAGGTGGCCTTGTCATAAGCAGAGGTAGTGAGATAGGGGTAAGATGGGAGAGAAGAGGGGGAGAGGGTGTGTGAAAAAGGGCAGAGGAAGTGGGAGGTGGGTGGAAAGAAATGTAGACAAGAAAGTGCAGAGGGGTCCGAGGTAGCCAGTGGTCTAACATGGCTATCAAGTACTTGGCTGGGTAAAGGGAAGTGAGAGAAGAGGAGGGCATGAAGGGGGGGTGAAAAGGGGGAGGGGTAGAGGCAGAGGTGGCCCTGCTTAATCTGCAGTGGTCAGGCTAATGCACAGGGGACCATGCTGAAATTAGTTAGTGCACTCACAGGTACTTTCATTCATGATGTGCTGGTGAAGGAGACATTTAAACTGGGTCATATGAGATAGGTTAGTAAGTTCACTGCCCAGGCAATTTAGCCAGTTAGGGGCTCCATAGAGGAAAGACCACTGGCCCTGGGTGATCCAGAACCTTGGTACGAGTAGGTGTTCAGTGACTGATGCCCGAGTGTGATGAGCCTTGAGGGATTTTGGCAGAAGGCAGGTGACTCCAGTTGGTAGAGCTCCTAGGAGCACCTTTTTTGCTAGTATACACGATTGGTATTTGATCCGTCCTTGGAGATTAAGCCATCCAGTTTGTGCGTATATAGATCACAGGTGTGGGTGAGGCAGTCTGCGTCCATGATGAGCCTGCAGGCTTTGTTTAGGGTTATTTTTGGTCTTTTTAGTGATGTGGCAGAGGCAGCTCCATAGATTACTGAGCTGTAATCAGTGGTGAATAGCATTGAACTATAGACAGCAAGTTTAAGTGCTTCAGGGGTCATATTCCTTTTATGCCTAAATAATAAGCCTAATTTTGCATTCAACGACTTGGCAATGATCTCAATGTGAGGCATGTAGGTGAGGTAGCTGTCCAAGGTTACCCCAAGACATTTGAAATTTTGGACTTGTTCGAGGGGTGCCCCATGGTCATTTTTGATTGTCAGGGCATGCGATCTGTACTTGTGGTGGGAGGAAGAGAATAAGAGTTTCATTTTTTTGTAGTTTAGTAAACGTTTGTGTGATTGGAACCATTTTTCAACTTCCAGGAAACCAAGTTGGTGGTTGTCTTCAAGTGCAGAGGGATCAGACTTGCTTTCAAAGATGACTGCATCATCAACGTATAGGAGTGTTCTAAGTTGACAGGCATGTGGCAGGCTGTTTAGGAAGACACTAAACAGGAGATGAACAATTATGGACCCTTGAGGGTCTCTGGACTGGATGATTTGTAGCTCTGAGATGACTTTAGATATTTTCACACGTTGAGACCTATCCACAAGGTAGCTTCTGAACCACTTCAGTGTATTTGATGAGAGGCTGATTGCTGCGAGTTGATCAAGGAGGAGTTTGTGATTAATGGTGTCAAAAGCTTTTGTGAGGTTGATGAAAGCAGCTCCTACTAGATTGTTTTTGTTGAAAGACTGATGGATGAAACTAGTGAATTCTAAGAGAGCAGTGGTAGTACTGTGCTTTTTTCTGAAACCATGCTGCTGAGGGCATTGTAAAGTATATTTCTCAAGGTAGTCAACCAATTGGTTGGTTACTATCCATTCAAGGACTTTTGATAATGGGGTGAGGATTGATATTGCCCTGTAGTTGCAGTGCTGTGTGTGATCTCCAGATTTATGTACAGGGATGACCAGCGCAGGTTTCCATACTTTGGGGAACTGGTATAGAGTGAGAGATCGATTTAGTAACTTGGTTATTGGCAGGAGAACTTCTTCAAGGGTAAGTGCAATGGGTTTGATTTCAAGCGAGTCTTCACTATGTCTGGACTTCCCCAGGACTTTAGTTAGGAGCTTTCTGACCTGGGTTGGGGAAACCCGTTTGAAGTGGAAAGGGGGTGCTTCAGACTGTTGGTTTTCAGTGTACCCAGTTGAGGGGGCAGGAGTATCATCAAAGAAGCCCCTTGGAAGGATACCCAACAGATTTGTGAAAGCTGTATTAGGGTATAACTAGTTTGCACAATTTTTTTCCAAAGTGTAGTACACAACATTTCTCCTGGTTAAATTGCATCCTATATGATCTTGCCTGATAAGTAATACTATCCAGTTCTTTTTGTAGTAGAGAGATGTCCCTCTGACTACTGACTACTGATCCAGTTTTATTATCATCTGCGATTTCACCATCCAGCAATGTTTTGATGTATTTAATGATGCAATGTAAATTTTGAACAATGTAGGCCCCAACACAGAGCCCTGGGGGACACCACTTGAGACCTCTCCCCAGTCTGACTTATAGCCCCTAATGTGTACCTGTTGCTTCCTTCCTGTGAGCCATGTTTGGATCCATTTGACTCTATACTGATCCACATTTAGTTTTTCCAGACATGAAATCATTTCCTCGTGGGGGACTTTATCAAAGGCCTTTGACAGGTCAAGATAAACCACATCGACCAGGAGTCCCTGATCTAATGCAATGCTAACATATTCATAAAAATACAGTAAATTTGTTTGGTATGATCTTCCCAGTGTAAAACCATGTTACATATGGTCAATGTGGCCCGATTCTTGTATAAACTTCTCCTGGGCTTCCTTTATATAGTCTTCCATAATTTTACTCATTATGTAGGTCAGGCTGATTGGTCGGTAATTTTCTACACAAGTTTTGGTACCTTTTTTTATGGATTGGTGTCACATTTGCTGCTAACCAGTCCATCGGCACCTCACCCACCTCAAAAGACAGTGCTGGAAGGTATGCTAAAGGACTGGCCAGTTCTTCAGCTAGTTCATGCAGCAATTGTGGGTGAATCCCATCTGTCCCTAGTGATTTATTTTTGTTACATTTCCTTAGTTTCTGCAACATGCTACTCTTATTTATGGTAATAGGGTTTAAGAAGGGACCTCCTAGGATAACATCCCTTTCTAGATTTTTTGGTTTTGTTTGAAAAACACTAGTGAAATACCTGTTAAACATGTTAGCCACATTCATTTCATCTGTTATAACTTTGCCATCCATATGTAGTGGAACTATTGTGTTATTGCTCTGCCTTTGACTATTGTAATTAAAAAAAGTGTTTTTGTTATCTAATGTTCTATTTGCTATTCTGAATTCCTCACTTTTCTTTGCATGTTTAATTAGTTGCTTACTTATTTTAGCCATATCCTTGAACTTTTTAAGCCTATTCAATGTTGGATTTCTTTTGCATTTCTTATAGGATTGCTTCTTTTTATTTATAGATTAACTAATCCTATTATATTTATTTTATTTTATCAAAAATGTTTCACCAGGAAAGGCACGCTGAGCAACAAGATGCTCATCTCACGGTGTGACCTGGGGGGAGGGGTTACAGAAGAGGCAGGTATACATACAGTAGTTGAGTTTCACAGTAGTGCAATACAAACAATGTACATGGATTGGAGGTATTACATATGGACTTGTTGCATAGGAGAACAGTACAGAACAGTGATCAACAACGACAGGGTATACAATTCATAGGTATAAAGGCAAGGTTAGACATATCATAGGTAAACATATAATGTGTAGAAGGCACAGTGGGAGCAATGGAGAGCTTGTACATCAGGGAAGGGGGTAAACATAACATGGTTACACAATGAGGGAATCCAATAGTTACATAAGTGCCATTTGCACACTATTATGCCAGGACAGTCTGAGTGCCAGTACCAGACTTGTGCTGCAGTGGGATGCCCAGGTTGCCAGTAGGAGTTGGACAGCAAGATGGGAGGGTAAGGGAGGATAGGACTAGTATGTAATAGGAGCATGGGGGGTAGGTTTAGATGCGGTGAGAAGGAGAAGGAGAAGGAATGAGCATGGTAGTGATTGTTGAGGGTAGGGCAGCGGAGGGTATGTTAGATAGGGATGGGGGAGAGAGGAGAGATGGCTTGAGTGTAAGTGCGAGGGCAGTATATAAGCCAAGTCATTAGGTGATTGCCAGGCCGCTGGTCAGACTCTGGGGAACAGGAGAGGTATCAAAGTGGAGGGGTTAGGGTGCTGAAATTTGTAGTAAGGAAGTTAGAGAGGGCAGAGGATAAGGAGTATTTGGACAATGAATGGTGGATCTGGGCCGGTAGGCCATTCCAGAGGTTGGGGAAGAGGTAGGAGAAGGCCGATTGGCCGGTGGTGGTCCTTCGGTGGGGGTTGGATAAAAGCCTTGTGTCGGTGGACCTGAGGTCGTGGGTGGTGGTAGGTGGGGAAGATAGGGAGGATTCTAGGTAGGGTGGGAGGGAGCCTAGCCAGAAGTTGGAAGTGAATTTCACAGTGTGGATTAGGCGCCGGTTGCTCAGGGCTGGCAGGGCCAGAGAATGGTAGAGCACACAGTGATGTGAGCAGGAAGGGGCATCTAGAGCAAAGTGGCAGAATGCATTAAAGATGGAGTCCAGTCTGGCTAGGGTGGTCTTTGAGGTAGAGCTATAGACTACGTCACAGTAGTCGAAGGCGGGTAGAATCATTTTCATGATTAAATCGTGTCTGATGGGTAGAGAGAGGCAGGAGCGGTTCCTGAATAGGGACCCAAGTTTTGGGCACAGTTTTGAAATGATGGCACCTATGTGTGTGGTAAAGGAGAGGTGGCGATCGAGCCAGACCCCTAGATTTCTAAAGGAGGGCACTTCTTCAAGGATGGTGTTGTTTAGTGTATGGCAGATCAGAGGGTGGGTGAGTTTGGATAGACACTGTCTGGTATGGAAGGTCATGGAGACAGTTTTCTTAGCATTTAGGGAGAGTTGGTTGGTATTGAACCAGTGTTGGATTTTGTTGAAATCCGTTTGTAGTTTGGAAGTGAGTTCTTCATGGGTCCGGCCAGAGGTAAAGAGGACCGTGTCGTCCGCATACGTGTGGATTTCAGAGGAGGAGCATGAATTTGGGAGATCATTTAGAAGGATGGAGAATAGGATGGGACCAAGAACTGAGCTCCTGGGAACACCGGTGGTGATGGGGGGATATGGTCAGCTATTTTAGTGGATTGGGTTCTATTTAGTAGATAGGCACTGAACCAGTTTGTGGCAGACTTAGCTAACCCCGCCCCCAACAGGCAGGATAGTAGGAGAGAGTAGGATACCATGTCGAAAGCTTTAGCTAGGTCAATGAAAATAGCGGCCGTGATTAGCCCTTTATCCATCCCAGTGAGGATGGCGTCCGTGAGTCTTAGTAAAGAGGAGGTAATAGAGTGGTGTTTTCTGCAGCCGGACTGAAATGGGGTGAAGAAGTTAGTTTCTGAGAGAAAGTGGGAGAGCTAGGATAGAACTAGGTGTTCTTGGAGTTTGGCGAGGGAGGGGAGGAGGGAGATGGGACGGTAGTTAGTAGTGGAGGAAGGATCTCCACCTTTTGGAAGGGGTAGTACAGTAGCATGCTTCCATATGGAGGGGAGTGATGCAGTGGTGAAAGATAGATTTAGCAGGGTGGCTAGGGGCATAGCAATGGCAGGGGCAGAAAGGAAGAGGAGTTTGTTATCAAGACCATCGAGGATTTGCCTTTGGAGGGGTTCAGGGAGAGCAGGGCATCTAAGGTTTCTGTGGGGAAGATGGGTCTGAAGGAAAAGGGGTACCTACCAGTTGGCGGGGGGATAGATGACTGGGGGAGGATGTGGTTATAGATGTGTGGGGGTAGTGAGGAAGCTGGAGGTAGGGAATCGAGGAGGGTTTGGGCGCAAGTAGTGAAATGGGAATTAAACTCGGAGACTACCTTCAGGGGGTCGGTGAGGAGAGTACCTTGGATGAGGAGAAGGGGAGGAAGGTTTTCTGTTTGAGGGGTGAAAAGGGAGTTAATAACTTTCCAGAATTTAGAAGGTTGCCCAAGATTTGTGTTTAGGGTTTTGTTGAAATATTCCGCCTTAGCTAAGCAGATGGCCTTTGTGCATTTATTGAGGAGCATGCGGTACGTGACAAGGTTGCTTGGGAGGGGCGTAGATTTGTAGTTATGCCAGGCTCATGGGCTTGTTGGCAAGCTATCAACTCAGGGGATATCCAGGGTAGATGAGACCCGCGGACGCTTGCCCGGTGTAGGGGGGCATGTTTGTCCCAGGTGGTGAGGAAGGTGTTCTGAAAATGTGTAAAGGCTGACTCCATGTTAGAGCAGTCTGTGCTTGGGACCCAGTTTGATTGAGAGAGATCATCCAGGAGGGGAGAGAGGTTGAGGGATTTGTATGAGCATTGGAAAATAAATTTGGGAGGGGATTTAACTCTGTGGACTTTACGGACCAAGTAGATTAGGTGATGGTCACTGATGGAATCAGGAAGGAGGCCCGAGCTGATGACGCGATGTGGGTGGGGTGTAAGTGCCCAGTCTAGTAGTGAGTGGTTACTGGACTTGTGGTTGGAGTGGGTGGGTTCCATAATGGTTTGTGTAAGGTTAAGAGCAGTTATCTCTGTTTGGGTTTTGTTAAAAGTGGTTGCTAACCAGCTGTGGTTAAAGTCTCCCATGATGTAAAGTTCACCCGACTGGGCATGGGAGGATAGTTGGCACAGTAGGTCAGTGACTAATGTGGTTGGAGTGGCTGGGCAGCAGTAAATGCCAGCCACGAAGATGGGTAATGAGGAGGGCAGGGACAGCTTTACCATGAGAAGCTCATAAGCTTTGGGTTCAGCTTTTTTGAGAGAGACAGTGAAGTGAAGGGCTGATCTGATGTAGAAGGCCACCCCTCCACCTCTGATGGGCCAGTCTTGCCTTATGGTAGTAAAACCAGGAATGACAATGGTGTTATCAGGTAGGCTGGCATTTAGCCAGGTCTCGGATAGGAAATTTATGTCAGGGGCATGGTGGGTGGCTAGAACCTGAAGCTGATCGAGCTTAGGGGCTAGGCTATGAATATTTAGGTGGAGAAGGTGTAGGCCTTTGAGGAGGTAGCCTGGTCAAGTTTCGGAGGTGGCTTTGGCTGAGGGGTCAGATATGGGGTGGTCTGGGGCTGGAGTTGGGGTAGAGCCAGGGTTAGGGTGAATGTCCCCTGCAGCCAGGAGGAATAGGGCAATGGTTAGGTGGCAGCATAGGACCCAGAGAGACCGGGATTTTATTGTGCGCTGGCTGAGAGCATTGGTATGGGGTGCAGTGTGGAGGGAGAGGGAACTGGAGTGGGTGAGCGAGACCAGAAGGCAGCCAAAGGAAAAGACTGAGGAGGAGAGTGGTGAGGGGAAATGGGACCAGGAGATGGCTGGAAAGTATGAAGAGGATTTAAAGGGAGTATTTGTAGGATGGGTCAGGGTTACTGGTGGGGGGAGTGCAAGGAAGTGGCTTAGTGGGGGAATTAGGATGGGAAGAGACAGTAAAATAGGGGAGAGCAGAAGTACAAGGGATGTTGGTGAGGGTGGTTTACCGGATTTGGGGAGGGGCAGCCTTAGCATAGTGCCTTAGTAGTAGTAGGGTGAGGGGTTTTATATCCTGATTGCCCCTCAGAAAGCATAGATACCACTTTGGAGTAGTGGTACTGTCATGGACTCTGGTGGACAGGGTACCAGGTTCAAGCCCTGACAGGTGAGTTGGGATAGGAGTTGACTGAGAGCAGGGATCCAGGTACTAGCTGGCTTAAAAGTGGTCTGGTTTGGGCCTGAATACAGGGTTGAAATAGTGACTCCTAGTGGTCATAGGGGTTAGTAACAGAGTGGGTGTGGTCATGCAGTACAGGCATGGGTTTGTGAGTAGGGATAGGCAGGTGCAGGTCAAGGGTGAGGTGTAGGTGGAGGCTGGGGCAGGGGGTGGGAGTAGGGGGAGAAATAGCTGAGCTGGTAAACAGGCTCAGGAGGTAGGAGACGATTCTAGTGAGGAGTTAGAGGCAGAAAGGACAGAGGGTCCCTCTAGTGGTTAGCAGGTATAACCTGCAAATGGGAAAGTAGGGACTTAAAAATGTGAAGGGGAGGAAGTGATGTCATACAGCGCCTATATAAGAAATTATGACCCAGGGTGGGTGGGTGGAGGGGCGGCAGGATAGCAGCATGCAGCGGTCGACGGCTAACCCCCTTCACAAGGGTGCAGCTTAGAGGTACTTTAATTACCTCTATCAGGCACCCGCATTGCTTCCCACTCCTGGAGGGAGCACTGTTTGCTGCTGGGCTACTTGGTTATTAAACCAAGATGGGATTTTTCCTGATCTATTATATTTTCGTTTTGTGGGAATGTATATTTTGGATATGTGTTCTAAGGTATTTTTAAAGATGTTCCATATTTCATGGATACTCTTGTCCCTAAAATCATCTTTCCAGTCCCAGGCTTTCATATGGGCTTTTAGTTTCACATAATCTGCTTTGTCCCAACATTTAATTATTGTTAATCCCTTTCTTTTTTCTACAATATTCATTAAACAGAATTCCACCATATTATGATCACTCAATCTAAGAGGTTCTCTAACCTTACATTCTTTAACTACATTGTTCATCTTGGTAAGCACTAGGTCCAGTGTGTTCGCTCCTCTAGTACTACCATGCACATGTTGGTCAAATCCATTTAAGGCCATAATATGCACCAGTTACTTTTCAAATTCAGTGGTCCCTGTAAAGATATTCCAGTATATTCCAGGGCTATTAAAGTCCCCAAGAAGGAGAACTCTACTATTTAAATCAATGTTTTTATAGTATTCAAAAATTTGGTGTTCCCAGCTACCATTAGGTTACTGTAGTTGCACAATAGCAAACCCCAATTGAATTTTTTTTTTTTTGATTTGGTTGCAACGGTTTGATCCATATTTGCTCAACAGGTTTACTTATATTTATTTTTGGATTTATCTTGTATACTTCCAGTGAATCTCTAACTAATATAGTAACTCCACCTCCCCTTTTATCTTTTCTGTTTGTACAAAACGTATTATAGCCTGGTAGATGTTTTCCCCAACTATCATCCTGCCACCAGGTCTCTGTTATGGCACAGATGTGTACCTCTTCCTGTTTAAGCAGGAAGGCTAGTTCATCCATTTTGTTTATTATACTATGGGTATTTATGAGCATTACTTTGATATCCTGGTAGTGGAGATATGTGGAGATATGTATTTAAATTTGTTAATGTGTCTTTGGTCTGTTCTAAATGGTTGGTGTCGCCTGCTGGCATGGGTTCCCATCTCCCCTGAGTTTTTAGTTTAAAGCCCTCTTTTTATTTCTTGTTAAAGCATATGTCCCAGTGTCCTACTCCCCCCTTTATTTAAATGTAGTCCATCGTATGCATAAAGATTAAATTTTCCATTGAAGGTCTCCCATGTTTTAAAACATGCTATGTTGTTTTCTAGACACCATTTCCTCAATTGGTTATTTACATGTTTCAGTTTCCTAGTCCATGTATAACTGGCTTTTGGGACTGGTGATATCTCTGATATGACTAGTTCTGCTTTAAAATGGTCAGCTTGTTTCTTAAAGGCTTTATATTCATTAATCACAATTTTTACTGACTGATTTCTGGTGTTATTTGTACCAGCATGTAATAGTACCAGTGTTTTTTTCCCCTCCTGATTTGAGTATGGATGGTATCATGTCCCCGATGTCTTTTATTTTTGCCCCGAGTAGCTGCAATTTGCCACATTTTCCTTATTTCCTCTTATTGTTTATTGATCAACATATTTAATCATTGAGTCTCCTATATATATATATATATATATATATATATATATATATATATTTGCCTGGGTCTATGTGATTTCTTTCCCTTTCGTAAGTGATATCCATTACTACCTCCTGGTTTGATGTTGTCTTATTTGATTTAAGAAAAGTTGTTTCATTTCGAAGGGGGTAAACAAATCTCCAGTTAAATAGGTAACTAGTATTTAACAAGCTGTTTCAGTTTCATAATGGCCATCTGATAAGCAGCTTGGAGTTCTGTCTCCATTATTCTAAACAGAAAGAAGGGAGTATTTTATTTCAAGTGGCATAGTGATTTGTAGGTGTGGAACGATACACTGAAAACTCCAAAAATGTTTTCATGGTATTCCATTTTTCCAGCTACAGCCATAATAATAATCTTCTGATGATTTTCAACAGCATATCAACAGCACTCAAATGTTTTTTAACCATTTTATATTTTTATACAGTATATTGATATATGGAATGTGTAGCAACATGATACTGTAGAATATATCAAGATATCAAAATACGGTAGCTGACGTTAAGCTTTCACTTACAAAAAACTAAGTTTCTAACCCTAACAGTTACAAATTTTTCCAATTTTTTAGTAATTATCTTGTTAAAAGGTTTACCTTTGAAAATGCTAGGGCTAAAAACGTGTTTTTTTTAATGAAACTTGTGAGTTAATTTGATATAACTCAGTCATATTGATATAGTTTTCATTTGTCAATACATGTCTGTACATGTCAGTATAATATGTTGGTAGTAACCACGTATATTGATATGTTTTTTATTTTTGAAAGATAGTATCAATATTCAGTATGTATTTTCCTATTGACTTTCTCTTCAAATGGTTTTTGGTCTAAACAAGCTGAAATGATAATGAAAAAGGCTAGGAAAAAGTCTTAGGCCTTAGAAAATGCAATTATTGTTATGGTGGACATACTCTGAGACCCCTCTTGGCAGTAATAAGAGCTAAATACTTAACACAGTTATTGCATAGGGCAGAAATCTGGGATGCTAAGGATAGGGAGAAGTATGTTATCCCAGCATTTAAATTACTCATACTGGCCCTAGGAGTAGGTTACTCCATGTCCGCCTCTTATGTTAGATCAGAACCTGGTATAGAAGATATTAATTCAACCACAGATACTGTACACAAAAAGATCAATTACTGACTGCAGATAACTAGATTGCCGAAAGACAGGGTCCCATATCTGTGTCTTGAGGAAAAAAAGAACTGGCAGTACCTAGGATGTAGAGGGTCTATTTGGTTTAAAGATCTTATTCTTAAATTGAACAAATATGATCTGACTGTGTTGTGTGGGTATCTGGAAAATATGCCAGTCTTAGCTTCAAATATAAAGAATTTATTAAAATAAAGATTTGTAACTTCTGTGCAAAGTTAGATTTGGAAAGTATTACTAGATCAAGATAATCAACATGGTTAGCAATCAATAATATCAGCTTTGGTTATGAATATTATCTGGATGTCCTTACTGTTCCACATTAAAGTGAGCTATTTGATAGTAATATACTTGCTGCTAGGTTTGACAAAGCTGCTTGTGTTGATGCAAACTATTTCTGCTCATCTGGGGGTAAAGAGGATCTAATACAAGTTTATGTGGTACTGCTCTTGGTATAATAAAGCAAGGGAACATTAGCTGGGCCCTTACATAGAATCCTGGAAAGATATAGACAGGGCTGCAACTACATCCATTCTTTTAATGACAGAAAATGATTGGACTATGAATAGATTAACAATTTTTTTCTTAACTGTTAGTAAAGTAAGAAAAATAATTACCTCAAAATTATCAACTGTCAATGCAACAGCTAAGGAGTTTGAGTGAATTAATCTAAGTAGTTCAACTGAGGATCCAGGTACAGTATCTGAATTGTATTAACACTCCATATATATCCTGTTTTTACATAACTTAGGGATGTCATTTGATATCAGTTCTTTGTTAGATGTTTATGTGCTTATATTTATTGTAACCTGGTCTATTTACTGTAGTTACCTTTTTTATGGTTGAACAAATCGACTTGAAATTGAACTTGTGTTTTCCTATGACTATCCTGACACTTAGGCCATTTCCACATCAATACATACCTTTCATATCAATATATTGTCAAAAAAATTTCATCTATTGATATAAAAAAGTGAGGTGGTTTAAAAATAATTAGAAAAAGTTGTTCAGCGTTTTCTGAATTTTGGTAACACTAATCCTTATTTTATTAGGAACTGTATAGTTTATTTATTAATTTTATTTATTTATTTATTTAAACATTTATTATTTCCAAAGTTGTTCCAGGAAAGGCATACTGAGCTGGTAGTAGCTCATTTCCAGATGTGTACAGGAGGGAGGAGTAGAATGGAGCAACAATGCAAAACAATACAATAAAAAGGTGGATACAACTTAAATTACAATATAGCATAGTAAATGTATGCATACAAATTAAATAATAAGACAGTAATTGTATAAGAGGTATATGAGTATAATTAGATTTCGAAATTTAGATAAATAGTACCACCGCACAATCTTAAAAGGTGCAGTAACATAGAAACAAAGAAACAGAATTTGACGGTAGATAAGGACCCCTTGGCCCACCCAGTCTGCCCATTTCTCCCTAACTACATTATTATTGCAGTCTGTACTTGATCTACAGCTTTCTCCATCCCCCTCTTCCTTTCTTTCCACTTTGATTCCTTTGTGCCTAGCCCATGCATTCTTTTTTTTTTCAGCTCCCACATCCCGGTCAGCTCCCATCTGCTTGGACCCCCTAGCCCCAACACCCCAATGTCTGCTGGGACTTACCACCAGCCAGTACCCCAGAGCTTGCCCCCATAGTGGGTTTGGCAGGGTCCCAAAATCCAGTGCCATGTAACCAGATAAAATAGTTGGACCGGTGAGCCCAGCTAGTCGGGTGTGGGGCCTCAGAGGGTCCAAATGATTTTCCATTTTTTTCTTTACCCCATGGGACATGGCATGCAATGACACCATGATGTGCAGCCAGTGCACCAGCATGTCATGCATCAGTATCTACCCGCCCCTCCTGCTCATGCTGCAGCAGTTCTGGGCACCTTTCTCCCAGCTTACTAGTAGGGGCCAGGCATACACCAGGCCCTGCAAACCATTTCCCCTGAGGAGGAGAACAATCCTCTGGATGCTCGATCCTTCTCCCCTTGGCCAGCTCTCTGACACCCCAAGCTCACTACTGAACTTGGGTCACCAGTACAATGAGTGGTAGCACTACCGCTGCACCAACAGACCAGCAGTCCATGCATTCTTGAACCCCACCACAGTTTTTGCCTCACCATGTCCAGTTGGAAGGTTGTTTCAGGAATCTACCACTATTTCTGTGAAGAAATATTTCCTCACATCTCTCTTGAATCTAACCCCAGCTTCATAGCATGTCCACTTGTTCTTGAGCACCTTTTCCTGTGAAAATTACTTCCCTTATGTACCTTATTTAACTCTCTGAGGTATTTAAAGGTCCCTATCATATCCCCCCTCTCCCTCCTCTCCTCTCCTCCAGGGTATACAAATTTAGGTTCTTTAGTCTCTGCTTGTAGAGCTTTTGATGCAGACCCTGCACCATTTTGGTTGCCCTCCTCTGGACAGCCTCCACTCTGACTATGGTCTTTCCAGAGATGTGGTCTCCAGAACTGGACACATTAATCTAGGTGGAGTCTTACCAGCAATCTATACAGAGGCAACACCAGCTCTCCCTTGCTGGTGATACCCCTCCCTATGCACTGCAGCATCCCAATAGCCCTCCTGACTACCTTGTTGTACTGCCTGACCACCTTTAGATCATTCAATATGATTACCCAGAGGTCTGTTTCCTGCTTGGTAGTTGTCAATACCACTCCACCCATTTTGTACTTCATCCCTGGGTTTCTGTACCCTAAGTGCATTATTTTGCACTCTCTCGCATTGAAACACAGCTGTTGTATCTTTGACCACTCCTCTAGTTTCCTCAGGTCTCTGCTCATCCATTCCACCACTGAAGTGTCCAACCTATTGCAGATTTTGGTGTCATCTGCAAAAAGGTAGACCTTCCTTTCCAGCTCCTCTGCAATGTCACTTACAAAGACATTAAGGAGGACCATCTCATCACTGGTCCCTGAGGCACCCCCAGGTCACCGTCCCTTCCTTGGAGAGAACACCATTTACTACCACCCTATGTTGTCTATCCCCTAACCAATTTCTTATCCAGTTACCACCTTTGGATCCACTCCTAAGCTACCCAGCTTGTTTACTAGTCTCCTATGTTGAATGATGTTGAATGCCTAACTGAAATTTAGGTAGGCCACATCCACCTTTCCACCCTGATCTAACTTCTTTGTCACCCAGTCAAAGAAATCTATCAGATTCATGTAACATGACCTCCCCTATGGACCCATGCTGCCTTAAGTCTTGTAACTCACTGGATTCAAGATATTCCACAATCTTTTCCTTCAGCAGTGATTCTATTAACTTTCCCACCACTGATGTCAGGCTGACTGGTCAATAATTGCCAGCCTCCTCCCTGCAAGCACTTTTATGTAATGGGATTACATGTGCCCTCCACCAGTCCTCCGGAACCACTCTTGTTTCTAGTGAGTTGTTAAATAGGACTGTCAGAGGTGCAACCAGTATCTCCCTGAGCTCCAAAATACCCTTGAACATACCCCATCTGGCCCACTGTTTTGGCCACCTTCAGATTAGCGAGTCCCTTCAGGGCTCTCTCTTCAACAATAGAATTAGTGTCCACATCCCTACCTGCAATGCTTCTGTTACTTTTTTATGGCCCCTCCCCTTCTCCTTCCTTTACAACACTGAACAAAAGTATTAGTTCAGGATGTCCACCTTTTTCTGGTCCCTCTCTGCATAGTTCTGCATAGTCTCCCTCTTTCTTTTTTAACCTAAAATCCCAGCCTGGTCTTCCTCTTTTCACTTACATATTGTACCTAAAAAATATTTTGTTCCCGTTCATTAATTCCTGAGCTATTCTCTCTTCATTTGCACTGTTGTGCTCCTTACTGCTTTCCCTGCTTCTCTCTGTTTCCCGATACACCTCCCTGTTCTTCTCCCTCAGTGTCTCCTTATACCTACTGAATGCTACCCTTTGAGCCTTTTTCTTTTCAGCCACCTCCTAAGCAGTCTCTTTTCCTCTTAGTTTTGCTCCCTTGTTTGATGTAGAGGTTCATTGCCTTTACTATGCTCCCTTTTAGCTTCTCCTATTATTCCTCCATCACACCCAGGTCATCCTCCCAACCAGGTCAACCCTGAGGTATTCACCCATGCTTATAAAATCTGCCCTTCTGAACTCTAGGACCTTTGCACTTGGTGTGGTTCAATTATGCAGCTGTCCTTATACTGAATCACAACATAGGGTGATCACTGATCCCCAGGTGGCCTCCCACATAGACGCCTGAAATTCTGTCCCTGTTAGTGAGTACAAATTCCAGTTTTACCCCATCATGAAAGGGTCCCCTGACTAGTTGCCTGAGGAATTCCCCCTGCAGAGAATCCAGGACGTCCGTGCTTCTAACTGAAGCCTCTGCTAGGAGGCTCCAGTCTACATCCGGAAGGTTGAAATCCCCCATCAGCAGCACATATCCCTTTTCTGCCATCTTGCCAGTGGCTTCCACCAGTAACTTATCTAATTCCTACTCCTGTACTGGAGGTCTTCAGATCACTCCAGTGAGAATAGTGACTGCATTCCTTGTCTCCAGGGTGACCCACAGTACCTCTGCCTCCTCCTGTATTCCCTGTATCTCCATTGTTTTTATGCTTTCCCATGCAAAAAGCACTACACACACCCTTCTTTTCTTCCCACCCAGTCCTGTCCTATCTGAACACAGTATGGCCTGGTATGGCCATGTCCCAGTCAAGGTTTTTCAGTGCACCATGACTTGGTAATGGCCACAATATCCAGGCTGGCCTCTGCCATGATGGTCTCTAGGTCCAGAATCATATTTCCTAGACTTCAAGCATTCGCAAGATGGCCTTCAGGATTTTGTTTCCACCCTGCCTGTCATTGCCATTTTTCCCTTTTTGTTCTCCCTCCTTCCCCACTCTCTTTTTAATGCTCTCTTTCCCTTCCACTTTGTCTCTACCACTCTGCTGCTTTTATTAATTTGCACCGTGAGGATTCTTCTCCCCTCAGGTTCACCTTACTCTCTACTTTAGCCTGTGCAGGGGGCAGTTTCTTCCTCCCCAATTCCTTCCACCACCACTCTCAGCTACTTTAAATGTTCATTAAAGTAACACTTGAACTGTCCACTGAGGGCTGTGGTTCCCCCAGACAGATGCAGGCCATCACCCCTGTATAGGCCATTATCCTCCCAGGTGGGTCCCCAGTCCCCAGCATAGCTGAACCCTTCCTTTCTACACCATTCTTTCAGTCATACACTGCAGATCCTGTTGCAGAGTCCCCTCTTCTCTTTTCAGTATCATCCTCCTTTGAGTAACTGGCTTCCCGCTAATCCAATGGGTTTTCTAGCCATGCAAGAACTGCATCACGTACAGGTTTGGGTGCAAGGGAAAAGTTTTTTTAAACTCTCCCCCTCTGAGATTAGACAAGTCCAGATACAACAATTTATTACCTGCATGACTCAGTTTGTAAATGTATGCCCTGTGGTGCTCCTATGTTAAAATTTATATTGGATAAACCACGTCTACTTTGAAAGAATGTATACAGGAGCACTACAGGGCAATTAGAAGGAAGGATTTGGATCAGCCAGTTGGTAAACATTTGGCATCTGGGGTACATCAGGGAGATTTTGTAGTCAGGTACAAGGGCATCAAAGTGATTTCCTGCCACCCCAGAGGGGGGGGACAGACTTTGAATGCTTTCCCAAAGGAGTCTATATGGATGCTTAAATTGAAAACTTTAAAACCACATGGTTTTAATGAATTTATGAACTGAGAACCATTTTTTTACAATTGTTTGGGAAAGCATTATGTATCTATACTTTTGTGGCATCTTACAGTAGTTTGGACTAGGTCTTACCTTCAATGGCATTCATCCTTTCTCTATTCACCCTGCAATAGTAATTTAGAATTATGTTTTATTTGCATATTTTGTTATTTGTGTTACATATTAGTTATGTATTTTAAAATCAATTGGATTACATTTCAGTATTTGTTATGTATTTCAGCACTTTGGTATCAGTATGGGGGTTATGGTTAGTGAGAGGGTTTTAGAAATATTCCATGCATCGGTATAATTATATGGATTTTTCATAATTATATATCACAATCAATCTGCATTTACCTCCCTTAAAGTGTTTTCAGATGTTCAGTGACTTGGTGGTTGTATGTGGTATCTATTGTAATATGTATTATGCTACAAAAAGTTGTTTTTTTTACTGAAAGACAAGAATTTTTGTTTGTAATAAATTATGAATTAAAAGCATAGGGGGATGATTTACCAGGTCACTGGGCAATTATCAGCATCTTATTTGCTTAGCTTTTGCAACACCCATGGAAACCTTTTTTGATTTATTGATATGGCCTTTGGTGGGCTTTTTTGATACAGTGATGCTTTCATGAGGGGTTTGTATACCTTAACGTGATATTTTTGTACTTATTTTTATTCTCACTTTTCATAGTTGGTAGTAAAATATGATGAAGAAACTATATGTATTTGTGGGTTATCATCACTGGTTGCAGGTTTTATTAAACAAAATAATTTATTGTATTTAATTCATGGATCCTAACAGCCTTGCTTATTGGAAGGGGTATTGCCTCAAAATTGTGGCATCCTTATTGGATACTGATCCTTGAATAGTAATTGATAGATATATGTGAGCAGTTAGTATTCACGAGTATTTTGGGAACTTGGGTATCACATGAGGTGGGCGCCTGAATCACAGTGCTGTCTGAAATGGCAACACGATATGGGCAAAAGCCTGAAAGGTGAGGGGGCAGGGAGGATGACCAGATCTGGTGGGGGGGGTGACCCTAGCGACAAGATGTCATTACATGCACACATGCACAGGGGGAGCGAGCATGGCGAGTGTGGCCTGGGAGGGGGCAGAGGGGATGTAGGGGGTGGCACTGCGGTCAGCTGCCAATCTGCACCATGGCATCAGGAGTTGGCCTCTGCTTGAGGTGCTTGGGTTCCGGATTCAGGTCTGGGTCTGGACGCTACTGTGCTTTTCTTGTACCCGGCCAACAATCTTATTTTTTTTTACTTTCAGACCCCCCCAACATGCACCCCGCTTGGGGTTGAGAATCCTTAAGTGGGGGTGTGGGGGTCAAAGCCCCCTGCATAGTGTGGTGGGGGCACAGTCCCCCACAGAAAGCAATTATTTTTAGTCCCTGCACCATTTTTCCATGCACCAGGATTGTCAGGGTGGCTAAATTGTTTTTGCCACCCTGATGTCACTCTTCTGTGGGTTGCCCTTCCGCAGTTACCCACATCACATAAAACCAGGAACTTGTAATTATGTTTTTATTAATAGCATCTGTTGATATCCTATAAAAGCACTGTGTGAGAATTAGGTAGCCATACCCCTGAGGAAGAGGTGGTTTGTACCTTGAAGTACTGGGGCTCGTCAGTCAAGTATTTTTTACAGTGGAACACTTGTGTGCTTTTTTTTTGTTATACATAGTATTTTTTTTATTAAATTTATTTCCCGATACAGAGGTCATGTGTTTGTTTTTCCCTCTTCTCCCACCTGTTGTGGACAGGCAGCACCTCGGCAAAAGCCACTGAACAGGCTTCCTGTCTAAGACTTCTCGCTTGCTCCCTAAACTCCCCTTACACTATCCCAGTCCAGTCCATAGTCAGGTCATTAGTCCCCAGTGGATAATGACTTTCAGCTCTCCCTCTCATCCTGCTGCTCTAACAATCCTCAAGATATGCTTCCCCTTCCTCCAGGCCATGGTGCTGTGTAGGCACCTAACCTGCCTCTCCCTCTCCTTTCCTATACTACTCACAATCGAGTCCCCCACCAGAAGTTGCTTCCTCCTCCTTTAGGGTCCTCTACCACCCTTCAGTTACTCTGGAAACCCAGTCTATCCTCTGTGGGGTCTCCACTGTGGAGGGCCCCCACATCCTCCGTGTTCACTACTGCGGGTGCCTCCTCCCAGCAGTCCTGCCCCACCAGAGTGGCGTAGGAATTATGAAGTGGTACCAGTTGAGGAATGTGCCTCTGTCCCACCACCCAAGCCCACCATAGTCCAGCTGTTCCTCCTTCCTGGCATCCTCTGAGGTAAAGGTGACAGACCTTCATGGCTCCTGGGTGGGGGAAGAGTTCCTCCAAATCCTAGCCAACTCATCCTTGAGTCTTGTGACCTCCTCACTCAACCCAGAGAAGTGTGTGCAGATGAGGCAGCACCACATGTCTCTGAAAATGCCACTGCACAGCCACTGCACCACTTGTAACACTCTCAATTTTTATTCTCCCAGTGTTACTGGGAAATATTTTTGTACCCTTACCCCTGATAAGGTGTTTCTAGTTTTCTCCTTTTTTGTTTGTTTCTATTTGTTTTTCCTCATGCCTTGTTTAAATTTCTTTAAACTCCTACCTCAGATAGGGTGTTGCTCCTAATCCCAGTTTATGCCTGCCTTTTAACTTCCACCCTTCCCAGCAGTGACTGTTACACAGTAGTGAACAGGCATCTTACCTTAGTCAACTGGCAGAGTCCCCCACTTTCTTACTTCCTTCTGCTTCTGCCTGTAGCAAACTAATAAACACTACCAGCACAAATACAATGAGCAGGATAGTAAGAAGCAGTCCTGGGAGGCGAAAACCCAGGGTGCAGTGGACCACAAGAGTGGTACTAAGTGCAATATAAGAGGAGAACTAGAAGGGGAAGGGACATTTTCAGGAGTCAGCCAAGAAGTTATGAAGAAGGAATTTGAGAAATGAGGATGAGGAGGTGGTTCAAATAACCAGGGGGAGGGAGTAGATTAGAACTTGGGGAATCTGAAGGAGAAAACTGCTTGGCCTGCAGCGGATTTCACTGGAGGAAGGAAGAGCAACTGATGGTCAGGGTTACAAAGGGAGATCATTGGGGAGGCATGGTGTGAGATGATGGAACTGAGGTAAGAGCAGAGGGAGCAAAGTCAGAATTTGGAGATAAAGGATGAACAATGAGAGAGAGGCCTCTGTCTTCCAGAGAGGAGAGAGAAAGTGGGGAGTGGAGGGAACAGTGGTGGATATGAGTAGGACAGTTCAGGGCAATGTGGAAGAAGGAGTAAAATATAAAGTCCACTCTGGCTAGGGCAGATTTGGAAGTGGCACTGCATACAATGTCACTATAATCAGAAGGCAAGGAGGATCATCTTCAAGGTGATCTCTCTCTTTGCAGGAAGCAGTAGGCATGCTTTGTACCTGTACAGATCTCAGAGTTTGGGGTGGAGCTTCTGGTGGATTGCATCCACATGAAGGGAGAGATTAAGATGATGGTACAATTAGACCCCAAAGAATTCAAGGGAGGAAATTTCCACAACAAAGTAACATGAAGGGCATGGAAGTACAGAAATGGTGAGAGTTTGGCCAGAGGCTGCCTTGCACCAAAGGTCATAGAGATCTTTTTCTTGGCATTGATGGCCAGTAGGTTTGCCTGGCACCAGAGCTGAATGTTGGAGAAATCAAACTGGACCTAAGCAGCCAGGTCATGAGCAGAGGTGCTATAGGCAAAGGGCACAGTATCATCCACATACATGTGGATGGCTGAGGAGTACAGGTATTTGGGAAGTCTTGAGGTTTGGGAGTTTACAAACTACTGTGCTTTTTTCTTCTGTACTTCATTGTGTTGTAAGCATCTCCCTCTACAGTCCAGTGAACCCAAATCCTTCTTGCTTTTGCAGGCTTCGCTAGTGAAAGCAAGGAAGATAATGGATAAATATTCTCTGAGCTGTTGGCAGAAGGCCTTCCTTAACCAAAACACAGCTATTTTAAACCCATGCAGTATGCAAGACCTTACTTTTGTGGTCAGTGTGAGGTTCAAGCATTGCTATGTAGCTGTGGTAATGAAGTTCTACCTGTTCTTGGATTTTAGCTAGTGGGGTGAGTCCTTATGTAGACATTCATAGTCTACCTATTATTATTATTATTATTATTATTCCAGTGCTTTCACAGGCATAAAAAAAGCAAAGAAGATCAACAGTTATGTAAATGGATGGTGAAAATGTCCACAACACAATTAAGGGCATTATATAAATGCATATTAAGAGCATTAGATAAATGTATATCAGATTGTACACCACATAGTTCCTATTCATAAAGGGGCCATGCAATTCTATGTTGCATACCTGGCCCCCATGACATGCACAGGGCAGGGATTTATGACTCCCTGTGAGCTGATGCATGGCTGTGTAGATCCATGTATGGAGTAAGGCCACCTAGCTGGGCAGATATGGGCCAGACCATGGGCTTCAATTTGATGCCCAGACTGGCACCAAAGTGGATCCCCTGTACTGAGAGAGCAGGGAATCAAGGGACATGGAGCATGCATATGGACTGCCATGTCTCCTACAGGCCACCAAGGTCATAATGATGTGTCACAACCTATGCCACACAGCTCACATGCACTCCACGGTCCTCAGTGGCATGGGGGGCCAGGGTCAGTGGCTGCAAAGTGCTGTGCAGCAGTGTGGACTTCAGCTGGGGTATGTTTCTCCATTACTGCAGCCCTCTGGCTGGCATAACAGTAAGCTCCCCCCTGACACTGGCCTGGTTGAGTGTGATGGGCATTATGCATGCAGTGCTCCACCGGCCCTCTGCTGACATGCCATTCCTCACCCCCTGACAGGATCAACTGCATGGTTGCATGTCACATGCCTTTACTGCATCTGTTTGTGTCTGTTAGGCATCCAATATGTGTGAAACTTGACCCTATACACCACATATCAAGGCTCATAGGGTCGGGATGCCGTTCATGCATAGGGCTTATAAGGTGTAGTTTAATCAAAAATTAGAAAAATATTAAAACATTTTAATTAAAACAATAATGTATTTAAAACATTTTAATTAAAATAATGTATTTTTTTAACAGTCCTGCATTTTAAAAATTAATACATACAATTATAACATCAATATAATAATGTTAACATTTATATGGGTGTGTTCATGAAAACCTTGTACTAACAGCATGGAAATCTGTTCAATGAAATGTAAAGTAAGTCCAAATGAAATGAATGATTTTAAAATGCTGTTGTAAACCTTGATAACATATAATAAAACTGCTGTCCTCAGCTGCTAATAACTTGATTTTTTTTGTCCAACCCCAATTTGTAGCAATTTTTTCAGCCAAAGCTGTGGCATGGAGTGCCACAGGTCTTAGTGATGTGTGGAAAAAATAGTCTGAGATGCTCTATATTTCAATAAAGGTTGCTTTCAATCATTCTGTTGCTGTTGTGTTGTTTTTTTTCCCTCCCTTTGCTTTTCCTTATCCCTTCTCACATTTAATGCACCTCAATAATGTGTTCTGAATGCAGCAGCTGGTGTCTGGTGCTGATATGTTCAGAACATGGCCCCTTATTCCTGGTTTTTAGTTTGTTGATGCTTTTTTGTTATTCTCACCTTTGTACCACTGTTATCCTATTTATAACGCCATGTAATGCACCTTGGCTGGTGTTATAGTGAGTGATTAATCCCAACTCTTTGATCCTATCCCTCTAATCACATCTGTGGTTCTTGTCTACATGCTCAGAACTGCCCCCTTTCCAAATGAGTTAATTCACCCCTTGAGATTCCCAGAGTGAGCAAAGTGTTTGCGGTGAGGCGGGGGCATAAATTAGCTATCTTGAAGGTACTGTGCTGCACAGGCAGGACCTCCCCAAGTTCTACTTTAAGCATGTCACCTCCAAAGAAATTATCACACATGTAAAAAGGGTGTTAAGGAAAACAAGAGTTGGGAGGGATATGATTGATATGAAACTTCTGGCAATGGCCCTAGAGGTACTGGCAATTCCCATGGCCAAGATTTCTAACTGTTCCTTACAATACTCCCAGTTCCCCAAATCTGGAAAGCCACTACAGTAACACCTGTACAAAAAAGTGGTGACCGTACTGGCATGTCCAACTACAGCCCCATCTCAATTAGTTCTCCTTTATCTAAGGCATTAGAAAGACTTGTATCAGATCAACTTGTAGCATACCTTAACAAATATAACATAGAAACATAGAAGTTGATGGCAGATAAGGACCGCAAGGCCCATCCAGTCTGCCCATTTCTTTTTCTGCCTTATAAATGTGCCATCGGCCTTTGCTCTGTCAGTGGCCTATCTATTCATACTCATCTGCATTGCTCCCTTATGCCTATCCCATGCCTGTTTGAAGCCCTGCACTGTATTCATAGCCACCACTTCCTGAGGTAGGCCGCTCCATGCATCCACCACCCTTTCTGTGAAAAATAATTTCCTCACATTCCCCCTTAATCGGCCTCCCTCTAGTCTCATGCTGTTTCCTCTTGTCTTGCTAGTTTTCTTATATTTAAGCATGTTCGACTCTTTCACTTTGTTAATGCCCTTAAGATGTTTGAATGTTTCGATCATGTCACCTCTCTCCCTCCTTTGCTCAAGGGTATTCATAATGAGCTCCGTTAATCTGTCCTCATATGTCTTCTGATGCAGTCCCTGCACCATTTTGGTTGCCCTTTTCTGGACTGCCTCAATTTGGTTAATGTCCTTGTGAAAGTGTGGCCTCCAGTACTGCATGCAGTACTCCAGATGATGCCTAACCAGTGTCTTGTAAAGAGCGATTATTACTTCCCTCTTACGACTTGTGATACCCCTACTAATACACCCTAACATCTCCCTAGCCATACCTACTGCTTTAGAGGTCTGCTTGGATGATTTCAGGTCATTGGTGAGGATGATGCCCAAGTCTCTTTCTTCCTTTGTGACTGCCAGCAACTCCCCTCCCAGCCTATAGGTGGCTTCAGGGTTTCTCTTCCCTATGTGCATGATCTTGCACTTCTTTGCATTAAATCCCAGTTGCCACTCTTCTGACCATTGTGCTACTTTATCCAACTCTCTTCTCATTCTGCCCACCCCATCTGGATCATCTACTCTGTTGCAGATCTTGGTGTCATCTGCAAACAGACAAGTCTTACCCTCTAGTCCATCTGCCATGTCACTAATCAAGATATTGAAGAGGACTGGCCCCAGGACTGATCCCTGAGGTTCCCCACTTGTGACTTGTGTCTCTTCTGACTGTATACCACCACTCTCTGTTTTCTGCCCATCAATCAGTTTGCCACCCAGTTGACCAACATCTGACCCACCCCGAGCCAACCCAGCTTATTTATCAATCTTCTATGTGGAACAGTGTCGAAAGCTTTGCTGAAGTCAAGGTAGGCAACATCAACTGCTCCTCCTTGGTCCACCACTCTGGTTACCCAGTCAAAGAAATCTATGAGATTAGTTTGACAGGACCTTTCTTTTGTAAACCCATGCTGTCTTGGATCCTGTGCCCCTATGGATTCCAGGTGTTGCACTATCCTTTCCTTAAGGAGTGCCTCCATAACTTTGCCCACTACTGAGGTAAGACTGACTGGTCTGTAGTTCCCTGCCTCCTCCCTGGTACCACTCTTGTGGAGCGGGATCACACGAGCCCTTCTCCAGTCTTCTGGGACCTCTCTTGTGCTCAGAGACTCACTAAACAGTTCTGCTAATGGCTCTGCTAGTTCCACCCTTAGCTCCTTAAGTACCCTGGGATGTATGCCATCAGGTCCTATTGCCTTGTTCACCCTGAGCTTATCGAGCTCTTGTAGGACCCTTTTTTGTGAAGGGATTAGTGCTCACCTCCCTCCCCCCTGTGTCCATGGTGCTGAGCTGTGGGCCCTGCCCTACCTTCTCTTCAGTAAATACTGAGCAAAAGTATCTATTTAGGATAGATGCTTTTACAGGGTCCTCCTCCTTACATGCCCCCTTTTCTCCTTTGAGCTTAGCAATGCCCCCTCTAGACTTTCTCCTTTCACTAATGTATCTATAGAAAGTCTTTTCACCTTCTTTTACTGTTCGTGCTAGTGTTTTATCAGTTTGAGACTTTGCTTGCCTTACTGCCTTCCCTGCTTCCCTTAGGGCAGTTTGGTATGCTTCCCTATCTTCATCCCACTGTGTTCCCTTGTATTTCCTGAAGGCCAGCCTTCTGGCTTTGACCTTTTCTGCTACTGTATTTGAGAACCAAAGTGGTTTCCTTCTTCTTTTGCACTTCCTTTTCTGTCTAACACAATGTTTGCACTTCCTTTTCTGTCTAACACAATAATATGCTATGTAGTCAGCAACACAGCTTTAGAAAGCACCACAGCACTGGTACAGCCCTTATTGAATACATGAACTACCTTCATGAAGCCCTGGATAATGGTCTTCTGGTGGGTGCTACCTATGTAGACCTCACCAAAGCATTTGACCTAGTTAACCACTCACTACTGCTAAACAAGCTGTACTCCCTGGGCCTCTTTGCTGAAACTGTGTCATGGTTCTGCTGTTATCTCACAGGACATACTCAGAGATTTAGAATTGATGGTGTACACTCAGACATGAAAGACATCTCAGTCGGAGTCCCATAAGGATCGATACTTGGGCCCTCCTCTTCAGCCTATTCATCAATGAACTACCCAAGGCATGTCCACAATCAAGGATGCTACTATATGGGGACAGTGCTGTTATCTTTAATAACAGTCCTGTGCTTGGGATTCTCACTAGTGAGCTGTAAAATAGCTTCAAGTCCCTCAAGATATGGTTGAAACAAAACAAGTTGGCTGGATTGGGGGGGAATTGGGGGAACCATATGTGGAGGGTGTTTATTAAAAAAGTGCTTTCTTACCTGACTGGATGGGGGGGTGTTAGGGCAACCGTGATTGTGGGTGCTGCTGACCGAAAAGTTGTTTTTTTTTTGGCATGGCTGTTTAGGGATAGGAGAGAAGTGGGAACCATAGAATTTGTGTGGAGGGTGCTGTGCAATGTTTGCATATTTAATGGCTGAGTGGCAAAAGATGAATTTTTAAACCCACCACTGCATGGTTTTAACAAGGCTCGATGCTGAGCAAGACTTTGGTGCTCAACGTTCAGCCATGTTGAGACCATGCGGTGTGTGGTGATGAGTGGGTCTCCAAAATATTGTTTGGCTTGCACTATAAATGTTTCTTTGATTTTTGTGGCTTGCGTTAAAGCAAGGTCAAGTTTTTAAACCCCCCACCACATGGTTTTAACATGACTGGATGCTGAGCAAGCCTTTATCTGGTGCTCAACATTCAGCCATGTTGAGAACATGCAGTTGTGCTTTGTCCTACCTCAACCATGACACTGTGTACCTTTGTCCACTCCCTACATTTTGCTTTCATTACCACCATGATGTTTTTACCAATTCTCAGAAAACTGCGAGGATTGTCATGTACATAGGCAATACCATGACAGTCCTTGCACTCATCACTTTAAAAACCTGCTATGTTGAATGTACTCTTGCTTTGTAACATTTGAGCTTCTTGCCTGTTCCTTTCTATTATGCTTCTTCAACTGATAGTCATGTACCGTACAGGGATAATAATAGCTGGGTTGAGCCTAAAACAGTATCATGACAACAGCAACAACAACAGCAGCAGCAACAATAACAACATCTTATGAATAAAAAAGCCAACTCTGAAAAAAAAAATCCATAGCCTATAGGGGGAAAATTATAGAGTCTATACTAAGGGAGGAGCTAGTGGACTTCCTGGATGGAAATGGGTCACAGGACCCAAGACAACATGGATTCACAACAAGAACATCTTGCCAGCCAAATCTGGCTGACTTCTTTGACTGAGTGACTAGGGCAGTCAATAAGGGAAAGGGAGTCAATGTACTTGGATTTCAGCAAGGCTTTTGAAAGTCCCCCACAGGAGGCTGGTCAAAATGTTAAGTGATCGAGGGGTGGAGAAGAAACTGATGATTTGGGTAGAGAACTGGCTGAAGGGAAGAACTCAGAGGGTAGTAGTAAACAGGGAATTTTTAGAGGTAAGGGACATAACAAGCAGAGTACTGCAGGGGTCAGTGCTGGTTCTAGTCCTTTTCAGTGTGTTTATCTGTGACATGGGGAAGGAAATCAAGGCATCAAGGACAAGATCTGCCTCTTTACAGTTGACACAAAGATCTGTGCAAGGGTGGACACAGAGGAACAGATAAGGGAACTCAAGGTGAATTCAGTTAGATTGGTGAGCTGGTCAAAGATATGGAAGTTGGGCTTCAACACTAAAAAAATGCAAGGTGATGCACATTGGGAAAAGGAACCCAAGAGTGTAATATGAATGGGAGGGGGGAGTGGTAGTAGAAAGCACGAGGAAAGAAAAGATCTAGACATCAGAGAGTCTGAAAACACCAGGACACTATAATAGATCTGTAGCTAAGGCATGCTGAGATGCATAGGGAGAGGAATAAGCACAGAAGCCAGGAAATTATCCTCCCATTGGAAAAGGAAAGGGGAAATAATTTAACCAGGAAAGGCACACTAAGCCGAAGCTTGTTTCAAGGTGTGAACTGGAAGCACAAGCAAGTTAAGTGACTTGCTTAGGGTCATATAGTATGCAAGTGGAGGGCAGTGGAATTCAAACCCAGGTATCTATGTTTGCAGATCAGAGCCCTAATCCACATCACTATACTGACTATACTACCTCCTCACCATTACACTGGTCACTGGTGTGACTGCATCTAGAATACTGTGTAAGGTTCTGGAGTCCACACCTGAGGACATGCTCTGGCAAGGTAGAAACATCACAGCATAGGGCAACCAAGATGATCCATGGACTAGGAGGCAAGAAATAGGTGGAGAAGTTGCAGGACTTGAACGTCTAGTATCAAAACTCATGGATCTGGGATTAGTAATATATATCACTCTAACTACCAGAGAAATAGGACCCAGAAGGTCAAATTTGTATTTATTATTTATTTAATTTTGGTAACTGGGTGGGCCCACTGAGACCATTAGAGTCCATTTTTCTCTGAGTCAACTTAAAACAGTGGAGTATCCATACAAGGACATTTGTGAGTTACAATGGGTAAAGTGACGTCTGCAGAACAGTTAAGACAATAAGGGGACTTAATAAGTTACAGTGAGTGCGGTGACATAGTTTAGGCAAGTAAATCATAGGGATTATTACATAGATGAAACACTTTGAAACAATTATGGAAGGAACTTTTGATACCAGAAAATAAAAATCCAGGTTAAAAGTGTATAACAGCAAAGGGAAATACTGAAGAGAATAAGTAACCTAGTGCTTTCATTTAACAATTGCAGTGATTCAGAAGGAGCAGCCAAGTGTGTTCATCCACCTTCACAACTGGCAGTATATGAGTTATTAGAGGTACATACACTACAGTAAGTTCCAATAAGTGAGCCTTCAGTCCCTTCCTAAAGCCCCCAAGTGAGGCACTTTCTTGGAGGCTGCTGGGGAAGGCATTCCATAGGGACGGAATAGAAGTAGCAAACTACCTAAATCCTAGGGTGGTCCTAACTCTAGGGACATGGAGAAGCAGACAGTCTGAGGATCTAAGTGATCACCTGTTCTCTTTGGCCATTACCAACTCTATCAGGCTTGGGGGAGCACTGCTGAGTTTAAAGGCCAGATACAGAGAGGGATAAGATAGTTTACCTTCAGTAGATGGCCAGTTTAATGATTGTAACACATTACATTGGTGCTCCTTAGGCAGGGCCCCAGCTTCAAAGCATCCTGTCCTATGGTACAAGGTTCTAAGCTTTTGCATCTCTGTGATTCTGATGGAATGCAGTACCAGAGACCCATATAGCAAAGTGGGTAGACGGGTACCAGTAGCAATCTTTAGTCAAGATTCCTTACAGAGAAAGGGGCTCAGATGATACAGGAGACCTAACTTTTGATTCAGAGATTTAGTTAGGTGATCAATACGTACTCTATCGGTGCTGTCTTGGTCTAAGTGTGCCCCTAGGTACTTAACAGATTCCACAACCTCAATTTCAGACTCATTTGAGAGAGTAGGGAACAGAATCTGTTTCCTATGGGAACCTAGTCTTTTAGGGCTGAATAGGATGGCCTTTGTCTTTTTAATGTTGAGAACTAGTTTACTGATACAGAGCCAGCTCTCAAGTGATTGAAGGTCTTTCTTGAGTAGACCATTCAGCTGAGTAGCATGATGAGAACTTCGGTACAATATAGCATCATCTGCATATAAAATCAATTTAGCCCCACCACAATTTTCAGGCGTATTGTTTACACGTAGGTAGAATAGCAAGGGTCCCAATATTGATCCCTGAGGGACACCATCCAGGATAGGATGTTTGTCTGATAGTGCACCTTTCCATTTGATGATTTGTGACCTACCTGAGAAGCAGTCTGAAAACCCTTGTAGAGACAGGCTATCTAAACCAAGGGATTTCAACTCAGTAATAAGTAATTGGTGGTTTACCAAGTCAAAGGCCTCAGTGAGGTCAATAAAGACTGCTTCAGTTAGCAAGCCAGCATCTAGGGCAGAGAAGATATCTGTATTAAGACAGACAAGAGCTGTGTCCGTTCCATGATTTTTCTAAAGCCATGTTGCTGAGTAGTAATTAAGCCACATTGTTCAATATAATACTGTACCTGGTTGTAAACAATCCTATCCAGCACTTTGCTTAGAATACAAAGCAGAGATATTGGCCAGTAATTCTCTACTTGCCGATGTGATCCACCTTTATGGATGGGGTTACAAGGGCAACTTTCCACACTGCGGGGATTTTACCTTCTAGAAGGGATCTGTCACATAGCCATGTGATGGGAGGCAATGACAGACACTGCGATGTTAAGGAGCCTAGGTTCCAGTTTGTCATGGTCTGTAGCTTTAGCATTCTTAAGTAATTTGAGTACCTCTGTTTAGACACTATTCTGAAATGTAAGTTAGAGGAAGGGAGAGAGTCACTGGTGCAACTCTGTGGGGATGGGGGTGTACCTGGAAGATAGTTCTTAAGTTTGTCCAATTCTGTGAGGAACGCATTAATAGCCATTGCTGAGTCTACAGGATTTTTAAGATGCTCACCATGTTACATTCTTCAGGAGTGGCATGTCCCTTGAGAAAAACGTTAATTTGGGACCAGAATATTTTGGGTCAGAAAGATTCTTGTTTTGCAGGTTTTTATGATACTGTCTTTTAGCAGATTTTATGTCCTTTTTACATTTATTTTTGTATTTCTCTGTATTTCTGCCAATCACTAGTTTGGTTTGTGGCCTTGATGGTACACCATGCCCTGTCTCTCTCTCCCTCATTAGCTTTTAAGTTCTTGGGGCAGCCACCTGGATTGCTGCCCTTTGGCCCAAATGTTTTTTTAGCAGAGCACATTTATTTGCTGTCAATAAAAAAGTTCTAGTAAAGAAGTCTAGGACTGAGTCTAAACAGGGGGCAAGCTTAATTTGGGCCCACTCAACTTTGGATAACATTTTAAGGAAGGAGCACTTGTTGAATTTTGAGTAGTCCTGAGCCCAGAAAATTCTGGAAGGGGATATTGGGTGGTCATTTTTCCAAATACAGAGAGTAGGGGTATGGTCATTTAAAGAGTCAGCAAAGGTACCTGTTAATTTGATTCTCTCTCTGGTTTGGTAACAAGGACCCAGTCCAAAATGATGTGATTGCCCATCTTGGTATTCATCCTTGTGGGCTTGCTAATAATTTGGGTAAGGTTGACATCACGCAATATGAACTTTATATCACCACTGATATGTTAATCTCAGTGTATACTGAAGTCCCCTAGGATTGTTTCACCCAGAGGTAGTTCCGATATTGCTTAGTCAGAGACTTCAGAGAGACCACTGCTACCTTAGTGGGAATGTGTTCTCTGGTCTACAGCCACTGACCACTGGAGTGTCACAAGACTCCATCTTGGGGCCCTTTCTACTCACCCTGTTTGTAAACAACATCTAAGAAGTTTGTGACCATTCCAGAACCATGTTGTATGCTGATGACATGGTTATCCTCACCTCACTCCATGACCTGGGGTCTCTCGAACACAACTTCCAATCAGATTTCAGCAAAGTATGGTGCAGGTTTTCCAACAGCAAATCACTCATCAACTCAAAAAAGACAAATTTCTTACTATTTGGAAGAAATCACACCCCAAAAGGCAGACCAGGATTGAGTATCACCACTACAAATGGAGAACCCATTGAGCAAGTACAGATCTTCAAATACTGTACCTAGGCATTTATTTTGACTCCACCCTGTTTTTCTTCCACCATGTTGACTCTTGGTCAAAAGCATCCACCAACGACTAGGCTTACTCTACAGAAACAGGTCAAATCTCACCCCTGATTAAAAAATTTACTAGTCTCCAGCCCCATCATTTCCACCATCAGGTATGGGTCAGTAATCTACTTGACTGCTAACAGCACTGTCCTCAACAAAATCTCTGTGGCCTTCAACCTCATCCATAGATTTGTACTTAACAAGAAACAGGACTCTCACCAATGTGATCTATATACCTCCACAACACGGCTCCATTTCCACCTCTGCACAACTTGTAGCTCTGTTCTGCTCATCAAAAGGACCCAGCTTGGTCAAATGCCTCCTGCAGCATGTAAGCTGGTAACCAATACTGACAACTGCTAAAGCACAAGGTCCACAGGCTATGGTAAAATGTCTATGCCCCACAGGAGAACCATTATGGTACCAGTGCTCTTTTGCCTACAGAGCAGTCAAAGCCTGGAACTAATTACCATCAATGGTTACCGGGCATTCAACCTTTCATTCCTTCAAATTGCAGGTGGCAACCCTTTTCTGTCAGTATCTCAAATGCAACTGCCCACAACGTTAATCCCAGACTCTGTTATTCTGGAAACCCTGTTCATCTGACAGCACCACCTTTAATATGTTATTACATAGTTGGCCCCCTGCTCATTCTGTGTTGATGGGCCCAATTTTTCTACTTGTACCTAATTATGGAAATCTCATTCCTGACACTGTTTATTTTGGCTCTGGTTTTATGTATTTGTCTTTCCTATGATAAATGTTGTGTATCATGCTTTGTGATCTTTTTACTGATTTCAACACCTTTGAAAAAGGGCTCTTTAGCTCAAAGGTCTTCCAAACACAAAGATATAAGTAAATAAAAATAAAAAAAGTTATTGCAGAAAAACAGGTAGACACACCCAAAGCTATAGAAAACCGCAGTATCAAGCTATTCACATATATCTTAGCTAGATTTTATTTAAATATGGTGACAAATAGTGAAACAGATGTGTTAAACTCTCACAGCTTTAGTAAAACCATGATATCCATGTTGGCAACAGACATATTATGTAACATCTGATGTTTCACCCAAACCCTATTGGGCTTCATCAGACATGATATGACTAATAAAATATATTCTTTTTAAACTTGAGTCTTAAAGGCATGGTAGTACCAGCACTAACTTTTTACATACATTGTACAAACCCTCTACAATTGATTTCTTAAATATCCACACATAAAAGAAATCAGTACATAAATATATAAATCATTATGTGGCTCATATCACCAGGCTCATACTTAAAGTTATCATTGCATGAAATGTAAGCTAAAGAAGAGCACAGATTCTGATGCATTTGTTAAACGACTGGACAACACAAATCAAAATGTGCAGTTTAAAGCCACTGAAAATAGAGATCGCATTGTATTCTGAGACCTGCTCATTTTCAAACTAGGACAAGGAAATGTGGGTACAAATTTGTATGAAAAGGAGAGAGATTGAAACAGTTTACTGTTATCAGACAGCTATCACCATCTGCATGTAATGCAGAACATTCCCATAAGGCAATTAATTAGAACCCTAAGAAATTGTAGCAGACATGAAGACTTTGTGAAAAAGAGGGCTGAACAAATTGCCCATTTTAAGGAAAGAGATTATAGACCACTCACAGTTATGAAAGCAGTTGAACAGGTAGACAACCTAAAGAGGAAGACTGCATCAGTTCCTAAATGACAATTAAATGACAATGTGACTAAACAATATGTTTTGTTACCACTTACAGCAATAAGTAAAGGACATTATATGTAAAACCTAGGGTATATCAAGCACAGATATTAATTTAAAACTATGATGGTCCCCAGGGTGGTATACAGATGCCTGAGGACAGTAATGGATTCTGTAGTGTCAAGCTTTTTTCCTATGCAGAAAGAACAGACATGTTCTTGGTTACCCCCGCTGTCCACTAATTCTTTACACTTTGGCAGGTGTAAGTGCTGCCCATATGTTGAAAAGACAAATGAATTTATCAATCCAAGTACACAGGAACAGTACAAAGCAAGTATTTGTCAATGTTGAATGTTCGCCTCTTGTATTGCTGTTGTATTGGGTTTGCTTGTACACATTTTTACTATATACTTACCCATGATAGAGCAGATGAGATGTAAGATCTCATTTTCAGTGGTATCCTGCTTTGACACATTGTTAGATTGTAATTACCCAGGATAGGGCATCTGAGAGGTAATATCTACTTCAAAGTGTGTTCCCACATTTTGACCCCAAATGTCCAACAGTCTTTTTATCACCTGTCATCATGATCAAGACAGGTGGAATTTTTAAAATCCCATCTGAAAGGTGATTTTGCTGTGCAACTGTGGAAACAAAGTTTCAGGTTGGATTTGAAAATGACACCTACCATGTTCAGGAGGTGGGTAACGCAAGGGATAGGTTGAAAATTAGGGGCCAAAATCTCTAACAAAGTTATGAGTAAATATTGGAACAATTTGTTTACTTATAGTTTAGTTGGTTTTACACATTTTTTACCCCAGATTTTCAAACTTTTTTTTTTATGACCACTCCTTCTGAACATGACAGGTGTCATTTATAAAATAATGGCTGAAACCTCATTTTATGCCACAAGTGTTAAAACACATTTTGCATAGGATCTGAGAAATGATAGCTGTCAAATTCATGAGGTGGTGTTGAAAGTTGGAGTCAAAGTATTGAAAATTACCACAGTTAAGAGCGTGCATTGAAAATTTGCAATGTAGACTCATAACTTTGTTGTTTTCTCATATTTTGATCCCACATTTTCAACATAGCCTTCTTATGACCCCCCATAGCCTTCTTATGAGTCTACCTCATGAACAAGAGCAGAGAACATTTTCAAAACTCCTGCCCAAAAGGTGATTTTGTGCCACAAGCGTGAAAATGACCAAAGTTCCGAGCCTGCATTTGTAAATTTTAATGTAGGCTCATGACATTGTTGTTTTTTTAATATGTTTACCTCAAGTTTTCAACAAAGCCGTCTTATGACCCAACCTCATGAACAAGGGTGAAGAAAATGTTCAACTCCTGCCGAAAGGTGATTTCACACAGTGACTGCAAAATCACCTTTTGAGACAGATTTGCCTGATTTCACTACTATTATTCATGAGGTGGGGTCCCAAAAAAGGCATGTTGAAAATCTGTGGCAAAAATATTAAAAAATGACCAAGTTATGCCGCTAAGCTCAAAACCCATTGAAATACATTAAACCACATACCTGATTTTCTCCATTTGCAGTCCAGCGTTGAAGAGTGAAGATGCGTCTGCAGTCCAGAGAGGATTGCAGTGTTGGACCCCGTATGGATAATTAAGGGCTTGGGGGTGGGGAGCAGGTTCTGTATGGGAAGGTCGGGTAGGGGGATAGTAATGGTGGCAACACACATCAATCAACAGTTTTCTTTTTTACGGGGTTTATTTTAAAAAAAACTATGAAGGACAGTTTTCTTTATTTCAGGTCATGACACTAGGGGATTGGGCACCTCCAGTAACAGTGTTATGTTTGGAAGCACTGGTGGTGGGCTCTCCTGTGCTGCAGAAGTAAAACTGGGAGGGTCGGGTGAGGAGACAGTATTGGCAGCAACAGACAATCATGGATGGTTTTATTTTTTACAGGGTTTATTAAAAAACTATGAGAGATGGTTTTCTTTATTTCAGTGACACTGGGGGATTGGGCATCCCCAGTATCAGTATTATATTTGGTAGCACCAGGTGTGGGCTCCCCAGAGATGCAGAATCAAAACTGGCAGTGTGGTGGGTAGAATCTGGCATGGGGGATTAGGCACCCCCAGACTGGAAGATTAACATGGGTTGGGCTTGGTGGAGGGACAGTTATGGTGGCGGCAGCAACAGACTTTGATGGACTTTTTTTTTTTTGCAGTGTGTATTTGACAAAAAACCACAAGGGATGGCTTTCTTTATTTCACATGGAGACACTAGGGGACTGGGCAACCCCAGTGTCAGTGTTATGTTTGGCAGCACTGGGGGTGGACTCCCTGTTGTTGCAGAAGTAAAAAGGGGCATAGTGAGAGGTAGCAGCCAGCATGATATAATATTGATATGGGTTGGGCAATTACAGCTGTGGCAGCAATAGACATCTATGGATGGTTTTTGGTTTTTAGGAGGCTGATTGTGACTGATCAGTTGTGCTTGTTCACTGACATAATGTATATCAAAGGAAAGAGACGATCTATGATTGGGTCAGCTCTTTCCTTTGAAATACATGAAGTTTCTGCCCAGCAAGCCAGAACACTGTCATGACCAGCCTGGCTGATGACTGGTGTGACACTGAGAAGCCCCTTGCAGACCACTCTGCATTGGAGTGACAGTGTCACATCCCTCAAAAGCCACTCTCATATAGAGATGCAGCTAATTTAAATTCCGCTGGTGAAGTGAACACGAAGTGGGTACTTCGTTACACTCAGCTCGTGGGTGGGCAGTAAATGCTCACCGCTTTGTCATTACCACTTAGCATTAAGGAGGAATGGCAATGCGAAGTAAGGTGAAGTCATTGTTTTTAATGGATTTCGCGTTCCTCATTATGATTCTAAGTGATCCTCTTGGTGTTTCAGATTTGGCAGCCCCCCCCAAACATCACATGGCTTACAGTACTGTAAGTCACATGCTCTTTAGCTAGGCAGGAAGAAAGTGAGTCATACAAGCAGACACTTTTACTTTCTCCTGTGCAGACGGAGAGAGAGTAGTGTGTTTTGTGAATGCTGATACTTTTAGATCAGAGCAAGGAGGAGATTTAAACTTTGATTTAGACCCAACTGCTTTTTTAAAAGCTACATTTTTTTGTCTTTTCTGTACTCTTTTTTACTTAATTTGTTCTTTCTGTAAATTTTATTTTTCTTACCTTTAAAAGTTGTTAGTTGTTTGTCTGTGTCTGTGTGACTGTGTGTGTGTGCTGTGTGACAATGTGAGTAGTGATTGCTTAGACTGAGGGAGCTCAGTAGGGGAGATGGACCAGGGTGAGGGAATGTCTGGGGCGGGGGCAGCTCTGGGAGAGTGTGGAAGTGGTAAGCATCGTACCGTACACATGTGTGGAGGGCATGGGTGCCCATTCCTGTTGGACCGCTCAAGACTTGTGAGTGCCCCCCCCTGGAAGCAGGACCAGCAGCACCTCCTGTGCTGACTCTGAGGCAGTTGAACCACCACCACCACCACCAAGTCTAGCACCAGGTCCTCTGGAGCAGGATATGCCTGTTCCCCCGGGCCTAGGTGTGGATCCCATCCCTGTTCAGCACCATAACCAGGCTGGCTGCCAATCCATCTGGCCATTCCCTGCCTGTGCCTGGTCCTCCCCTCACCTCCATTGTTTGGCAGTTTTTTGACTGTGTCGGGGGGGACAGCAGTGTGATCAAGTGCCAGCTATATGAGGTGGAGGTGTGCCGTGTCCCCTGGGGACTCACCAGGGGACTGGGGGCCATCACACCCATATGCTCAATCACCAGCAGTTGGAGTGGCAGGCTGCCACAGAACGGACCATGCCTGCACCTGCTGGCCATTCTGTGGCAGAGTGTGCAGCTGTGCATTGTGGCATCCCTAAGAAGAGGAGGGCCACAGCAGCACCTGCTGTTCCACCAGCACCCCCACCACCACCCCCACCACCACCAGCAGGTCATCCTGTAGAACGTGTGGACCCCAGAGAACTGCATGCAATACAGGCTGACTTGGCAGTTCTCTGGAGTGCTGTTGAGGAGAACAATGAGATGGTGATTGCTGTGGAGCAGTGGCTGGATCACATAGAGGAACATCAGTTGCAAATTATGTCCATGCTGGAATTGCTGCTGGATCACCATGAGATCCCACATTAGTTTTTTTTTTCCTCACACCATGTGTCCCCCCCCACACCTTCCTTGCTGTGTTATAAAATGCATTCCTCCACCATCCACGACCCTTGTATGTAATTATGCCCTTTTTTGTTGTCTTCCTTATGCATGACACTTTGTATTCTGAGCATTGCAAGTATACTGTGCTAAACTGCATGGGTGCAGTCAGTCTTCTTTCCAGTCTGTGTATGTACTGCAGACACTGTCCAACTACCTGACTTGAAAACAAACATTAATGAGCACAATGGTGGGGTGATGAAGCATGGAGAGATACTACAAAATGGGCTTACAATACATCCAAGTGACTATTAAAAAAAAATAATGTGATTTATGACATTATTGTAAATCATGATTTGTGACTGCATTTGTGACCTTGATGATAAAGAAATGTGAATGCCTATGGCTGTACTTCCCTCATGAGCTGTAGCTTAAAACTCCCAGACTTAAAAACACATATCAGTGAGTACAATGGTGGGGTGGTGAAGCCTGGAGAGATACTACAAAACAGGCTTACAATACATCCAAGTAACTAGAAAAAAAATTAATGTTGTGATTCGTAACGTGAATGATCATGAATCATGATTTGTGACTGCATTTGTGACCGTGATGATGAAGAATATGATTTGTATCACGAGTAACTCGTGATGATGGTCCTGACTTAAAAACGCATATTAATGAGTACAATGTTTTGCAGAATTAAGCACCACACCTGTCCAGTACTCTGAAGGGAAGCCAAAGAAACAACTGTGACTTAAGTTACAGATGGAGATTGGTACCTAAAGAGATGCAAATGCACAGACAGATTAAGATTGCACAGTGCACTGAAGAGATGTAGACACAAAGGCACAACACCTAACCAGTGCTCACAATCAGAAATTCAAATCTGGAAAAGAATACCTTTGCTGGTTGGGGCGTGCCGTGGGGGAGGCAGTGTCACTAGTACTAGTACCAGTAAAGATATCACAAAGAGGTACTAAAATCACACAGCTGCAGTGGATAGCAGCTTCACATTGCTGAAATTATTATGTGGCACAATAAAAGGTGTCTGATTTGATGACACGTGTCACACACACATACACACACACTAAGTAATGCATAGCAAATTGAAAACTTCAGTAATATAACCACATATTTTAAACAAACTAAAATTATGCACTGCTGCACCACAACAATCAACAAAAAAATAGCAAGAAATATTGAAAATATTACTGTGTGTACATTAACACAGTTATACAAGAAAAATATCACCAAAACAGAAAGCACTGTCTTTTTCTCCAAGTGAGTCTACCTACACCACAGATACGCTCCTCCCCCAAAGCACACTTCCACTGTCACTCAGTACACAGACTGAATGTTGTATATTAACATTCAAAATCCATACACAAACAATAAAGCAAGATGATATGAGCATAGGAGGGTTTCCTACAATCGATGAACTAAACTTTCAGCAAAAAAAATGACTCAAAAAGGCTTTTTTAACAGCTTTTTGAAGGTTTGAATCACAGAGAGCTCTCAGAGCAGATTGTCTCCTACAGCTTCCTACACACACTGCCCCAAACTGAGGCTGTGCAGAACAATCTAGAGCCCATGTGACCTGAAATCCCATGAATCGCTGCAAAATTTGCCTTTGGAGCTTAAAAACAAGGCAAAGTGAGGCGAAGTACATTGTTTTCAATATACTTCGACTTAAGAATTGGTGGAGTAGTGGTTTGGGAAGGCAGAGCAATGCAAAGTCAGTGTTTTCAATGGACTTTGCATTACCCATCATAATGCGAAATACTCCGCTTTGTGTTGCGGAGCACTCCGCGAATTTGCCTTCACTCCGCGAATCATTTCGTGGAGCAAATTGATGCCACTTCACCCATCACTAATCTCATAGCAAGATGTTCTCTGCATGTGCATGCAAGGTGAACATAATAAATGGATTTATAAATTATGAAACCCCAAGGCTGATTCATCTGTTGAAGTGTACTGTACTGTGGAGGATTTTTTTACATTGGGCAAACAGTACATCAGTTTAACTCATTACCTCCTGGGTGGCCATTTTGTGTCAGGTAAACAATGGATAGTTCAGACTTCATATGGAGCTATTGGGGGTAATGAGTTAAGGTATGGGTGGTGGGGCACATTCATGCTATACATAATAGGAATGATGTCTATGCCGGATGCATGTGTGAGCAACAAGAAGGAATGGACACTTATCCAGCAGCTCCATTAGCCTTTACACAATCCCCCCCCCAAAAAAATCTGAAATAATTTTTTCTAGTCACAGACTCTAGACTCAATATTTCATTAGACAAGTAGTTAATCTAACAAAATCTGTTGTCAGAACTAACCTGCGAACAAGGGCAGCTGAGAAATCATCAAGTTAAGGTTTGTTCTATGGCGTAGCTCTTCCCGGTCATGATCACTACTGCAGCAGCTCTGGAGTCCCCAGTATTGTGAGTGAGGGATTGGTCCTGTAGGTGATGTTCCAGTGAGTTCTGCAGGAAATCTCCACATTTAAACACTCCATCTTGGACTTGCAAGAAAAGTTACAAGCTCTTGAGCATAGGCAAAAGGACTCTAAAACTTTTCTTATGTTTATCAAGAACAGGGATACAAGACATGAAGCACATATCCAGGAGCTGGAGTGGTTAGTGGTTCTGAACAGAAGACTCAAATAGAAATTGAAGCAACAATTTGAGGATACTGGGATTCCAAGAAGGAGCTGAAAAGTCAAACATGGCAGCCTTTCTCCAGAGAGAACTGCCCAGGATCCTGGGGTACACCTGGTAAGCCCAACTTGAGACAGAGAAGGCACATTGTACTTTAGCACTTCCCCAAAGCTGAAGGCCATCCTTGGCCTGTACTGGTCAAACTGCTAAGATTCCCTGAAAAAGAAAGGATTCTGTCTTTGGCAAGAAAGAGCAGCCCCTTGATGTGGGAGGGCAACCGAATCCTAATTTTTAATGACTATCCATCTGGCCTGGCAGCCAAGAAGAAAGAATATATCCCCATGAGGAAAACCTTCCAGGAACTTGGGGTTTCTTACCATCTGCAATACCATGCAAAATTGGAAATAGTCTAGAATGGAGTGACAAACATGTTCAACTCATTTACAGAGGCAGCCAGGGACCTGCAGAAGCACTGGTCAGGTAAACAATTCTACTGAGCAGCACAGAGCAATATTGACAACCCCAAACATTGCCCCTCTGGACCCTGAACATCCAACAAGGGACAAACTCTCCCAGCTCTAGACATCAGGGGAAGATAGGTGGCTGAGATGAAATGGCAGACCACCAGGACTGAATGATCCAGAGCAGGGACTGAAAAAAGTCCCAGCACCCCATGGCAGTGGGAGGAAGAGACGGCAACTGAGACTCTGGCTCCTCATTGCAGGACTGAGACAGGGTTGAAGAGCTAGCTCCTAAAAGAACTGGGCAAGTTACACTCCAGCATTTTCAGTCAACCAACCAGGGTCCCCAAAGTCATCAGCCCAAGTTCAAACAACACAACTAGACTCAACGAAAAGACAGACCTGGCAGACATTGCAGCTGAAACTCTGAAACTCGCTGGGGACTCCAACCTTCACTGGAACATGAAAGGACTAGAATGGGCCATGCTGCTGGATGAACAGTTTGCACAAACCTGAAGGGACGCTATCCTGTGGACTTAATATTCTCTTTTCTGTTAGGCATCAGCCTAACCTATAAACCAGTTGGTGTAGCCTTCAAACATAAAAAAAAAAAAAAAGGCTTCCTAAACTTTCTTCTTGCCTCCTACAGGTACAGTCTGAGCCTGGTAGAAGTAGCAGAAACCCCACAACAGGAGGATGGTCCCCAATTGACTGTCCGAGGCCCAAAGTCCAACCAATCTCCCCCTACACCACACCCTCACTATAGCTTGAGAACCATAGGGCAAATTAGCCCTCTTAGTTCAAGAGATCATTATGGTTCTTGGTAAAAGTCAGGGAAGTGGTGGGGCCTAAGGAAAAGCACTTCTACAAGTGCACAGTAAAGCAGGGGAAGAAGAATGGGGAGACTATTTACTGAGAAATAAGGAAGCAAAAGGGTGGTCAGGGAGGCAGACACAAAGCTACATATTTCAGAAGGGGTCAAGGGCGGAAATAAACATTTCTTCTGATATATTAAGGAAAAAAGAGACCAAGGAGGGGGAATTGTTAGGATGAGAGGGGGTAGGGTAATAGAAGAGGGAGGGCAAAAGACTTCCATCTATTTTTGCTCAGTTTTCACCAGGGAAGAAGGCCAGCCCTTTCCTGAGAATGGCATCAAGGCAGCTAATAAGGGAGTCCCAGAGATAAGGCATCCAATATTTACAAGTAATGGAGTCAAGAAAGGGCTGGTGGCCTTAATGATAGATAGGGCCCCATGACCAGATTGGTTACATCCAAGGATACTCAGGGAACTGGCAGTGGAACTGTCTGAACCCCTGGTAGAGCTATTCATCTGCTCACTACTGATGGAGGTAGTTCCAAAGGACTGAAAGGTGGTGGACATCATTCCACTCCATTGGTGGGGGGGGGACAAGGAACAACTGGGGAACTACAGACCTGTCAGTCTAACCTCCATTCTAGGGAAGCTGATTGCGTCACTGATCAAAAAGAACCTCATGAACTGCCTGGAGAGCAATGGTCTTTAGGATAGTAAACAGTACGGGTTCATGGCAGTGAGGCCCTGTCAGACAAGCCTGAGAGATTTCTTTAATTTGGTGACAAGGGAACTGGATGGTGGCCACACCATGGATTTGCTCTAGTTCAGCTTCAGCAAGGCTTTGAACTCAGTACCCCATAGACACTTGCTGAAGAAGATGGAGGATCTGTGTGGGGCTAAGGACATAGTTAATGGGGTAGAAAACAGGCTAAAGGGTAGGTACCAGAGGGTTGTGGTCAAGAGGGTCAAATCAGAAGAGAGGGAGGTCACAAGTTGGGTGCCACAGTTATCTGTCCTGGACCCAGTACTCTTCAATATGTTCATCAAGGTATCCGGGGCAGGATGTATCTCTTTGCAGATGTCCCTAAGCTCTGAGGGATGGTGGATAACCATGAGAGAATCAAAGAAATGCAGAGTGACTTACAAAAGCTAGAGGGGTGGTCTAAAGTTTAGCAGTTGAAATTCAATGCTAGAAAGTGCAAAGTGATGCACCTAGAGAATAAGAACCTCAGGAGAGAGTACTGGATGGGTGGGGTGAGACGTAGCACTATAGCTGAGGAACATGACCTAGGAGATATCATCCGTGACATCTTCAAGCAATTGAGCCAGTGCAACAAGGCCAATGATAAGGTACATAGGATGCTGAGGTGTGAAGTGAGGGGTATTGATAGCAGGTGGAAGGAGATAAAATTACCCCTTTATAGATCTTTAGTGAAGCCGTACCTGGAGTACTATGCCCAATTCTGGAGCCCTCACCTCAGGAACAATACAGACAGGCCGGAGATGGTGCAGAGTAGGGGAACAAAAATGATTCAGGGCCAATAGGGCAGGCCTTATAAGGAGCACCTCAAGGCACTGAACATGTGCTTGCTGGAGACAGGATGGAAAAGGCAGATATGAGAGAGACCTTCAAGTTCCTAAAAGGATTAAACAAGGTGAACTGCAAGGAACTATTTAGCTTGAATGCTAGCTTGAGGTCACAAAGGTATGAGTGGAAACTAACAAGAGGAAAGCTCAGGAGGACATGAGGAAGTATTATTTTACAGAAAGGGTGGTAAAGCCTTGACACAGTCTACCAACTGAAGTGGTGGGTACTAAAACAGTTGATGGTTTCAAACACAGTTGGGACAGAGTGAAGGGTATAGTGGTCACTCGGGGCAACAGAACTGGGAAGGAGAATAGTGGAGAAGAGACCCTGGACCCTGGATGGACAGTAGATCCCAGGGTTAGATAAGGAAATCAGACAGACTGGGTGCACCATTGGTCTTTTTCTGCTATCAATGTCTATCTTTCTACAGTAGGTTTCTTTCTCACACAACCTGAACATGTATGCGTAATGGGTCATAGACCTGCAGCAGATGGGCAGGATTGGAAAGATTACGGGAACTACATCTATTAATCAACAACTTCATCACGTGTTTTTCACAATCTGAGTCTTCTGACCTGTCACTATTTCTCTGGCTGGGCCAAAGCCGCTGTGTGACAGTCTGATGACACAGATTAACATCAGGCTGTCTGGAATTGTCAAACATCACAGGTGGGGATCTCTGCTGCTAGCCAATTAGTTAGGCCATTAGTGGGGGGGAGGGAAAGGCTGATTAGAAAGGTAGGATTTATAAAAGAGGCTGTCAGTACTAGAGTTGATGTGATTGGGGAGCGTCCCAACCAATCAATATACAGCACTTAGTGGAATCCTTCACAACGGATGCTGCAGCACGAATGTGTGACTTCTGAGGACATGCATGAGCCAACCAGAGACAAGTAAATTCTGGACCTGGTATGGACCAATGGGAACAGAGTAGAAGAAATACAGGTGGAAGGGCAGCTGGGGTCCAGTGACCACCACATGTTGTGGTTCAAAATGGAGACATGGGCTCAATTAAGCCACACAAGTGCAAGAGTATTAGATTTCAGAAGGGTGGATTTCACTGAAATGGGTAGATCTATACAGGACTCCTGGAGAAGGAAGAGGTAATAGAAGGGGTGGAAGAACAATGGGAGAAACTGAAAGGAGCTGTAGTGGATATAACAAACCAATGCATTAAGGTAGTGGCCAAAAGGAAAAGAAGGAAACCACTAAGGTTCTCCAAAGAGGTGGGGGACAAAGTCAGGGCTAAAAGGCTGAGTTTCAGGAAATATAAGGGGAGCCAAAAGGAGGAAGACAGGGAGGTGTACCTTGAATGTCTAAGGGAAGCAGGGAAGGCTGTCAGGAGGACGAAGGCACAGACAGAAGAGGGCTTAGCATAGTCTGTAAACAAAGGGGATAAGACATTTTATAGGTACATCAGTGAAAGCAGAAAAACCGAGGGGGGTGGATTATGAGGCTCAAAGGGGTGAAGGGAGAGTGTAAGGAGGAGGATCTCAACAAGGCAGAAATACTGAGCAAATACTTCTGCTCAGTATTCACTAAGGAGGGGGAAGGTCAAGGACCACAGTTGGGTTGCAGAGGCAATGGGGGGGTGGAGAAGTGGACACCAGTCCATTCACAGTGGAGAGAATTCTGGAAGAACTCACAAAGCTGAAGGTGGATAAGGTGGCATCCACTCCAGGATATCAAAGGAGCTGTAAAGGGAACTAGCAGCACCTCTGGTGGCCCTGTTCAGAGTCACTCAACATGGGTGTTGTTCCAGAGGACTGGAGGATGGCACATGTAGTCTCACTGCACAAAAGCGGCAGTAGGGAGGAGGCGGGAAACTACAGGCCAGTCAGCCTCACCTCAGTGGTGGGTAAGATCATGGAGACACTGCTGAAAGAAAGGATAGTGGTACACATGGAATCCAGCAGTGCTCAGGATCTGAGGCAACACGGATTCACAACAGGAAGATCATGCCAAATGAATCTAATAGATTTTTTTGATTGGGTGACTAGGGAAATAAATAGGGAGGGGTGGTAGATGTCACCTACCTAGATTTCAGCAAAGCCTTCGGCACTGTCCCACATAGAATGCTGATTAACAAGATGGGTAGTCTGGGCATGGGAGACAAAGTGGAAAACTGGGTTAGGAACTGGTTAACAGACAGGAGACATAGGGTGGTGGTAAATGGGGTACAATCTGGGGAGGGGGTGACCAGTGGGGTACCACAGAGATCAGTATTAGGACCAGACCTGTTCAATATCTTCATTAGTGACATTGCAGAGGGGCTGGAAGGAAAGGTCTGCCTGTTTGCAGATGACACCAAGATCTGCAACAGGGTGGATACTCCAGAAGGGGTGTAGAAAATGAAGAGGGACCTGGAGAAGCTTGAAAGATGGTCGGAGATGTGGCAACTGAGGTTCAATGCAAAGAAGTGCAAAATAATGCACCTAGGTAGAGGGATCCCTGGGGAGAGCTACAGGTTGGGGAGGAGGGGAGCTGACTGTCACCAAAGTGTAAAGGGACCTAGAGGTTATCATCTCTGATAACCTTAAGGTATCAAAGCAGTGCACAAAGGCAGCAGGGAGAGCCAGTGGCATGCTGGGGTGCATAGGCAGGGTATCACTAGCAGGAGGTGGCAGGTGGTGATGCCATTGTATAAAACATTGGAAAGGCCTCACCTGGAGTACTGTGTGCAGTTCTGGAGGCCACATCTGTGCAAGGACATAGATAAGGTAGAGACTATCCAGAGAAGGGCAACAAAGATAATGCAGGACTTGCACCACAGAACATATGAGGAGAGACAAAGGGACCTCAGTATTTACTCAGTGGAGGAGAGGAGACAGCGAGAGGACATGATTGAAACTTTCAAGTACCTCAAGGGCATAAATAAGGTGCAGGTGGGGGACCTTTTCCAATGTAGAAAAAGTACTAGAAAAAGGGGCACAATATGAAATTGGAAGAGGGTAGATTAAGAGGTAATGTGAGGAAGTTTTTCTACACAGAAAGGGTAGTCGATGCTTGGAATAGTCTGCCACAGAAGGTAGTGGGGGCACGCACAGTGGGGGGGTTTAAGCATGCCTGGGACAGGCACAGGGGAAGCTTGAGAAGGGAGGGAGTGATGAAAAGCCATTGATCACATAAGGTCTGTGGCCACATACAATGAATAGGGCCTACGGGCAGACTGGATGGGTCTAGCAATCCTTATCTGCCAAAAATTTGTATGTTTCTATTTGAGGAGGTGTCAACATCCCCTCACACTAACTTACAGCCAGTAATGATGCTAGCAGCCTGATACAAAACAATGCCTCACCAAGTGTCAGTGTCAGAACACTTAAGTCAGCCTGCGGACCTATGAGAACAAACCCCAAGGGCTACAGGAGATGGGCAGAAGGGAAGAATGCACCCCTCCCATGAAAACACACTTCTGGCTACAGTATGAAACATGCCAGCCTGATACACAGAGGAAAAGCCCACCCCTCACTCACTTCGTGCACAGCAGTCAACACTTGGGTGGCAGGGATTACAGTACCTGTTCAATCGAAATGGTCAGCTAGCTGAGCAAGCCAACAGTCACCAAGGCTTCAGTTAACTCCATTTTGGGAGTATTTGACTTCCAAAAATAAGGCAAAAACTTCCAAAATAAAGAGGGAGGAAGTCAATGACTCCCAAATGTAAAACAAAAAATTAGATGACATTGAACATTACAGGCATGGAAGTCAAGAAATTATGGGGTTTCTAAAATAAATTGTATTTTACCATTTATATTTATATTAACATTCATAAACAGGTCTTTCCCAGAATACTGACTTCCAAAATATGGGATCCAGGAAGTATTTTGACTTCCAAAAATCTGGAATGACTTCCAGATTTTGATTCATGGAAGTTTTAGACTTCCACTAAAAATAAATTAACTGAAACCCTAGCAGTCACTTACTGGAAAACTAATCTACATGTGGACATTATCAGTTGCTCACCCTCCAACCTTCAGCCAGAACCAGCCTGGACCTAGTTTATTATGGAATTCCCTTCTAGGAGGAGGAGAGTGGTGAGCGTGTCCCCCGCCTCACACTGGGTAGAGGTCTGAAAACAAAGTGCTAGGCAATGTTTGCATTTCAACAGGACAGTTTGCTGGGCTTCCAGTGTGTCCTATGCATGGGGCAGCTCACCTCCTCTGTAATCTGGATGACACTGGAACACAACACTAGCCATTCACGAGGGTGCAGTGCTAGTCGAGCCAGGGCAAAGGGGTGAGGTGGGACTAAGCTCTCCCTGGCCAGCCAATTGCACTGTATACTCAGACCAATCTGTAGGTAAGGTGGGTTGGCAAAAAACAAAACTTGCAAGGAGTAGCTCGGCAGAAATTAGGTAATGCAAAAGTCTCTGTGCTGCATGGCTTCCATACCTGGTGGAGCTACTGGTGGGAGGTGTGGGAAGCAGGAACTAACCAAGCACTAATTAGCACAATAGGGTATGCAGAGTGTCTCCGATGAGGTGTGCATAGAAAGCCCTCTGGTGGGAGGTTGCAGTAGCCCTTCTTGAATGGAACCCTAAAGGTGAGCTCACTGAATATAACAGCATGGATACTGGAGCTGGTAAATTCACCTTTCTCCCTGGCTCACAAGGAGACCAGTGAGAAGCCTTAGCCTGGAACACAAGGGTAGTACCGTCTCAACTCCAAGCCTCTCCTGGGCATGCCTGCCCCTGATGTCTAACTGGTTAGACACGGGCCTAGGTGACTTTATTACTTGTTATAATTCAGCACTACAACAGGGTTTTACTTGCTATGGTTCCACCTCATTTTTTGTGACCCCCACACCATACCAACCAAGAACATGGCACAAAAGGAGACATATAACATGCCCATGGCCCTCCCCCAAGAAAGTCAGTATACACTGTGACAGACTACACAACAGGGTGCTGCCCATCCACACACCTGCCCCTCACCAAGAGAGGAATCAGAACCCCACCCCTGAATACTGACTGCACTACCAGAGGCAAGGCATCATCCAAGAAACCCTAACATGGTGGTCGGAACCCAGAATTAGCAGGAAAGTGACCTACTATACTTTCTGAAGAGAGAAATCTGTTTGTATCTATTGCTGTAGACTAAACTGATACATGCTACATGGCTTCGGAGTTCATCGTAGACACTCAGATTGCCATGCACAGGTCACTGGCAGGACAGATGCGGGGTTCATATACCCCGTCTGAAATATCCCCCAGGATCCAAAATGTACTAAGACTAGTTTTACCTTATGAAGTTTTATGGACTACAATAGTTCCAATGTTTGTTACTATTTGTTTACTTCCCTAGCTACAGGGACAGCTATTGTGTTTGGATTGCATGTGTTGCACCTTTTCATGTATAACGCAAGGATTACTGCTCACAGACTACACAGGGTGCCCCAACCCTCACTTCAATGATCTGAGGTACATAAACGTATTCAAGACCTATATGACACAAAAGATGGCCAACCCTACACTTAGCCCCATCCAACCGCTCTCAAGTAACGTTGCAGAATAGTGTACACAATCCCATGCCCACCAGGACAGCAGCTATGGCCAGTAAACCCCTAAAGTTCACTTTCTGGAATGTCAAAGAGATAAAGTCACCCATTAAAAGATGGAAAATCCTAGACTACTTGCAAAGACTTGACACAGGGATAGCTTTCCTTTGGGAGACACACCTTTTAAAACCTGAGACAGACATCTTAAAACAGGGTGGGTTGCTCAAGTTTACAGTAGCTCTTTCAACTCAAAGAGTAGAGGGGTAGCTATTCTCATTCACAAAGATGTAGACTTCAAGCTCTTCAGCCACATATCAGACAAAGAAGGGAGATACCTAATAATGACAGGGCAGCTCATGGGCATGAAGGTAGCCCTATGTTGTGTATATGGCCCAAACCAAACAGATGCCTCCTTTACAACCCTCACATAAAAATGATCCAAGTCTAGCCACGGGCCAGTACTTACAGATGGAGATACGAATGCAGTGATGGATGAATTCCTGGACAGGAAAAAGTCTCCTACAGGGGAAAATCATCTGTGGATGCAGTAGAACATGGTGCCGGGGATGGAAACTACGGATGTGTAGAGACTGTTCCATTCTTGGGGATGAGATTACTCATTCTATTCTATATCACATGTGAACCACACTGTATGATGTACTGTAGTTTATGTCCCTGTTCTACTCTTCTATTATTGGCACAATGCATTGGCATTCTACTATAGAACTCTGAGGTTGTTTGGGACATAAACTACATCACACAGTTCTAAAATGATACTTACCACTAGATTGTAATGCAGAAACACCAATTAAGGTTACTAAAATGCCTGTATAGATGGAACAACAACAGAATTTTAGCCAGCACTTAAAAAACAGCTTCTATTGGGAAAAGTGACTTACATGCTCAGCACAGTTATCCTTTAGGGCTTACATTTTTTAAATTTATTTATTTATTTCAATCTAGGATTACAATACCTTTGAGCCGAGGCTGTTTTACAAAGGTTCCACGTCAGCGTGTGCAGCAGTCATTATTTTTAGTTACAAACATATAGTCATTGACTTACAGACATGTAATAACCAGTACAAAGACTTAAGCTATGAGCAAGACAAGGGAAGGGGGTGGGTGGTGGGGGAAGTGAGGTAGGAGATGGGGTGGAGGGATGAGTGTAGGGGTAATGGGGAGTGCAGGAGTTGGTTGGGGCAGGGGCAGGACTGGAGATCTACAGGGAGGTGGGTGAGGTGGGAGACAGGTGTAGCCAGGGGGCCTTGTCGAAGGAATATGACAGGTAAGGTGCTAGGGGTGTAAAGACTGATTGTAAGTGCTGGGTGCTGGGGCATTTGCAGCTGGAACGGTGGAAATGTTAAGATGGGCAATCGCAGGATACAAGCAGTTAGAGGTGCAGCTTGGACTTGAAGAGGCCGAGTGTTGGAGCGGTGGCTAAGTCACTGCCAAGAGAGTTGAACCAGTTGGATGCCTGATAGGCGAATGATCTTTGTCCTTGGGTCGTGAGACATAATGGGATATGTAGTAGATGGGAATTGTATCTCCTTGTAGTGACGTTCCTATGTCTAGGCTTAAGGAGGGCACAGACACCAGGTGGGGCCAGACCCATTATAATTTTCTTGGCCGTGATGCAGGTTTGGTATTTTATGTGTTTGTCCAGTTGAAGCCATCCAGATTGGGAATAAAGGTCCATGTGTGGGTACGGCAATGTGAGCCAGTGATGAGACAACAGGCCTTATTCAGGGATGTTGCGATATGTTTGAGAGCACAGGTAGCTGCAGACCAATATATGATAAGACCATAGTCTATGATGCTGACGATGGAGCTTTGGACGTCCACTGCCAGTGCTTCTGGGGTTAGGTGATTCCTGTGCCGGAATAATTTGCCTAACCTCGCATTGACAGACTTTGCAATATTGTTGATATGGACAGCGTATGAGAGGTGGGGATCAAGGGTGATGCCGAGGTACCTGAATGATTGTGTTTGCTCTAGGATGGCTCCTTGTTTGGTTGCAATGGAGAGGTGGAGTTGTTTGTTTTTGTTGTGGGGGCTGTAGAAGACCATAGACTTGTTTTTTTTCTGATTGAGAAGCAGTTTATGATTTAGAAACCAGGATTCGATGGAGGAGAAGGCCTGCTGAAGTTTACTTTGTAATTGGATTGGATTAAGGGTCCGAGGTGAGGATCACAGCATCATCGGTGCAGAGAATTATTTGTTCTGGGCAGCTGTCCGGTAGTGAGTTTAAGAATAGGCTGAAGATGAGGGGTTCCAGAATGGAGCCCTGGGGACTCCTGAGCAGACTAGTCTAGGGTCTGATAGTGTATCAGCGATTCTTACTGTTTGGGACCGTTCTTCAAGGTAGCTCTTCAACCAGTCAATGGAGTCAGAGGCAGATGTATAGTGCATGCCTCTAAGGTCAAAAAAGCAAAAGAGAAAGACCTGAGAGAACAAGAAGCCCAGCTACTAAAAGGGGCCATAATGAAGGCAACAAATCTCTGTGTCAGGCAAGTAAGCAAAACAAGAACAAAAACAGAAGAGGTGGCTGGGAAGGTAGGGTCAAAAAAGATAGCATTCTGAAGGTATAAGGAGACACAGAGAGAGGAGGATAGGGGGGTGTATCATTAGAAGCAGAGGGAGACGGGGAAAGCAGTCAAGAGTGCAAAGGTGCAAACAGAGGAGAAAATAGCCCAGGCAGTAAAGAAAGGGGACAAGACATTTTTCAGGTACATATGCAAGCGAAAGGAGGAAGACCAAGGGAGGGATTGTAAGGCTAAGGAGAGAAGGGGAGGATAGTGTGGAGGGGGACCAACAAAAAGCAGACATCCTGAACAAATATTTTTGTTCAGTGTTCGCAGAGGAAGGGGAAGGTAAGGCACCGCAGGTAAGAAACATGATTATCAAAGGAAGGGAGGTGAACACTAGCCCATTTACAGAAGAGAGAGTCCTGAAGGAACTTGCAAATCTGAAAGTGAACAATGATGGAGCCAGCTCAATACATCCAAATGTAACCCTTGGGTGGCGCTATCCCCAGTGTTACACCCCTACCTACTACTCTGGACAATAGGCTAAGGGGTTTGGGTTCACTGACTGATGACAATTCTAAACAATGCGCAGTGCCTCCACTCAGTGTGCTTTACATGGGCTAGCTGTTAACAGGTATAAACCCCTGAGATGTTATATCACCCACAATTACCAGTTACCTTATCCAGACATGCCCCAATAGATATTTCCCCACAATTCAACATTTTACATTTAAAGACTCTCTCTAATAATATGCTCACATGCAGAAAATTTCCAAAACAGTAACAGCAAAAATATGGGACTTCAGAGGAGCTGACTTTGACAAGATGACCAACAGAGTTAAGCTAGCCCTGGCAAAAAGAAATAAAGGTGAGGGGGTACAGGCAAAGTAGGCAAGCATTAAAGATGCAGTTCTTAAAGCAACATCCCATTGTGTTAGTGAGAAAAGGAAGTGCAAAAGAAGAAGGAAACCACTTTGGTTCTCAAACACAGTAGCAGAAAAGGTCAGAGCCAAAAGGCTGACCTTCAGAAAATATAAGGGAACACAGTAGGACGAAGATAGGGAGGCATACCAAATGTCCCTAAGGGAAGCAGGGAAGGCAGTAAGGCAGTCAAAGGCCCAAACCAAGAAAACACTAGCACAAACAGTAAAAGAAGGTGACAAGACTTTCTATAGATACATTAGTGAAAGGAGAAAGTCCAGAGGGGGTATTGCTAAGATCAAAGGGGATAAGGGGGCATGCGAGGAGGAGGACCATGTAAGAGCATCTATCCTAAATAGATACTTCTGCTCAGTATTTACTGAAGAGAAGGTAGGGCAGGGCCCACAGCTCTGCACCACGGACATGGGGGGGAGGGAGGTGTGCACTAGACCCTTCACAAAAGAAAGGGTCCTGCAAGAGCTCAATAAGCTCAGGGTGGACAAGGTAATGGGACCTGATGGCATACATCCCAGGGTACTAAAGGAGCTAAGGGTGGAACTAGCAGAGCCATTATCAGAACTGTTTAGTGAGTCTCTGCACACAGAAGAGGTCCCAGAAGAATGGAGAAGGGTTCATGTGATTCCACTACACAAGACTGGCAGCAGGAGGAGGCAGGGAACTACAGACCAGTCAGGCTTACCTCAGTAGTGGGCAAAATTATGGAGACACTCTTAAGGAAAAGATAGTGCAACACCTGGAATCCATAGGAGCACAAGATCCAAGACAGCATGAGTTTACAAAAGGAAGGTCCTGTCAAACTAATCTCATTGAGTTCTTTGACTGGGTAACCAGAGTGGTGGACCAAGGGGGAGCAGTTGATGTCATCTACCTTGACTTCAGCAAAGCTTTCGATACTGTTCCACATAGAAGATTGATTAATAAGCTGGGTAGGCTCGGGGTGGATCAGACGTTGGTCAACTGGGTGGCAAACAGGTTGACAGGCAGAAAACAGAGAGTGGTGGTAAATGGTATACAGTCAGAAGAGATGTAAGTCACAAGTGGGGTACCTCAGGGAGCCATCCTGGGGCCAGTCCTCTTCAGTATCTTCATCAGTGACATTGCAGAGGGACTGGAGGGTAAGGTCTGTCTGTTTGCAGATGACACCAAGATCTGCAACAGAGTAGATGATCCAGATGGTGTGGGCAGAATGTGAAGCGATCTGGATAAATTAGCAAAATGGTCGGAAGAGTGGCAACTGGGGTTTAACGCAAAGAAGTGCAAGATCATGCACATAGGGAAGAGAAACCCTAAAGCCACCTATAGGCTGGGAGGGGAGTTGCTGTCAGTTGCAAGGGAAGAAAGAGACTTGGGCATCATCATCACCGATGACCTGAAATCATCCAAGCAGACCTCTAAAGCAGTACGTAAGGCTAGAGTGATGTTGGGATGTATTAGTAGGGGTATCACAAGTTGGAAGAGGGAGGTAATAATCCCTCTTTCCAAGACACTGGTTAGGCCCCATCTGGAGTACTGCATGTGATATTGGAGGCCACACCTTTAGAAAGGACATTAACCAAATTGAGGTAGTCAAGAGAGGGGCAACCAAAATGGTGCAGGGACTGCATCAGAAAACATATGAGGACAGATGAACTGAACTCAATATGTATACCCTAGAGCAAAGGAGGGAGAGAGGTGACATGATTGAAACATTCAAACACCTTAAGGGCATCAACAAGGTAAAAAAGTCTAACATGTTTCAATATAGGAAAAATAGCAGGACAAGAGGACACAGCATGAGATTAGAGGGAGGTTGATTAAGGGTAATGTGAGGAAGTTCTTTTTCACAGAAAAGGTGGTGGATGCATGGAACGGCCTACCTCAGGAAGTGGTGGATATGAATACAGTGCAGGGCTTCAAACGGCATGGGATAGGCAGAAGGGAGCAATACAGATGAGGATGGATAGATGGGCCATAGACAGAGCAAAGGCCTATGGCACATTCATAAGGTAGAAAAAGAAATGGGCAGACTGGATGTGCCTTGCAGTCCTTTTCTGCCATCAGCTTCTATATTTCTATGTTTCTGTGTTTCTATGTTACGTTTCTATGTAACAGCAGATTTATTTAGGGGACATGGGATTTTGGAACAAGGAAATGGAATAGAGGTTATGCTGATTGGTTATTTACATATGTACAAAATTTGATTTGCTTTTGCTGGTGAACCCTCCACCTGGGTGGCTACTATACTAATAGGAAGGCAATCACATACTCAAATCGACATTTGCTACCCAGAGCCCTGGCTGTCTAAGCTGCTAGCTAAATAAGATATTACACAAACAATTATACTCCCCATACTGGTACCAGTCCCAGAACAGTATGAAACCTGGCAATCTCACACTACACACCAAAGTCCTGGATGTTGTAGGCTTGGTGGAAGTTACAGCTGGTCAAGTTGGCCGGCTTTTGATTTGAAGGAAGGGGGGCAATCTTGGAAGCTATATTCCTAAAATGGCTGTAGATCCTAAAGAGAAAGAAGTAGGCAGGGATTGCCCTGCATTTGGCAGAAATAGTAGGCTTGGCCCTGCTGGTCACAGACAGGCAGGGATTGCCCGGCTTATCACAGAAACCGAATATTCCAGGACAAGCAACTTGGCTAGATCTTGGATTTCACATCCTGAACATTCAGCACAATACAAATCGAAGTCACATCCAGTGTAATTAGATAGCAATACGTTTATCAAACATTCTTACTAAGTCACATCCAGTACATTTAAATATCAATAAAGCATCCTTACTTCAGGTGAAGTCTCATATTAAATATTAAACCCTTTTATCAAGCATTTCTCATTCTCAGACGAAATCCAGCAAAGTCAGAAATAGGTTATTTCCAGGCATAATCTCAGACAAAATGAGCTCTAGGGCCTCCTGTCCCATGAAGCAACAATGTGACTTTGGCTGGCAACTCCAAGAGGGCAGAAACTAACCCATATGGCATAGACAAATATCAGCACATTTATATGATTAACTACCGAACATCCTGATGCACCTGAAATGGGCCATTTGGGCAGCAGGCAAGATGCATCCAAATGATTCCCAAACAATGCAGTCTCTTGAGGGCTTGGCAGCCCAGACTGATAGCTTCTAAAGTCTCATCAAACAATTCAAAAGATCAGCATATTCAGTAAGATGGGCTTGAGGCCCAAAGATTAGAGGTAAAACTTCTCCCTTGCATGGGGGTACAAAGGTACTCACACAGGTCCTCCACAGGTGGCATCTGCAATAGGTGTCCTGGTGTCTTCAGTCATCTGGCATAACTGAGGATTGATGTCATCTGGTCTTCAGTCCACATCTTTCCCCAATGTAGGAGGGAGGGCTAGCACCTGAAGGACAATTCTGGCAACCTCCAGACAAGCCGTTGAAGCAATACCAATTTACCTTAACTTTACATAAAATAACAACTACCTCCTCCAGGATGGAGGGGCTAAACTAGATTGCCCAGGCATGGAAGCATGGCAGGGGCCAGAGCCTCCACCCCTGTGTGGGGGCTCCCAGCAGATTGAAGTCTGCTCTCCTCTGTCTCGATCTGAAGAAATGCTGGCAAACACTGTCTCTTATAGGGCTCTTCTATGATTCCTGATTGGCTGAGATGATGGGGTGATAGATCTCTGAATGGCTGTAAGATCCGTCAATAATAAAACTCAAGGCACAGTTGGTCTGGTGAATAGACACCTAAAATGATGTCCCTGTAAGTCCCCCTGAGCACTTGGCATTTTCCCATGAAGTGATGAGAATGTCCCACAAGTCCTGGCTTTGTTTTTCTAGCTTCACAATTGGCTGTGGCTGCTTGCAATGGCTAGTTAACTCACTGTCCCTTCTAGCAGAATAGATACAGTCCTGAATAAAGTTCTGGTGCAGCCAGGAAGAAATAAATATTTGCCCCAATGCCCACAGTCATTTAGCCCTGATGGTATTCTTGCTGTTGCTGCATGGATGAAAGGTGTGGCTCTGCTGGTTTTCCTATCACTGCTACAAATATTTAAGCTCCCCTAGGCTGCAGCAGCTGACATGTTGACACTTAGAGCCCCAAAATAGTTGCTGGATCAGCCAGGAAGAAACATTTATTTATTTAAACACTCTCCACCCTGAAATGCACTTTTCCCAACATGCAGCAACAACTTACGATATAACAAAAAATGTATTTTCTCTCTTTTCGGCCAAAGCCGAGAACACCTACCCTGGGGGCAGCCTGATACATTTATGAATTATTCAGAGGACCAGGGCTCAGCTCATGAATATTTAAATGAGCCCCGGTCCAGTACCTCGCCAGACTCCTTCAATCTTCACAGAAGCGGCCCCCCCCGCAGGCTGTCCGTGGTCACCGGGTCCCAAATTAATAGGATGGATCCCGAGACCGATGGCACAGTCCTGGAGGTGACCACAAAACAGCGTGGTCCAAGATCAAAGGCACTTTTCACACCAGTGCGATGTCCACTGCCCTGGAGGCAGCACTATTACAGGAGATCGTGGAGATGATTTTTAAGCCCCGAGGGGCTGGATTTATACTTCGGGCTACAGGGCAGGGTACTAGAGGAGCAAAACAAGACCTGCGGACAAAACAACTTGCTGGCAGATTGGGAGAAGCCTGGGAGAAGCAGAAGGAAGGAGACAGAGAATGGCAGGGCTAAGGTAAGTCCAAGCAAGCATTTTAGGAACCCCAGTGGCAGGGGGTTTACACAAGGTTATTGAAGGAGCTCTGAGAGGTGCTGGATGCTCCTCTGACAGTCCTGTTCAATCATTCACTGGAGATGGGAGTGGTTCCAGAGGACTGGATGAGGGCAGATATAGTCCCACTTCACAAAAGTGGTAGCAAGGAGGAAGTTGCCAATTATAGGCCAGTCAGCTTGACTTTAGTAGTGGGGAAATTAATGAAATCACTACTGAAGGAAAGGATAGTGGAATATCTTGAATCCAGCAGTTTACAGGACACAAGGCAGTATGGATTCACTATGGGGAGGTCATGTCAAACAAATCTGATTGATTTCTTTGACTGGTTGACCAGAGAAGTAGACTAGGGTGGAGTGGTGGATGTTACCTACCTAGATTTCAGTAAGCCCTTCGACACTGTTCCAGATTGGAGACTCATAAACAAGCTGGGCACCCTGGTAATGGGTCCAAAGGTGCTAAACTGGGTAAGGAACTGGTTGGGAGATAGGTGACAGAAGGTGATGATAAATGAAGTTCACTCCGAGGAAGGGAGGGTGTCCAGCGAGGTGCCACAAGGATCAGTACTGGAAGCAGTTATTTTTAATGTCTTTATTAGTGACATTAGGGCTGGCAGTATAGCCTAGGGTTTGAGTACCAAGCTGTGAATGAGCTAGGTACATCCTGCAGACCAGCCCTGGGTTTGATTCTCACAACCTCCACTTGCATACTGTGTGACTCTGTGCAAGTCACTTAACCGCCCAGTACCCCCAGATCACCCCTGAAAACAGGCAGTTGTGCCTAGTGGGTCTTACCCGGTTACCAAAGTCTAAAATAAATAAATAAAAAACATTGCAGAGGGGCTAGAAGGGAATGTATGCCTTTTTGCAGATGACCCAAAGATCTGAACTAGGGTAGACACTCCAGAGGTGGTGGAAAAAAAGAATCAGGATCTAAGGAAGCCTGAGGAGTGGTCAAGAGTGTGGCAACTAAGTTTCAGTGTGAAGAAGTGCAAAATCATGCACTTGGGGCACAGAAATCCAGGGGAAGAGTACAAGATGGAGGGATGGAGGGAGTGATACTGATGACCACCAAACAAGAAAGGGGATAATCATATCTGATGACCAAAATGTGGCCAAACAGTGTGACAAGGCAGTGGGGAGAGCCAGTGGGATGGTAGGGTTCATAGGGAGGGGTATCACCAGCAGAAGAAGGGAGGTGGTGATGCCACTGTATAGGTCATTGGTGAGACCACATTTGAGCACTGTGTCCAGTTCTGGAGACCACATCTCCAGAATGACATAAACAGAATAGAAGTGGTCCAGAGGAGGGCAACTACAATGGTGCAGGGTCTGCAGCCAAAACCCTATGAGGAGAGACTAAAGGACTTCATCATGTACACCCTGGAGGAAAGAAAGGAGAGGCGGGATATGATAGAGACTTTCAAATACCTCATGGGTATAAATAAAGTACAAGAGGGAAGTATTTTTCAGAAGAAAAGCTGCTAAAGAACAAGGGGCATGCTACAAAATTGGAAGGGGATATATTCAGGTGAAACATGAGGAAGTACTTCATCAGAGAAAGAGTAGTAGATACCTAGAACAGATTCCCAGCAGAGGTGCTGGGGGTTAAAACTGTAGTGGGATTCAAGAATGCATGGAATAGGCATAAAACACTAGTGGTTAGGGAAGGGTGGGCTAAGTCAGAGATCAAATAGGATCTATGGTAATACAGTAGATAGGGAAAATGGGCAGACTGGTTTGGTCAAGCGATCCTTATCTGCTGTCAAATACTATGTTTCTATGTTTCTATAATAAAGAACCTGGAGGCCAAATTGAGGGAGACTAACTGCAAAAACAAGGCTCTCCTAGCACCAATAGGCAACACTAAATTTAAAATAAATGTACACCTCCATTAAAGAGCAGAATTTGCCCTCTTCTGGCTATGCGAAACCTCTTGGAAGGCCAGAGATAAACCTAGGTGGTTGCTAACCTACCAGTTAAAGAAAAGAGATTGGAAGTCCAGGATTCATTGTCTCAAGTCTCACACTGGTAAGGTCATCAAGGAGCAGCCAGGAATCAGCAAGGCTTTCTGTGACTCCTACCGCAAATTAATCATATCAGAGTGTAAGCCATCCCAATCCATACTGGATGTTTTCAACACTCAACTCTGCTTACCAACCCTTACACAAGAATAATGAATGTTACTAGATGATAGACCCTTCACTGAGGTTGAAATTTTAATTTTTTTAAATTTATTTAAACATTTGGTAACCGGGAATGGCACACTGAGCCAATGCTCATTTCGAGGTGTGACTCAGGGGAAAGGAACAAGGGAGCAGATAAACAATATAGAAGAGTAAATAGTTCAAGGAAATCAAAGATAAATACAGCATTTACATAATATAAACAGAGTACAATATTTCCAGTATTTACACGGAGTAACAGATTGAAGGTATCACGTCATACAGCAGCGGTTGTAAAGAATAAACAGAGTACATCAATTCCAGAGTTTATTCAAGGTGCACTATCTACAACATACTGGAGATAAGATAGAAAACACAATCAGACAATACCTTAGTTGCTATGCAATGTTGTGTGAGCACACAGGGAGAAGGAGGAGGCCAAGGAGAGATTTGGTAGTGTAGTGAGAGGGAGAGTTGCGTAAGAGAGAGGCTTGAGAGTTTCATAGGGAGAGGAGGCAGAAATTGAAGGCAGCTTTGCCTATGTTGGAAGATGGGATGTGGAGAGCGAAGGTGCCAGAGTCCCTTGAGTGCAGAGAGTAGTTTGAGTCAGCAGCTGGAGACAGGGTGGCAGAGATGTTTGATGGGAGTAGGTTAAACCAGAACTTGGAGATGAAAGATAAGGAGTGGATGAGGTGCCTGTGGTTGAGTAGAGGTAGGTCCAGGTTGGAGAGTAGCGAGCAATGGTGGGTCATGTAAGGGAAATTAGATGCAAAGCAACACAAAGCATAATAGAGAGAGAGAGTCAAGATGGAATAGAGTGGAGGATGGCGCAGTGCAGTATACAGTGTCAGCATAGTCTATTACTGGTAATATCATCTTGGTCAGGAGCTTCCGATGTACAGGCAGGGGTAGAGAGTCCCTGTTCTGGTACAGGATTCCAAGCTTTGGGCAGAGTTTTGAGGTTAGATAGTCGATATGCACTGTGAAGCTTAATTGAGGATCTAACCATACACCCAGGTATTTGTAGGAGTGTACTCCTTTAAGAGGGGTGCCATCCAGGGAGGAGATAGAGGGGACTTCAGGTGCTTTAGCTAATCTTTGAGAAGTACTGAAGGTCATGGAAAATGTTTTTGTTGTGTTTAGTTTGAGTTGCTGTGAATTGAGCTAGGATTGAACAGAGAGAAAGTCTTTCTGCAGGGTACAATGGATAGTGGCAAGGTCAGGGCCTGATGTGAATAAAATTGTATCGTCCACATACATATGGATGAGGGATGTGGAGCAGGCAGATGGGAGGTTATTTATGAAAATGGAGAACAATAGGGGATTGAGTATGGATCCTTGGGAGACACCAGATAGGATAAGATGGAGGGAAGACGAGTAGCTAGCTATCTTTACTGATTGCTGCCAGTCAAATAGGTAGGATCTGAGCCAGTTTAAGGTGGGAGGGGTGAGTCCAGCATCCTCAAGCAAGTTAAGGAGAAGGGGATGAGAGACCGAATCAAAGGCCTTGGCCAGGTCAATGAACACTGTGGCGGTGAGGTGACCTTTGTTAGCAGCAGATTGGATGTGATTTGAGACACGGAGAAGGGAAGATAAAGTGGAGTGGTTCTTTCTGAAACTTGATTGATACAGAGAGAGGAAATTTGAGGAGGAGAGGAAGTGGATAATCTGGTATTTATCAATCGCTCTTGTAATTTGACTTAGGCTGGGAGGAGGGAGATGGGGCGATAGTTCCCCAGGGAGGTTGGGTCTCCACCTTTGTTTTTTTTTTTTTTTTTGAAATTTAAGTTTATTGAGTTTAGGTATAAGAATAGAGAAAAACAAGGTACAAATACAAACGTTAAGGGATTGTCTAAGAAAAAAGGGGGGGTACATAAGACCAGATTAAAGCACACAAAAATGTAAATGTAGACAATCACAATGATATAAGCTGGAACAATAAAAATATATAACACCCCAACCCCGACCCCCAACCACCTCCCCTCACCCCGGACAGTTTCATAGGTGAAAGGGATGTCAGGTCAATAAGGAGGTATCTGTAATAGGAAACTGGTAGCACTGCATATACTAATGCAACATGAAAAAACTTAGGATAATGCCAGAGACAGGACTACCCTAAATAGAGTGCATTCAACTTACCCCATTTCCGATTAAAAGACTGCAGATTATGTCTGAAACTAGCTCTAAGTTTCTCGGTACTGAGACAGAGGGACATCTCCTTAAGCCATTCTTGGTAGGTAATAATATCCTGATCTAACCAATGCCTAAGAACCAATTTTTCAACAACTATTGAGATAGGAGCCATGTGATATCTACGTTCTTTCACCGAAATGCCTGAGTAAATGCCCAGGATACAAATTTCAAGGGTAAATAGATCTTTAAGCCCTAAAAGTGGGTCTAAACTATCCCTAACAGTGCCCCATAAAGGTGCCACTTTAAGACATTCCCAAAGGATATGCAGCAAATTCCCTTCAGCGGCTCCACATCTCGAGCAAATACTAGACTCAAGCTTACCAAATTTGGCCAACTTGACTGGAGTATAATAAAGATTATTTAAAATATAGTATTGGGTCAATCTATGATTGTCTTGGGATAAGTAGCGATACACGTCCTTCCAAATTGAATCCCATGCAGGAGGGGAGATCAAACTAGAAAGTGACCAGGTTTTGGAACCCTCCAGGGGATCAGGGAAAAAATCAGCCAGCAGTTTGTTATATATAATGGAAATACCTCCACGCGAGCCGGCCGCCTCCTGAATTTTCTCAAGGAAGGCCTTATTTTGGAAGGAGAGCAGGTCGGCCCAAAGGTTTGGAGGATGAGGTGTCTCAATTGGTAGACTTTAAAAATATGTTTCTGGGGAATGTTTAGGGACATTAAGATTTCATCCGATTTGAGGAGAATGCTTTGCTCATACAGAGATTCCACAGTTAAATTATGCAACTGGGGAAGCCAGTCAGTGACTAACCAGCTACCTCCAATTTTGATACTAGGATTTAAGACAAGAGGTTGAGCTGAGTCTTTGGACGGGGACAAATTGAAAAAATTCCAGCACTGAGAAATAACTCTAATAGAAAGGCCAATAGGGGAGTCTCGGATGGCCGGGGGTAACGTGGAGAACGGATGCCAAAAAACACGAGGAGGGCTCAGATTTGCTTGGTCCAATAAGTTTAATTCAAGCTGTAGCCATACGGGTAGAGGCATGGAAGACTGAGTAGTGGACCACTTGCCTAATCTAGTCAGGTGACTAGCCCAATAGTATAACAAGAGATTGGGTAGACGAAGGCCACCCTTGTCTCTAGGCGCAGTAAGTTTAAGGAAGGCTCTACAAGGTTGTTTCCCCCTCCAAACAAAGTTAGATAGCGTTGAGTTTACCTGATTGAAGAACTGCTTGGGTAACCAGATATTAAGATGAGTCAGGGGGTAAAATAACCGGGGAAGGATATTCATTTTAATAATATTGATTCGCCCCCAGGTGGTAAGAGGCAACCGTTGCCAACGGTCTAGGTCTCCCCGGATTCTCTTAACAGCATTATCTAAATTAAGCTCCTTGACCATTTCCACCCCCCTAGTTACATGTACACCCAGATATTTAAAGAAAACCGGGGACCACCTCATACCGAACCGTTCAAAATCCGATTTAAAGGTGAGAGAATTTACCGGAAAAATAACCGATTTGGAGACATTCAACCTGTAGTTGGAAACATGACCAAAGCAGTCAATAATTTGTAATACTTGTGTTAAAGATGTTTCGGGTTTGGTAAGATATAGCAGGATGTCGTCAGCAAAAACCAATAAGGTCAGGGGAAGTTGCGCAATGGTACAACCCCTGATTTTCGACGAACCTTTAATACTAACAAGCAGCGGTTCCAAATACAGGTTGAAAAGATAGGGGGAAAGAGGACACCCTTGACGAGTGCCAGCGCATAAAGTAAAAATGGAAGAAAAGACCCCGTTGCAATAGACTTTGGCCGAGAGGGATTTGTAAATTGCCATAATCATAAGGATAAAAGAATCAGGGAAGCCCATTCTCTTCAAAGTGGCCCATAAAAAGTCCCAATTCACTCGATCAAAAGCTTTTTCTGCATCAAGAGCGACTAGGACCATGGGATCTGGCAAGGTGCGGGCTGCTTGGAGGACATGGGCTAGGGTTCTCAGATGGTCAGCAGATGATCTGCCCTGAACGAAACCAGCCTGTTCCAGGCTCAGCAAGTGCTGCCAGACCTTTTTGATTCTGGACGATAAAATTTTGGATAAGATTTTGATATCGTAATTTAAGAGCGATATTGGGCGATAGTTGGCAGGCTCAGTTAAGGGCTTATCAGGTTTGGGGATTAAAATTATTGTCGCTTCTAAAAGAGAGGGATCAATCACATCCGCAGAAAACAAATATTTATATAGCTTAAGCAATAGAGGGGATAGCTCTTTACAAAAAACCTTGTAGAAAGTTGGGGGATAACCATCCGGGCCAGGGGCTTTCCCTAATGGCAGGTCCTTGATTGCCTCTTCCACTTCACCAAGAGTGATGGGAGCAGACAATAAATCGCAGTGATGAGTCTGGAGGGAAGGGAGCTTAATACTATCTAAGAAATGCTCTATCATCTGGGCATGCGACGGTGCGGAGCTGCTACTGTAAATACCCTTATAAAAGGATTCAAAAATATGGGCAATCTCCCTAGGTAGCGTCTTGGTGGTGCCATCCTGAGCTTTGAGGGCCGGGATTAAACGGGAGCTCTCTATTTCTTTCAGTCTCATAGCTAACATCCGGCCCGACTTTTCACCCTGATCAATATATCTAGACCTGGACTTAAACAATGCATATTCAGCTTTGTCACGGGTTAAATCATTGTATTCATTTCTGAGTCTAATAAGAGCCGTTAAATTAGCTGGGGAGTTGAAGGAGAGAAGGTTGTCTTCAGCTACCCTCAGCAGACTAGACAGCGAACTGATTTTGGACTCCCTTACCCTTTTCCTAGTGGCCGCGATCTTGATGAGCTCCCCTCTGAGAAAACATTTAAAGGAGCACCACAGTAAATTCGCGCGTTGTACAGATCCCTGATTCAGATCGAAGTACGAAAGGATCATATCCCTGATTTGGGAGACTGTATACTCTTCCTTCAGAATTTGCGTATTAAGTTTCCACGACGTGTCTCTTTGTCCCTGAATACCGGGGGAAATCTTGACCCAAACCAGGGAGTGATCCGAGATAACTATAGGCTCGATACCTACTTGGTGGGTACAACTCATTAAAGAAGAACTAAATAGGATATAATCGATTCTTGACCAAGTTTGATGTACTTGGGAGTAAAAGGAGTAAAGCCGGTTGTCTGGGTTGAGAAGACGCCAGGGGTCACAAAGACCCAGCAGGCTAGTAAAATCAGAGAGGGCATGTTGTGCTGGGGATGCCAGTTTAATTGGTCTATAGGTTTTGTCAAGGTTTTGGAATGGGCTACATTCCAGTTGCCCCCTAAGATGAGAAGGGAAGGCAGAAATCTGCTCAGGATATCTGCCAGGGACATAAAAAAGGACGGGTCACCTCCCACTGGAGCTTATATCGCCCCTAGAACCACATTACTGTTATCGAGCTGGCCCTTGACCAAAACGTATCTACCTTCGCGATCAATGACACTTTCTTCTACTACGAATCTGACGTGATGTTTGATTAATATTGCAACCCCCTTACTAGCTTGCAAACCAGGGGCAGTGAAAATTTGGGTAAACCCTAGCCTTCGCAATTTCTTATCCTCTGAGGCAGCCAAGTGGGTTTCCTGCATGAAAACTTTATCTACATTAAGGAGGGAGCAGTTCAGAAAGACCTGGCATCTCTTAAGAGGGTCATTGATGCCTCTGACATTCCAGCTTGCAATTTTAACCAAACTCAATGCCATGGTGGCTTACACAAGAGTAAACCAGACACAGGAACTTCCCCATCATTACAGATAGTAGTAAAGAAATTACAACAAATTGGCCCGACAATAGTAATACAACCCACAGGGATTGAAACTCTCAGAGGCACCCTTCCTCCCCTAACCCTTTAAAAGAGTAACCCGCAAAAGATGACCCAGACACCAGCAAACTTAAAAAAGTCTGAACACTGGAAGCCCCCGAACCAGGGAGACAAAATCAAAGAGTGACTGGACTAGAAATTACAACATACCCCCACCCCACCCCCAAATGATAAACCCTACAAATGACCCTAAAATCCCCCAAAAACTATTTACAACCTGTCCCGTCAGCACCAGAAAAGCAAGTAAACAGCAAATAAGTAACCCGTGAAGGGATCGGTCCCCAGGACTAGCAGGCCCACAACAAACTGTAGAAAATCCCTGAGTGGTGTCCCCATTAACGAACAGCAACATGGAACAGAATAGCAAAAAGAAGCAGGGTACTGCAGTCCCCCCCCCAATTAGGATGCGAGACTGCATCTCAAGGCTCCTCCCTTCCCACCACCCCCCCCAGCCTAAGGCGAGAAAAAAAAAAGAGTCAATACATCTAACCCAGCAATCTGTACACTGACCCCCCAAAATGAAAAAAACAAAAGCACGCAGCTCCAGAAAGTTGAACGGAACCAACGTGGCTTGAAAAAACTCACCGCGGTGAAAAGGAGATATACCTGGCGGTCACTGCGCCCTTCGCTCCGTTTCGAGTGTGGCAGCATCAGGAGCAGAGTTAGAAGCAGTGAAGCTGAGCTCCAAACCCACAAGCCGGCCACCACCTAACCCGGAAAGGGAAGGGGAAGGAAAACTGGTAGGGACCCAACTGGTCCGTCGGCGAAACAATCCGCCTGAAACCGCAAACGAGACTGAGGATCATACCCCCCCCCGCACCACAAGGCAGAGGCCCCAGCTAGAAAAAGCCTAGGCCTCAACCCCGGCCAGAGACCGCCCCAACCCCTGCGAAAGGCCGGCCAGCCCCCACCCCAATCCGCCAGGAAGAAAACAGAAATGCAGGCACAACATCAAACCAGAGGCCAACAGCCAAGGTAGGCAAAAATTTAACACTGATATTTAACATAGCAGTCAACCTGATTTGAAAAGGTCAGGCAATCTCCGGGAGAGTTCAGTTTTGGCTTGATCTGGAGTCTCGAAGGTTAGCCAAGCATTATCAAGGTAGACTTGCAGCCTAGCCGGATAGTTCATGTGGAACTTGTGACCCGCAGCGATCAGCTTAGTCACCATCGGATAGAATTCTCTTCTCCTCAATCGGGTTTCGAGTGGTAGGTCCTTGGTTATTCTCAGGGTACGGTTCTCCCACAAGACCGCATGCAGACTCTTGGTTTTGGACAGGATGTGTTGCCTTTCAAGGTAACTGAGCAACTTGATTAGTATGGGTCTAGGAGAGGAGCCTGGCGGAGGTTTAGGCTTCAGGGATCTGTGGGCACGCTCGATGTGGTAGGAGGGATAGATGGGAGAAGGGCCCACAATCTTGGTTAAAAGTTTTTGCAGAAAAGACAGGATATCAGGCCCTTCCTCCCCCTTCGGTAAACCCAGCACCAAAATGTTGTTCCTCCTACTACGTCCTTCGAGGTCCTCCATTTTTAGCATCAGTTTGGCAATTTGTTGCTTGAGCATGGTAATTTCAGGTTCACACTTGGCCTTCCAGGATTCCAAAGAGCTAGTACGAGCCTCCGAGTTGCCCACTCGAGTTGTGAGAGAAGCAAGGTCACTGCGCATAGATTTGAGCTCAGATGAAATCTCCTGCAAAGTTTCACGGAATGGAACCAGCTCCTGAAGGAACCGATCCTCGGTAAGCGGGCAGGAGGAGACGCTGGGGGAACCAGATTTAGCACCTGAACCCGTGGGTAGGGTTCTCGACTTTTTGGCCGCTTTTTCAGGAGTATTCGGCGGCGTGTGCCTGGCCCCAGCGTTCTTCATCTCGGCCTCCATAATCACCACCACACCTTAGCGTAAACTCGTTGGGAAATCACACAGGCACCAAAATGAAGTGATCTTGGGTTGTAGGAAACTGCGATTTACAAGGAGCACGCTAAAAATAATTAACTGGAGTCGGTAAATAACGAGATCAGCTGGCTGAGAGGGGAGAGCTGAGGAACTAAGCTGCCATTAAGAGCACCGCCCCATGTGACCTCGGGTCTCCACCTTTGTAAAGTGGGAGGATGCAAGCTGACTTCCAGACTTTTGGAGTATTCCAGAGGAGAAGGACAGGTTTATGATGAAGGTAAGGGGGTTCATGATGGCAGGGGCAGAGAGGCAAAGGAGGCTAGGATGCATACCATCAGGGCTGGTTTGGATGCATTGAGGGAGAGGAGGGTACACATTACTTCAGAGGTGGAGGCAGAGGCTGGACAGAGTTTCTCATTTGTAAGGCCTGTTGGAGTTTGATTGGAGGCATGTGGAGGGGTAACAGAAGGGTCAGGGGAAGCACAGGAGGTGAAGAAAGTATTGATCTTTTCTGTGACCTGGATTGGATCAGATAACTCAATGCCCTCATGCTTAAGGGTTGGAGTACTAGCAATTTTGTGAGGGGTCCATGATGGAGTGGACAATGTTCCAGAAAGAGGAGGGGTGGGCAGAGTTTAACCAGTGTTTAAAGTAGTTGGCCTTAGCATGCTGAATAGCTTTAGTACAGGCATTCCTCACTGTGCTGTATTCTTGTCTGGCAACAGGTGTTTGGGAGGTTCTGAAAAAGGACCAGGCTTTGTCCCGGGCTTAGCGGAGGGCAACTATGGGGGCAGTAATCCAGAGGTGGTGCCGTTTCCTGACCCTGGCTCTTTTGACAGGAGCATGATAGTCCCAGACATTATTGAAGATAGTAGAGAAGTGGGGAAGAGCAGTATCAACATTATTCCTAGAGTAAACTGGAGCCCAGTTTGCATGCAATAAGTCAGAGAGGACGGCGTTTGTATCAAGTGAATTTAGAGGGTAGGTTTCTATATATTTTGGTGCCAACTTGGGGAAGTGAGTTTTTCTGACACAGAAAGTGATGCAGTGGTCACTTAGGGCTGGGTCAAGTACACCAACCGAGAATATCCAGTGAGGGTGGGATGAGCGTATCCAATCAATAAGGGAGTGGTTTGGGGAAATGTGGGTTATAGCATGTCGGCTGGGTGATTAACTGGGTGAGATTTAGGGATGCCAATTTGATAGTGATGGACTTAGATGATGGAGACAGCCAGTCCAGGTTGTAGTCACCTAGTAAGATAAGTTCATCTGATTGAGCTAATGGGGGGAGAGTAGAGATGCACGTTATGAGGGCATCTTGTGTTAGTCAAGATGAGGCATAAACAACCCTTGTGAAGGTATGGAGGGTTTGGGGTAGAGAGAGTTTGGTCAACAGCAACTTGGGAGATCCCAGGCAGGTTTCAGCTTTTATTACTAAGAAATGGAAGTGCTGCCTTATGATCATGGCTATGCCGCCACCTCTTTTGTTGCGATCTTGCTGAATGGTGAGGTACAGCTAGAAGGAGATATATGAGACTGGAGTTTTGGCTGAAAGCCAGGTGTCTGATAAGCACAGTATGTCGGAGGCATTCTGTGTAATCCAACATTTTAGCAGGTCTATTTTAGGGAGGAGGCTGCTGATGTTGATGTGCATTATCTTTAGTCCTTTAAGGGTGAATGGTGGGTTATGAGTGGTACAATGGCTGGGGTTCCTTTCTACATCCCCAGCTATTATTAGGAGAAGAAGAAGCAGTGTTGAGAAGGTAACAGAGAGCTTTCTACCTAGTGTGGTGTTGAGGGGGTACTACCTAATCCTAGTACTTCAAATGAGGGTAATACAGCAGCATATCTGGGGAGGCAGAAGGTTAGGAGCTATCCAGTGGAAGGAGAGGGTGGAAGGGGGCATCAAAGCTGGCAGGGAAGGGGAGGTAAGATGCAGCCTGAGTGATGGTACTGAGGCAACAGGAGGGAAGGAGGAGTTAGAGCAGCCTTGAGGATGGTAGGGGGAGGAGGAATAGGAGAGAAGATAGAAAAAGCACAAAAGTAGCAGAAGAAAGGAGGAGGGGTGCATGGTAATGGTAAAATGAAATTACCACAGACACAGGATTCAGACCATAAAATAGCTACCCCTGGTTAGAGAAAAATAGACAGTGAGATAGGTAGAGTAACCAATTACAGTTGAGAAAAAGCAAGGAGGGTGGAGCACAAGCATATTTAAAGAGTGGCTGTGGTGAGGTAGGGGTTTGGCAAAATTTATCTAGCTTCTAAAATACAAAAAATACAGCGCCAAAATATTTAGTTTCTGCTGTAAGGAAGTTTCAGCCCAGAAAGACAAAAGGAACAAGTCAGCCAATAGGAGAAGCACCAGTGGACCCAGTGTCCAATGGCGATTTGGGACTGGGGAGCTGGGTCCAATCAGATTGTAGCCCAAAGCCACCAGTCTCAGCCAAGGAGTATTCCTGGTTAAGGGTGAAGGCATCTGGGAAGAGAGATGGTCTGCTGGCTTCTCAGCCATGCCGCCAGTGAGGGACAGCCCACTGGCTTCTCCAGCCATGCTGCCATCAAAGTGCTAGAAGCCGTGGAGGTGATAGAATCCAGCTTTGGGCTAGCCTGTAGGAAAGTGGGGAGAAATGCTGGATGTTAAATAAATTTAGCTACAGTCTGGGGAGGAGCTGTAATCACTAATCGGGGGGTGGGTTGGACAGCGCATAAACAAAGGACTGGGAAGAAGAGAAAAATTAAAACAATAATAGGTGGGGGTGGGCAGGGGAGAAAAGGCAGAAGTGGAGAGCTATTAACTCTGGCACCAGCAGTCTGGCCCTCAACAACAGGCCACTTTAAAATACAAATGCACCGGAGCCCTGTATGCAACAAGGCAGAATTTCGGGGACAGGGTCTACAGAAAATTTAGTTGCAAGGGATAAAGAGCATGGCCTGATTGGGAGAGGAGCAGAAAGGCAGAGCAAGAGAGCAGAGTTTAATAAATCAATTCATCAATAAATCAAATTCGGTGTTAAACAGTGCAACAGAGGTCAATAAATCAGATTCAGTGTTAAACAGTACAGCAGGAGAAAAGTGCAGTTGAATTGATTTACAATAACCTGAGAGCGATACAGACAAATTTATCTAGCTTCTAAAATGCAGAAATACAGCGCCAACATATTTAGTTTCTGCTGTAGGGAAGTTTCCGCCCAGAAAGGCAAAAAGAACAAGTCGGCCAATAGAAGAAGCGCTGGTGGACCGACCGCCAATGGTGATTCGGGACTGGAGAGCTGGGTCCAATCTGATTGCAGCCCACAGCCACCGGTCTTAGCCGAGGAGCGCACCTGGTTAAGGGTGAAAGCATCTGGGCAGAGGACAAGAGACGGCCCACTGGCTTCTCAGCCATGCCACCATGGAGGTGCTAGAAACCAGCTCTGGGCTAGCCTGGTTAAGGGTGAAGGCGTCTGAGCAGAGGACAAGAGATGGCCCACTGGCTTCTCAGCTGTGCCACTGTGGAGGTGCTAGAAGCTGTGCAGGTGCTAGAAGCTGGCTCTGGGCTATCCTGGTTAAGGGTGAAGGCATCTGGGCAGAGAACAAGAGATGGAGCACTGGCTTCTCAGCTGTGCCACCATGGAGGTGCTAGAAGACAGCTCTGGGCTAGCCTGGTTAAGCGTGAAGGCATCTGGGCAGAGGACAAGAGATGCCTTGCTGACTTCTCAGCTATGCCTCTGGTGAGGGATGGCCCACTGGCTTCTCCAGCTGTGCCGCCATGGAAGTGCTAGAAGCTGGCTCTGGGCTAGCCTGGTTAAGGGTGGAGGTGTCTGGGCAGAGGACGAGAGATGGCCTACTGGCTTCTCAGCCATGCCACCAGTGAGGGACGGCCTGCTAACTTCTGTAGCCATCCTGCCATGGAGGCACTAGAAGCCATGGAGGTGCTAGAAACTGGCTCTTGGGCTAGCCTGTTTAAGGGTGAAGGCATCTGGGCAGAGGACGAGAGTCAGCCAACTGGCTTTTCAGCCATGCCACTGGTGAGGGACAGCCCACTGGCTTCTCCAGCCATGCCACCATGGAGGTGCTAGAAGCTGGCTCTGGGCTAGCCAGTAGGAAATGCTTGGTACACTGATGAGTATGCCAGCAGGCTAAGCCCAGGGCAGCGATGGACTCCTACTGGAATTCTACCAAACTTTCAATGACAGTCTGATAAGCCTGCTCTGTAATGCCTTCACAGAGGACTGCAGGAGAGGGGAACTTCCCAAATCCATGAGAATGGCACAGATCTCCCTAATCCCTAAACCTGGGAAGAACCCCTAACTTTGCAGCAGCTACTACCCCATCTCTCTGATCTCAGTAGACTGTAAGATATTCACAAAAATGTTGGCAATGAGGTTCAGGGAGGTGATAGCAACACTGGTGAACACAGACCAAGTAGGAGTCCTCCTGTGCAGGTAGAGCACTGACAACACCAGGTGCTTCACCAACCTGATATGGAAAGGAGCACGCTTGCAAACACCCACAGTTCTGCTGTCTCTAAATGCTAAAAAAGCATTCAACCAGGTGGAGTGGAGCTTCTTGTTCCATACCCTTAAGGTTTTCCATTTCGGACCCACTATGATGAAATGGAGCTCCATCCTCTATAATGGTGTGGAAGCAAAGGTGGCCATGAATGGCATGCCATCAGCCAGCTTTCCCCTAGGTAGAGGCATGTGACAAGACTGTCTTATGTCCACCTTATTATTCATCCTTACACAGGAACCTCTTCTCCAAGCTATCCACCAACACCCTCACATACATGGAGTCACAATGGGAGAGGAGCACAAGGTTGTGGCCATTGCAGATGACATTATGATGACCCTCACAGAATCCAGGACCTCCATATCTCCATGCCACATCTCCTGACCCTAATCAACAACTATGGTAGGCTATCGGGATACAAAGTCAATGCATCCAAATCAGTAATCTTGCTATCCCATCCCTCCATCGCTAAACATCAGTGATTCTCCTGGAAGACAGTGGCACATGATCAAATCAAATTCCTAGGAATACACTTCTGCTGGATCCTGCAACACATGGGGAAATTGAATCTAACACCCCTGTGCACAGCTCTAGAAAGAGAGATGGTGCAATGGAGACATCTACATCTCTCACACTGGGGTAAAGCACAAATGTACAAAATGATGGTTGCTCCCAAGATACAATGCCTACTAGATAACATCTATGTCCTCATAGACCCTAAGATTGATGGAATCTCCACAAGGATATGTTATCCTTCACGAAACTTGCTCAGGAATTTTCCAAAGGTGGGTTCTACCTGCTGGACTTCCACCTAAAGAGACTGGCCCATGCAGTCCATATGCTAGTATACATGGCAGCAGAAGGAGACAATACTGATCCCCATAAATGGGTAAAGTGTGAAGGGATGGTGCTGGGCAGCCCCATAATGCCTGCCATATGCTTTACTGTTCTTCCAAAGGAGGCCAAGAAGCACTCCATCCTGCAACCTGCAGCTATAGTCTGGAGGAAAACTGTGAAACTCATGTACTGGCATCCTGGAAAATTGAGTGCATTACCTCTCTGGGGTAACCACAATCTATAACTAGGTGGTTGGCTAGTAACATGGACCGACTGGGCCTTCAGAGGAATCATATGACTGCAGCCCCTGCTCTATGAGACAAGCGGAGTACAGAGATCCTTTCAGCAGCTTAATGAGCAGTACCAGCTCCCCAGATGGCAGCACTGGCAATATCTGCAGCTCAGACATGCCCTGGTGCCACTGTTGGGGCTTAACTACACAAATCCCACAGCCCAACCCTTAGATGTACTACTCATACCCAGGGTTGTGACACAGATGAGAATGGAATGCATCTATCATCACTTTACCAAGCATGGAGCAAATCCCTACAAGAATACTAGAAAGGGATGGGGTTGTGAATTGGCCATAGACCTGCCTTCCCAGGATTGCAGTCAGTGCTGAGGATACTAATGTCTGGAGTTAAGGACTCCAGTAACTGCTTCATGCAGCAGAAAGTCCTCCTCAAGTGGTATAGAATCCCAGAAAAGTTGCATAAGTGGGGCCTCCTACCTAGGGATGAGTGCTGGCAATGTAGAGGAGATATGGGCCACATGATGCACCTCTCTGGTCCTGTCCCAAGCTAACTCAGTACTGCGGAGAAATTCAGAAAATATGTAGTGAAATTACTTCAGCTAATGTCACCCTCAATCCTCAAATTGTCATGTTGGGTTTGATTACAAGGGTGGGCACACCAGGTCACCTACACCCACATTTGGGGAGAAACAAATGGTTAGAAGCAACTCTAATCACAACTAAATGGGTACTTCTTAGGCACTGGCAGGAATAGGATGCCCCAAGGATACAAGAATGGTTTCTAGAAGTGGGGAAAACAGCATCATATGAAGAGTAGAAAACAACAATCAAGGGGAAGCTGACAGAGTTCTCAGATTCTTGGAGCAGATATCTACACTCAAAAGAAACTGCAAGATACCAGAAGGCCACTTTATGCCAACACTAGTCAATGAATTAACCCTCTATCCCAACCCAGCAGACACCTGGGGATATAGAGTCTACATTAGTAGCTCCCAGCCTTAAACAGACATAATTAGACCAAGAGACCTGGGGCTCAAATAGATTGCTATACACAGTACAACCGTGTGCAGCAAGTTGCCAGGTAAACCCTAGGGTTGTACTGACATATTCACCACCCCCAGGGCAACAATCACCAGATCTCTTAGGAACTTTGGAGCACAGAGGTAAAGGCCCACTCTAGATGAATTCACAGATACTTACCTATACAGTATCTCTACCTAAAACTAGTTGCTGAGTAAACTGCAGTTTATCTCTGACAAGCTTTTAGAATTACTTCCATGGGGTATGTCCCTCGCCAGGTCCCTACAAATGTATATGGTTTGAATGTGTCTTGTTTTTAGGCCTATTGTAACTGTGTGCATACTGTTAGGATGTTTATCTGATGTTCTGATGTAACCTTTTTGCTAATCCTTGTAAAATGTGTCTTTTTTTTTTAAATACCAATAAAGATTTAAATTATAAAAAGGAATGATGCCTATGTGATTGTCCACATCCAAATTCAGCCATGGGGGGGGGGGGTCCATGATATAACATTTACAGCTATTGAGAAGGTCTCTGGGCCCAAGGTGTGGTGACCTAGAGAGGTATATTGGTTGCTGGGAAAGTTATTGCATCTTCAAGCTTGGAGTCAGAGAGGAGAGTGGTCTAAATGGAAATACAGATCTTGCAGCATTCTTACATTGAGTTTCGCTCCAGTCCTATGTTTAAAATGCTGGCTACAGTTTTCATTATAGGAATACAGATTCTCTTACAATTCAGAGACATATGTGCAAAAATGAAAGATATGATTGTGAAAACTAAACAAATCATTTTTTAATAACACCATGTTTCTTCTTTACATTATAGATGAACGCCCATACACCTCATTGGTAAAGATGTTGCAAAGTTAAAATCTGTCCATGAATTTCACGTGAAGTGCCAAAAATTCACACAGATTTGTGAAGTTCAGGCTGGCTGTTCGAAATTCGCTTCATGCAATTTGCATGAAATTTGTGGTGAAATTTGACACTTTTTACCATGAAGCATAAAATTCACACGTGAAAGCAAAACTTGCAGCTGAAATTTCACACTTTGTGGCAAAATTCATGCAATCCATGGCCACGAATTGCACAAAATTGCTCCTCAAATTTTGCAAAATCCACCCATTAGATCATTGAGCGAATTTTGCAGACTTTGCACAGCTCTACTCATAGGTGGCATACTTCTGTGGCTATGTATATAAATCAGAAATCACTATAGTGACAATTTGATGCCAAATTACATTTATTAATGAATTAGGAGTTGCCTTCCTTAGCTTACATTTTGAGGAGTGGTAACTTTTAGTATGTTCCTGGCAGTGTTAGCCACATAATATTTTACATATTTATGCACTGATTTTTCATATGTGAGTATTAAAGAAATCAATTGTAGAGGGTTTGAACTATGTATGTATAAAGTTAGAGCTGGAGCTACTATGTCTTTAAGACTCATGCTTAAAAGGAGTGTTTTAACGTTAGTCATGCCCTCTGTGATGAAGCCCAGTAGGGTTTGGGTGACACACCAGATGTGATGCAGTACATCCATTGCCAGCTCAGATATTGCAGTTTTATGGAAACTGTGCGCACATATCACATTTTTTTTCACTTTTTGGCACCATATTTAAATAAAATGAAGCTAATAGATATTAACAGCTAGTAACTGTGGTCTGCTTTAGCTTTAGGTATGTTCCTGCTTTTTCACAATATTGTGAGCTTATCAATACACCTTAGCATTCCCTGCTGCACCCCCCACCCCCACCTCTCACCAGTGGGGAACCATTTCTCTGTGGACTTGAACATGTACACCCTTGAAAAAAGGAGGGAAAGAGGTGACATGATAAAAACATACAAGTAACTACACAGGATAAATCATAGTAGTAAATTGCTTTATTTGTATACAGGGTAAGGTCTTACATACTGTACATCATCAGGTCCCAAGGGGCCTATTTGCAAGATGGTCCTGTTTATAAAATTCTATACACATTAGTTTAGTTCCACATATAGAACAGTATAACTTTACAAATGCAAAAGCGAACATGCAAATACATTTTAGTTTACAATATGGGACAGACATATAATAACTGGTCAGCAATTTCTCTCAATGTACTGACCAGGTTGATATTTTCCATAACAACCAGCTGGTTGTTATGACATTCATGAGCCATGCCAGTCAAACTATTCTGCTGCCTCATTGGCCAACATTCTGTATATGGGCAAGGCCAAACAGTCTCACAAAGTGCTGGAGAAAAATTGCTGGTCTGCTATTATAAAAAATAAAAGATGGGGAGGGGGTTTCACATGAGAATTTAATGCACACCCTTGTTGTGGGATGCTTTGGTAAACCCCTCGGGCTTCGCCCTCTGGGTTTATGTAGCACCCCACAACTCGGGTGTGCATTAAATTCTCATATCAAACCCTTCCCCATCCATTATTCTCTATATAGCTTTACCAAAAAAAGTCAACAGACAAGAATTTGAAATTACACAGTTAGCTGGACCAGGTATGTCAGTGTGTGTTCCACTCATATTTCATTTATCCATTACACATGTACTGAGTCCTTAATTTGTGTTTCAATGTTTCCATAAAATGTTTTGGGTTATTATTTAAATTCTTAATGGAGTTATCTAGTGAATTCCATAAAGAAGTAAAAAGTACTAAAAATGTCATGGTTCCATATTTATCATTAGATTTGGGAATTTTAAAATATCCCTTTTGAATATTTCTCAAGTTATAGTTATGTTTATATTCAGTCTTTTCCAACTTTTCTGCCATAACCATGGTTGGTCAAAATGTAAAGTTTTGTATATTTATTTAGCCCATATTATTTTTCTTTTATTTTCAAGGTTCATCCAACCTAATTCACTATACATATCACAATGACAATTGTGAGTGTCAAACCTCAAGACAAACCTGGTCAAATTATGATATACCACATTTACCTTTTTCAACAATGTTTTACTTGCTAACCCATATACATGACTTCCGTAATCAAGAACAGGTACCAAAAGTTGATTTACAATAGTAGTTCTCATTTTCCTATCTATACAAAAGCCTGATCATTTGAATGTCCCTAGTCTTCTATTTACCCTTCCCATCATACCTGTGATATGGAGGTCAAATTTCAAACCCTCATCGACCCATACCACCGAGTATTTATATCAGTGTTCCTGTTTCAATATTTCATTTTTATTAATTTTTATTGTAATTTCTTGGTTTTTATTCACATTTTTGTGGCTGCCAATTTAAAAACATTAGTTTTAGTTTTATTACTATTCAAAACTAATCCAGGTTGAGTTAACCACATTTCTGATTTTGTAAAATCCGTTTCTAGATCCATTTCCATTTCTTCAACAGTATTTCCACTAGCCAACAATACTGTATCATCTGCGTACAATCTTATATTAGTTTATGTTGCTACTTTAACCAGCTTATTTATATAAATCAAAAATAGAGTGGACCCAATTATGACGTCCTGTTTAATTCCTCTCAATACCTTTGCTCTATTCAACAGTTCTTTCCCTACCTGAACCTGCTGGATTCTATTGGTTAAGTAGGATTTAAACCATTTTGAAGTGTCTTTGACCACCCCCAAATCTAATAATCACTGTATTAATAAGTCATGGTCCACAGTGTCAAAGGCTTTGGACAAATCCATTAACACTGTACCCACTGCCTGCCCTTTTCTAATAGGGATGCTATAATATCAACAAGGTCAGTGAGTGCAGTGTCCATGGCATGTCCCCTGTGAAAGCCTGACTGAAAGCTGGACAATAATGAATACTTGTCCAGGTACTCACTCAGTTGCTTCTGGACCAATCTCTCCATTACCTTTGATAGGGTTGATTGCAAGCTACTTTTTGCCCTAAGCTTAAATACAAGGACAAGGAGGAATGCATTGAAACTTGCATGCTAAAAGCTGAGTGGCTCACCTGTGCAATGTGCTCTGCCCTCAGCTACCTCTGATTTGAGATTTCAGATAGCAGCATGACATACTGCTGTCACAACAATGCAAGAGACTGCAAACACACCATTAAATGCCCCCAACATCATTGCATTACAAGGAATTGTCAGGCTTACCGATATGGTTTTCATTGTTATCAGTAGAACTGACAAGCACTTAAATACAGTTGTCTGAAGAAGCAACCTGTTTTGATAAGCAGTTGTTAGTCCTATTAATACCTCCATAGCAAATTGAATATGATTTGGCTGACTGTGCCCCCAGTCAGAAAAAAAATAAAACTTTTTTTGAATTTAAGACCAACAACCACATTGGTGAAAGGACCAACAGGAGGATGTTTTCTCATTAGCCAACCAACCAGTAGATTAACCTGGTGCATTACCAGTCAATTTACTTCTGGGCACAGAAAATGGAGTGTGCTGACAGAGAATGACTGCTGTGTTACACCCCAGAGATGACTGCAGTTTAGGTCAGGGGTTAGTTGTATGTTGTCTGTAATACACTTACAAGTATGTATTAAATGGATTGGCTCAGTTTGTTTTTATGGTACTCTTGTTTTATGCTTGTGCGACTACATTTAGTTTGGCAACCTAATTTTACCCTGGCATTTTAAATCTCTCTAATTTTTCATTGGCATTACTTTAATAATGCTCTCTCTCTCTCTCTTCTGGTGCCAGAATTACCTTCATCGACAAATACAAATAACAAAAATTAAAGGTCATTCCCCCCATCCCCTGTTTCTCTGGGTGTTCCTCAGGGATCAAACCTGGGTCCTCTTTTATTTAGTTTATTTTTGAACATGTTGTCTTCTACTTGTAGTAACACTAATATGTTCCTCTATGCTGATGATGCAGTGATCCTCAAGAGTAACCCCAGTTTTCCTAATGTACAGAAACAATTAATATCTGACTCTGTTGATTTACAAAAATGGTTTATTCTAAACAAATTCATCTTGAATGCAAAAAAAAAAATCAGTTATATTCTACAATCAAAGAAAGAAGTTTCCTGATGACCTAATTCTTTCTTTATACACTTTAAAGGAATGGAAGTTGAACAAATAAGGGAATTTAAATATAGAAGAAAAGTAGAGGGATGCACATCAGCTGTCCCAAAGATGCTCCAGCCATATTAATATACAACTTGAAAACTGAAAAACTGCTCACACACCAGAATGTTGAGTTTCATTAAGGATTATTTATTACAGAAGCACAACATATACAGACACAGGACTAACACCCCTATGTATTGACCCAGCCATGTGGCTTTTCCTGGGGGGTGGAATTAGCCTGCCAAGACCATGGTTAAAACCCCCATTTAATTAAATAATTCAGGCAAAAGCCAGTTTTCAGTCATATCAACATGTGTCCTAGTATAGGAATAAATTAATCTCATGTGATATCTGTTAAACAATTAAGTCTTATTCATACATTTCTTTTGAATAAAATAAAGTTTGTTAATCATAAAATAAATAAAATGTTAACTTAAAAAACATATATAGAAAATCCAGAATATCACCATATACTTGAACAAACAGTAACAAACACTGCAGACCATAGATTTGCTCAAGGGTAAAAAGCAGTAAATGTTTTATTCAAAACACAGAACTCATCATGAGAGTGTGCAGTCCTTGCATTGCATTTTCCATAAAATTTTGTTTATGTGGTCTGTGAAGGGATACAATTGACATCACTATGAAAGGTCGCCAATTGTTGCAAAATGTCATCATTTCTGATTTCCTATTTCTTACAGCAATAAATTCTTACTTAGTTTCATGCAGTTGTTACTGTAATTGGCATTCTTTATAGCAAAAGTAAATTTAAATAGCAGTTAGCAATGTGGAAGGTCACCAATTGTTGCAAAATGTCTGACTTCCCAATTTTTACAGCAATAAGTGTTTTCTTGATTTCATTTATTCTATCAATTGCTAATTTTCATTCCTTATAGCAAAGGTAAATTCAAATAGCTATCAAATATCCCATTTCTAGAAAGATGTCCCAGGTGTCACATACAGTAATTTTGGGAACAATTATTTTATCTTATTACATCCATTAGGGCTGTAAACAGGCACCACATGAACCACATTCACATTTTATTGTTTTATTCAGGATTCATTAAGGTATCTCTATCTTCTTGTTTTATGTCAGACCGCAAAATAAAATAAAAATGCAACGGCTGCACAGTCACGAGAGTTCAAGTAAGAGGCAGAGCTTTGTTACAGGAACATACATTTATATTTTTCATTCATCTACTAATATACTCAACATCTCAGTTAATAATATCACAATGCCACACATTATTTTTCAGAGTAACTATATCACTTTTTAACCCCTGGATTTTTTCACTATACTTTTTTCCCCTTCTTCTAATAGTGAATCTAATTCATTAAACATGTCTATAAGCTTCAGCCCCAAGTGCCACTTAAGGAAACTTTTTAAGTTATTATGTATTATTTTCCAACTGGCACATGCTCAGATTAAAGAGGCAGGAAAGTAAAAAACTGTCAAAGACCAATTTTTGTTAAATAATTCATAAATATCGCTTATAGTCAATTTGGTCATTCAGACCTAGGGGAATCAGAGCTCAGAGTTTTGAGATCCATCTAGTTTCATATTTGTTGAGGGGGCACTGTGTCCAATGCTCTAAACTTTAAGACTTTGGGATTTCTATTGTGTGCCTCAAAGAAGTGTGCTCCTAGTACATTTTCAAATTTCACATTGATTAAAGCCATGACATGTTCTTGGATTCTCATTTTCAATGGTCGAATGCTTCTGCCCACATACAATTTTTTGCAAGTACACCACACCACATACACTGTAAATGGGCTTTGGCAATCCAGGTAATAATTTAGGAAAAGTTCTTGAATGTATAAAGACATTTCCCATCTTAACATAGCAACAGACATTATATCATCTGCTACTAAAAAACTGTTCTGGCTGATACTGATTTTTTAGTTTCAGGGTTATTGTAGTGGCTTGATGTTAAAATATCTTTCAAGTTCACCCCCCATAGGAAATCAATGGAGCATCGCCCAATACAGGTCCCACCTGTTCACCATCTTGTATTACAAACCATCTATTTCAAATGGTGTTTGAAATTTCTTCTGACCTAAAGTTATAATCTGTAACAAAAACTATCCTGTTTGTTACATTATTTGCTGCTTCCTTATTCTTTAGCTGCAATAGTATCCTTCTATTCAGTTCTTTTACTTTTTCTAGTGCATCCAGAAGAAATGTGGCACTGCAACCCCTCTCTTGAATTCTTTGACATAGTAATGTAGCTTCTCTGTCTTGAAGTCACTATCCAAAGTACAATTTCTGCGAACATGCAAAAATTATCCAAATGGTATACTTTGAATAAGTGACCTTGGGTGGCAGCTTTCTGACCTTAATAATGTGTTACTAGCAATTGGTTTTCTAAACTTTTTATTTATAATGCAATTTTCATTTACTGCCAGTGTCACATCAAGAAAGTATATCTGTACAGGATCTGTTTTATATGTACAAGTGATGTTTACATCATTTATATTAAGTCAACTTACAAAGTCTGCAATGGTTTCAGGACCCCCACCCCAGACACAAATGATATCATCACTAAAATGATACCATTTAACAGTGTGTCTGAGGTGGTGGTAGTATGCTCCAAATACCACATGTTTCTCCCACCAAGCCAGGAATAGATTTATATACAATGGTACAAGTGAAGCACCCATCACAGTTCCCTGGACTTGGTGGTAAGATTTCTCATCGAACATAAAAGTGTTATGCTCAAGCACAAATCTGACTGAGTCTAAAATTAAGTTTTTTGGTGCTGTTGTAAATTGCTCATCTAGGTACAGGAATTCCACACAGGCCTTCAATCTATCCTCATGCCTTATATTAGTATATAAGGAACATATGTCTATGGCCAGCCACTGATACTCATTGTCCCACTCACTACCCTCAATTATATTCAGCAGACCCATTGTGTCCCGAGTATATGAATAGGTTTGACCACAATCTGTTTAACGAAGTGGTCCACAAATTTAGAGGGACCCTCAGTGAGAGACCCAATCCCTGAAATGATTGGTCTCCCAGGAGGGTCCCTAACATTTTTATGGATCTTGGGTAGAGTGTACAGAGTGGGGCACACAGGACAATCACAGCTCAGAAACTCTTTTTCATCTTTATCAATCCACCTTCACTTAAATGCATTATCAATTAAGTCATAAAGCTCATTTCTAAATGGTGCAGTCAGGTTGAAAATTAGGCATCTGTAACACTGATTATCAGCCAATTGCCTTTTTATTGCTGATACATACTTCACAGTGTCCTGGACCACCACTATTCTGCCCTTATCAGCCTGTTTAATTGTAAGTTCATTCCTCATTTTAAGTTTTTGAAGTGCTTCCCATTCTTCCTTAGTCAGATTGTTAAATTTCTTATGTCCAGGGCACTGTAAAGTCTCGGCTATATCAGTTTTAATTAGAGACTCAGATAACCTCAGTGTGTTATTTCATGGGCCAGTACAGCAAAATTTGCTTTTCTTTTTAAACCCTGTTTTTGCTCTGATTTATTTCTAACTCTTCACTTTTGGTATTGTTATTTAAAATACCACTCGAGGTAATATTATTTATATCATATGAAACATTGTCAAAGAAATATATTTTCAAGTCCATTTTTTCTCAGTAGTTTAAATAGATCAACATCCAAAATAAAAGAATCAAAGTTTGTCGGAGAGACAAAACTTAGTCCCTTTGAAAGCATGCTGATCTGGGATTCAGTATGCTAGGAGCTAGAGATATTCAGTATCTGTGAGGAGTTTTCAGTCCTTAGACCTTATTCATGCTCCTTAGCTAAATTTGTGTTTGTGTCCCATCGTCTTTTCTTGCCCCTCCTTGTATTGCCGTGCCTCTTCTTTGGCCTGCTTGTTGCATGGGTTAAGTTGTTGGTTGGTTTTGGGTCTCCTAATTGGTTGCCTTTTTTTTCTAGTCTAAAAAAACACACATTTCTTACTTTGTGATTAATTTCTATTGCAATTGTTCCTTCTTCTAGATTTACTACACCCTCTAGAGTGTGAGTGGTTTTTCCAGCTGAAAACTGAACCAGCTTCATAATCTTTTCTATCTCGCTCCAGTTTATAGGTTTTTCTTTGCTTAACTTGTTGCTCATCTTTACACATTTTCTTTTTCAACTGTTCATCAAGAGATTTAAATTCAGCGTTATTCATATTGAAAACATCCAGTTCAGTTTTAACAGTCTTAAGCTCTTCAATGACTTTATTATGGTTTTGTTTATCTTTTTCAATTAGTATCTCTACTAGTTCAGCTGAACAAGCTGCAAGGGAGTATTCCCATTGTTCAGTTAAGCCATTGTCAAGTTCACCTGAAGCGGGTGTTTTGGATACTGTAAGTCCTCAAGGGACCCTTGAGTCCTCTTTGTATTTTTCTAAGGTGATTTGATCAAACCATAAGTTAACCTCTTATAGGCTTAGTTTTTCAAGCTTAGAGAAGACAGTTCTTTGATTGTCTTGATAAGTGGGTTCAGACATACCTTCAGTGTTGCCAGTAGCTCCTGCACACAGTCAGTTCTGTATGTTCCGTCGTCTGGTACTTCTCACTAGTTCTGACATGCAAACAGTTGCTCATTACTGCTGTCTTCTGGATACTCAGCCATATTTCCAAATTTCCCTTCTGAATCCAGGATTCCACCTCTAGCCATTGCTATTGAGAAAACTTGTTCTTCACAGCACAATGGCCTATAACAGGATTCAGGGTACTTGAAATCAAATTTCTGTGGACAGCTCAGGTAAGCTAGAGTACAGTTCCAAATAGACAACAATAGAAGAAAAGTAGAGGGACACATATAAGCTGCCCCAAAAGTGTTCCAATCATATTAATATTCAACTTCAAAACTGAAAAACTGGGCACACACCAGGATGCTGAGTTTCACTAAGGACTATTTATTACAGAAGAAGAGCATGTACAGACACAGGGCTAACACCCCTACATATTGACCCAGCCATGAGGGTCTTCCTCTGGGGTGGAGTTAGCCTACCAAGACCAGGTTTAAAAACCCCATTTAATTAAATAAATCAGGCAAAAGGCAGTTTTCAATTATAGCAACATGTGTTCTAGTATAGAACTAAATTAATCTCACATGATATCTGATAAAACAAGTAGGTCTTATTCATACATTTCTTTTGAATAAAATACAGTTTGTAAATCAAAAAATAAATCAAATATTAACTTAAAACATGGTGACCTTCCAGAGTGATGTCAATTTTATCCCTTCACAGACCACATTAACTAAATTGAATGGAAAGTGAAAGGCAAGGACTGCACACTATCACGATGAGTTCCATGTTTTGAATAAAATATTTACTGCTGTTTACCCTTGAGCAAATCAATGGTCTGCAGTATTTGTTACTGTTTATTCAAGTGCATAGTAATATTCTGAATTTTCTATAAATGCTTTTTAAGTTAACATTTGATTTATTTTATGAAACTCAGCATTCTGGTGTGTGCCCAGTTTTTCAGTTTTCAAGGAAGTTTAAATACCTTGGCACCACTCTGGACAGTTTCCTCTCCTACGCACAGCACATAAATTCTATGGTAAAAATAATTCATCAAAGACTGGGCTCATCATATAACCTAAACTCACTATTCACACCATCAGCAAGGATGCTCCTGGCCCAGAGTGTTCTTCTCCTGGTAATTGATTATGGTATTCTGTTCTATTATTCAATTGTAGAGAGGCTGCTGTCCAGGGTGAGGACTCTCCTAAATCAAGTAGCAAGATTTGCAACATAACTGCCCTACCACACTCATCATTGTGAATTATGCAAACAAATGGGATGGCTTCCTTTAGATCAGAAGTATTTAATACAGGTAGGTACCCTTGCTAAACAAGGTGAACACAGATTGTGTTCGTATTTCATTTCATTCTATGTTTAAAAAACATTTTAGCACTGTCTCTGCCTAGTTATTCCTGCATTTTCGATTCACTATTCCCAGGATAAGGACTTCCACTGGGCAAAAAAAAAAAAAAAACAAGTTCTACAATCTGCCATCTTTTTTCAATACATTACCAGTATCCAGATACTGTATTAATAATTCTGTAACCTGTTTTAGACATGCACTAAAAAAATTACTTTTTTGCCAGCTATCAATGTAAATGTCTGCTTAGATAGATCCACATTTGTGAAACTGTATATTTATATTGTTTGTTTTACTTGTTTCATTTATGGTTTGTATTTTTGTTATATGTTTTGGTCACTGGTGAAAATGGGTCTTTGGCTCATGGTCTTACCAGATTTTAAATAAATGAAACAAAGCAAACCAAAGGGCTGTATAGATTGTGAAATATTGAGTTTTTTTTTTAATAATACTTTATTAATTTATATCATATAGACAAATAAACAATATAAATTCCCTCAGGTGGGCAGAAGTGGATCAACATGTACAATAAAACCATGTACTATATAACTTAAGGACTAGGGTAATATAATAAGCTGTACCATCTATTCCATTTCATAACAACAATAAGTATTTATCTCCAATACCATCTGGGAGAAGTCTTTTAAACCACAAAATCTTCTGATTACAATTGTTATTTATCTTCATTATATATTTTTTATGCTGGATTAACATTCAAGAAAAAAACATAATTAAAGAGTACTGAAAGAAATAATTGTCTCCATTCATATTTAAGGAAAGTAAATCATTCATCATCCAATTTCCAGTTTTTAATATTAATCTTTTGACTGCCATAATATTGGCTTGAAGCTAAAGCTTCTCCTTTCCTGCTAGCCCCTAATGTTATACATTTCAAGACTAACAAATTTAGGGTAGTTCCAGTGGAACAAATTATATCCTATCTGATTCATTATTATAAAAGCCTCCCTCCATCAGGCCTTAATAAGATCACAATTACAGAATACATGTAACATGTCTGCTTTTTGGCTTTTACAATGCCAACAAGCGCTTTCCTTCAGTAATTTCACTTTATATACTCTATAAGGTGAAATGTAAGCCCTATTCAAGACTTTATATTGGATAGCTGTATCCCTGGTTAATTTGTAATGGGAAATAGCATTACAAGCTAGTCCACATTGTATATCAGTTCAATTGTAATTCAATTCATTATCCCATTTTAAAAAAAGTTGTACTGTAAATCTGGGAATAGGACTTCTGGAGATTCCTTGTTAACCAAGCAAAAAGCTTATCAGAGTTGTTTCCTTTTATCCTTACCAAAACTAATTCAAAATCTTTATTATTTGGGGCCCGTTCCCATCTGGAATAGTCTTTACTACAGAGACTTATTAGTTGATTAAAGTACATACATTGATTTAAACCTAACCAATATTTCTGTCTAAATGTATCCCTTGTTAGAAACTTTTTTCAAGAAAACAGTTCCAAGTATTTACCCTCTTCTCCTCCCATATTTTATTTATCAGTGTTTCCTCTCTATTTATAGTTCTGATTATTCCAGATTCTATTTCCTAGAGATAATTGTAAAGCCCATTTAGTCTTTTGTGTATATGTAATTATTCCTTTAGCTAAATGCCTAGTTATAAGGCATTTAGATTTCTTCATAAGTCTTGCTGTAAAGGCTATTTGGGCAATAACAACTTGTTCTAAAAAAAGCATCCAGACTACATTATTTATAAAGGACAAGTTTGAATTTTTCATTCTTCTCCTCATATGCCCATTTTAAAACCATTTTTATTAAATATGAAAGATAGTATTTTTCCATATCTGGGCACGCTAGTTCCCATTGATCTTAGAGCAAACATAACTTATCCCAAGAAATTCTTGCTTGTTTGTTGTTCCAAGTGAAATTCCTGAATTGTTTGTTAATTTGTTTAAACCATACCTCTGGAATCTGTGTCATTATTGATTGTAGCCTATATGCTAAGAAAGGTACTGCCATCATTTGAATTATTTGAATTTTCCCCAAAGTGATAAAGGAATTTTACACCAGCACTGAAGTTTGACCTTCAAGGAGTCAAGCAGCTCTTTAAAATTATTTTTGAAAAGGGTGTTTATATTATTATGTATAAAGACTCCTAAATATCTCATCCCTTGCTCTTTTATTGTAGCATTTATATACCGTTGTATTAGATTAGGGTGATGTTGAACATGGAAGACAATCATTTTAGTTTTCCCTTCACTAACTTTATACCCAGCAACATTTGAAAATCTTTTTATAGCAGTGGACAATTCCAGTATACTCTTTTCTGGATCTTGTAAAGTTAACAAAACATCATCTGCAAAAACATTCAGTTTAATTTCTTCCCTACCAATTTTAATACCTATTATTAACATATTAGATCTAATTTCATTCAACAATGGTTCTAGTCCTAAAACAAAAAGGGTGGGGAATAAAGGGCAGCCTTGCTGAACTCCTTTGTGTAATTCTATAGGATCTGAAAGAATACCATTAACTCTAATTTGGGCCAAGGGTTTGGAATATAACGTCTGAACAACTGACATAAAATCCAGTGGGAAACCAAAGGTCTTAAGCATGTTAAATAAGTAAGACCACTCCAACATGGCAAAGGCTTTAGTTGCATCTAATGCCATAAACATGGCTGGGATATCAGAATTCTGTAAATATTCAATCAAAAATTGAATTTTTAAGAGCCCTGATTGTAATGTTCTGGTAGGAATAAAACCAGTTTGATTAGGGTGAATTAGTTTGTCCAAAAATGGGAGTATTCTATTACTTCGGATCTTGGCCACGATTTTATAATCAATATTTATGATTGTCACTGGTATATAATTTTCCACTTTATTACTTGGTTTACCCTGTTTTAGAAATAGGGAAATATAAGCTTGTGAAGAAGAAGGTAGAGTCCTCTTTAAGTGAATAAACTGATTAAACAGCAATCTTAAATACAGAATAATAACATTATCTACTGCAAGATTAAATTCCAGAGTGAAACCATTGACTCCTGGCACTTTAGACTTAGCCATTTGAGAAATACTGTTTTTGATCTCTGTTTCAGAGATATCTTAACTTAGGGTTTCCCCTTCCTTGTTATCCAATTTATTCCCTACATAGTTTTCGAAATATGCCAAATCGTACTTAGAAGGGGCACAGTCTGAAGTATATAATTTAGTATAAAATGTAATAAAATTATCTAAAACTTGTGATTGCTCTGTCACAGAATGGCCATCTTCTGCTACTATTGATGTAATTTCCCTGTTTTGTTTTTCCATAGTATGAAATCTGTTTGCTAGTATCTTACCTATTAGTTCACTATTATTTTTTCCAATTTTTATTTTGCCAAGCCCATGGACTTTTGGCATTGAAGTATTCAGTAGATTCAATTAATCTCCTAAGATCCTTCAGTTCCTCTATTTTTATATTATCACATTCTTTAACTGCCAGTTCTAAGGATTGTAACTTAGTCTCAAGCTCTTTTTGTTTTTCCAATCTTTGTTTGTTTTTCCAGGATGCTTCTGATATAATTATTCCTCAGATTGTTGCTTTTAAAGCATCCCAGCAGTTTACTATGTTCCCCTCCTAGTTGTTATTATCAGTCATAACATTTTGTATAGACTGTTGTACCTTTACTAAAAAGATTTCATCATGCAAAAGATTATTGTTCAGATGTCACATTCCACTACCTCTTTTGTTCATAATTTATTTATTGAATTTTGTTGACCCAGTAGGCCCACTGAGACTAGAAGACCCTTTTTCAGGGGCGACTGGGGGGGGGAGGGATACAGATAGTAACCAATTGAAATTGAACCAGATTGAGCTGTTGCTGGTATTTTCAGTGATATCCAGGCTCTAGTCATAGCTGATTGGACTATGGACAGAAATTAATCTAGTTTCTATTTTAGAAGTAATATTTAAAATCTCTTTTAATAAGTCCCTGGAAGCAAATACATAGTCCAGTCTTGAATGCAGATCCGGTCAGTAACATCACAAAATAAAATAATGTAGACAAAAATAAAGTGAGAAAAACAGTGTCACCATCAATATTGGTAGCACAAAATGTAGCATGCCAGAACAGTGCAGGCCACATGACATGCGGGTGTCACAAACCCATTCAGCAGGCCAGGCTCTTTACTCCCAAAGTGCCAACCTCTGAGCGCAGTCTTGTGAACAGTGTAACAGACAAGGTACCCCTCTTGTCTGTTTTTGTGAGTTCGGATCAACCTTTGGTCTCCAGTTCTGGAGGGATTCAAACTGTTAACCTCTTGCTAGCATACCCAATGCACAGGCTCAGATATATCTGTCTTCTAGGGGCCAGATATCTTTGCCTATGGGCACCTAACCAGGTGTACATAGATGAACCCTTTAAAACTTTAATAAAGACCTCAGATTTAATGCTTCTCTTTCCAGTTTGGTACCATCATTCAAGCTTATGTTTAGTATCTGCAATAACCATGTACTTTACTCACAAAATAAAAAAGAAGTCAAAGACAGACCAAGTAAGTTCTAAAAAGAATTTTACTAAAATAGTTAAAAATATGTCACAGAATGGCCATCTTCTGTTACTATTGATGTAATTTCCCTGTTTTGTTTTTCCATAGTATGAAATCTGTTTGCTAGTATCTTACCTATTAGTTCACTATTATTTTTTCCAATTTTTATTTCACCAAGCCCATGGACTTTTGGCATTGAAGTACTCAGTAGATTCAATTAATCTCCTAAGATCCTTCAGTTCCTCTATTTTTATATTATCACATTCTTTAACTGCCAGTTCTAAGGATTGTAACTTAGTCTCAAGCTCTTTTTGTTTTTCCAATCTTTGTTTGTTTTTCCAGGATGCTTCTGATATAATTATTCCTCAGATTGCAGCTTGTCTTTCCAGACTGGAATAAGGACCATGACTTCCTGACCCACCATGTACGAGCGAGCTCTGGTTCTGCGGTCGTACCATACCTTATGTTTCTGTTGGGCTGCTGCCAGGTTGCTCTGGGCTGTCCCCATAAGCTCCTTCAGCCTTTCCCTAAACCTAAGGACATAATCCACAAGGGGAATTCCCTTGGTGGCATGCTTATCTTCCCAGTCCTCCCAGATCAAGTCTAGGGGCCCATGTACCCGGCATCCATATAAGAGTTCAAAGGGGGAAAATCCTGTCAACTCTTGGGGCACCTCCCTGTATGCAAACAACAGGTGGGGAAGGTATTTCTCCCAGTCCCTCCCATGCTGTCCAGCAAATGCCCAGAGCATTGACTTTAGGGTACCATTGAATCAATCTACAAGCCCATTGGCTTGTGGGTGAGACAATGTTGTGCATCTCTGTACCACCCCACACTTCTCCCATAAACATTTCATCAGGTCCGACATGAAGGAACCTCCTTGATTAGTGATTACCTCCTGCAGAAACCCAAAATGGGAGAAAATCCCAAGTAAGGCATCTGCCACTTTGTCTGTCCTCACAGAGCATAGGGTGACTACCTCTGGGTACCGGGTGGCATGATCCACCATAGTCAGGATGAATCTCTTCCCTGAGGAGCTGGGGGTATTTAAAGGCCACACAATATCCATTCCCACCCTCTGGAATGGTTCCTCCACTATGGGCAAGGGATCAGGGTGGCTTGGGTTTTCTTGCCCACCTTCCCTATTTCTTGGCACCAGTGACAAGACCTACAATGCTCCTTCACCTGCTGGGTAAAGTTAGGCCAGTAGAAATTCTGGGATAACAGCTGCATTGTGCGCACGATTCCCAGATGACCAGACAAGGGAATATCATGGGCAACCTTGAGCAACTGCTCATGATATCCCTGGGGAACAACAAGCTGCCTGCTTAGCATCCCTCCCTCTGTCTGTACTGCCTGTATATACATAAGTCCATTTTCCCAATAAACCTTATGTTTGCCGTCACCTCCCTGGGTGCCCTCCAAGTTTGTCCAAGCCCTCAGCTTCTCTAAATTAGGGTCACTCCTCTGAGCAGCTGCAAACCCCTCACATAGTCCCAAGGCATGGGACAGGTCCCCTTCAGTCCCTAAAGTAGGGTCCCTAGCACTAGCATCAGGGCCCTCAGGATCACTGTCAGTCCTAACCCTCTGACAAGGGGTCACCCCTCCCTCTTCAGAGTAACCCTCTGTAGCTTTGTGGTCACTTGCTATGGGGGAAATTTCAACCCCCTTTTTATCAGTCTCCCCATCTGGAGACACAAGCTGGGGAACCAACCTCTCAGTGGTTTCCACACTGGCTTCTGTGGGGTTCAGGGAACTACTATTTTCCCTTGCCGTTTGGCTATGGGTAACTGCACATACCATCCCCTGCTGGAGATTGTTACCCAGGATCACATCCACTGCTAATGTGTTGCCTACAGCCACCTGTTGCAGAGTTTCCCCTGTTTCATCCCAGTCCTGGAGAACACTAGTGAGTGGCAATGTTTTCTCTTCACTTGTAAACCCTTGTACAGTTACGTATTTATTGGGTATAAGCTGACCAGGCTGTACCAGATCCCCCTTTACCAATGTCAGGGATGCCCCTGTGTCCCTTAACCCCTGTGTCTGTACACCATTTACTATGACTGGGTGCATGTGTTCCCTCATGTTCACTGGCATGCTCTCAGGGACACAAAAACAACCCACTTCTTTTCTAGCACCCTGTTGTGTATTTTGGCTTGCCTTTTTGGTGCACTGTCTGGCAATATGCCAAATTTCCTTACACAACCAACAGGCATTTCTTACTTCAAAGAAATTTTTTCATTGAAACCTGGGGCTAACTGGTTTTGGTGGAGGCTGTGAGGGTTTTAGCTGCCCTGAAGGTACGCTTTTCCCTTTCTGCACTGCCACGCCCACCCCATTCACTCTCAGAGCAGGTCTGCTCTTGGCATAGCAGTCCGAGAGTTCAGCAGCCTCTTGCACTGTTTTTGGATCTCAGTCCTCTAGCCAGGTTTTTAGCTCTGCTGGGCAAGCCCAATAAAACTGTTCTAATAAAATCACATTTTCAATTTTATCAACAGAATTTATCTCAATTCCTTCCCACCAACATTTTAAAAACTGACGTTGTTTCGTGGCTAGCTCCTCATAGTTTATATCAGGGTCTCTCATGAGCTTACGGAATTTAGCTCTGTATGTTTCAGCAGTTAATTCAAACTTTTTTAACAGTGCAGCTTTTAGCTTTCTGTAATCATTGCTGTCTTCATTGTCCATTTGACCCAATGCATCCTGAGCTCTCCCAGTAAGTAGCAGGGATAGCTGGAAGCTCCAGGACTCTCTAGGAATTTTAGCCTGAATACAAGCTTTTTCAAAAGAATTTAAAAAGGCATCCATATCCTCCCCTTCATTAAACTCAGCTATTAATTTGGAGTTCAATTTGTAACCCAGTCCTACATTCCCAGTTAAACCCAAACCACTTACCTGCTCTGGAGCTGCTGGTCGGAGTCGTAACTTCTCCAGTTCGTGTTGCCCCTGGCACTCCAGCTCCTCATGGTCTGTGTCTCAGCATTGTCATTCTCTCATTTTCTCAGCAGCTCGCTGGCACTCATGCTCCTTATGGTCTGCCTCCCTCTGTTGTCACTCTCCCTCTCGCTGTTCCCTCTCTGCCTCTCTGCATTCTCTCTCTGCCTTCTCTTCTGCAGCTCACTGGCTCTCATGCTTCTCATGGTCTGCCTCCCTCTGTTCTCGCTCTGCCTCCAGTTCCATTCTGTGCAACTCAATTTGCAGTTTGAGTACCTCTGGATTCAGGATACTGGTGGCCATTCCCTGCTGCTGTGGCCCTTCACTGACAGTGGCCCTGCTGTCCTTTTCAGTCACGGTCGGTGACTCGCTGCTCTAGGTATCTGCTACCATCAGGGCCTCTATGAGGTTCAGCTTTTTGGCTGTCATCTCGAACGGGATTCCCCTGTCACTGCACAACTACTTCAAGTAATCTATAGTGTGCCTGCTGTAGTTGGAAGCCATCTTCTTCTTTCCTGACTATGGCTACTCTGACTGCACTTTAGAGAAAAAAAATAAAATGGGTAGGAACTCAACTGTACGCCAAGTGATATATAGTTCTGTTTCCTTTTTAAAATAAAACTCTGCCTTTTTCTTTGTTTGTTTGCAAGAAAGCTATGGTCTCACCTGACACTGAACAATAAAGCTTATGATACCAAAATTATGCCAGCGCTGCCAACCAATCTGTCACAAACCCACTCAGCAGGTCAGGCCCTCTACTCCCAAAGTGCCAACCTCTGAGCGCAGTCTTGTGAACAGTGTAACAGACAAGGTAACCCTCTTGTCTGTTTTTGTGAGTTCGGATAAACCTTTGGTCTCCAGTTCTGGAAGGATTCAAACTGTTAACCTCTTGCTAGCATACCCAATGCACAGGCTCAGATATATCTGTCTTTGGGGGGGCCAGATATCTTTGTCTACAGGCACCTTGCCAGGAGTACAGAGATGAACCCTTTACAACTTTAATAAAGACTTCAGATTTAATGCTTCTCTTTCCAGTTTGGTACCGCCATTCAAGCCTATGTTTAGTATCTGCAATAACCATGTACTTTTCTTACAAAATAAAAAAGAAGTCAAAGACAGACCAAGTAAGTTCTAAAAAGAATTTTACTAAAATAGCTAAAAATATGTGAAACACAAAATACAGGACTCTTCCATCAAAGACATACAAATCTTTTAAAAAGAAACAAGGTTTAAACAGTGCAAATTCCTACTACAGTACTTAGTCTCTAAATACTTGTTTTAGTGCTCACCGTTCTTGCTTGGTCAGAGTCTAGGTAAAAATGTGTGTCTGTAAAACAGAATTATTCCTTAAACAACTGTATTGGCCAACCCCTTTTTGGTGAGGTCAGCTAGCTCCTCCTTTGTCAGATTATATTTAAAAATATATCTAATAAAAAAACAGTAGTCTGTTCAAAGTATCAATTTTACAATCCTTCAGCATGACTCATGTTTCAAATGACATCTCTTTTGATTCAGGCTGCATCCTCCTCACACAGGCTTCATATGAGCATTTACAACCTCGCACCAATACATCACAACCTGCTTTTCTTCCTCTGGAAACATCGTAAAATGAATACGCTGAACTCAAGCTTCTTAACCCTATAATTAGCTTCAGGCTTTTCCATGTAACACATTGTCTCTAAAATCTGTTTGTGTATAATCTCACATGCTGTAGCAGCATTTTTCTCCTGGCATCCATCCTTCAGCTGAAACCGGGGTTGGGGGGAGTGAGGTTATTCCAAGGGCACTGCCATTTTTAAAAGGCACTTCAATACCACATTTCCGTTATTATAAGAAATAAAAATGATACAGCACTCAGAACATAGCTGTCTACATCACACTGGGTAGCAAACAGCATCCATCACATGGAGACGCTACACTGGAACATACAGCAGCAGGTGCCAGTGCACAGGAACAGCACTGGGGTGCAGGGAGATGGGACAGGACAGGGTGCAACCAGTAGCCCATGACATGGGTGTTGGTGATTGGGTGCCCGCAAAAATGGTGACCCAATCCCTGGCACTTGTCATCGTAGCTAGCGACAGGGTATGGCGACTGGATGGGGGGTCAGCAAATGCAGTGATGGGATGTTGCTATACTTATGCATTTATTTATTTAAGAGATTTACCAGGAAGGCATACTGAGCAGAGTACCGCTCGATTCCAGATGTGCCCTGGGGGGAGGGGAATTACAAAGGGAACGTAGTGCAGAGAGAAACATACATTGATACGTTTAGTACAAAACAAAACAAGGAAGAGACTGTCATAGTGCAATATTGCAGATACATTTACATTACAGATAAAAACAGTTCAACAATAGGAGCTGGCAGCAACACAACTAACGAAAATGGAGAACCAGACTGGTGTTTGCAGCAGGTAGTTAGGAGTTGTGAGGGGTACAATGGGGGTACAGAGCAGTTGGTAGAGAAGTATGTTTTGAGAAGAGCATTCTGGTGTGGGGTAGTTGTGGTGTGTCTAATATTGGGTGATAGGGAGTTCCATAACTTGGGCAACCTGAAACTGAAAGCAGCCTGGCCTAACTGGGTGGATCTGTGTGGAATGCGCAGGAGCCTTGAGTCAATGTTCCTGAGTGCGTAGGCCGGTGGGGGGAGGGCAGTTAGAGAGGATGACAGGTAGGAGGGGAGTGTCTGTGACCAGAACTTAGCAGTGGTTTTGGCGCAGTGTAGCAATCGCTGGTTATGTAGAGAAGGGAGGTCCAAGGCCTGGTAGAGGTCACAGTGATGAGTATTAGGAGGGCAGTCCAAAGCGAACCGACAAAAGGAGTGGAAGAGGGGATCAAGCCTAGCTAAGGAAGTTTGGGGGGCAGCACAGTAGACAACATCGCTGTAATCCATGATCGGGAGGATCATTTTTTGGACTATTGCTAGCCTGGTAGGTAGAGGTATGCAGTTTTTGTTCCGGAAGAGAGCTCCCAGCATGGGATTCAGTTTTTTGTGTAGAGCATCTATATGCACCGAGAAGTCGAGGTACTGATCTAACCAGACACCGAGATACTTATATGAAGTGCAGGCCTCTAGTGGGGAGCTATCCAGAGTGTAGATCATGGGGGGGGGCAGTAAGGCAGATTAGTTTGGCCCGAGAGCCGAAAGTGAGGGAGACGGTTTTCTTTGGATTCAAGAATAGTTGATTTGAGAGGAACCAACGTTGGATGGAGTCGAAGTCCTTCTGAAGACAGGCTGTCACGCCATTAGTGGATGGGCCCGAGGCAAACAGCACCGTATCATCTGCATACATATGGATAGCCGAAAGTGGGCAGGCAGCAGGCAGGTCATTGAGAAAGATAGAGAACAGCAGAGGGCCGAGTACAGACCCTTGGGGGACTCCACTGGTGACAGGGAGTGAGGAGGAAATAGTCGAGCCAATACGGACCGATTGGGACCTACCTATCAGATAAGAATGGAACCTGTTAATTGCATTCATAGAGAGACCAGCTTGGGTGAGTTTAGCCAGCAGCAGGTAGATAGTCTTGGAGCTGGGAAAGAACGAGGCGCTCTTGAATTTTGGCTAGGATGGGGAGCAGTGATATGGGGCGGTAGTTTGATGGGGAGGAAGGGTCCCCACCTTTAGCAAGGGGAATGACTGTGGCTTGTTTCCATATTGTGGGGACTGCCCCGAGTCTAAAAGACAGGTTATAGAGCAGGGATAGAGGGTGGGCAATGGCAGGTGCTGAGAGCAGGAGCATTTTGAGTCAAGGCCGATGGGCATTTACCATTGAGGGGTTTAGCGACTGCAGTATTTCTAGCACCTGGTCAGGTGAGTCTGGGCCGAGCGAGAAGGAGGCCTGGGAGGATCCTGTAGGGGGAGCAATGGGCAGGGGATGGGGATGGGAGGTGAGAAGCGAAGCTATTGAGGTGGAAAAATATGAATTGAACTCAGCTGCAACCAGGCTAGGATCCACGATGATTTTTCCTCCTAGGTTGAGAGTGGGAGTAGGGGGTTGGGCCGGTGGGGAAAGAAGGGATTTTATTGACTTCCAGAATAGGGTAGGGTGAGCGTAGTTATTGTTGAACGCAGTCTTAAAGTAATTTGATTTGACCTGGCGTATGAGTCTTGTGCAGGCATTTCTTAGCATCCTGTAGTGTTGCTGAGCCATATGAGCCCCTGTGGCCTTGAAAGATTTCTAGGCTCGGTCTCTGGCTCGTAGGTGAGACATGAGGTAAGTAGTGACCCATGGTAAGTGGGCTCCTCTTACCCTGGATCTCCTGAGAGGAGCATGGAGATCCCAGATGTCTAGGAAGTTGGTAGAGAAAATTTCAGGGCCTCATCCAAGGAGGTGGCCCTAGGGATGAAAGACCAGTTGATGCTGTTGAGGTCATTTAGGAGAGCAGTCAGATCAAGGGATTTAAAACCCTGTTGCAAAGCGTCACGGGTGTGAGGCCTTGGGACAGAAGATTTTACGCACCATGTAGATCATATGGTGGTCACTTATGGAGTCAGGTAAAAGGCCAGCTTTAACTATCCGATGGGGGTGGGTGGTAAGGGCTCAATCCAGTAGTGTGTGCTTACTGGATTTGTGATTTAGGCGAGTGGGTTCACCTATTTGCTGGTGCAAGTTTAGGGCTGTTATTTGGCATCGCATTTTAGAGGCTACATTGCCTAGCCAATTCTGTTTAAAATCTCCAAGGATATGGAGTTCACCGCCTGCCGTGAGGGACCTTAGGTTGCCAAGGTGGTCAAGGATGCTGCCCAGAGGTGTGTCAGGCGGGCAGTATGACCCTGCAATGTATACTGGGATAGAGTGTGGCAAGGGAATTATAATTAGAAGGGAATCTATAGATTGTATGGGTACTGTGGGTGTGATTTTGGAAAACTGGAGTTTAGAGGAGATATACATGGCAATGCCGCCACCCTTCTTTCTGCCCTGCCTGTCTTGGCAGATTAAGGAGAACCTGGGTATTTGGAATTCTGCGTCCAGGTTATGGGGCTTCAGCTAAGATTCAGTAATGACTACAATATCAGGGCGAAGGGCTAGGACAGTGGTTTGCAGCGCGGCTATTTTGTTTAGGATGCTGCATATGTTTAGGTGGACAATTTTAAAGCCTCTAGACAGGTCGCGTAGCTGGGGCGAAGTTGGCCAGCCATGGTGGTTGGTGGACCTGATTTCGTTCGTCCCGGCTATAAGGAGAAGGAGAGCCAAGTGACCTTACTAGACGATGGTCTTAGGTGTTGTCCAGCGCGAGGGGACGGTTGGGAGTTTCTGAGTTAGGCTTAGGGTCTGAATAGAAGGGGATATATAGGGATGGTAACTCTGCATGGAAAGAGGGAGGGAGGATAGAGGCCCCCAGGGACCAATTATGCCGGTGGTGTTGATTTTGGTCCGCTGGTGCAGAGGAGGAGGAGTGGAGGGCTGGCATTACAGCTGAAGAGAGAAGTGGCAGTGAGTCAGTAAGGGCAGGGTAGGAGGAGGGTGGAAGGGAGGATAGGGTTAGGCAAAGCAAAAGAGTTGTAAATGTGAGATACTGCATTTTTTTTTGGTTTTTTGTAGTAGATCTGAAACTGCTCTGCGGTGGCCACTAGTGGCTGATTTGTATAAGGAGCTAATGGGAAAGTGGGCTGATCGCTTTACGCGCTCACCTGATCTCACCTCATATAAGGAGGAGCTCACCAAGGGTGGTGGTGGGGGCGGTGGGGAGCCTGCGTGTAGCGCAGGCGGGGCTAGAGCTCCCTGAGGCAGCTAGAAGCTGGGTTGCTACCTGGGTGCTCCGGTGCTCCATTTTCCATGGGGGGGTTCGGTGGCTGTGGGGAGGGCTGTGCTTACTTGCCCTCGTGACCGCTTCTGCTGCAAGGAATAAAAAAGGCAGCTTTAAGTAAAGGTAGGTGGGGGGAGGAGCTAATGCAACAATATAGATTTAAAACGTTTGAATGGAACTTGTACAGTAAATTGCAGGCTATGAGGTAAAATTACACACAGCATCTAGCTGGGTTAAAGAATCATTTACAGGTAAAGTCCCGAATACAGAAAAACAAAATCCCACTGCCAGTAAGAATGAGAGCAGGCTGCTGTAGTTATCTCCTCTGCTCCTCAGTCCCAACCAGAAAGGCACAGCAGTCTATGGGAGGCAAAAAAGGCGCCGAGTTTAAATCAGTGGCACAGCTCCCTGAGTCAGCTAGAAGCTGGGTTGCTATCTGGGTGCTCCGGTGCTCCATTTTCCACGGGGGGGGGTTCGGTGGCTGTGGGGAGGGCTGTGCTTGCTTGCCCTCATGACCGCTTCTGCTGGGTGCTCCGGTGCTCCGTTTTCCACGGGGGGGTTCAGTGGCTGTGGGGAGGGCTATGCTTGCTTGCCCTCGTGACCGCTTCTGCTGGGCGCTCTGGTGCTCCATTTTCTGCGGGGGGGTTTGGTGGCTGTGGGGAGGACTGTGCTTGCTTGCCCTCACAACTGCTTCTGCTGGGCGCTCCGGTGCTCCGTTTTCCACAGGGAGGTTCGGTGGCTGTGGGGAGGACAGTGCTTGCTTGCCCTCGCGACCGCTTTACCTGGGCGCTCCGGTGCTCTGTTTTCAGCGGGGAGGGTTCGGTGGGTGTGGGAGGCTGTGCTTCCTTGCCCTGAGCCACTTCCTGGGTGCTCGGTGCTCCGTTTTCAGCGGGGGTTGGTGGCTGTGGGGAGGCTGTGCTTGCTTGCCCTCGTGACCGCTTCTGGGCACTCGTGCTCTGTTTTCTGCAGGGGGTTCGTGGCTGTGGGGATGGCTGTGCTTGCTTGCCCTCACGACCACTTCTGCTGGGTGCTCCGGTGCTCCGTTTTCTGCGGGGGGAGGTTCGGAGGCTGTGGGGAGGGCTGTGCTTGCTTGCCCTCGCGACCGCTTCTGCTGGGCGCCCGTGCTCCATTTTCCATGGGGGGGGTTCGGTGGCTGTGGGGAGGACTGTGCTTGCTTGTCCTCGTGATCGCTTCTGCTGGGCGCTCCAGTGCTCCATTTTCCGCGGGGGGTTCGGTGGCTGTGGGGAGGGCTGTGCTTGCTTGCCCTCGCAACCGCTTCTGTGGGTAGAGAGAGCATGCACAATGAGGGGCAGGAGGGATTGTGAGGAGTGGTGCCATGCTGGGTTGCCAAGCTGACCCCATGGAGTTGTGGGTGGGTTGGCAGCTTCAGTAGGCTGGGTGCTGGGTTCGGGTCCAGCCACTGGTGTGTTTTTGTTGCCCCCAGCCCAGATATTTTTTTAATGGTTTTGCACCCCCGCCAACATACACCCCCCTGTGGGGGGGTTGGGGGCGCCAACCCCACTCAAGCCATTTAATAAACAAGTCCTCAGTGCTGTTTTGCTATGTGCCAGGGAGTCAGAGTGCCAAAATTGATTTTCGGCACTCAGCTTTGCGATAACTGTGATCACCTTTAGGCTTTCGCCATTATTACATAAATCTGTGCAACTACCACTGGGAGCTGCAGGCCACTGGACACCTAACATGGTAGTCTAATGGCACAGGCACCCACATAGTGGGGTACCCCACCCAGAATGCCGAGTGATGGGGAAAGTGCACTGGGGTAACTGCTGGAGGACAGGTGGACCATGGCCACCATGTGGATGACCATGCATAATGCAAGGGGCCAGGAGCACATGCCAGCATGTCCTCAGCAACACACCCAGCACACAGGACAGGGAAGATGGCATCCTGGCTTGTGCTCCTGGCCCTTTGCTTTATGCATGGCCATCCACATGGTGGCCATGGTCTACCTGTCCCCAGTGGTTACCCAAGTGCACTGTCTCCATCACTCAGCATTCTGCGTGGGGGTACCCCACCATGTGGGTGCCTGCACCATTAGATTACCATGGTAGGTGTCCAGTGGTCTGCTTCCCCCAGTGGCAGTTGCACCCTGCCCTGTTCCATCTCCCTACACCCTGTGCGGTCCCTGTGTATGGGTGACTGCTGCTCTGTGTTCCAGTGCAGTGTTTCCATTTGGTGGACATTGTTTGCTACCTGCGTGTCATGTGGCCTGCATTGTTCTGGCACGCTACATTTTGTGCTGCCAATATTGATGGTGACACTGTTTTTGCCAGTTTATTTTTGTCCACTTTATTTTGTTCTGCAATGTTAGTGGTCAGATCCCTGCCTGTTACCCTGGGGTGTTTTGTGTTCGATCTTCTGTCTGGATCTTGTTGATGGCTATGGCTTTAAGTCAGTGTGGTGTGTGTTTAGCAACCCGACGAAGATCCAGGAGTGAGTAAGGGGAAGAGAAGTCACAGTGCAGGAGACTTGTAGGCATATCAAGAGAAGATACGGATTATTTGCAGCAGACTTTTTCAAAAATAATCGCAGCGTATGACCCAGGCCATCAGGTTGGTGGTGTATGAGAACTGGCTTAAATTGGTGCAGTGAGCTGATCGTCCTGATCCTTGGGGTGGGGTGTGACAGTGGGTGTGCAACTACGGGGGGGGCCCCGGCCTCACCTTACTGGGTAGCTGGTGGGTTTGGGCTAGTAGCCCCTAGGGAATCTCCACAGAGCCTACTAGTTTGTGAGCCCACGTGGGGACCCGTAGTAGTGGCTGTAGACTCTGCAGTTCATCCTCCTGATTGGATTTTTCAGGGCCCTACTCCTGCTCCAGAGTTCATCAATTGCAGAAGAGGATTTTTCTTTTGACCCTTTCCTCCTTAATTATGATTAGACCTTTACATTTCTGTTTTACAGACAGAGAGAGTGCCTGTTTTACTTTTAACCCCAGGCAGTGAGAGTGTCTGGGGTCTGCAAAGGATTTTGGTTATACTTTTATCTTGTCATTTAAAGTCCCCACTTCAGTGAGAGTGGTTTGGGGGCTGGAGAAATCACTCAGACATTAACATCTGTTTGACCCAGGAAGTGAGAGTTCCTGGGGACTTTCGGTCTCCTCTGGTGGAGAGAGGGCCATTGGGGACTGGAAAAACTTGATCCCTCCTGTGTTTTTGATTTATATCTGGTACTGTGTTATTAGTTGCAGTTTCAAGGATTCATTTTTGTGTCTGGCCTCTTGCTTCATCCAATCCGCTGCTCTGGACTCAATGACTGTGACATTGTACTCATATTTTAAATAATTGTTTCATTACATGTTATTGGGGGGATTGCAGTACTGTTTTGTTGAATATGTATTTTGAGTTTTATGTAGTTTTTGGATAGTATATTTTTTATTTTTGGTTTGTTATTTTAATTACAATTTGGAATTGATTGTTATTTGATTTGGTTGGGATTAATTCGTTGGGTGTTTAGTTATTATTTTAAGAATGTGCTGGGGAGGCCAACACACGGTCAGGCAGTTTCCCCACCAGGCTCAGGGAATTGCACCCTTATAACTGCCCTTATTTGTCAGTGAAGACTTACAAATGTTGCCAATCCCTCGGGATTACTAGAAGGTGCAGGAAAGGGGTAAGAACTGAGCCTGGTGGGGGAATGGAAAGGGGAGGACGTACTGGGGTGATGGGGACCAGGCAATGCCCTGGGGTGAAATTGTGCCAGGACAGGGGTAATCCCTGTGTTGTCCCCATACCCAAGGCCTAGCAATTAATGCAGGTCAGGAGTTGAGGTCTTCCTCAGCATCACATCCAACCCGGGCGGTGTTATGTAATGCCAGGTCCATCAAAAACAAGACTGCTATTATAGCAGATCTTGTTGAAATGGTGGATCTGGCATGCATCACCGAGGCCTGGCTGGATAAAAATGCAGGCCCAGTATTGGCCTCTGCAGTTCCAGCTAGATTCTCAGTGATTCACTGCCTGAGGTTGGATCATAGGAGTGGGGGTCTAGCCATCTTTTTAAGACCGAACTGGGCCTTGTGTATGTTCCAGTGGGGATCACCAGATCCTTTGAGTGTATCATGGGAGAGGGTGTAGGTTGCAGGATACTCTTCACTTACCATCCACCTGGTGATGGGGGTCTATTCCTGCAGGAGATTGTGGACTTCATCATCGACACTGTATTGGAGTCTCCCAGATGGATAATTCTGGGGGACTTCAATGCATGGGTCAATGATGAACTCTCACCATTTGGTCAAAATCTTCTCCAGCTAATGACAATACTGGGCCTTACACAGGTGATTACCTCCTCTACCCATATAGGGGGTCACTAATTGGATCTGCTCTTCCTCCTGGGGATGGAGATCTCTGACTTGGGGGTGGAACCAGTCAGTTGGTCTGACCATCACACCATAGGGTTCAGTTTTGGGGCTCCCCCAAATGGACCTAGCCCTTCGGAGATGGTCCAGTACCGGCCATTACCCCAGATGGTCTATCTGTGGTTCTGGACCTATCAGGATTGTTGGGTGAAAGCACAAGTTCAGGGGCTCTTGTACTAGCCTATAATAATGCAGTGGGAGGTGCCCTGGATTTGATTGCTCCTGTTCGTGTTCGACCACTCACTCTTTGCCCAAGGTCCCATTGGTATGATGGGTCCTTGAAGGAGTTGAGGCATATTGGTTGAAGGCTGGAAAGAACTTGGTGGAAGTCCAGCCTGGATGCTGACAGACTTAGATTGATAGAACATTATAAGGGCTATCAATCAGAAATCACCTGCAAGAAGACAGAGTTCCTGTCCAGGGAGATTTCCGCTGTGAAGAATCGACCTGCTCAGCTTTTCTGAACAGTTGACAGATTGTGCAGTCCTATCTGTCTCCAGTCCAGAAAAGCTTTTTCACAAATTAAGTGTGATGAGCTAGCTCAGTTCTTTGCAGGTAAGGTTGCCAGCATCAGGTCCGGAATTGGCCTGGCTGTCTCTATGAGGGGTTGCGGAGGCCGACATGAAGTGATGAGCACCCAGTCTGTCTGGACGGATTTCAGCTGAATGGAATTCACGGACATTGTGAAGGTTGTCCAGACTCTGTGCCCAACCTGTTGTAGTTTGGATCCAGGCCCTACCTCCCTTTTAGTGGGGTGTGTAGATGTTATCTGCCCGATCCTAGCTGAAATTGTATGGAGATCCTTGGAGAGGGGTGTCTTTCCAGACCCCACTAAAGGAGGCGGTCATTTGACCACTCCTTAAAAAACCCTCCTTCGATCCCGACAATCCAGCTAACTACTGACCTGTCTCTAACCTTCCCTTGGTGGAGAAGGTTATTAAGAAGGTGATTGCGCTACAACTGGATGATCACCTTGTAACTCACAATGTCTATTAAGCTCTTCAGTCTGGTTTCAGGAAGAGGCATAGCATGGAGACTGCCCATGTTCAGGTACTAAATGATCAACTAATGGCGAGAGATCGAAAGGCTCATACCATCTTGGTCTTTCTTGATCTCTCAGCAGCTTTTGACACTGTGGACCATGAGGTGCTTTGAGAGACCCTGCGGTTTCTCTGTGGACTGTTGTGTACAGTTCTTGAATGGTTTTGATCGTTCCTCGTAGGCAGGGTTCAGATGGTGGTCACTGGAATTTATTCCTCTGATGCCCTCCCCCTGTCCTGCGGGGTCCTGCAGGGCTCAATATTGTGCCCATGTCATTTGTAGTGTATATGCTGCCATAGGAAGATATCATTAGGTGATGCAGCTTGAGTTTTCATTGCTATGCAGATGACACTCAACTGTATATGTCCTATGTGCCCAGACAGGTTGATGCGATCTCTGTGCTAAATAACTGCTTCTCTGAAATCAAAGACTGGATCAGCTCCAGTTGGCTGAGACTGAATCCGGATAAGACTGAGGTGTAGGTTGCGGACCCGGGTCACCAGAGGGTGGGCTTTGGGGCTGGGCATGTGTCGGGCCTGTGGGTTGACAGTGTCCAGCTCACTACCTCAGATTGGGTGTGGAACCTAGGTGTTATCTTTGATGACTGCTTGACTATGAAATCTCAGGTATCAGCTGTGGTTAAATCCTCATTTTACCATCTGAGGAATATCGCCCAGGTGAAACACCTGGTTCTGCCGGGCAACCTTCCAACATTGGTCCATGTCTTCATCACTACCCGTCTTGACTACTGCAATGCCCTCTACCAAGAACTGTCTGGGGTTGATATCCGCCGCTTGCAGCTGGTGCAGAACACTGTGGCCAGGCTGCTGACTGGTACCTCTAGGTCCAGCCACATAACTCCTGTGTGCGTGGACTGCACTGGCTGTCAGTCCAGTGGTGGATCACCTATAAGGTAGGCTTGTTTATCCTTAAAGCCCTACATGAATAGGGCCATGACTACCTGAAAGATCTCCTGACTCCCTACTCCCCAGTTGCCCCCTCTGATCAACTGATGAGGGATTGCTAGAGATTCCCAGGGTTCATATTAAAACATCTGGGGCTTGTGCTTTTTTTTTGTAGCACGAACCCTGTGGAATTCTCTACCTCATCGGTCAAGAAAATGCTTGACCGTCAGTAGTTTAAAATCTTTGTTAAAAACGTATTTATTTTCACTGGCTTTCCCAGACTGATTTTGATTTTATATAGTTGGTTGCCTGTATATTTATGGTTTATATTCTGTACAGAGCCTTGACATTGAAAGGCACTATATAAATAAAGATTTGCTTGCTAGAATGCATTTCAAATCTTGAAGAAAAATAAGTATAATCTTTAGCCTGCCCATTAGTGTTCTTCCAAAGATCCATCAGATTATTAAGGTCCACAAAGTTTTTTTCAACAATTTCAGTTTTTACTTTTCCCAACGGAAGGCTTTTGATGTTTTATCCAGCTCTTCATTCAAGATACAATTAACATCACCACCCAGTATACAATAACCCCTGTTCCAGGTATACATAAGTTTGTTTAGCTCAGCCAAAACGCCACTGTAGTCTTTAAATGGTGCACATAATTACCCAGAAATGATAATTCTATGATTTATTCTGGTTTGAACCAAAACAAAATTTCACTGTTTGTCATTAATTATGTCCAGAATTTCTTCTTTTAAGTTTTTGTCAAAAAGGATAGCTACACATGCACGTTTGCTTGATGTACCAGTGGAGAAATATAACTGCCCTGAGCATTTTTTTCTCAGCTTTTCCCACTCTTTTTCATTAAGAAATGTTTCTTGTGACATGGTTACACTAGATCTCATCTTTCTGATTCTTGCTACAATTCTGGATCTTTTTAACGGAGTGTTAATGCCATTAACATTCCAGGTACAGCCTTTAATCAACCCCACCATACCTTATGAAAAACCACAAAAAACATAAACTTAGTATATTTGTCTGTATTATCCAAATCTTTACTCACCAGTTATTTATGAAATCCTTATTGCACCCCCCCCCCCATATATGCCTATGGCAATTGTCAGGCATATCCCTCTCTAACACTTGGTAACAAAGACTGATTGCAGTCAGCCCCCCATGTTGAGACTGTTTTGTGTATCTCATTACGTACAGGCTGGCATTTTAACCATTTGTAATACAATATTTGTTGTTACTTTTGCATTAAGTGCTACCCACTTCTACCCTTCTGCATTGCAGGACAGGAAACCAGTTCATGAGCTGTGTGTGCAGCTTGTTATGTCTGGTCCTTGTGGGGTTTGCATCCCAGAGGGATGATGATTTGCCACTCCTTCTCTAAAACATTCCCCCTCCACCATTTCCTCTTACTTATTTCTTCTGCCTATTATAGTACACACTAGCTCTCTCTCCTTCACCCCTTCCCCTCTTCTACTCTTCTCCAATGGGGGGGGCAGAAACCAGACATGGGCTGGGTGTGCATCCAGCCATGTGAGGCCCTTGTGGGGTCTGCATCCTAGAAGCACATTGGTTTGCCTCTCCATCATTCATCCCCTCCTCCTTTTCCTATTACATTCCACACTATTGCTGCCCCTTCTGCATCCCATCCCTTACACCCCTCTTCTGTCCATGCTCCCCAGCTGTCTTCCCCTTTAAAACTGTTCATTCCTCTATTACTATGGGACATGCCCTCCATACTTTGTGATTCAATATATATTTCCTTCATGTTAGTCTTGTCTACATATCTACCTATTGTACATAGCTGTTCAATGTTATTTAATTACTGTATGAAGTTTTATTTTGTGAAGCTTTATTCTGTTGTAAAAATCAGTTGTACTTATCCCTTGTCCCCTTCCCCACAGGATACCTTTGGAAATTAGCTATCTTAGCTAAGTATGCCTTTCCTAGTGAAACTTTTCAAAAAAATAAAGTAAGGTCCATTTGGAGTGACATTTTTTTAACTGGACAGCTGAGTGCTGGATTTTTCCAATTCTATTATTGTTTACTTAATCCCTACACCACCCAGGCTATCAGACATGGCCTTTTACTGCTTTAATCTGTAGTTGCAACTACAGTACTGTGTATCTCATATTGGGGCCTATCCAAGAACCCAGAGCAGTGGTTCCACAGCACAAAATGTGTGCACATAAGGGTATACATCTGTATACTGTGTATGCCACAACCAAGAGGCATGTACATAGGATATGCAGTGGCACGTAAACAGTCACATGCATGTCTATACATCAGCCACACTATGCATGTGTCTGAGGCATGGCCGTGTACCTGCATGCATGCATGACATGCACTAAGTCACCCTTCCAAGTGGAGCAGCACAAGCAGCACTACGCCCTGTGGAAGGCTGCTGTGAATTGCAGTTGCACAAGACAAGCACATATTTTGTAACATGGAACACTTGTTGTGCATGGTCCCACATCCACAGGATCTGACAGACCCTGTTTCCAATGATCCATAGCACCACGTAGGGATAAAACAGACAGGTTTCAACAGTGTCTCCCCAGGCCCCCAGATCCAGATGGTGGCAACACATCACTGCCCAGAATAACAATGGCACCAGTGGATATAAAAAAATATCTCTATTAGAAAAAGCTGTGTCACACATAGAACAGTTCTAGATGGGCTGCACTTGCTGTGTCTCCCCATCACCCTCTGTTCATTCCTCCTCATCCTGGGAGTCCTCACTGGATCCCTTCATGTACTGGACATGTATCAGCACTGGATCGGTACCATCTGGCTGAGAGGGCCGCAATACCCCTATAAGACAAGCCAAAAGAGGACAGTCATGAGTGGTCTGTACATGCAGGGCAACTGCTGTGCACAGCTGTCATATACATTCCCCCATTACACTACTGGTACATATCTTGGAAGGTTCTTCAATGGTCCACAACTCCCCCACATCATTCTGATGGAGGCGTGTGCCCCTGTATCGGTCCTATTTTCTGTCATGGCATGTGGGATCCCAGGACATTTATTATAAGAACAATGTGGGGGAGCTATGGGCCACTGAGGAACCTCCAAGGTACAGTATGTACCAGTGGTGTACTATAGTAGACATCCTGGGATCCCACATGCCATGAAAGAAATTAGGGGAGATACAGGGGCACATGCCTCCATTGTGCCACCACCACCAACTCAGCACCATCTAACTGCTTCATATGCTGGAAAACCATCCTCTCAGGATGGCCATGGTTGCCCTGCAGAGACATAATGAGAGGGAAACACATCACTGATACAGCACCATATCCAACAGACATACACACAGGACCACCAGATGATGTATACTACCTGACCTAATTCTCCATCAAGCTGTGCTCAGTTGCAAGAGTGTCCTGGTTGGGATATGAAACTATATGGACATGATAGGGCATGCACCATTGTACTGGAGTAGACAGTAGTGATACTACAATATCACAATGAAGACTCAAATATAGGACTGTGAAAACATGGACAGTAATTTTTCATACAGGTATACCAGATGGATGCACACTCACCACTGTATGCTCAGGACCTGCTACAGCTCCCCATCTGGGTAGTTCCAGTAGGCTGTGGAGGACACCCTTCACAGCTGATGGGGTTTTACCCGCTTGCATCCCACCCCAATACAGTTGCTATGCATGTCTGCAGTAAAGCTGCCTCTGCCATTACTGTCACCACTAGTGTACAGTGACCATGTCATGGCTGATTATGCGGTGTCACCCCACTGTCATGCCAGGTCACCACCCATTTAAAGAGGACCCTGTCAGCAATGGAAGTCTAAGCAGTGGAACAGACAGCATTTGTGTGTGGATTGAATGGTTATGGACATTACACACTGCGGGGTGTCCACAAGGGATCCACAGGATGAACCCGGTCCTTATACTAAATGTCCTTATACTAAAAGTATGTCTCTTTGCAGATGACACAAAGATCTGCAACAGGGATGATACACGAGATGGAGTGCAAAGGATGAGAAGGGACTTGGCAAGGTTGGAGGAATGGTCAAATGTATGGCAGCTCAGATTCAATGCAAAGAAGTGCAAGGTAATGCACATGGGAAACAAAAACCCAGGGGAAGCGTACACAATGGGGGGTGAGATACTGACAACAGTAAAAATAGAAAGGGACATGGGGGTAATTATATCAGATGACCTAAAGGTGGGCAAGCAATGTGAGAAGGCAATAAGGAAGGCTGGGGGATACCGGGATGCATAGGAAGAGGCATCAATAGTAGAAAACAGGAAGTTGTTATCCCTCTGTACAGACAGTTGGTGAGACCCCATCTGGAGTACTGTGTGCAGTTCTGGAGACCCCATCTCCGCAAAGACATAGACAGAGTGGAGGCTGTCCAGAGGAGGGCAACCAAAATGGTGCAGGGTCTGCACCAGAAGATATACCAAGAAAGACTAAAGGAGCTTAATATGTATACCCTTGTGGAAAGAAGGGAGAGAAGGGACATGATAGAAACTTTCAAGTACCTCAAGGGAATTAACAAAGTCCAAGAGGGTAGCATCTTCTAGAAAAAGAGATGTGCAAGAACAAGGGGGCACAATTTGAAGATAGAGGGGGGACGGCTCAGAGGTAATGTGAGGAAGTATTTTTTCACTGAGAGGGTTGTGGATGCATGGAACAGCCTCCCTGAGGAGGCTGTGGAGTCAAGAACAGTGGGGGACTTCAAGAATGCATGGGACAGGCATAAGGTAGTCCTAGTGGGGGGTAGGAGGAAGTAAGCTGTTGGTTAACTAGGATCTGCAGCTTATCTGTTATGTAGGAAAATGGGAAGACTAGGTGGGCCAAAGCGGTCCTTATCTGCCATCAAATTCTATGTTTCTATGTCCTCCTGATGGAGGTCAAAAGGGAGCAACAAAGGGCTATGAGGGCACACCCAATGACACATATATTCAGGTCATAGCTGGATGTTGGGCAACTACAGGACACACATTGCATTGAAAGATTTCACCTGGACCACACCACAATCACAGGGCTGTATGGCATGCTCCTTGCACATTTGAACCATAAACACAGAGGTAATGGGCAATGTCTGTGGAAATAAAGGTGCTGTGCGCCCTCTCATACTTGCACTATGCTGTGATGGTTGAAGGCTGTGTGCCCTCCTCACAGCACGTGGGGTTGCCAATGGATGACTGCTAAGTGAGTATAGATATGCAGCAGGGTGCAACACAGGTGGATGCAATGCCCCATGATGCTAACACAGCTGTTCTTTACCCACTGTATAGGTGAAAGTAGATACCCACTATGACCATGCCTGATGACTCTGTTTCAGGTGGTAACTGGTGCGGAGGAGGAGGTATACAACAAGGCCCACAGGAAGACCTGTGCTGTGATCAAGAGGACTATAGGGCTTCTGAAGATGAGGTTCCCATGCCTGGATCACACCAGTGGCATGATAATTCTTGCCACTTGGATGGCATGCAGAGTGATCACTGCATGCACCTTACTTGAACAATATAGCCATGCACAAAAGGCTACCCATGCCATGGGACAGACAGGAAGATATCCCACCTGGCAATGGAGAGGGGGGTGTCCATCAGTGCCATGGTCCTGAGACACTGTAGCCAGGCAGCACATCATGCACTTGTGCAGGGTGCATTCTGTAGATGGGGGACACCGTCATGGCACTGTGATGAGTTTGGTACCACCTGAGTGCCTGTTCTATGGGGGGGTGACTACATGACCATTCCTGTGACAGTTGTGCATTGCTATATATATAGCCATGTTCAGTGGTTGTTTGTGGCTTAGTATAGGTTGTATGTTCCTGGGTATGGGTGGTCATGTGGCTGTATTCAGGTAATGTCTGTGGCTGTGTATGTGGGGTATGTTGCTATGTAGAGGGGTGTTATGTGGTGGTGGTACGGGGGGTGTTTGTAGTTGTGTATAGGGGGTGATGTAGCAGAGTTATCTGGCCATGGTACAGGGGGTGCTGTGTACGGGGAGGTTATGTGACTGTGTATAGTTGTTCTTGACTGTGTACATTATGTTTATGACCTTCACCTCATTGTAGTGTTGTGGTGATGCAGACATGGCTCACTTCCTGCTGACCTATTGCCTTCTTAGATGTATAGACAACCATGTGCCCAATTATCTGATCTTGGCTGCTGCCTTGCTCCCCTATGCAGGCATTTATTGGGCTGTGCATCTGGAACCTGTTGTGCTTGGCTCTCCATCTGGACCTCCAGAATGCCTAGAGTGGTTGGTGCTGGATGGCCACTGGCTTCTGTGTGTACCATGGGTCCTGGAGGGCTCACAGAAACATAGAAACATAGAATTTGATGGCAGATAAGGACCGCTTGGCCCATCTAGACTGTCCGTTTCCCTACCAACAGGATAGGCCACAGATCCTAGTTAACCAACAGCCTATTTCTTCCTAACCCCCACAAGAATTGCCTTATGTCTGTCCCATGCAGTTTTTAATTCAACCACAGTTTTAGACCCCACAGCTTCCTCAGGAAGGCTGTTCCATGCATCCACTACCCTCTCTGTGGAATAATACTTCCTCACTTTGCCCCTGAACAGCTCCCCCTCTATCTTTAAATTGTGTCCCCTTGTTCTTGCACATCTCTTTTTCTGAAAGATGCTACCCTCTTGGACTTTGTTGATTCCACTGAGGTACTTAAAAGTTTCTATCATGTCCCCCCTCTCCCTTCTTTCCTCAAGGGTATACATATTAAGCTCCATTAGTCTCTTCTCATACGGCTTCTCTTGCAGACCCTGCACCATTTTAGTTGTCCTCCTCTTCACTGCCTCTATCCTGTCTATGTCCTCGTGGAGATAGGGTCTCCAGAACTGGACGCAGTACTCCAGATGGGGTCTCACCAACTGTCTGTACAGAGGGATAACAACTTCCTGTTTTCTGCTGCTGATGTCTCTCCCTATGCATCCCAGTATACACCCAGCCCTCACTACTGCCTTCTCACATTGCCTGCTAACCTTAAGGTCATCTGATATGATCACCCACAGGTCCCTTTGCTTTTTTGTTGTTGTTACTACCTCCCCCCCCCCATTGTGTATTCTTCCCCTGGGTCCTTGTTTCCCAGGTGCATTATTTTGCACTTCTTTCCATTGAATCCTAGTTGCCATACTTCTGACCATTCCTCCAACCTTGCCAAGTCCCTTCTCATCCTTTCCACGCCTCCTTGTGTATCAACCCTGTTGCAGATCTTTGTGTCATCTGCAAAGAGGCATACTTTTCCTTCCAGTCCCTCTGCAATGTCACTTATGAAGACATTAAAAAGGACTGGACCCAATACTGAACCCTCATGTACCCCACATAGTAACCCTCTTTCTTCAGAGTGGACTCCATTTACAATTACCTTCTGTGTCCTGTTGTCCAGCCAATGTTTTACTCCAGGCTACCACCCTGGGACCCACTCCCAGGCTGGTTAATTTGACTATTAATCTTGTGTGGGACTGTGTCAAATGCCTTGCTAAAGTCTAGGTAGGTCATGTCTACAGCCCCTCCCTGGTCTACTACTTTGGTCACCCAGTCAAAGAAATCTATTAGATTCATCTGACATGCCCTTCCTGCTGTGAACCCATGCTGCCTTGGGTCCTGTGCCCCACTGGCCTCTAGGTACTCAACTATTCTTTCCTTCAGAAGTGACTCCATTACTTTCCCTACCACAGAGGTCAAACTGACAGGTCTGTAGTTTCCTGCCTCTGTCTTGCTCCCACTTTTGTGAAGGGGAATCACATCCACCTTCCTCCAGTCCTCGGGTACCACACCATCCTCCCATAATTTATTAAAAAGAGTAGCCAGTTGTTTCACTAGTTCCCCCCTTAATTCTTTTAGAATTCTGGGGTGAATTCCATCGGGCCCCATTGCTTTGTCCACTTTCAGTTTTAGGAGTTCTTTCAGAACTCTTTCTTCTGTGAAAGGACTGGGATTGACCCACCTATCAAGAGTGCTTCTGTTAATTGGATTAGGCATTTCCCCCTCCTCTTTTGTGAATACTGAGCAGAAATATTTGTTCAGTATCCCTGCTTTTTCACTGCCCCCCTCTGCCCACCCACCGTTCATTCTATTCAGCCTTACTATCCCTCCCTTTGTCTTTCTATGCTCGCTGATGTACCTATAAAAGATTTTATCCCCCTTCTTAACCGAGTTGGCTATCTTTTCCTCAGTTTGGGCCTTTGTTATTCTGACTTCCCTCCCTGGTTCCTTCTGCCTTAACTGGTACAGCTCTCTGTCCTGCTCCTTCTGTGTTTCCTTATACTTCCAGAATGCTATCTTTTTCTTCCTGACTTTCACAGCCACCTCTTTTGAGAACCATAGTGGCTTTTTCTTTCATTTTGATTTGTTTATTTGCTTCACACAAAGGCTTGTTGCTCTGTGATGGCAGTTTTGATGATTCCCCATTGTTGCTCCACACCTCCTTCTAGCCTGTTTGCTAGTGCTTTTCTGATGCACTCTCCCATCTTGCCAAAGTCAGCCCTCCTGAAGTCCAGTACCCTCACTTTTGTATGGCTTGACTCTAGCTGAGTTTAACTTGAACCACACTGTTTGATTGTCACTTGTTCCCAGATGGCAACCCACTTCTAGATCTGAGATCCTCTCACTGCCCCCATTTGAGAGTATGAGGTCTAAGATTGCTCCCTCACTAGTGGGTTCTGAAACTAGCTGTCTGAGGCCTGCCAGCTGTAGGGCATCAAGAATGGTCCTGCTCTTGGATGTGGCTGCAGCAAATGTGCTCCAGTTAACATCTGGCATATTCAGGTCCCCAATCAACAGTATCTCCCCTTTCTCTGCCATTCTAAGAATGCCTTCTATCATATCCTTGTCCATTCCCTCCCCCTGACATGGGGGTCTGTAGACAACCCCTGTGCGGATTGTGGTGCCCTTTCCAGTCTCCAAGGTGACCCACAGTGCCTCCTCTCCTCCCTGTTTACTCTTTTGTTCAGTTGCTTTTGTCTCTTCCTTTACATAGAGAGCTACTCCCCCACCTCTTCTCTCCTGCCTGTCTCTCCTGTAGGTTATGTACCCTGGTATGTTAACATCCCAGTCATGGTTCTCTGTGTACCATGTTTCTGTGACTGCTACGATATCCAGGCATCCCTCTTCCATCAAGGCCACCAGCTCAGGGAGCTTGTTGCCCAGACTATGGGCATTGGTACTCATTACCCTCCATTTCCTGATGGCCTCACTCCTTTTTGCACCATCCCTGTCCTTCATGACTTTGTCACTTTCTTCATTTTCCCCCACCCTTCTCCCTATTGACACCTCTATGTTGGTGTTTACCACACTTACTACCATGATTTTTTTGGGGGGGCTAGGATTTCTCTGCTCCTTTTCAGTGCCTCCCCCTTGGCTAGTTTAAATGCTTGCCAATGAAGCATTTAAACCTATCACCTAAATCCTGGTTCCCCTCCTGTACAGATGCAGCCCATCATGCCAGTATAGGCTTGCATCACTCCAGGTGGACCCCCAGTCCCCAATGAAGCCAAATCCCTGAGCTCCACACCAGTTTTTTAACCACTGATTGAATCCCATGGTGCAGAACACCCTAGCATCTCCTACCCCATGGATGGGCAGCACCTCCGAGAAGGTTACTGTGCGTGCTACTTGTCTAAGGCACCTCCCTAATTCCACAAACTATTCCTGCACTTCTCTAATCCCTTTCTTAGCCAGGTCATTTGTCCCTAGGTGGACAATGACATCCGGCTCCCTCCCCTGTGCAGCTGCTCCAGCAATCCTGAGGATTCGCTCCCTGTCCCTCCAAGCCATGGCACCAGGCAGGCACCTTACCTCCCTCTCCCCTTCCTCCCCCAGTTCTACCTTCCTAACAATGGAGTCCCCCACCAGGAGTTGTTTCCTTACCCTGCAGGGTCCCTTGCCACCCTCCTGTGTGTCTCCTTTGTGGAGGTTCCCAGCATCCTCCTTGGTCTCCACTGTGGGTGCCTCCATAGAGGAACCACACTTTGCCAGAATGGCATAGGAATTGTGGAGAGGTACAACTGGAGGAATGCTCTTCTGTTCCACCATCCTCACCCTCCCTGAGCCCACTGTGGTCCAACCGCTCCTCTTTCTTGGCAACCTCTGAGGCAACGGCGGTGGCACTGGTGGTCCCTGCATGGAAGAGGAGGTCCCACAAATCCTGGCCAACTCAGCCTGGAGATGATCAACCTCCCCCCTCAACCCAGAGAGGTTCCTGCAGATGGGACAACACCGCATCCTCCAGAACGTCTCCCGGAAGACTGCTGCTCCACAGCCACTGCACTGCACCACTCCCATCATGTCTTATTTCTGGCCCCTTAATTGTTTGCAATCCTTATTCTTTCCTCTGTTTTTTTTCTCTCTCTCCTTACTTTCTGCCTGCATGCCCTTTAAGCTCCTGATTGTCCTGTTCTGAGACAAGAATATCCTATATTTCTCAGTAGACCCCTTAATTGCTCAGAGGAAGACCTCCAGCAGCTAGAAGGGGCCAGAGAGCTGCTCTTGCCTTCTAGGATGGTGGGTCTTTGGTGGCTCTGTGATCACTCACTTTCTGCTCCCAAACAGGAAGTTACTGTTGTCAATCAAATCCTGTGCCTATGAAAGTAAAACTAGCTTTGGGTGGGAGGGTGGAAGGGAGGGAAGGAGGGCAATATAGTCCCAGTAGAGAAGTCCAGTCACACAGCAGTCCTTTCTCCTGGTGTCTTCTGCCAAGCTACTAGCAGACTTTTTCTAAGGCAGTCTTTAAATGTAGTTTCCTTCTAGTTAAGCCACTCCCCCTACTTATTAGATCTTTCAACAAGTAATTTAAACCTACAGCTATCAAGTCCTTTCTATCACCTGAGATTTACACCTAGATAACTGTTCAGATAACCATTCAGTTAAGTTAACTCAAACACACACTTTTTTTTGTTTTGTTTGTTAGTTTTTTTTACGCTAAATTAAAGGTCCAAGTACAAGAGTTCTATTTCTTTAGTCTCAGCAGAGAAGTCCAGTCACACAGCAGTCCTTTCTCCTGGTGTCTTCTGCCAAACACTGATTTCCCACAGTGACTGCGCTATTGTGCGCCGGAAGTGTGGAAACACATTTTGGCCAGGATGTGAAAAATGACAGCTGTACTGTTCACAAGGAAGTGTAGAAAAATGACAATGTTGAAGATTTGATGTGAAAATATTGTGAATTCACAAAGTTACAAGCGTGCATAGCAAGTGCGCAACACACACTCGTAACACGGTCATTTTATGGAGTATCATCACCAAAATTTCAACTTAGGCATTTTTGGACCTCTGCTCATGAACAGTGTCACTGTAATTTTTGTAATCTGCCCCGAACATGGATTTCCCACAGCAACCGGGCTATTGTGCGCCAGAAGTGCAGAAACACATTCTGGCCAGGATGTGAAAAATGACAGCTGTACTGTTCACAAGGAGGTGTACAAAAATGACAATGTTGAAAATCTGGAGTGAAAATTGTGAATTCATGCAAGTTATGAGCATGCGTAACAACTGCATAGCATCGCTCGTCAGAAACAGCCATTTTTTGATTTCTTCCACCAGATTTCAACGCATAGGCTTTTGAGAGCCCACCTCATGAACACTGCCACTGCCTGCATTAGTGATTCCCAAAGGTGATTCCGCGCGGTGACTCACGAAATCACCTTTGGGACTAGTTAGCGATCATAACAGTGACAGAATTCATGAGGAGGGTTCCAAAAACCCCATATTGAAAATTTGGTGCAAATATTCCAAACAATGCCTGAGATATGCATCAAAGTTGACGAAACCCCTATTCATTCCATTATACAGCTTACCGGCATTTTCTCAGTTCGTGGTCAGCTTTGAAGAGTGCAGACCTGTTCCTGGTCCGCCAAAGATCATTGCACCAAACTCCGGAGGTAAGTATGGGGTGAGGGGGTGTGGGGAGGCAGGGTGTGCAGAGGGTGGATGCGGGTGGTAGGGAGACTAGTAGGGACCATTTTCGGTTTACAGGTGTGTAAAAAAAACATTGCGGATGGTTTTCTGTATTTACAGGTATTTTGTTTTGGGGGGTGGAAATAGCCGATGAGGGATTGGGCACCCCGTCAACACGTAGGGAGTGGGGGACAGATGCCGATAGGGATTGGGTACCTCATCAGCAAATAATGAAAGCGGGGGAGCGCATGAGCCAAGGGGGATTGGGCACCCCCTCAGCAACCAAAAACAGGGAGGGGGACACATTATGCCGATGGGGAGTGGGCTCCCCCATCATAAAAAATACAAGAGGGGCAGGGGAAGCCAACTGGGAGATTAGGCACTCCTGAAGTTGACAGTTTAGCGGCCACTGTGCCACCATGTTTGATGCTGGGCAAGCACGTAGGAAGGGTCCACAGCGTGTGATGAGCTTTGCTCACATTGCAGTGGACCTTTCCTTAGATGTGCTCGCCCCGGTGGTGTGGTACCAGCATGCAGGCTGATTGAGGAATAAGGGATGCACCTACTGGTGCATGCCCTGCATTCACCCAACAGCAACCGTGCCTTCAAAACTGCACTACCCCAAGATGTTGGCTGTGCAAGCATGCCAACATAAAAATACATAGAGCAATAACAAGTATTTCAGGTATAGGTTTAACAAGGTTAGGTAGAATGGTACGAAAAGGGGAATTAAAACATTCTGAAGTAACCAGCATATTAAAACATTTTCAAATAGCGTGGCATATCACTGGTCAGGACATATACAAACTTAAGGGGCAGATATGGAGGGGAATGGTACAGGACTGCAGCTGTTCTCGGAGGGGTGTTATGGTACATGGTCTGGGGACATATATGTTAGGAGTCTGAGGGTAAGAAAGGCAGTGGATTAGCAGAAAAAAGGGGAGGTATAGATGGAGACAATCAAGGGGCCGAGTTAGGTGGAGATGTAGTGGGCAGGTAAGCAGTAGGCACCTTAGCATGCTAAGCATGCTGGAAACAGCTGAATAGCTCCTTAACAACCTTGGCATACAAGGTCTTGAAGGTGGTAAGACTAACAGGGAGACTCAGTTTCATAGATTTCTGTAGTTTGTTCCAGAGTGAGGGCAACACAAAGCCTATGGCCGCTCTCCCAAAGCATGTATTGGCCCTAGGTACCTTCAGTAGATGCAGAGAATAGCTTCTCAGTGCGTAGTTGCCTACTACGTATAACGGCAAACAGTCAGAAATGTATTGGGGTAATTTGTTGGTAATAGCTCTGTAAGTCCAGAGAGCCGCATTTCTATTTCTTCTGTACTGAAGGGAGGTCCACCCCACAGCTGCATATAAGGAGCAGTGATGGGTAGTGTTAGGTAAGCCAGTTATGAATCTCAAGGCTCTGTGGTATAAAGTGTCCCATTTAGTAAGACAGGTGGCATTGCACTGAATATAAATGAAATCGGCATAATCAATTAGGGATATAAACGTGGATTGAACTAACTGCATCTTGGCATCTTTGGTCAGGTGGCAGTTTATTCTAAAGAAGAGACCAAGTCTCTGCCTCAACTTTTTCAACAGATCCTCGACATGCTCCATGAAGGAGACTCTGTGGTCTAGCCAGACCCCTTGGCACTGGAATTTTATAACAAATTCCAACCTCTCTCGTAGTAAAGTGTTTATGGGAGGTAAGGAGCCAGAGATAGCAGGGTTCACTGAATGAGTACCCAGAGAGAACAGCATAGCTTTTGTTTTTTTGGCATTGAGTAAGAGTTTTTTTTATTCAGGAGCTGATTTTGCAACAAGTTGAATTCTGTTTGTAAATCTCCACAGGTGGCTTCCAGAGTTGGGCGGCTTAGGTACAACACAGTATCTTCAGCAAAAAGGTGAATATTGGCATCCTTGTTGCCAACATTAATATTGTTTACATAAATGGCAAACAACAGAGGCCCCAGGATGGATCCCTGTGCAACACCTCTTTTTAGTAGTTTGAGTGGAGAGAGCTCCCCTTCAGCCTTGACCTGCTGAAGCCTATCTGTAAGGTAATTATTGAACCAATACAGAGGGGTCGGGTCCAGACCTATCACTTTTAGGGTGGAAAGAAGCAGGCAGTGGTCGACAGTGTTGAAGGTCTTGCTAAGGTCCAGGAACATGGCACATACAAATGTTTTGTTTTCCAGCTCTCATTGCCAGTCATCAGTCACTTTGTCCAAAGCAGTAATGGTACTGTGCTTGGCTCTGAAACCAGACTGCATAGGGTTTAGAAGGTTGTTGTTATCTAGGTAGGTTCTTAACTAAGCATTCACAATTTTTTCCAGCAATTTAGAAAATATTGGTAGGAGAGATAACGGCCTGTAATTATTTAGGTCACAGGGATCCCTTGATTTAAACAGAGGAATGATGTGGGCAATTTTCCATAGGTGTGGAATAGTCCCCTGGGACAAGGACAAGTTAAATAGGTGTGTGTGATTGGTACAGCTAGGACGTGGTATGCAATCTTTAAGAAGCTGGGGTCGAGAGAGTCAGCACCAGTGCTTTTCTTGGTGTCCAACTGTAGAAAGGGGTCTTCAACCTCTTTCAATGAAGCAGGAAGGAATGAGAAGACTGCATTAGTGGTGCTAGGTTCAGGAATCTGTGCACTAACCTGAGAATGTAACACGGATGCTGGTGAATTGTCGAATTCTAGGTCTGCCATGGCAAAGTGGTTGTTGAAGGCCTGGAGAATCTCCTTGCTATCGCTGATAGTAACATTGTCAGAGATGATTGTCGAGGGTAGTACATTTCCAGCGGTATGACCAGATAGCTCTATGATTGTGGACCAAAATTTAGCTGGGCACCTTGAGGCAGAGTCAAGCTCAGAACAGTAGAATTTGGCCTTAGCCTCTCTAACCAATTTGGTACAGGAGGTCCTAGCCTTCCTGAAGTGGCACCAATCCTCGGCAGTTTTTGATTTGTGTGTTTTTTTTCCAGAGTTTATCTCTCACTAGTAATGCAGCCTTGAGTTCAGCAGAGAACCAATGGCAAGTTCTGGTCTTTACACAGACTTTTACCAAGGGAGCATGATTATTTATGGCACAAGACACTATTTCATGAAAAATGTCATATGCCATAATTGGCTAGGTAAAAATTCTGCCAGTGTACAGATGATTTTAGCTCATTGATGTAGGCAAATGGGTTAAAGTTGCATCTGGACCTTCTGGTGGAGAACTTAGATGTGGAGGGGGGATTGGAGTCAGATCTTACACTGGTGATGAAGCAGTGATCGCTGACTTCCGAGAAAAATATTCCAGCGTAGGAAAAGGAATGTGACTTGCTTGTAAGAAAGACATCCAATAGGGTGCTATTCCTGGGGTTTTTCTTGTTAGGATGCATAGGTTCTTCAATATGTTGTGTGAGCCCAAGAGAGTCACAAAAGGATTTGAGGGGTAAGGAAGCCTTGGATAACCAGTCGTAATTGAGATCCCCTAGAATAATAGTTTTGAGGGTCTCAAGTCCCATAATAGTCAATAGGTGAGACAGGAGCTGGGACCCAGCAGATGGAGGCCTGTAACACCCTATAACCCTGATAGCCAGCATGTGCAGGATCACTTGTAGCATGAATGAAAAAGATTGTCTACCCCCTCACCCAATTTAAGAACAGTGAAGCTTTTAGCTGGAATTTCAATGACTAGTAAGATTTTAGACAGCTCGAAATACTGTGGTCCCAGCTCCAATAGGCTTATAATGAGGTGTACTTACCCCATATGGGTATTGATTTAAAATTCCACAAATATTCTTTCCCCAGTGGTTCCAAGTAGGACCAGCACTCACTGTTGAAAATGTTAGTTTTTTTCTTGTTTGTTTGTTTGAACACAGAGGTACACCTTAATAAAAGAAGTAGGTTACGATAGAGCTGAGTCAATGTTTTTACTGTGGCCACTGTCAGTTGGTTTTAAGTCTACAAATAATGGGGACATTTCTGTAAAAGGTTCCTGATACATTGCGCTCAGTTTTTAAACTTTATTGAGCAGTTGGTGACACACTACTTCTCATCAACGTATAAGTGAACTTTGAGTCCAGTCTACAGTATGTGAGTACTTGAACTGGCTGACTTTTGGCACAATTAGCCTATGAGGGTAAAACCACAAGACAAACTAAGATTTGAATATTGATGCTGGATTTCAAAGAAAGAATGAAATGAAACTTTAAGTGCATTTATAAGAGTTAGATGCTTTTAATCATAGAAAATACCTGAAAATATCCAAAGTGTTATATGAGTGCCACATTGTTGTAAATGAAGTGCAACAAGTTAAGTGTTGCAACTTTCATGAAATGAATTTTTTTGAAAAGTGAGAAATATTTGATGACTAGGAGCTACATTTAACTGTATATATAATTAACAAAAACCTCACATTATTTCACTAGTGAATGCTGGCCCTTCTTAAAATGACTGAGGAGGAAAGTCATGGAATTTCAAAGTTTTGGAAAAATCAAGACATTAATGAATTAAGTTGGGTTGCTTGGTTTTAGTGCTCAGTTCTTCTTGAACAACACAAGGCAAGTTTATATTTCACAGGCAACAGTTTCCCTATCTTTTCTGTCAAGTCCATGTTGTATTACATTTCTAATATTTAGATTTTACTTGCAAACATAAGCAAAACATAAATCTTTTGATTGGAAATTATGGATCAGAATATTTTATTTTCCCTACAGCCTCCCTAGATACTTGGCAATCTAGGGTAGAAGTGATACACTACTACACAGCTGTGGCTTTGAGGTTGTTTGTTAACATCTATTCTCTGCTTCTGGCTCACATCCCATTAAATCATGCTAAAAGCAAGGCGCATATTTGTTAGGGATGTCAGATTTTCTGTGAAGAGGGAAATCCTTTGTGGGAGAATGCAGATGCACATACAGTTGATAAATAACGTCTGTTGTTTATTATGTAGGTAATTCTTGATCCAAATGAGAGTGTAGCATTCTATCTCTGTGGATGTCAGAATTTCCATTAAGCACAGATGGTCTTCAGAGTCAAGTGTCTGACTCATATCTATCAGTCCTTTATTACTAAAGTATTTAGAGAACATTATAAGATCTTAGTTCTAAAAGCTACTAAAAAGCTGAAAATGTTCCCCTGGTACAGGACAAATGATTCTGGGCTCTTTTACAGATGTTATCTAAACACCCTCACAGATGAAGAACATAGAAAATATTATCCTAGATATAGGCTGGAAGTATTCCCAAATAATATACTGGAAGCAATCTATAGGAAACATAGCTCTGTCTGCTCTAGATACTGTTCTTGCACCTGTTCCACTTTGGAAAATTTGGAACACGTTATGTTTACCTGTAAATGGTATGATGTTCCAAGAGTGAAATGGATCTGGCCTTTATGTCAGACCATTCGGACAACAGATCAGAATATTTTATTGGACATCCTTTTTTCATCTAATGATGACACCATAATCAAAACTGTGGCCAATTATTTGGTAAATATATCTAGAATACATTTTGGAAAGAAAAAGAGGTTGAATTAAGTACAGTCTGTCTTAATCTACACTTTGACTGGCGTAAATATGATCAATGTGGTACTTGGATTTGATTTGTGCTTCTGCAAAATATTGCATTCAATGTAATACTCATTATGTACCTAGCACTTAATGTATTTTAGGGAGGTACTAGCAAGTATTCATATTTTAGTGCACTTATATTTATTTAATTATTATAAGATACTTATTTATTTATATATAGAGAATACACTCTAAAGCTGTTTTAGGCTTTTTCTGTTTTTGATCTTATATATTGCTGTAATATAACTAGGTATTTTGTCATGGTCCTTGACCCTTCAATAAACTTGAAACTTGAACTTGACTCATGTCTGTAAAATCAATCCCTTCTCATTGTTTGTTGCTAGTAGTAAGATATCACTTCATGGTAATCCTTTTAAGGACACCAGCAATTATATAGCCAGAGGACTAATCCATTCAGTTTTTCTGTGGATATAGATGCAGAGACAGGATTTAAAAAAAATCATATTGCTGTAGTATAAAATGCCATCATAATCAGTCACAGTAATATTATCTGATAGTGTTACAGTTATAGCACTGTGCCTTAGGACTAGATAATACCCAGTCACGTTTACCTGTTTGGAGTTACAGCTTTTTCAAAGGAGGGTCTCGGGTAAGTGCTGTGTGAAGGCAGACAGTTCTTACATGCAGTATGTCTTCTTCCACAGATATTCTGAACATTAATTCTATTCATTTTCATGGTTCTGACACTCCTAGGTCATCTTCTTCTATGATATCTTAAAGGTGTATAATGATCTGCCTTATTTGTCTGCCCATCTGGCAAGTGCTAAAGGACCACCAGGGGCTAAACTCTTTGTTCTTGCAGTTCTCTGGCATTTAATAAGTACTCCTGGCAAGAACTTTTCAAAGACCTTCACTTGAAGTGTTTCTTTGTTTTTTGTATTCATTCCCATATGTCCAGATAGGGTCTGTAATCTTGCTTATAGTCATTTGTACCTTTTTTATGGGAATGGTAAAAATCAAAAGCAAATAGAACAATGGCTATCACGTGTGTAGTAGAAATGTAAGATTACCTTTGATGGCCAACTGTAGTTCTCTGCTGTTCATTCATAAGAGGCAAATAGAGAAGTGGGATTTAAGTTTTAAAAGTAGTTGTAATACTTTGGAGAATAGTAACTCCAAAGACTGGGAGCCTGGTAGAATTATACAAGTTACCCAACCCATATCTAGTATACGGAGGCAGTAAACCCTGTATACTAAGGTCAGCACAACCTTCCAAAGTAAAATGCTGATTTTTAGACATTTAACGTGAGTTTGTAACATTGTGACAAGCTTTAAAAGCATAATAATTAGACACAATTCATCTTAGATTTTATAGATTTTCTGTATATCTATTCCTTTTATTTCTGAGTACTAGTTTAATTTCCATGAAAACAGGATCCTTTTCCCCTGCAGATTGTCTAAGCTGTCAGGATGTTTTTTTTTCATTATTATTCTTTGTTAATCAGGTAAGGCCCACTAGGCACAACCACTTGTTTTCAGGGGTGACCCGGGAGCTATAGGCTGGTTAAGTGACTTGCTCAGAGTCACACAGTTTGCAAGTGGAGGTTGGAGGAATCAAACCCAGGTCTGCTGAACCAAGCTCATTCACAGCTCATTACTCTAACCTCTAGGCTATAATGCCAGTGCCCATTGCCCATTCACTGAAGTTATTATCATCTGTTTGTAACATCATAAACATTTGAGGGAAGGGTGGAAGGAAAATGATAAGGATAAGACTAACATACTGAATGCATGTTTATGTTCTGTTTTATGATGGAAGAGAATGGACTACTCCCACAGTGTGGGATAGTGCTCAGGAAAATTGAGTGGGGGTACTGACATGGGAGCTAAAGCAAAGGAGAAAGAACAGAGGATCTAGGGATACTAAAGGCTGTCAAATCATTGGGTCCAGATGGCCTGCTCCTCAGGGTTTTGAAGTAGATTGGGCAGGTACTATTGCCACCGCTGATGGACTTCTTCAGTTTCTTGCTAGAGACAGGTGTGGCACCAGACAGGTGTTGGGTAACTTGGTGTTTCTACATAAGAGTGGTAGTAATAATGACTGGGAAATTACTGACTGGTCAGCCTGACCTCAATAGTGGCAAAATGCTGAAAGCCATTATTATGGAAAGGTTAATGGAATTCCTCCAGGCTAATGGTAGGGCTTAAAGTGGGCTGGGTCTCACAGGGTTTCAGACCAAGCAAAAACATTTTGAGGGATTTAAGGGAGTCTCACAGGGTCTCAAAGCAAGTCCCTTATTCTCTGTTTGTGTACCCTTACCATGACTTCAAGAAGGCTGTACGATCCTTAGGCCCTTTGTCCATACCTACATAAGGACATAGACAGGGTAGAGAAGGTTCAGAGGAGGGCAACAAAGATGGTGCATGGATTGCATCACAAGTCCTATGAAGACAGGTTGAAGGAACTGAACATGTACTCCCTGGAGGAGAGGAGGGAGAGAGGGGATATGATAGAGACATACAAGTATCTCACAGGGAGGAACAAGGTGCATGAATACACTATTTGTAAGTGAAAAAGATGTTCCAGGGCTAGAGAGCATGGGTTGAAGTTGGAGGGAGGACAATTCAGAGGAAACATGAGGAAGAATTTCTTCACAGAACGGGTGGTGGACAAGTGGAACACCCTGCCAGAGGAAGTGGTGGGGGCTGAAACAATCACGGGATTTAAGAATACATGGGATAGACATAAAGGAATTCTGGAGGTCAGGGGTAAGGGGCAACAGACTTCTAGGAAAACATAAACTGAACTTACAAGCTCAAATGGGCAGACTGGGTGGGTCATAGGCCCTTATCTGCCGACACTGTCTATGTATCTATGTAATTCCCTATAGCATTTTCATGTTTTGTGCCTGTGTTTTGGCTTATTTATGAAAAATGGGGTAATAATAAAAAGGCAGACTTTAAAGGAAAAAAGGGACTCCCACATTAGTAGTCCATGTATCTGTTTATAATTAACATAATTAGAGACCCAACAGTTTTTTCTGCACACTTTATGCACTGGCTAATGGGATACAGCGCAAAAGACAGCAAGTGCTCATATGGGCAAGCTCCTGTATGACAAGTCTGTTAGACTTTTTCGATAGGGGGTAAAGGCTGCTGATAAAGGCCAGGCTATAGGCATGTTGTACAGTACCTGGCCTTTTATTTATTTATTTAAGTTTTGGTGACAGGGTAGGCCCATTAAGACAGTACAATCCCTTTTTCAGGGGTGACCCTGGGCAAGATGCAGTGCATTAATACAAGAGTCAATAAGTAGCCAAAAATTAGTGAGAACAATAAAATAAACAGCACAATAAAACACTAATAATAACAGAGCACAAAATCAAAAATATACACAGTATAAACACAAATAAGCAGCTGGGTACTGTGAAGAATTAGCCAAAGCAGATACAAGGCTTTGACTGCAATAGATAAGAAGGTTCACACTAAGGTGTAAGGAGCACTGAGAGGCGGTTAGCCCAAAATGGCTCCTATCACATTACCTGCAATAAGGCAGTACGTTTCCTTTGGCCATGTAGGCATCCAGTTTACTCTTGAACTGGTGTTTGTTCTTGCTTACTATGACATCAACAGGCAGACTATTCTAGGGGGCCACCACCCTTTGAGTGTAGAAAGCCTTCCTATTATTTGTCCTGTATTTTTGTAGTCTGAACTGTAAAGGGTATCCTCTAAAAGTTGCTTTTTCACATTTAAATTCCATATTCAGTTCATTTAATAAGTAAGCATCCTGGACTGTATCACAGTACAGCAACATATTTATTTATTTATTTATTGAATTTTGATGACCAGGTAGGCCCACTGGGCCCTGGAGGTCCCTTTTTCAGGGACGACCTGGGAGTTACGGAACTAGTAGGATACACAATTAGTACAGATGTAGATTATAGTATGTAACAGGTGAACATATATATATAGCAATGACATATTACATAGCAGGTACATATCTCCTCTTATTCTTCTAGTTTCAAGGGACATAAGGTTTAGTGCATCAAGGTGATTATTGTATGGTATATTCTTTAAATTATGGATCAGTTTAGTAGTGTGTCTCTGTACACTTTCAATCCTCTTTATACAGCCTTTTTTAATTGGTCCCCATACAGGGCTGCTATAGTCCAGTAAGGGTCTAACATATGATGTATACAGTGGCATAATAACTTGTTTATCCCTGCTTCTAAAATTACGATTGATGGCCAATAGTACCTTTTTTGCTTTTATGATTTGTTTATCACAATGGGTGTCATAAGTGAGGTTTTCATTCATTATTATACCTAAGTCCCTTTTTTGGTTTGACTCCTGTAGTGGCTTGTCTCTTAAGAAGTGTATACCCCTTAGGGTCTGCCTACCTAAATGTATGACACAGCATTTATCAGTGTTGAAGCACATTCCTTTCTGTGCTGCCCATTTATAAATACTATTTAGGTCATTTTGCATAGTAGATATCTTATCCTCATTACTCACCCTCCCTGCTAGTTTCGTGTCATCTGTGTATTTACTCAGTCAGTTGAATATTCCCTTTTCCATACTAGATATGAATATTTGGAACAAAACTGGCCCCAACACTGGTGCCTGTGGCACTCTACTAGTCACTGGCACCAAGTCAGAGTAGTATCCCTTTATACTCACTCTTTGGGTTCTCCCCCTCAGCCACCCTGCTATTCATTTTATGATTCTATGATCTATTAGAAGCTCTCAAAGACTTTGCACTATGTGACTGTGTGGGACTGTATTCGAAGGCCTTTGTGAAATCAAGGTAAATACAGTCCACTGGTGTCCCCCCATCCAGTGCTGCTGAAAGTTTTTCATAAAAGCATAACAAATTTGTCACACAAGACCTACCCGACACAAATCCATGCTGTTCGGTATCCCTCTGCCCATTCACATTTATGTGCTTGTTTATTTGATCTGTAAGGATAGATTCCATCAATTTCCCTGGGACTGACATCAGGCTAATAGGTCTATAGTTGGTACAGTCAGCCCTATTATCTTTTTTTATGTATGGGTATCACACAAGCCACCAACCAGTTGGGTGGAATTTCATTATCTGCCGAGGATTTTTGAAATAATAGTTTCAGTGGGGTGGCAATATGTGGTGTTAGAAGTTTCATCATTATTGGGGAGATATTATCTGGCCCTGCTGCATAAGAGTTCTTAAGTTTGCTTATTTTATAATTTATCTTTTCCTCTGTAAAAAAGGTTCCCTATTCCTAAGTTCCTGGGGATGTCACCCACATAGTTTTAACTGTTTGTGACTATAGATCCAAAATAGGAATTTAATTTATTTGCTATGTCTACAGGTTCGGTGATTAACTGATTGTATACCATGATGGAGGATAACCCCGTGTTACTTTTACGTAGTGAGTTCACATACCCATAGAATTGTTTCATGTTATCTTTATTAACAGAGGTAGCAATGGCTATTTCCATCCACCGTTTGCTTTTCTTAATTTTATTTTTACATTGGTTTTGTAAAGTTTTATATTTATCCCACGCAATATTTGATCCTTCCACTCTATACTGGGTAGGAAGAAATAGGCTGTTGGTTAACTAGGATCTGCAGCTTATCCTGTAGGTAGGGAAATGTGCAGACTGGGTGAGCCAAGTGGTCCTTATCTGCCATCAAAGTCTATTTTTCTATGTTTCTATGTTTCTAGTTTCTTTAATGAGTTTGTAATCCACTTTGGTTTGTTGCCTCTGCTGTTATACTTCCTTATCTTCTTTATATGTTTGTCACATATAGCATGCACCAAGCAGGAAAGGGATCTTGGGGTTGTCATCTCTGATGACCTCAAGGTAGGGAAACAGTGTGACAAGGCATCAGGTAAAGCAAATAGGATGCTGGGATGTATAGGCAGGGGCATCACCAGCAGGAAAAGGGAGGTCATAATTCCGCTATACAAGACACTAGTGAGGCCCCATCTGGAGTACAGTGTACAGTTCTGGAGACCATACCTACGTAAGGACATAGACAGGGTAGAGAAGGTTCAGATGAGGGCAACAAAGATGGTGCATGGGTTGCATCACAAGTCCTATGAAGACAGGTTGAAGGAACTGAACATGTACTCCCTGGAGGAGAGGAGGGAGAGAGGGGATATGATAGAGACATACAAGTATCTTACAGGGATGAACAGGGTGCAGGAAAACACTATTTTTAAGCGAAAAAGATGTTCCAGGACTAGAGGGCATGGGATGAAGTTGGAGGGAGGACGATTCAGAGGAAACATGAGAAAGAATTTCTTCACAGAACGGGTGGTGGACAAGTGGAACACCCTGCCAGAGGAAGTGGTGGGGGCTGAAACAATCACGGGATTTAAGAATGCATGGGATAGACATAAAGGAATTCTAGAGGTCAGGGGTAAGGGGAAATAGACTTCTAGGAAAACAAACTGAACTTACAAGCTCAAATGGGCAGACTAGGTGGGCCATAGGCCCTTATCTGCCGACACTGTCTATGTATCTATGTATCTATGTACATAAACTAAATATGTTCCGTTTTATAACATCCCACATTTCAGCTGTATTTTTGTTTTATAGGGATTCTTCCCAGTTAATTTCAGTAAGTTCAGCATTAATTTGGATTTTGCTGGCAGCTACAAAACTTTAAATTGCCCTGCAGCCCTTTGTCATTGGAAAATTTTCCAGCAGTGAGACTCTAATGCTGTTGTGATCATTATTGCCTAGTGGCTCATCTACTTTACAGCTGATTACATTGATCTCATTTGAAGCTGGGACAATATCCAGTATTTTATTTCCTATAGTGGAGGCCTTCACATATTGGACAAGTTCTAATTGCTTTACTGTATGCTAGAAGGTCTCACTCTGTTGTTTACTAGCTGTCAAGTTATCTCAGTTGATATCTCCAAAGTTTAGATCCCCCACCATTACCACCCTATCTAGTTTGTATACCTTTTTGAGTTCTCTAGTAATCTGTGTAGTGGTTTCTTGGTTCACTCCAGTGGGTGTGAAACATACCACAGAGATTATATTTGAGGCTTTCCCTGTGTCTATTCTTATCCGTATTAATTCATTTGTACTACCTTCCATTTTTCTTTAGCATAGTGGGTCTTTTTTTGATAGAAAGCTTCCCATATGTTTAGGAATACCAGGTTGTACTCTGAACACCTATTTTGAAGGCGGGCATTTATTCTTTGTATTGTAAGGTTCTTTTCCCTGTGACAGATTAGTTTTGGCAGTATCCCTGATATGATTGGATGTTGTCCTCTTTGTTTTACTAGAGTGCAGAGATCCATAATATCTTACACAATATCCTTTTCATGGTCCTTCCCTATATTATTTGTTCCCAAATGTATCACTATGGTTTGACTATTTGGAGTTCTTTACAGAACCCTTGGTAGGCTGTTTTTAATATCTTTAATACATGCACCAGGCAGGCAATTCATCACCCTGTTGATCTTATCCCCCACAGATAACAGTATCTGCTTTCCTTAATATAGAATCTCCAATCACCAATAGCCTTTTCTGGTGACCAGAAACCTCTGGGGCCTTGGGGAGTCTACTTCTGCTGACTCTAAGATGGAGTATCTATTTACTAGTTCTATGTCTGTTGTTCCCAAAGTTCTTCTCCCTTTTTTCATTTTCAATCCACTTACGTTTGCCCACTCTGATGTCTGTGGATCATCTGCACTACAATTTAGTGGGTTTATTGTCATCACCCATTATAGTGTTTGTAGGAATTATTGCTTCTTATTTAGTTGACACAGAGTTAAATGTTTCACAGTATTGATCTTTGTTTTGTTTCTCATAGGATTCATAATTCAGAGTGTAATTTCTCCATGTTCATACATTTGTCACATGTGTATGAATCACAACTGGGTGCAGAGGCAGTTGCTGTGTACATGCGACAGTTGTTACAATGTGAAATAGATCCCTCTGAATAAAGCAGGTTCAAAAGATTATTTGATGGACTATACCCCACCATTTTGCTAAAAAAAAGGGGGGGGGGGTTAACACTATTATTTTCCAAACCTTGGTTACAGTAATGATACTCACACTGTAGATGAGAGCATTTCCTTCCCCTTTCCCCTTTTCCCCTCTGGATGTGTAAGTTTCTGCATGCATCTCTGCACGTGCTGAACATGTGCTCACCTCCCTCAGCTCACTCTACTCATTCTGAGTGGTTTAAATAATGTCTGGACCCAAATTAACCCTTCCAGATCACGTGACCACTAGCACCGTGATGTGCAGAGGGGGAGCACTTAAGCATGGTAAGTGAAGGAGAGGGAGAGTGAAGATAACATGAGTGCATTCCAGATGGAGGACGCAGAGTAGGCAAATAAACACTTACCTATAGCAAGGTGGGGATAAAGAATGTTAAGCAAAGGGGCTGAGGATGACCTGAGTAAATGTGGAGAGGATTTATGTGTCAGTAGGGTCGCTCAAGTTGGGGGGGGAGAGAAGAGGAAGGTAAGCTTGTAAATTAAACAGAGGGAGAGTTTCTGCAACCTTTGATCATAGTCAGGCTCACCTAGGGATGCTAGAACCTCACTGTGGTGGTGGCATGAATTGGTTCCGAGAGCAAAACGTCCCACCCTGTAGTATACTGTAGCATTCGCAGCCTAGAGAGCATGGTCACTTTGGTGGATAGCAATATAGCGGCACCATAGAAGAGTATGAGAAGGAAGAGGGAGGAGGTGGCAATCCTTTGACAAGAGGCATGAGAGAGGAGAGGAGAGGAGAAAGGCCGTAGAGCAATCCTAGTTTCTGATTAAGTTTTTTTGTAGTTTGTGCCACATGTTGCTCGAAAGAGAGTGAGGGGTCTAGAAGGATACCCGGGTATTTGAAAGATTGCACAGATTTAGGGGTTTCCCCTGAAGAAGACTGAATATTTAGTGAGCTATGTGGTGTCACTTTGCCGGAGGGGTGAGAGAATAGCATTGATTTGTTTGTTTTTTTGGTGTTAAGGACTATGTGATTCTCAAGGAACCATTTCTCAAGTGTGTGGAAATCTGATTCCAGGTTATGATTGAGCCATTGGGTATCACAAGAAGACCAGTACAGAACAGCATTGCCTGCATAAAGTTGCACCAGGAACCCTCCACAATTTAGGGGTAAATTGTTTATAAACAGGGAGAATAGTAGGGGCCCCAAGATTGAGCCTTGTGGTACGCCACAGATTATAGTATTAAAGGAAGTGAGAGCCCCCTGACTATTTTACTCCTTGGAAGTGGCCAGATAGATAATTCTAGAACCAGGAGCGTGATAGTTGGTCAAGACCCAAGGAATGAATCTCATGTAGCAGAAGGTTATGGTTTACCAAATCAAAGGCTTTGGTAAGATCTACAAAAATGGCAATGGAAATGGGAATGGGAAGCTAGTGGCCTTTGGCAATACATTCGACTCATTCTGCATAGCAGACTTGTTAAGCAGCTAGTTGATATTGGTGTAGGGGAGAAACCTACAGTCGGACTGAGACATGGCTGAAGGAGAACAAAGAGAATGGTTCTGAATGAGGAGTTCTCAGGGATGATGGGGGTCACCAGTGGAGTACTGAAGGTGTAAGTCCTGGTACTGATGCTTTTCAACATATTCATTTGTGACATACAGTACTGCTGGTAATGGTATTCAGGGCAAAATCTGTCCCTGAATAGATGTTAAAAATCTGCAGAAGGGTGGAGGGTAAGGAAGGGGTTAGGGTAATGAAAGAAGATCTAGGGAGATTGGAGAGGTGATCCAAGGTATGCCAACTGAAATTCAATGTAAATAGGTTTCCTGTGAAAGCGGAGGAAACAGATGAAGTTCTGGTGGAGACCATCCAAAAAATGTCAACCAAAGGGGAATTACTGCTAACTGGAGACGTCAACCTGCTAGATGCAGATTGGAGCACTCAGACTGCTGGTGCAACAAGGAGCAGGGACTTCATGACCACCCTGAAAGGGTAAAACTTAAGGCAGATAGTAGTAGAACCCACCCGGGAGGGGGCTATACTGGACTTGGTGCTGACAAATGGGGACAGGATCACAGATGTTGAGGTGAGCAGTCCTCTTGGTTCCAGTGACCACAGGACAGTATGGTTTACTGTAACCACAGTGGTAGAGAAAAGTCATACAAGGATTAGGGTTCTGGATTTCAGGCTGGCCAACTGTAAGGAAATGGAGGGACAGCTTAAAAGTTCCCTAGCACCAGAAGGTATAGGAGGAGATGTGGAGGAACAGTGGTCTAGACTCAAAAGAATCATAACAAAGTAACAAGACACTGTGTTAGAATGCATAGTAAGAGTAAAAGAAAGAAACAGCTACTATGATTCTCAAAGTTAATGGCCAAGAAAGTAAGGAAAAAAGAAAGACCTTTAGGAAATACAAGGAGACTCAAAAGGATGAGGACAGGGAAAAGTATCTGGAGAAACAGAATGAATCTGGGAAAGCAGTCAGAAGGGCTAAGGTACAGACAGAGTAATGTATAGCACAGGCTATTAAGAAAGGAGATGACCTTCTTCAGATACATTAGTGAGAGGAAAAAAAACAGAAATTGTATTGTTATACTGAAGAATGAAGGAGAAGGGTGGGTGGAAGATAAGCTAGAAAAGGCTGAGGTACTGAACAAATACTTTTGTTCAGTGTTCGCCAGAGAAGGGGAGGGTGAGGGACCAAAACTCATTAGTAGGAGTAGTCAGGGGATGGAGGTTGACACCAGCTCATTCACTGTGGAAAGAGTCCTAGAGGAACTTGAGAGGATAAAAACAGACAAAGCAATGTGGCCGGATGGGGTTCCCCCAAGAGTATTAAAGGAACTAAGGGACGTACTGACAGGTTCACTGACTGACCTTTTCAACTCATCTCTAGAGACAGGAAATTGTACCTGAAGACTGGAGGAGGGTAGAGGTGGTCCCTCTCCACAAGAGTGGCAGTAGGGAGGAGACGGGCAATTACAGACCTGTAAGCCTGACCTCAGTAGTGGGAAAACTAATGAAGTTCCTACTTAAGGAGAGGATTGTGAAGTTTCTGGATACTACTGGGGCATAGGATTCAAGGCAGCACGGATTCTCAATGGGAAGGTCCTGTCAGACAAATCTTATTGATTTCTTTGACTGGGTGACCAGGGTGGTAGGTAAGGGAGGGGCGGTGGATGTGGCCTACCTGGATTTCAGCAAGGCCTTTACATCGTCCCACATAGGAGATTGTTAAATAAACTGAGAAACCTGGAAGTGGGCCCTATGGTAGTAAAATGGGTTGAGAACTGGCTAAGGAACAGGACTCAGAGGGTGGTAGTAAATGGCATGAAATCTGAAGAGAAGGAGGTGACCAGCAGGTTGCCACAGGAATTGATGCTAGGATCCGGTCCCGTTTAATGTCTTCATTAGTGACATTGTAGAGCATCTGGAGGGAAAGGTATGCCTGTTCACAGATGACACCAAGATCTGCAACAGAATTTACACACTGGAAGGGGTGGGAAGAATGAGAAAGGATCTAAGCTTATTGGAAGAGTGGTCAGGTGTATGGCAGTTGAGTTTCAATGCTAAAAAGTGCAAAATAATGCACCTGGGTCACAGGAATCCATGAGAGGAGTACAGGATGGGGGGGTCTGGCTACCACAAAGCAAGAGAGAGACCTGGGGATCATTATGTCAGATTACCTAAAGGCAACCAAGCAGTGTGAAAAAGTGGTGGGGAAGGCAAACAGAATGCTGGGATGCATAGGTAGGGGCATAACCAGCAGAAAGAAAGAGGTGGTGATCTAACTGTACAGATCACTCGTAAGGCCTCACCTGGAGTACTGTATCCAGTTCTGGAGAGTGCATCTCAGGAAAGACATAGATAGGATGGAGGCAGTCCAGAGAAGGGTGATGAAAATGGCACATGGGCTGCACCAGAAACCGTATGAGGAAAGACTCAGGGTCCTTAATATCTATTCATTGGAGGAGAGGGGAGAGAGAGGAGGGATATGATAGAGACATTCAAGTACCTTAGGGGTATAATCACGGCACAGGAGGGAAGCATATTTCAGAGGAAGCATTGCACAAGGACAAGGGGACATGATACCAGGCTGGAGAGAGGAAGTCTCAGGGGAAATGTCAGGAAGTACTTTCTTACAGAAAGGGTGGTGGATCCATGGAACAGCCTTCCAGTGGAGGTGGTAGGAGCTAAAACAATACAGGGGTTCAAGAGTGCATGGGACAAACATAAGGTTACCCTGGATATGGGCAGAGAAGGCATGCAACAGATGAAATAGAATCTGGGCTGCCAACTCTGAGAAGGGAAATGGTCAGAATTGGTAGGCCATATGGTCCTTATCTGCCATCACAATGTATGTTTCTAAGGAACCCAAAGATGAAAAACAGCATGGGATGATAGTGTGCAGAGGGAAGGGATCTTATAGTCATTTTATCAGATTGCCTAAAATCAATAGTGCAGTGTAATACGGCATAGGGTAAGGCCAACAAAATGCTGGGACGCATAGACAATGAGATCTAGATAAGCGCAATGAGGTGATAATACCCCTATCCAAATCCCAGGGTAGACAACATTTGGAGTACTGCATGCAGTTCTGGAATTCCCACCCGAAGACTAGGAATAGGCTTGAATCAGTTCAAAGGAGGGTCATCAAGATGATTTTAAGGCAGCAGGGTAGGTCATATGTAGAAAGACTAATGTACCTCAAGGTGTTCTTACTGGAGACCAGGACAGAGAGGTGACATGATAAGAACATGCATGTTTCTACAGGTGTAAGTCTCAACTGGGGCAGGCATGCTCATCAGCTAGTGACAGAAACAACATGTCACTATCATGGGTACAAGGCAGCTCAGGGCACTACTGGAACAGAGCCAAAACAAGTAAAAAGCCAAAAGGGGGAAAAAAAACTGAATGTTCGGCTCTACATCCAGGATACACCAAACCAATGCAAGGTGACAATAAAAGTGTTTTTATTGTTACATAAAGATCACTAAAAGACCTCACAGGATCACTGCATTTTACAGAAGTAGCACCCCAAGTCACTATCATACAGCAATATACCACATTGTCAATACAGTGTGATATAGTGCCAGCAGTATTTCTCTATGTTTTGTGGGAGGCTCCACCCCCTGACCCCCCAACTAAAATAATCAACTCGGGGGGTGGGGATTGGACACTTAAATCGCACAAAGTGAGAAAGAAAGAAAAATTCCATGTGTCTGGGACCGGGATTCGATAGTCAGTCTGCAGATGCACTGACACCATTGCTGCCTATGGCTCGTCCTGTCGAGTCATGGCAGCTGTTCGGTGGACCCTCCTCCCAGCAGAGGACTTATCTTCTGCTGGAGAACAGTGACAGGGTGCACAACCGAGCATAGACCATTTAGCTGTTTTGCACCCCGCCGCTGTTCCCACCTGCACTGTCTGTGTTGTGCGGTTTTGACAAGCGCTGTTTTACATACACTGGATTGACCTGGTAGAATCCAGGCAGTAGAGATGTTGCAAAGTTCTAATTCGCTTGCAAAGTTCCAGTGAAGTCATCAACTTTACCTTCGCAAATCAATTCACAAATACTTGCCACTTACTAGGAAATTCACCTTTGGTAACTTTGCCTGGCAATATTGCCTGCAAACTTCACCTTCAGGGTGAATTTGGGTAAAGTTTGGTCAAATCGAAGCTACAGGTAAACACGGGCCTGTAGGTCACATGGAAACTTCTCCTGCAGGTTACCTGCTACTGCTGTAAGTATAGACTGATCTTCAGTTTAATTTTGTAGTCTGCGTAACTTAGAGGAAGTGGCCAGATCTGCTGCTTTTAGGGTTTCCTGAAACATAAAAACAACTTTTATAGCTTTTTTGTTTGTTTGTCATCTTATCTTTACTTAGCTGTCTCTGAGGATTTCTTTAGTTGTTGTTTTGGTGTAATTTATTTCATATTCACAGCTTTTATTTGTTGTATTTTTTTTCCTTTTATTCTGTACTGTTTACTCTGGGGTTTTTTTTCTAATTAAAATGAGTGGGACCATTGAGAAGGAGATTGGGAGGACTGGGACTAGGAGGAGTTACCATGAAAAAAGGGGTGATGCAGTCAGTGGATGAGACATGCCATCCCATTCTTCTGAAGAGGACACCTTCTGCACCAAAAGCACCAAGAACAGTCAGTACCAGAACCTCTTCACAGCACAGCAGCATGCAGTGGCATCACCACCAATTGACCTTGCTCCTGTACCTTCTACACCTGCAACACCTGCCCCCGCATACCTCTCAACCTCTTGCCTCATGAATCAGGGACAAGGCTTAAATAAATCAGGGACAAAGACCCCAAATAAGGGACATATCTTAAAAACTGGTACTATTCATGCAGAAAGCTGGTAGAATAAAGGAATTTGTGTTAAGACGCGCATTTTCTGAAGATCAACAAGTCTGTAACTTTAATGTTTGACATTATTTTGTGTTATTAATCCCCACTGTTCTGTCACAGAAACACAAATTTTATGAGGTAGAGAGGAAAAGTTTAAGGCCAAATCAGGGACGTCCCTAAAAATCAGGGAACGTTGAGAGGTATGTGCCCCTGTACCACCTGTGGCTGTGCCATCACTTGGGTCCTGGGAGGAGGAGACCTGGCTAAGACCATCTTGATCCTCCTCTCAACCAGCATAAGTCCTTAGTTTGGGAACCTTTGAGATTAACCTGCTGACAAGTGTAGTTCAATTTATTGGAAAGCAAATTGACAGTAAACTCTCTTTTACAATTGCGTCTAACATATAAGACAGATTTTACAAAACAAGTTAGAACACCAAATACATACAGACTGACTTTGATTTGTCTGTTGGGAAGCTGAGAACTTTGCTACACTGCAAAGAACAAACTATAACTCCATTTAGGACCTGGAAACCGGGTAAGGCACAATACTTGTTAAGAAGGGGGCTACGCTTTCTGTAAAAAGTTTCATTTTTTTTCCTTATTGGCATTAAGCAGAGAATTGCAGGATTCCATTAAAAGTGTAGTAATTTTATAACCAGAGGGAGTGAGATACAACTGAATTTGCTTGATTGTTGGGGTTGAGACCTAGGATTTGGAAGTATATTTTTGCAACATTTTAAAAGTGTCCTGCTGGCTGAAGAGTGAGTTAATTTTTATCCCTGGACTCAGTAGAGTGGTTTGTGCAGGAGCCATGGTCTAGTAAATTGTGGTGTTAGTTGAATTACTATAAAGGGCAATACTCACCGGGGTGGTGGAGCAGTTGTGTATTTGATAGTTTCTAACAGTCACCAGTGGCTGTGGACTACCCAGCCACCCTTTCCCACTCCCCACCCCCAGGCGTGGCATTTCCTTTATAGCCACAGTTCTGACATCACTTCCTCAAAAGGTCTTGGGTCAGAACTGTCATATCCTTAATAACCCAGCACAGCGCAAAAAGGGTAGGTACACACCACAAATAATAATTTAAAAATATATATATATATATATACAGTATATATTACATATTGTATATTATAAGGGAGAGGGACATGTGGGGAGTGGTGCAATGCACTGGCTGTGGGGCAGCAGTTTTCCAGGAGACATTCTGGAAACTATGTTGCTGTCCTATTTGCAGGCAACTGTCGGCTCTGAGGGAGGAGGTTGCCCACCTCCAGGCTGAACTAGCAAGGACTAAGGAGGCCTCGCCCTTTCAAAGAGCACCACTGCCACAACCACTGCCTCAGAGGTTGCCAAGTATGAAGAGCAGTTGGACCACAGTGGGTTCTGGGAGGGTGCAGGTGGTGGACCAGAGGTGAAGCCCCCTAGTTGTATCTCTACACAAATCATATGACATTCTGGCAGAGCAAGGTTCCTCTATGATGGCACCCTCAGTGGAGACCCAGAAGGACATCCACAAGGGAGACCCACAAAAGGGTGGCAAGGGACACCACAGGGGAAGGAAACAGCTTCTGATAGGGGACTCTATTGTTAAGGGGGTAAAACTTGGAAAGGGAGAGGAGAAGGAAGTAAGGTACCTGCCTGGTGCCATGGCATGGAGGGACAGGAAGCGAATAATCAGGATTGCTGAAGCAGCATCACAGGAGAGGGAACTAGATACTAGATATCATAGTCCACCTGGGGACAAATGACCTAGCTAGGCATGGGATCAGTGCAGTGTAGAATGAATTTGTGGAGTTGGGGAGGGGCCTCAGACTGGTAGCAAGCATGGTGACCTTCTCAGAGGTGCTACCAGTCCATGGCAGGAGTGAGGCTAGGGTACTGCACACCATGCAGTTTAATGAATGGTTGCAAAACTGGTGCAGAACACAGAGTTTTGGCTTCATTGGGGACTGGGGGGCCACCTGGAGAGATAAAGGTCTATACTGGCATGATGGTCTGCATCTATCCACGAAGGGAACCAAGCTCCTAGGTGATAGGTTTAAATGCTTCCTTGGCAAGCTTTTAAACTAGCCAAGGGGGGAGGCACTGATAAAAGGCAGGAAATTTCAAGCCTCCCCCCACAAAACATGGCAGGTAGTAAGGTAAACACTGAGGTACAGAGCTCAATACAGGGAAGAACAGGGGTAAATGGAAAAATAGACAAGGACAATAAGAGCAGGGATGGGGGATAAAAGGATAACGCCAACATTAAATGGAGGGCAATGAGTACCAATGCCCATAGTCTGGGAAACAAGCTTCCTGAGCTAGTAGCCCTGATGGAAGATGAACAATTGGATATTGTGGCAGTCACGGAAACATGGTACACCCGAGAACCATGACTGGGATGTCAACATACCAGGGTACACAGTCTACAGAAGGGACAGGGAAGGTAAAAGAGGAGGTGGAGTAGCTCTATACATAAGGGAAGGGATCAAAGCTACAGAACTAAAAACTAAAGGGGGAGGACAAGAGGCACTCTGAGTCACCTTGGAGACAGGGAATGGAATCACAATCCGCACAGGGGTTGTATACAGACCCCCATCTCAAGGGGAGGAAATGGACAACAAAATGATAGAGGACATTCTCAAAATGGCTGAAAAGGGAGATACTGTTGATGGGGGACCTGAATATGCTAGATGTTAACTGGATAACATGTACTGCAGCCACATCCAAGAGCAGGGTCATTCTCAATGCCCTGCAGGGGGCTGACCTTAGACAGCTAATGTTGAAACCCACTCGGGAGGGAGCAATACTAGACCTGGTACTGTCAAATGGAGAGAGGATCACAAATTTAGAAGTCGGTAGACATCTGGGAACAAGTGACCACTGTATAGTGTGCTTCACAATGAGCACAACCATGGAGATAAGCCATACAAAAACAAGGATACTGGACTTTAGAAGGGCTGAGTTTGGTAAAATGGGTGAATACCTGAAAAATGCACTAGCAAATGACCAAAAAGGAGGGGTGGAAGAACAATGGAGAAAAATCAAAACTGCCATCATAGAGGCAACAAGCCTTTGTGTGAAACAAATAAAGAAAACAAAGCGGAGTAAAAAATCACTATGGTTCTCAAAAGAGGTGGCAGGGAAGGTTAAGAAGAAAAAGGCTGCATTCAAAAAGTATAAGGAATCACAGAAGGAGCACGACAGGGAACTGTATCAATTAAAGCAGAAAGAAGTGGGGAAGGCAGTCAGACTAGCAAAGGCCCAAACCGAGGAAAAAATAGCCAACTCAGTTAAGAAGGGGGATAAAACCTTTTATAGGTACATTAGAGAGCATAGAAAGGTTAAAGGAGGGATAGTGAAGATTAATAAAGGAGAGGGGAGGTGGGCAGAGGGAGACAGTGAAAAGGCAGAGATACTGAATGAATATGTTTGCTCAGTACTGACAAAAGAAGATGAGGAGGAGTTATCTAAACCAGACAATAGAAGCACTCTGGGTAGGGGGCTTGACACCAGTCCATTCACAGAAGAAAGAGTCCTGAAATAACTCCTAAAACTCAAGGTGGACAAAGCAATGGGGCCTGACGGGATTCACCCCTGAATCCTAAAAGAACTAAGGGAGGACCTAGTGACACCACTGACCACGTTTTTTAACAAATCATGGCAGGATGGGGCGGTACCTGAGGACTGGAGGAGGGCAGATGTGATTCACAAAAGTGGGAGCAAGGCAGAAGCAGGAAACTATAGACCTGTAAGTTTGACCTCAGTGGTAGGGAAAATGATGGAATCACTTCTGAAAGAAAGAATTGTTGAGTACCTAGAGGCCAGCGGGGCACAGGACCCAAAGCACATGGATTTACAGCAGGAAGATCATGTCAGATGAATCTAATTGATTTCTTTGACTGGGTGACCAAAGTAATAGACCAGGGAAGGGCTGTGGATATGGCCTACCTAGACTTTAGCAAGGCATTTGACACAGTCCCGCACAAAAGATTAATAATCAAGTTAGCCAGCCTGGGAGTGGGTCCCAGGGTGGTAGCCTGGGTAGCAAACTGGCTGCACAACAGGACACAGAAGGTAATAGTGAATGGAACACATTCAGAAGAAAGGGGTTACTAGTGGAGTACCTCAGGGCTCAGTACTGGGTCCAGTCCTCTTTAACATCTTTATAGGTGACATTGCAGAGGGTCTGAGGGAAAGGTATGCCTCTTGCAGATGACACAAAGATCTGTAACAGAGTTGATACACAAAGGGGGTAGAAAGATGAGAAGGGACTTGGCAAGGTTGGAGGAATGGTCAGACATATGGCAACTTAGATTCAATGCAAAGAAGTGTAATTAATGCACCTGGGAAACAAAAACCCAGGAGAAGAGTACACAATAGCAGGGGAGGTACTAACAACAACAAAAATGGAAAGGGACCTGGGGGTAGTCATATCAGATGACCTAAAAGTGGGTAAGCAATGTGAAAAGTCGGTAAGGAGAGCCAGGGGGATACTGGGATGCATAGGAAGAGGCATCACAAGTAGAAAAAGGGAAGTGATTATCCCTCTGTACAGACAGTTGGTGAGAACCCATCTGGAGTACTGTGTTCAGTTTTGGAGACCTCATCTACGCAAGGACATAGACAGGATGGAAGCAGTCCAGAGGAGGGCAACTAAAATGGTGCAGGGTCTGCAGCAGAAACCATATGAAGAGACTGAGAGAGCTTAATATGTATACTCTTGATGAAAGGAGGGACAGGGGGGACATGTTAGAAACATTCAAGTACCTCAAGGGAATCAACAAAGTCCAGGAGGGTAGCATCTTTCAGAAAAAGAGATGTGTAAGAACAAGGAGGCACAATTTAAAGATAGATGGGGGACGGCTCAGGGGTAATGTGAGGAAATTTTTTCACGGAAAGAGTGGTGGATACATGGAACAGCCTTCCTGAGGAGGTCATTGGGTCTAAAACAGTGAGGGAATTCAGACATGCATGGGACAGACACAAGGCAATTATAGTGGGGGGTTGCAGGAAGTAGGCTGTTGGTTAACTAGAATCTGCAGCTTATCCAGTAGGTAGGAAAATGGGCAGACTGGGTGGGCCAATTGGTCCTTATCTGCTGTCAAAGTCTATGTTTCTATGTTTCTATACAGACACACAATTCAACATGATTCAGTTAAAACAATTGCACTTATAAGATGTAACTTTAGCTAGACAATTCTTAAAATGAGAGATTGATATAAGGTGGTTACATGCACCTTGTGTTACACTATTGTATGAAGTGGAAAATGGGCCAGCTACTTGGGCACAGGTGGGCAGCACACCCAACTTAAGGAGAGGCACCACCAGGAGTGAAAGGAGCATGTCTAGAGTAAGACCAAGAAAGCTGAGAGGAGTAGATTGGTGCCACCCCAGTGGTCCTTCCATGCCACTGGATGGGCAGCACAGGAAGAGATAACATGGGTCATTACATGGTGTGCCCGGAGGGGGGCACAGAGAGGATGGGAGTGGGACCTGCTACTGGACTCTGGTACTGCATGGGTCACCTGATAGACCAGCCTCAGATCCTCCTCCCACAACCACACATGCTGAAGTGGCACAGCTCCATGGGTAGACAGGGGAGCTCTTCTGCCAAGTTGTGGCTATGAAGGAAACATTGGAGGTGTTGCTCCAAAACTAGCGAAGTATCCTTCAGGGGCTGACGGAATGCAGTGGTGGTGGTGTACCCTCTATCTCTAGGCCATAGCCCTATACTTTCTCCACTTCTTTGATCATCTGCTGTTTTGTCTTTCTCCTCCAGTCCTCACGTTTCCCATCAAAAAATAAAACAAAGAAACTAAAAAGAAAAAATCGTGTACATCTTAATAAGATTTCTGATTTCCTCCCTTTTGGTTTTTTTCTTGTGCAGCTGTGCAGTCCTTACACTATCATCATCTTCTTCTCTGACTACTGTATGTGTTGTAATGCACTGAGGTGAAGCATAATATACAGAAATTAGGTATTCCCAGAATTTTTCTTATCTACCAGAATAAATATATCATGCTGCTACATGGTGCTGCGCTGTGTCAGTCCCCCACCTCAGTCTTCTTGTAACGAACTTTAGTGCACATTGTGTGCAAAAAGCACAATATACTAAAATTCAGTACTTCCAGAATTTTCACAACTATCAGAATAAACATGTAGACCCTGGTGCAGGGTTTGCATGAAAAGCCCTATGAGGAGAGGCTAGGGGAACTCAATATGTATTCCCTGGAGGAGAGGCGAGAGGAGGGGACTTGATAGAAATATTCAAGTACCTCAGGGGTATAAACATGGTACAGGAGGGTAGTGTCTTTCAAAAAATGAAGGTGTGCAAGAACAAGGAGGCATGTAATGAAGTTGTGGGTTTGAGGGTAACATGAGGAAGCACCTTTTCACTGAAAGAGTGGTGGATGCTTGGTACAGCCTCCCAAAGGAGGTGGTAGGTGCAAAAACAGTTAGGGAATTCAAGAATGCATGGGATAGACATAAGGGTACCCTAGCTACAGGAAAGAAAGTCTAAGCTGCAGATCAATGAGGATCTGTGATTTGTAATAGGTAGGTGAAATGGACAAACTGGATGGGCCACACAGTCTTTATCTGCCATCAACTTCTGTGTTTCTATGTAATGCTGCTGCATGCTGCTGTTCTATGCCAGTTCTCCACCACAGTCCCTGTAATGCATTGTAGTGCACATTGGGTACCATGCACGAAGGGGCCCTGAATACGCATGGACTGGTAGTAAATGCTACACACCCCTACACGGTGCGCAAGGCAATGCAGACATGTGGCATGCAAGATCGTATGCGTGCAGTGTACACACCAAGGGAAGTGTGCATTGGCAGTGCAAAGAGACATGCAGAGTGCAAGGAGGCATGGCCAGGATACTTGGAACCGCCTTTTGACCCCGCCATATATGGGCATGCCAGATACACAACGCAGCAACACGGATGTGAATGCCACATAATGCAGTGAAACATACAACATGGTGGACCAGCAGGCAGATGCAGACATGAGAACGGCAGAGGCTGACAGGCACATCGAATGCAGGTGCAGGGGTAGGAGAGGCACCCAGAGAGGTAGGGGTGCATGATCCCGGTCCTCTAATTTCAGCAGAGGGCAGGTAATGGCAATGATCACAGACATCCAGCAGCACTACGCCTGACTCTACGGGGCCCAGGCACTGACCACTGCTCCGGAGGTGAAGGCAAGGATATGACTTGACATCTAGGCCAGCGTGAATGCTGTGGGTACCAAGACCTTCACACTCAATGCCATAAAACACAAATGGCGTGATCTTCACACCACCATCAAGAAGAAGTTGGCAGCAGGACTTCCGGTGCCACTATAAATGAGCATGCAGGAGTACTAGAGAGCTCCGTAATGCCCAGGCTAATTTCACTTTGTTGATGCAGTAACTTCCCTCGTTTTAGTGCTGCAGTGTTTCATTTACTCCCTCTTGCCTTCTGTTTGCATGGGTAGAAGAAAACAGCTTGGTGACATCAAGGATAAATCACTCTTCTGAGTTAACGTCATCAGAAGCCCAGCGCATCACATTAAGGATGGCGTAATCACCAACGGAGCAACCAGTCACTTCAGAAGCTTCTTTTACTTCCACCTCAATGATCCTCAGTGAGTTAAGGGAGTTTCAGGCAGAATTTCGAGGGTTGCAAACAGAGCTAAAATCTGTATTGCTGGCACTTCAGGGGAAAATAGGGGATCTGGAAACAGCGGTCTCAGCTGTAGACACTCGTATTGATCGTCTTGAGAGACTTATGGCTAAACTGATACAAGATCAACAGGTTACACAGGAGTGCTATGAGGACCTGGAAAATAGGTCCCACAGAAATAAGGATTTAAGGATTTATGGACTACAGGAGGGTATAGATGGTACAAATATGATTCTTTTTATAAAGGATTGTTTAATTCCTCAGTTGGATGTAGACAAGTGGTGCCTCTTGCAAATTGAACGGGCCCACAGATCTTTGACTGCTAAACCAGGTCCAGATACAGAGACCCCGGTCAATAATTGTGCACTTTCTGGATTTTTCTGTTAAACATGAAGTACTCCACCGTGCTTGGAAAAAGGGGAAACTGTTTTATAAGGGATGCAGAATTTATTTAGATAATGACTACTCCCCGGCTGTGCAGGCTCAGAGAAGGGCTTATGCCCCATTATTGTGCATATTAAAGGAGCAGGGTATTATATTTATTACATCATATCCTGCCAAGATAAAGATCTTTTTTTAAGGATGTCCCTTGTTTGTTTGAAGATTCAGCTTCAGCCCTTCAAGAGTTGTGTAGCTGGAATATACTTCGGCAGACCGAGTTGATAGACACAGATGTATAGCGGAAGAAAAGATTACAAAGAGAGCAGTGGAGTAAAGTCTCTCCCCAAAGTAAAAAGCATAGGCAAGAGCAGAAATTGGAAGATATTAAAGCTCTTCTACAGTCTTTTCGCCGAGAGGATTCAACTTAATTCGTGGACTTGCAGTATAGAACTTTAACTTGCTGCTATCATAACGCTGTGAGATTGTTGATTATGTAACTTTGCTGCTCATTCTGTTTTTTTTTTTTCTTTCTTTTGAAATGGTTATACTCTGATGTTTTCTATTATATCTTGGTTAGACATTTTACTGTGTAACTGAGATTTACTAAGTTATAGTTAGTATTAGTATTAGTGCCTGTGAAGTGGGCTCACCACTCTATTAAATAAGGTATAGTGTATTTTTCTGCAATTTTGGAATGAGATATTAAAGGAAACTTGGGGGAGTAGAGGATGTCACATGGGCGGATGTGCCTTTTGGCTGTCATTTTTTGGTTGGAAGGGAAGGAAGGTCTTGTGGCTGGGGGGTTGTGACACCCCCTGGGTCATCAATAGTCTGGCATTGGATCTCTATATGAAAATCTGCTCCTCTCCCCCCTTTCTTCTTTTTTTTTGCTTTATCTCTACTGGATGCGGGGTGGCTCGAAATCTGCTATTAGAAGGCTGAGGCTCTAGCTTGGCCAGAGGTTTGTTAGCATTAGCTTCTTTAAACTGGAGTGGTGGGGTCATCCATGGTATTTCTTCCTTTTTGGATGATAGCCCAGATCAAAGAGCTCCATTTGGTGAATCTGGATGGGGTGATGGGGTTGGCCCCATAACAGTTTTGGGTGTCACCCTGTCCTTGTTTGATAGTTTGCATACCTAATGGAGAGTGACACTCTGGTGATAGGCAAGCTTGATGACTTGGTATAAGCATCGGGCTCCTGCAGTCTGGTAGATAGCATTTCCTCTCTCAGATGTTGTTAGTACAACAGATTGACATGGGTATTGGGAGGAGGTATTATTATATGGATGCTGACTTTGTTCAGACTTTTTAAGTGGCAGTACTAATTTTTTTTTCTCTCTTTTTGTTTTTGGGGTGGAGGGGGAGCTTGGATTAATGTTGGAGATGACCCGGGTGGGCTGTTACATTGCCGGCCATATTTCTGCACCTCCTTTCCTTTAGTTTTTTTTTAAGTGGTACATCCAGCCCGTGACATTTACCCCTCTTCCCTCCCTTTCCTTTTCCTTTTTTGAGTAGGGGTTTTGGAAAAGGGAGTAGGATTTTTATAAGTGTTTGGAGTTGTGACACCTCCTGTGGGCACTAGACATCGAATAGATAAAGGGCTGTTCTTTTTTTCATATGTTGATTATGGAAATGGCTCTCATGCAGGAGGATGCAGGGTAAATTGGCTACAAGGGGAAGTCTGTCTTTAATTATGGACCATGCCTGTTTTTTTTTATTGTATTAGCCAGACGGGGGCTCAGTAGACTTTTTTCTTTGGGATATCTTGTTTGGGCAGGGACCATATTTTTTTAGCATGAGAAAGGTCTTTTTTGGGGTGTTTATTATTGCCAGAGCAACAGTTGCTGTTACTGGATGGGTTCCTTGTCATTTGGTTGACCATTTTATTAACAGTTGCCATGGCAAATCAGGCCTTAGCCTCTTTTAATGAAGGGGGGCCTTGGCGGTGCATGGTTTTTCCATGTTTTACCTCTTCCAGAGGTCAACATCTCTCCTTCGAAAGGAGATCTAACTTTGATCTCCCAACCTTGGAAGTCATCTTTTAGGTGAGCTCATGGGCATAGTGGACTGTATTGGTTTCCTTTTGGTTTTGACAGTATATTGTTAAGCATTTTGTTGGTGGGTTGGGGTATTACCCATTTATCCATGTTGGGAATTAAGCAGTTTAGCTTAATCTGTAGTGGGGGAATTATATTGGGAGTTCTACATTTAATATGTTAGTGTTAGAAAGAAAGGAGATTGTTTTTAACTTAGTTATGCTAATAAGGATTGCCATTGTTAAAATGTTTCTACTGTTAGGGGATATTAAGGGGATAGGTTTGTGTTCATGCTGCAGCGGATTCATTTTTTCTGAGCCTTTTTTCAATTCTTATAGTTGGGGGGAGGGAGGTTGAGTGGAGGATGAACCACTTAGTTTATTCTACTTGGTACTTATTCTAGCAGTAATATTTTGGTGCTGCTTTAAATTGTTTGAATATGGGGCAGTTTTGTAGACTTAAAATAATATCTTTTAATGTTAATGGCATCTCCAATCCAATTAAGCGTTTTAGGTTGTTACAGTATTATAAGCAGCAGAGGGCGGACTTGATATTTTTTCAAGAGACGCATTTAACATCTGTGGAATATGAGAAATCTTTCAATTGGGTTTTGAAAGAGTGTTCTATGCCTCATACTCTTCAAGGCGTCATTGTGGAGTTCTCATCTTCTGTCACAGGGGTCTAACATTTGACCCTCAAAGTATAGAATCAGATCTGAAGGGTAGATTTGTTCTTGTGAATGGCTTTCTAGAAGGCCAGGAAGTCACCTTGGTAAACTTGTCATGTTACTTAGTCTTACCCAATTCAAACAAATGCTTCAGCAGCATCTCCTAACTGAAAGGGCCTGTGACTGTAACATCTAATTTCCCACCTTGCATACCCCTCTCATTATTATCACTCACTGATGCACTTGCCAGGCTTCCTGGTCACCACCCTCTCTTGAAATAACTATCCCTTTTCTCCTCCTGTTGTTTCCACCCATACAACACCTCCTCCTTGCTCCTCTCCACTGATCCCTCTTCTATGCACTTGCCAGGCCTTCTGGTCACCACCTCTCTTATCTTGCTATTCCTTTTTCCCCTACTACTCGCCTCCTTCCTTACCCCTTCCCCACCTTCACCCCTCCCATCTCTCAATCTATGACAAGGCCCATGGCTGCTACATTTTCCTATATTATCTAAATACTACACTTCTCCTCTCTCTTTACCTCTCTGTTCTAATACTGCTCCCACCTGCTCTACCTTCTACCCTTCTCACCTTTAATGAGCATTGTTTTCCACCATTTGTATTATTGATTTGCTGTGTTCTGATGTAACAATTGATTGTGTTTGAACCTCCCTTTGTCTGATTGTAACCCCTCCCTCTGACGTGGAGCATTTGTAAACGAGCTGCTTTGTACTCAAAGATATTTGTAATCTGAGAGTGAATAAATAAAAATAAATAAAATAAATAAGTACTTCCCTCCAGCCACAAGGAAGGTTATTTTTCAAAAATTCTTTGCATTACTGACAACCTCTTTGAAGGGGAGGCTTTTGTAGGCAGGGGACTTGAATTTAACCCTTAATCCAGATTTGGATTCATCAGACTCTAAAGCATTTAGACATTTGGGGGTCTCACAATATGTGAAATGTACATTACAGCATTTAGGGTTTGTTGATTTGTGGCATTTTTTACACCTCCAGGATAGGGCCTTTACCCATTATTCACCTCGACATGGGAGTTCTGCTAAAATTGACTATTTGTTCTCTACTATGGAACATGTGGGTGATTTTTTTCATATTCCACAGATGTTAAATTCGTCTCTTGAAAAAATATCAAGTCCGCCCTCTGCTGCTTACAATACTGTAATTACCTAAAACGCTTAATTGGATTGGAGATGCCATTAACATTAAAAGATATTATTTAAAAAAAATTTGATTTGATTTTGGGCCAGTCTTTCATTCGGATCACTCTCCAGTTTTGGTTGTTTATAGCTGGCTTCAGCCCAAACCCCGTTCTTTTTGGCATTTAAATTTAACCTATCAGAGGGCTCAATCATTAATAGCTGAATTGTCGGATCAGATCAAGTTGTATTTGAAATATAATGCAGAGGAGATTTGTCTCCATGCACTAGTTGGGATACATTGAAAGCAGTACTATGAGGTAGGTTGATTTCATATGCCTCTGCGAAGACTAAGGAGAGGGGAGGAAGAAGTTATGAGAGCTCTATGGGGAGCTTTGTACTCTTCAGGAGCAGTTGATGAGAGGCAGTAGAAGGGTTCTCCCTCAGATTTGATTGATACAAGCTGAGATTCAGAAGTATGTAGATCATAAAATGTAATTGGTATTATTTTATTTAAGGCAGCGGTCATATATGGGGGGGACCAAGGGAGCGAGGTTTCTAGCCCATCGGGTTAGATCTTACTGGGTGTCAGCTACAGTTCTTAAAATAAAAGACCCTGCTACAGGGCAGATGCCCCATAGAACGGAGGACCGTTTGAGGATTTTCCGTTTGTATTACCTCTCCCTGTATAAAGATGGGGGGATCTTTAAGTGACGATAGGATTAGGTCTTTTTTAGACAAAACAGGTTTGCCTATGTTGACACCCTCACAGGTAGCCTTATTGCAACAACTAATTATATTGGGTGAGCTTCAACAGGCAATTGAAAGGGCAAAGACTGGGAAGGGTCCATGGGTGGATGGTTTCCCCTGGTTTTTATAAGGTAACCCAACTGCAGAAGGAGCTTTCCCCAGTACTTTTGTGGGTAATGCAGGCAATTCAGGAAGGGGAACTGCTACCTTCTTCGTGGAATTATGCCATCATAGCCACACTTTTAAAACCTGATAAGGATCCATCATTAGCAGAGTCATATCAGCCTATTTCAATGTTAAATTCTGGCTATAAGTTTTTTACTTCTGTTTCTGTGGCATGACTCGAGGGCCTTCTCCCACTCTTGGTTGACCAGGACCAGGTGGAATTTGTCCATAGAAGACAGGTTCAGGATAATATTCAGAGAATTCTCATCTTGCTTGAACATGTTAATAAGTGGTCTATTCCTCTGATCCTGGCTAGCCTTGATCCAGAGTGTGGAGGGATTGTGGGGTAACAGATGGACCAGACACTGAACTTCAGGTTCAACACACAATCTCTGTGTGTTGTTTATTCAAAATACAAGAAATAACCTTAAGCAATGGCATATCCCTTCTTCAGTACATCAGTTTGCAGCAACAGACTATGTATGTCCTTTCTCTGCACTTAGCCAGCACTTACTGACACTGATCTTTGTTTGTTTGTTTAAAATTTATTTTTATACAGGATACAAATTGATTAGGGTGTGATCCCCATTTACAACAATGTCCTGTGAAATACAAATACATACAATATTCCAACTAAGTTACACAACTACAAAACATAAAACACATAAAATCATTTAAAACATACAAATAGTTGTCAAATGTTTATATAAGGAATTCTTAAACTTAGAGAAACGTGTCAATGAGCTTAAATCCTGTGGTAGTGCATTCCAGTGAATAGCTATACAATTTTGTAGTGTAGAATCACCTAATCTGTTCTGTGATCTTACCATTGGAATTCTAAAGTTCCTTAGTATCAGGGTTCTTTTACTTGGAGGGTCTAATATTTTATAGTTAATAAGTGGATGAGTTCCTTTAGTATGGATCAGATTATGTGACCAAGTAAGCCATAAGTACGTTCTCTTTTTATTTGGTTGTAGCCAATTTAACTCTTTATATATACCACAATGATGTGAACCATACTTTCTTTTTAATATAAACTTAGCTAATCGATAATAAGTTTGATTTACTCTATTTAAAGATTTTTGGCTCTAATTATTATACAATAAAACACCATATTCCAATACTGGTAACAGCAGTTGTCCCACAATTTTCTTCCTTACTTCTCTGATCTAACCACTTTTCAGTGAAAACCCTTCATCCCTGTGTGGGCCCCGTTTGCTTGGGCAGTGGGGTCTCAAAAAGGAAAACAAAACAAAATGAGCTAAAACAAACAACCTCAGTGCAGAAACACTGAAAAATGGGTTACTCCAATGGTCACTGGCAACAAATCAAGTTTCAAAGAAATACAACATCATACATATGTCCATAATGCAAAGCATCATGGGATAAATGGAAATCACCATGACATTTCAGACTTGTTCAGTTTACAGCAATTTACATGCATTTAAAACAGCACAACTAACTTAATTTCTGTAATAGTCACCTAGTACTTTTTATCATTATCGAAAACACCTACTGCTATGGTATTTTCAACATTTACAGGTTTCATAAACATAAGGTAAATTATGGCATAGTTCTAATGCATACTAAATCCAAGAACGATAAACACAACCTGTTTCACATACACTTGGAGGTCACAACAATAACCTCCCTGTACAAGGACCTGAGAGGGAAAAGGAAAATTAAAGAGGGCACTATAGCATAATCAATAAAGGGGAGGGGGGGGTGCCCATAGGTGGACAACCTTATGGACTAAAAATTGTAAAGGATAAAATAGGCTATGAAATAGAAAAACTGTTGCAACAAATTTCAGAAAAGGTTGGTCCTTAAGAGTGGCAGGAGCTCTCTGTCACACAGAGAAGGCCTTCAACCACATTTTATGGTCTCTTTTTTGGGCCCCTTGCAAGGTTTTGGTTTTCTCGATTTGTTTATTAGCATATTAAGAAGTCTTTATTCCACTTCCTGTGCCTATGTTAGAATTAATGGTCACCTTTCCTCTCCGTTTCCACTTCAGAAAGGTACTCGACAAGGTTGTCCCCTCTCTCCTCTTTTGTTTGCTCTCTGTGTGGAACCTTTAGCTGCCCATATTTGCTTGGTGGAAGATATAGATGGAGTACTAATAGGAGGGAGAAATTACAAGACAGCCCTCTTAACAGATGATATTCTATTAACTTTAACTAGTCCTACACGTTCTTTGAAGGGGTTGCAAATATTCTTGAAGAGTTTGAGGTGCTGGCTGAATTTCAATTAAATAAATTGAAGACCGATGTTATCTCATATCATTATTCCCCCCGATGAGATTCGGAGGTTGTACCCGGTGAGGTGGACCAAATCGTCTGTGAAGTATCTGGGGATAGTGCTTCTGAAATATTTGACTTTACTGGACACAGTGAATTTAGACCCTCTTACTCAACTAATCAAGGAAGACTTTCAATAGTGGTCTACCTTACCATTATCTTTTATTCGTTGTATTGAAGCTGTCCACATGATAATTCTACCAAAAGTTCTTTTCTTTTTACAATCTTTACCAATATGCCCATCTCGTGCCTACTTAAAAGACTGGCAGAAGCTTATTTTAAGTTTTGTTTGAAACAGAAAACATCCTAGGGTAAAAGCGTCAATACTTTTTTTGTCTCTGGTGAAAGGGGGCTTAGGTGTCCCGAATTTTGAATGGTATGCACACGCTGCTCAATTACAGATCTTTTGTTGTTGGGTTAACTCCTCTTATTTGGACTGTTGGAAAGACAATGAAATGGCTTTGAATGATCTCTATAATATTGATAGGGTCTGTTTTGTGACTTCACAGTTTCGATTACCGTTGTCGCTTTTTTATGATTTCTCAAAGGAAGTCTTGATGGTTTGGTATAAATATTTTTTAGGATTTACTTCAGTGGATAGGTGGCTAGTTACAGCTCTAGCCTGGGATCAACATAACCCTTTGCGTTCGGCTGATATATTCTTGCAACAATGGGCCAGGTTGGGGCTCACCTATTATCATCAGTTATTTAACGCCAAAGGTTGTCTTAGCTTTGCTATGCTTCAAGCCGATTTTGATCTACCCTATAGGGATCATTACAGATATTTGCAACTCATCTCGTACTTACAGGAGTTACCCTTTATAAATTGGATACAGGATAGGTTAATTGCTCCGGAGATACAGATTTTTTGGGCTGCCCAGCAGGGTTTCCCTCAGGTTCATCTTATATCAGCATTGTATGCATTGGTTAGGGATCTTAGAGCTGGGTCTTCTCATACTATTTATACAAAATGGCTTCTGGAAGTTCCAGACTCTTATTCTTGGGAGGAAAGGGAATTGTCAGCACCCTTTAGTTATTCATTAGTGACCTCTCCCTATTTGAGAGGATTTTTGTGACAATGTAAATCGTGCTTTTTTTTAACCCTTGTGTGAGTGGCACAGTTTAAAGATGCTCAGTCAGTGAGCGGTTGGCTCCAGTGTGGAGAGGTTAGGGCTGACCATTCCCATATGTTTTGGTCCTGTACACTTTTACATCCCTATTGGCAAGAAGTATCTGCTGTTATCTCTCAGGTGTTTGCTGTGGAGTTACAGTTGGGTATTAAAACCGTGCTGTTTCATATCCCACCGCAGACCCAAGTATTAACTAAGCACCAGATTAAATTATTTTTGGCTTTGGTTGTATGCACTAAGAAGGCCTTGACCAAATTTTGGTGGAAGACAAAGGTTCCCCAATTCAGGATTGGTTAAATGTTGTTAATTTTTTATATGGATTGGAGAAAGCCGCTTATAGATATCTGAACAAAGAGGAGGTTTGTATAGTTTTTGGAGGCTATGGGTTAATTACCAATTATTGCTGTCTCCACATTTTGTTCCATAAAAAAATGAAGTCAGTTAAAATACAGTATAAATAATCTATACTCTTATATCCCTTCCTCCCCCAACCCCTATCCTTTTTTTTCTTTTTTTTTCCTTTTCTTTCTGAGGATGGCAGTTCTTGGGAGATACAATACTATTTTGCATTCAGCTTACTTATATATATATTACTGCACCATACTGGTTTTTAATAATTATGTTGTGTAAGATTGGTTATCTCCTTATCTTTGACAACAAATCTGTTTATCTGAAAATCTAATAAAGTTTAAATATAAAAAAAAGAAGAAGTTGTCAGCAGGTAGATGGGAGCAGCAGGGAACAGGCAGTGGGTCCCAGCTGGTGACCCCTAACTCACTTCCATGGAGAGGATGGTCGCAGAGACCCTATCCAAGGTGGCCATCCATGATGAGGTTGGAGAGGTGGACAGCCTGGCAGGTAGGTACCAGCTGTGTGGTAGGGACAAGAGGGAGAATGTAAGGCTGGCATATTAGTATCACCTTCTTCCCACAGGCATGGCCACTGTGCCACAGAATGCTGCAGATCTCAGGATACAGGCCATGGGAGCCACTGAGGTGCAGCTGGGCAGGAGCAGCACCATGCAGCAGGAGGAACCATCAGGTAAGTATGATGGAGTGGGGCATTGCAGATAGCATGTGCATAGGTGGGTATAGGCACTGCTAACAACCATGGATTGTGTTTCAACAGATAGCGAGATGGACACAGAGACACAGCAGGACAGTGACAATGATGGAGAGTGCACAGTCATCCCACAGGAGGATGTGGACTCCAGCACCGGGATCAAAGCAGCTGCAAGTGAAAGGGCAATGGATGGCTGTGTGGCCGCCCCCAACAACAGCTCCATAGGGCAGCGGTTGGCCTCCAGAGTGCATGCATAGAGCACCAGTGCCACACAGTTCACTTCACAGGCCACCCTGGCACACGATGCCAACCCAACCATGGTACTAGATGACAGCAGCAACAAGGGCCCTTCTTCGAGGCCCACCAGACACAGACGGGCACCCCAGTACTACGCATACATGGCCGAACAGTATTGAATGCTGCAGCAGCTGGAGAAGGACAGAGTAGCTGAATAGTGAACTCCTACCACAGCCACAATAGCCACCCTCATGGACGTCACCTGGACCACCAGCGCCGGCATCCTTTATGGCACCATTGCACAAGAGTGGATCCTGCAACACCTTAGAGACATGCTGGTGGCCCCCCTGTGCAGTGGCCCACACAGAACCTTGACCCTGCACCAGTACTATGGGCACAGAGTCTACAGGCATTGCCCATGGCCCTGAGTAGGCCACGTGTGTGAGTGATTACATGCCAATGGCCCCCCAGTGGATGTGCACCGGACCCACTAACATGCCTAGTGGGAACCATGGAGGGTGAGGGGTGTGAAGACACAGCTGGGTTGGCCAGTCAGGACAGTAGAGTGACCAGCCACACACCATGCATGGAGGACACACCAGCCCATGATGGGCGCAGGGCATGCAGCATGGTTTGTGTGCATGTGGCCTCAAGGTGGCTGGGCACATGGGCCTCTGTGTGGCTGCAGGCACAGCTGAACTGTACTAGGTAGGGAGTGCATGCCCCCCCATCAATTGCACACATGACCCCCACACACAAGAACCCACCCTCTGGCAAGGGGCCACTCGGCACTGTGAATCATCATTGTGGCCCCCCAACCCCACACCACTGGCAACACTGGGCATCGTCCTAAGCACCATACATGGCATTGGACAGTGGCAGACAGTGACGCTGGTGCTGTCAATCATGCCCTGCACACAGTATAATGTGCAGCACTGTCAGCGGGCAAACATGCTGGCAACAAGTGCACACCGTGCTGCATGCCCACTAGCTGTCCCCTGCTCCCCAAGGGGTAACACATTGTCAACATCATCCCTGAGGTCAACTGGCAGCACCATCAGCAGTGGCACATTTGCACGATTAGTGATGTTGTGGAGCATGCAACAGATGGTGGACATCCTGCACACCTTCTCGGGGGACAGCATGACAGTGCCCACCTGAATGGTCCAGGCACCAGAATCTCATCTTCAGCATCCCAATCATCCTCTCAATTATGCCCCTGGTCCTTCTGTGGGGCAGTGTTGTATGCCTCCTCCACCTGTGACCCTGGTGCCAGTATGGGGGTCATCAGATGGGTCCAGGGAGGGTATCTGCTGTCACCTGCAGTGAATGAGACAGCTGTGCCAGTGGCTTGCCACAATGCCTTATCCACTTGGATGGTGCATGACCTATCTGTGTACTCACCCAGTAGCCATCCATCCGGGGGCCAGTCACGTAGCATGGCTCCAAGCCCAGAAGCATCCAGGATGTAGGTGTCATGCATTGACCCTGGGAACCTGGAGCACATGTTTGTGAATATGCCATTGGCATCGCACACTACCTGACAGTTAATACTGTGGAACCCCTTCCTATTCTGGTACGCCTCCTCATTGGATGATGGCATCAGAATGGCAATGTGTGTTCCGTGAATGGCCCTGAACATGTTACGCATACCGTGCAAGACACAGAACATCTGCTTCATGGCACACATGTCCTCCTCATTCCTGGGCAGATGTATGTGGTCCTTCAGGTGTGACAACAATGCATGTGTCACCTGTGCCATGGCCCTTGACACCTAGGACTGACAGATTCCCAACGTGTCCCCAGTAACACGCTGGAATGACCCACTGGTGTAGTAGGAGAGGGCCCACATGATCTTCATGTCAACCATCATTACCCTCGAGCACCACGTCTGTAGTGCAGTGTCTGCATGGACCATGTCACACAGCTGTGCCAGGATTGGCCATGGAAATCGGAACTGTTCCAGGCAGTGTGTTTCATGCCATCCTGTCACTATGACCCTGTGATGGAACACACAGGGCCATGGGAGCCTTGCCCTGCACCTCCACGTCTCCTCCAGCAGATACATATGTATGACTACACCGGGGCACATCCTGTACTGTGGGTACGATGTCCTCTACCATTGTGCATCACAGAATGCATTCCCGTTAAGCAATGCAGATGGTGTGTGTGGCCCTTTAAGAGGATGTGTGCTCACCAACCCTCTACACTTCCATGCCAGTGGCGGCGACACATGCCACGTGACGCGTCACACATTCTGGCATGTCCCAGTGTCATGACCACTACTCAGGATGGCAGGTGTACTGGAGAGAAAGCTGCTCTTCCCCAAGCACCTCTTTAGAGTCTCTGAAGACAACCACACTGACAACTTGGGTGCCGAAGCACTCTGGAAGGCACGGGAATTTGGGCAGCTAAGTGCCGTGGGCAGCATGGGTGTCACTCCAGGACATGATGTGATGCATACCGTGTGTCCTAATGCCACTGTTGATGTTACTCCCACAGGACAGGCACAGCTTGCCAGAATGTATTGAGCTCACACTACTAGAGAGCAGCTGGATGGTGCACTCTGCTGTGTCTGGGCACAGGGGCAGAGGTGGCAGCAATACAAGGCTAATTTTCTGGAATACGCAATCCTGAAGGGGGCCGGGTCCATGCTCTTCTATGAGGACAGCCACTACCAGCAGTGGGAGGTCTATGTGCCATCCCCAGTAAGTACAGCTGTGGCCGCCCGGTGGACATTTGCCTGCAGGACCTGTAGGCGGCCAATGGTGTGGTAGTGTTGTACCACTAACATGTGCTTTTGCCTTGCAAAGATACAGGGAACCTGTTCACCGTATGATGATCCAAAACTTCAGCAGACCACTACCAGAGCCTGCAATGAAGGATGATGACTGCAGCAACACGGACTAGGCCCTTTGCACTGGGACTGCTGCAGTGGGAGCACATGTGCCTTATGGGGCTGGACATTGCTATGAACTGTAGGTGTTTGGCAATGGACATACAGTGCTTGGCGGGTGGGACACTGTGTGTCTGGGTGGGGGTGGGCTGCATGTGGTGATGAGGGCCTTTCCTGGGTGGGGCCTGTGCATTGTGTGTTATATATGTTACTGCAGTAAAGTGTTTGTGTTTTACCTGCACAATATGTGTGGTTTCTGTCTCCAGGGGGGTGAGCATGGGGTACTTCTACCCAGTGGTGTGGGTGCACCCAGGAGATGACTCATGTACATGTGCAGGTCCTGTTCAGAAGTCCATGGCCTCTGGTGGGGCCTTGCAGTGGTGTGTGCTCCCGTGGCATGGATGTACAGTGGGCCATGTACCTGGGCCTCTGCTCTGTGCTGGTACATAACCACGGGCATGTGTCGTATGGTGGCCCTTGACCCCGGGGTCCTGCCGTATGATGGAACATGCCCAGGGGGGTTGCTGTACAGTGTTCCCTGACCCTGTGGCACCACCGTATGGCAGAACATGATGCCAGGGGAATAACATACAGTGGGACATGCCCCAGGGAATGCTGTACAGTGCTCCATGACCCTGGGGCACTGCTGTATGGTGGAACATGACCCCAGGGGAATGCCGTACAGCAGGACATGCCCCATGGAATGCCATACAGTGCTCCATGACCCTGGAGCAATACTGTATGGCAGAACATGACCCCGGGGCATTGCCATGCGGCAGGTCATGGCCCACGCACAGTGCCGTCAGTTTGCACATCACAGGGGGTGGTTGCCATGCCGCATGCCATGCCTTGTTCACATACATGGCTGTGGCATGGGCAGCCATTGTATTACCCTTCATAGGGCTGCCTACAGGTCACACACCAGGGTCTTTGCATCACACACGCTCATGCATGCATGCACATGTGTGCGTGTGCATGGTGTCCCACGTGGGCACATTCGCAGGCTGTGCCAGCAGCTCCGATGGTCTGATGCTCTCCCTGCTGCCATGCACAGTCCATCCAGGGACATGCCTTGGTGGCTGCATATCTTTATGGCAGCCCCTTCCCTGGCATAGGTTTGCACCCCTGGACCTGCACGTGTGCGTGTCATACTTGTGTTCATGCCTGTGCACAGGTTCACTATGTGCACCTGTTTCTGCGGCCATGCCTCCATGGTTCTGATGCACATCCCCCTCACAGACCACTGTGCACTTACCCTGTGTGCACTTTGTGCATGCCACCCTTCAGGTGAGTGAGCGCTGGCCTGTCGTAGCACATAATGCACCCACCTATGCGCCATGTGGAGCATTTGTGCATAGTGCCCATTGTGTGCAAAAAGCACAATATACCAATATTCTGTACTCCCAGAATTTTTCTCAATTACCAGAATAAATACATCATGCTGTCACATGCTGCTACATGGTGCTATGCTATGTCAGTCCCCTGCCACATTCCTTGTAATGAACATTAATGCAAATTGTGTACAAAAAGTACTATATACCGAAATTTGTACTTACAGTTTTTCTCAAATCACAGAAATTATATGTCAGGTTGCAGGTTGAGAAGGAGGCTGCAGGTAATGATAATCTTGTTGTCAGAAGTAGGTGACAGATGCGAAGGTATAGTACTAACTGTGGTAGCAGTGTTTTGTTCACTTGTCTACTGCAGTGTTGACCACATCCATGATCTGGCAGAGAAGATGGTGGTGGCCTGCTGAAGGCAGTGACTTGCTGATGATAATGGCATGCTTCCTAGGGGAGGAGGCATTCATAACAGGATGAGAAGAGGCTTGTGAATACAAAAGAAAATGATTTAAACTTTTGTACTCTCTCTGTCGTATTGCACCTGTGAAAAGAAACAAAAAAATTAAAAAGTAAAAGAAAAAGTGCTTTTTGAAAGAATACATACCATCACATCCATGATGGCCATGCTGTGAAATGGTATTCTAGATAGAGAAGGCAGAGGAGGAGGAGAAATCTTGTTGCTGGAGGAGGAGGAGGAAGCAACAGGACAGGAGATCTGTGAAGACAAGAGAAAATTATTTAGACTCTACTCAAGTAGCCACTGTGGTGACCACACGGTAAATCTATTGTCCACTTAAACACCAAGTCTCACTATGCCTGTATCCTGTGAATACAAGAGAAATTATTTATCTCCACTTGGCCACAAGTTATATTTGCTGTCCACTCTGAGTCTTTCTATACCTGTCACCTGCGAACACAAAAGATAACTTATTTTTCCTCACTTGGCCACTGTGGTGGCTGCATGGTATATCCATTGCCCAATCCTAGTCTTCCTATACTTGCAACCTCTGGAGAGAAATTAAAAATGATTTTGTCTACCAGCTCGGTGGTGCTGAGGGTTGAGGTGCTGGACACCACACCTTGTGTCATGCCGGCGACCCAGGTTCAGGAATGAGCTTGGGTCAATGGGGGGTCAGCCGTGGGGGTGAATAAAGCATCCCAACAGATGCTTTCCTCCTCCAGTGGGGAGAGGGACACTTCAGGCTGTGCTAGCCCATTGTTCTACCACCAGTGGAAGCAAAGTCAGTCAGGTGAATGGCGCTCATGAGTCAGGGGAGGAGAGGGCACTGTTAGGCGCTTGACAACAATGTGCATCAGCACATCACCAGTCTGGACAAAATGTCCTTCATGCCAGTGCCCTCTAGGGGTTGGTACAACACAGAACAAAGGGAGAAAAACCAAGAAAAAAGAACTCCCTGGCATCAAGCACCGTGACGCTGGGATCCTGGTACATCGAGAACCAGCTGAATATTGGGGAAGGTGGGGAAGGTATCCCTGGGGCCGAGGCTAGGGAGAAGTAAAAAATAAATTGTATTCTGTCTCACTTGACCACTGTGGTGGCTGCAAGGTATACCTGTTGTCCACTCCAGGTCTTACTATGCCTGTCACCTGTGAAGACAGAAAGAGAACTTATTTTTCCTCACTTGGCCAATGTGGTACTTGCATGGTATATCCATTGTCCAGTTGCAGTCTTTCTATATTTACCACAGCTGAGCAGAGAAATTATTTTGCCTCATTTGGTTACTGTGGTGGCCGCAAAGTATATATGTTGTCCACTTCTAGTCTTATGTACCTCTCACCTATGAAGAAAAAGAGGAAATTATTTTTTATTTTGATTCACTTGGTCACTGTGTCACTAACATGTGTATCTGTAAAAGGAAATTTTTAAATAAAAAATTAAAAACAAATCATGCAATGATACTTACAATCAAATTAGTTATGGCCATGCCATGTACTAGCACAATGGAGACACAGAGAGAGGTAGTGGAAGAAGAGGCAATTTAAGTCTATGCCTTGATGATGACTGTCTGGTTTTGCAACTGGCTTGCCAGTTGCCCCTGTGAGGTCAAACCTGCAGTGAGAGGGAGACTAAAGGGAAGTAAAAAATGTATTTTAATGTCTTGCAAGCAATAAGGTGGAATACTCCCCTCTGTGAGAGAGTCACCACCACCAGTGAGGATGAGGAGTGTGAACAACAGTGAAAGTCACTTACCATCACAACAGACAAAGGTGGGTCTTGCTGGACTTGAGATCTTGCTGCCTTGGTGGGCTGGTTAACTGGAGGATCAACTTGAGGGCTGGCTGGATGACTGGCTGGAGGTCTGCCTGGCAATGACATCTGTGCTGGGTTAAGAGTCCAGGTTTGTCTCTGGATGCATGTGGTGGAGGCAGTGGCCCATGTTGTTTGTAGATATGAAGGACCCAAGCAGGCCAGGAGAGGAGAAGAAGGCCTTGCTTGCTTGATGAGGCATGGTCTGCCTGGCTGACAATGGAATTTATGCTGGATTAAGTGTCCAGGTTTGTCAGTCTGAATGCATGTAGTGGTCAAGTTGTTTGTAGATGTGAAGGACCCAAGCAGGCCAGAGAAGTAGAAGGCAGTGTCTTGCTTGCTGGAGGAGGCATGGTCTACCTGCCTGGCAATGGCGATTATGATGGATTAAGAGTCCAGGTCTGTTTCTGGATGCATGCGGTGGAGGCAGTGCCCTATGTTACTGTTTGCATTTAATTATGCAGTGTTCAGTGCTGCTTTATAGGCATCATATCAGAGCCGTCAGAGGCAGGTAATCAGATGATAAAGGGAACAGCAGCACAACTTGGGTACAAGTAAAATGACACAGAAAAAAATGCATGTGAATCTTAAAGGATTCTGCTTATGAGAAAGGAAAAGAAGGACAGAATACATATCTTTTTATTCTTCATCCTCATCATGGAAGCAACCCTCACAATCTTCCAGACTGGAGCTGTCCCCATATAGGAATTCTTTATCCATCCATATTTCATCCATTTCAGTAGAAGGCAATTTGCCAGTACTGTTTCTCCAACCTCATACTCTTCAGGTTCATCTTCACACCACTGGCACCTTCATGTGGTAGAAATGCTGACATGATTGTGTTGTGTGGAATTGTGTACATTCATTCTACTAGATGTTAGATTGTGTACATTCATTCTACTAGATGGTAGCATGCCAGCAATTCTAAGTGACAGATTTGTATGTCTGGCCTGAACAATGGCTACCTATCGAACTGAATACCCACTCCACACTTACACTCAAGGGTGGACAGCTCAGTTAAGTGATGGCTACAGAGGGTACTGTTGACCAAACAATGAGCTTGCTACTCCAGTATAGCAAGGGCTCATCTATGATACTAAGGGGCCTGGTGTTTGCTAAATTTGCATCCATGTGTTGTGATGCCTGCAATCTGCTGCCTCATCAGCCTCCTCCTTTTCTTCCATGTCTTAAAATCCCATCTGGTGCAAAACATCACAAAGAAGATTTGTTGGGAATTTTTCTTTTATAGTATCTTGCATGTTTTCTCAGAGTATTACCCATGTGAGGTGGTAGCAGCACCCGGTCTCTGTTGAGTTTCATGTTGTGCCTTAGATAACTGTGACTTTAGCATCTGTGCCCTATCTACCTATCTTATTAGAAGATTGGTCAAATTTTGCACTTGATCATAACCACCTTCAATTATTAATGCCAGGCCACGTTTATAACATGGGTCCAGCATGTTGGCAATACCAAGGTCTGCACACTGCAGAATGCCCAAAATATGGGCATTGTGGTCCAGGACATGGAGCATGTGTTCAGTTAAGTCACAACCTCTGCTATCACAACCTGCCTCCAGCACCTGCTGTATATTCAGCAGTGTCTGCCTCAACAGACACAAAAGTGGGATGGCCTGACTGATACAGGTTGTGTCCTCAATCACTGTCTGTGTTGTATGTTTAAATGATCTGAGAATTGTGAACAGGCCATCCATTAGTCACCACTGGTCTAATGTCAGAGGCCTGGATACTCTGGTACTGTCACATCTTGTATGTAGCAGCAGATATTTGGAGATGGCTGTATTCATCTCATACAAGCACTCAATCATGTACTGTGTTAATTCCATCTGATGATGACTTCCAGCTTCATACAGCATTAAGACAATTTGTTCTGTACCAGCAGGTGCTTAAGCTGGTCATCAGCCTTTCCACAATGGGCAAAGTGTCCACAGATGCAATGAGCAACAGTCAACATGACTTGATAACAGGATATATCAGAAACCTAAGCACAATAAGACAGTGTGCCAGGCAAAAAGGTCTCTGAGTCTGGAAGGGGTTCTGGTAGCCAATGAAACCTGCCTTAAACAGAAAGACAAGAAGTCTAAGCATAAGGAAGCAGTATAGTGCAGTGGTTTAAGGCTCTGAGCTGCAAACCTGGAGACCTGTGTTTGAATCCCACAGCCCCCACTTGCGTACTGTGTGACCCTGAGCAAGTCACTTAACTTCCTTGTGCTCCCAGGTCACACCAGCAAATAAGCTTTCAGCTTACTGTGTCTCTCCTGGTTAAAAAAAAAAAGGTTTATGGGTGAGATGAGCAGGGCAGTAAGGGGATAGAGAACTTTATGCAAAATGTATAAGAGGTCCCGGAAGGAAGAGGATGGGGTTGATTACTTGGAGAAGGCAAGGATAGCTAGCAGGGTGGTAAGGCAGGCCAAGGCAGAGAAGAGCAGTGGACAACAGAAAGGGTCAAGAAAAGAGATAAGGCCTTTCTTTGGTACATTTGAGAAATAAGATCTATAAAAGAGGGCACTGTGAAACTTAAAAGGTGGTCAGTGTGTCTGGAGGACAACAGGGAAAAGGCAGAGGTTCTAAAAGAATACTTCTGCTCTGTTTTTATGAGAGAAAAGAATGGTTCAGTGCTGCAGGGAAAGCTGGGGATGGGGAGAGGGAAGGAGGGAGGGAGAATGAAGGAAGAGGTGATTACAGAGGACATAGTACACAGAAGGCTCAAGATCTTAAAGATGGAAAAATTCCCTGTGCCTGATGGCATGCACTCCAGGGTACTGGCAAGATGGCAGTAATATTGCAGCTTCTTTGATGGACCTGTTTAACTGCTCACTGGAAACAGGAGTGGTACAATGGGAATGGAAGACCGCTAATGTGGGGCCCTTGGATAAAACTGGGGTTAAGGATGATCCATGGAACTACAGACCAGTCAGCTTGACCTCAATAGTTGGAATATTGATGGAACTCATCTGTAAATAAGGTACAAGAGGGTAGCATCTTTCAAATGAAAGACGTTCAAGAACAAGGGGCCATGATATGAAGATAGAGTGGGGTAGACTTAGGGGTAACGTGAGAAAGTTTTTTTTTAACAGAAAGAGTGGTGGATCCATGGAACAGCCTCCCAGCAGAGGTTGTAGGGGCAAAAACAGTAGGGGAATTCAAAAACGCATGGAACAGACATAAAGGAACTCTAACCATAGGAAAGAGACGGTAAACCACAAATCAGTTAGGATCTGCAGTATATGAAACAGATAGAGAAAATGGGCAGACTTGGTGGGCCAAGCGGTCCTTATCTGCCATCAAATTCTATGTTTCCATGTTAAAGAACAGTTTGTGGAGTTCCTTGAGACAAGCAGGCTACAAGATGATAAGCAGCATGGATTTATGTCAGGATGGTCATGCCAAATCAGTTTGATCAACTTCTTTTACTGGGTTATGAAGGCAGTGGACAAGGGTCAGGAAGTAGACATACTGGCCCCAATTCTCAAAGCTCTCTGAATGGCACAAGGGCCAATCCCAAGATTAGTTTAAATACACCAGACAGGCTACCGTGATTAATATTAATTCCAGACATTGGTTTTATATCACTGAGCTGTGGAACTCTAGCCCAACAGTACATGGAAAAGTAATCATTTAACTGGAAATCCTATAATGTCCTTAAGAGCAACCTGCACCTACAAGGGCTAAGAGGTGCCATGAACTATGCAACACTAACTAACAGTAAAATAAAATGTATATCAGCAGCCTGATTCCTCCCACCACAGAGCTGCTGAGTAACTCAATCAGATGTTTAATAACGCACAGTTAAACCTTGCAACTAACAACAATGTGGCATAAAGTTAATGATAAAAATAAGGCAGTGCATACCTCAAGTGGCTTTAAATGACAGGCTACAAAATGATGGGCCTGCAGTGTGTTAATAATGGTCTCAGTGCAGCCACTGTCTCTTGCCACCATTTACCATCCTTGAGGGGGGAGAGGGGACAAAAAATAAGCAGAAAACAACTTACCATTCTGAGGTGCCCAACAACATCAAACTACTTGCAAACTTGTCGAAGTATAATCATCTGAAAACAATACCAAAACTTTGTTCAATTTAGGGAAAGTTAGAAAAGCCCTAGGTCAGCTGAAATGTCAGTCTCTTCTTCCTCTCTCACTGTATGGTCCCTCATGGAGCATCTGGAGGCCACATTTTTATGGCCCACTTCTCTGCATCTCCCAGATCAGTCAGGATGTAACTCTTACTGTCCCAGATCACCCTCAGCTTCACTGGAAATTTAACTGATTGGGGAATGTTCAGATTCCCAAAGCACACTTCAGATCCCATCAACATGCTTTTTCCACTGGTGGGTAGCATAACAAACATTGGGAAGTAACATCATTGTTCCTTCGTCTGCAAAGAGTGGGCCATATGTGTTTGCTAAGTTTAAAATCAGATCCCGAGTTCCCACACTGTCTCCTGCAGTCATGAGCACATGTGTCAGATCTCCTGACTGCCTTCCCCTAGCCTTGATCCTAAAGTGTTTAACTATGCCAAAGTTCAGATTCTCCAAATGAGCACTAAGCAGTTATTTCAATTAGTCCATGGTATAAAGCACAGCATGATTTCCCTCCACTCCCTCTGGCAGTCCAGTGGCCCAAATATTGTGGTTTCTTACCTGATTCTCCAATACCACAAGATGTGCATTTATGGGCTGTGCCTCTTTGACTCGCTGTTACATAGTGCTCCATTTGCAGAGCCTGGATGGAGTTCACAACTGTTACTATGCAGCCAGTGACAGCATCTAGTTTGTTATTCATGGCTGTGGTCAAAACTATTGGTTGCTATAGTTTTTGGCCCAGCGACTGATATGTCTCCTCCCTGTCATCTCCCTCAAGAGTTCCTTTCTGTTCTGCTAAAGACACATGCAGCAGTCTACTGCAAAATAAGGTGCTCCAGCAGTGTTACATAAGACTCACCTTCTTCTGGATAACAATTGTCGGAGATGTGGTGGATCATGGGGATCTCATGCATATCCTTTGGTAATTCCTGGAGCTATGACAATTTGGGGGGCAAGTAAGGAACATTTTGAGCAGAATTCTGCATTCCCCTATCACAGATTCCATAGCGTTCTTGTTTCTAGGCACACAAAGACACCTTCCCTCTCTCTCCAAGACCCACATAGACTATTTACTGGCAGCCAGCATCGAAGCTAAGCACCTCATAATGCGGAAATGGGGCACTGTCAAAATCCCTATCATTGGTGAATTTCTGGCTGGTCTGACACAAGTGGCCACTTATGAACAACTTTCACACATGGATTCTGGGAAGATGAACAGATATGGGATTGCATGGGCCCCATTCTGAGCATTTATAGATGCTTGTACAGACTCTATGGAGACAACTCACCCGGCTGCCGCTCTTCCCCATTCTGGGGTGGGCTAGGTTCCTACCTCCATCTGACCCCACTCCTCAGCCTCTCTCATCACCCCATGGGGGCCATGCTAAATGCTGAGAGGTACACCCCCCTCAATAAGGGCACTGAGATGCCCTTCAAAGTAAAACTTCATCACAGGGTTTCTACCACCACCATAACCTCCCATATTGGAATATTAGTGTTATAAGTTCTTGTTTCTGTAAATAGTTCCGTTTCTTAGAAGCAAGGTGTAAAGGAGAGTTTTCCACCTCTCCTTTTTTCAATAGATATACATGACCATGGTAGGTAACAGATACTGAATGTCACTGTGGAATGTTCCCATACAACTAGCAGCTGCCAAGAATTAATCATTTATTTCATAAGCCTACCCTATGAATCCTTTGGTACTCCTTCTAAGACTTTTGTTCACAGTCTGTAACAACTGTATAAAATTAGTACCACAACATATTCTGTACTCTGAAAATTTTAATAAGAATCTTAACAACAGAGTTCCTTGTTGTGTTGACCTCATGCTAGGGCTGCCTTTCCTCCATCTTTTTTGGGATCTACTAATTGATGACTGCCCTTGGGTTTCATCATGGTCTTCTCGACTCTCTCCTCTCAAATGATACAAAATTTAACAGGTTTGCTCTCAAAACAGTAGTTATTTTTCCGTATAAAAAAGTTTTCTGAGGTTTCTGCTGACTGCTCAGCTCAGGCTCCATAGCACCCCCTGGATTTGAATTTTATTTATTTATTTATTTTAAAATTTGATAATTGGGAAAGGCACACTGGGCCGAGGCTTATTTCCAAGTGTGACTTGGGGGATGGAATATGGAGTTACAATACAGTAAAGAACAAATGAGCATTCAAGTACAGTGAACAAAGAATAAATTTACCAGGCAGTAACACCAGAAATGGAGTGACCAGTCATTACAAAAATTAGAACAAGTTATGATAGCAACAAAATGAGAAGCAGACAAGGTGCATCTTATTGATCAATATGTTTGTGTGGAAATAAAACCAGATTGGTGTGACCAGTCATTGCAATGCTTAGAGACAGGCTTTAGCAGTTGTAGCGGGGTTGGGATAACAAGATACAATTAACTAGGCAAACACTTAGATTGGGTGCATAAAAATCACCTAGATAGCACTTATCATTTTATTTTTCTTAAAATGATAGTATTTACAGAAAAGTCAGGTATTACTTCATACGCTTTAGCCCATCAATTTCACTTCAATGTCAAGTGCCTTGGAAAAGGCCAATCTGATTCCAAGCAATAGCTCCTTTCAGTTAGTTAAGAGACTGACCCTTCTCTCTCACTGGTCAATGCTAGACTGACTCTTCTCTCTGGATCTCTCAACCTCTAGATCTCTTTAACACCCCTGGTAGTAATCTTTTATACTATTTTGGGAGTGACATCACAAATCATGTGCTCTGTCCCTTTTCTAATTTGAGTGATGAACATATCTCCGGTACCTTTTGTTACCATCAACCAACATCCCCAACCATACCATATAAATATATGTAATCAGAGTTATACTGTGTTATACCACAGCCTTGAACTAAAGGCATAAAACAGTTTCTGAAACTTTAATTAGTATTAATAGGGCTAAGCCCCTTCCCTTAATAATGACATCACTCTAGGTAAGCCCATAAAAACAGTCTGTGGGCTGCCAGCCCTATAGCACCACCTCTATAGTATCACAGGTAAAGGAACCTCTTTATACATGATATAGATCAAATAGTATGCTGTAGTCCTATAATCAGATATTCTTTTGGGGAAATTACTGTCATTTGTTTTATGCTTCTTATTCAGTCCCACGGCTGCAATCTAAAGCCGTTGGTAAAATATTTCCTTTTGTCCATATCCTTACATTGGGGTTTTCTTTAGCGTTTATTTTGACTAATTCATATTTTTTTAAACCCTCCATTTAGGGTTGTTCCTGGTTCTAACCCTTTCATCAGCCCTCTGAGGTGCGGTGCTTTGAGGCATTGTCTGCATGGATTTGCTTGCAGAAGTCTTCGGCTGAAAAGCTGACCCCTGAAATGTCAAGCTGTCAGCTGAAATCTCAAGCCGACAGCTGACACTTTCCTTTCCTTCCTTCCTGCACTGAGAGGAGTGGCATGGCTCTCCTTAACATAGGGAGTTCTATTTTCCTTATAAAACCCCAGTCCCTCTATCCCTGGAGTGCTCCTAGTCAATAGAGGCATCATTGCAACATGCAATAACTTTATTTGTACTTTGGAGCATGTCTTTGCTCAGAAGCAACAGCTTTCATTGTGCTTCGAACAAGGAGCACTTCTTTCACTTATTGGAGCATTCTGCTCCGATCCTAATTTCATTGTTGAGTTGCACCTTGTGACCAGGAATACTATTTCTAACACTGGCGCTATTTTTTTTTTTCAAAAGAAGCTGTCATGGAGGGGACAGTGCTCCAGTGTCAGCACGATGAGAGGGAAAGAGAGCACTCACAATTTAAAACAATTTCTTTCTCTCTCTTGGGACCAGGGCACCAGCATTTTTAATCTGTGCTTCATTTTCCACACCTTCAGAGCATGCCCCCACTCCAAAGTAAACCTGGAGCCAATCCTGCTCCGATCAAGAAGAGGTGCCACACCGGGCATACCGTGCACCTATCAGGAGCACCAATATTTATTTATTTTCTTCCACAGCTGTCCCATTCTACTCAGACAGCTTGCATTAAAGCAATGGGAGAGAGAGAGAGAGAGAGAGAGAGAGATCACGGAGCGAGCAGGCTCCTAATTTAAACTATTTTTCTCTCTTTTTACCTTGGGGCACCAGTGTTATGCTTTAACTAGTGCAACCTGTGCTTTTACTCTATATCCTCCCTCTCTCCCTGGACCTCCACTAATCAGTACAACATGAGCCTTACTTTATCATAGGGGCACAATTCTTCATTTATTTCTGGATTGTACATCCAACGGCTGACATTTTAGCCCATCAGTTACATTTTGCTTTTGAAAGGCACTTCATCCCGGGAGGCTACGAAGCATGTCTTCACTCCACAAAATAACCTATTTTCTGCAGCCCATGTTTATGGTTTAGACCTCACTGGGTCTATACTACAAAGTGGGCCTCAAGAACTTTTAAACTATGCCACAATCCTGTATTGATTCAGGATTTTACAGTGACGTCTGTACTTTTCTTTCTGCAGCCTGAAGCGGCTGTACATGTATTATTAGCCCAAAATGGCTAGCAATACTTTTTACTTTTTCACATATGGTTAGCAGCCATTCAGAGGGTACAGGACCACAGGGTAATTACCACTCAGCATAAACTGTCAGACCTGTCAAAACCCTATATATCTGGCTTCTTTTAATTTATTCTTTATTGCTTTTTCACCACACCATGTGGCAATTTCTCTGACACTGGGCAAGCTATTCTCCCTTTCAGGATTGCCTCAATTTAGACATCATCTTCCCTTTCTTATTTCCCAGGGTTTTGGCTGTTGTTAGGGACATAATAAACTAAAACTAAATAACCCAGATACATAGAAAGATCCAGTTAAAAAAAAGAGAGTGACACTTTCTCTGTCTTTCTTCACCCTTTTGTTTAACCTTAATGGGAAAAGGTATACAAGGGCATCAGGGACCTATCCCATCAGCAGGCACCTTCCCTTGACAGAGGTCACACTTTCACAGCGGTGACAAAATGAAAGGCTGTAAAACATAATGAGCAACAGAGCCACCAAAAAGTGATACCCATGTAATGAAAGTGCAGGCAGGGAGTATGGAGAACAGCAGACTCAGGTAGGTGAGCAATAGAATGTAGACGCGGGAGCAAAAGAGGCTACAAGGGGGTAGAGGAGAAGGAATTTATGAGAAGGGGGCAGGAGTATATCTTAACAAGCATCTGAAGGCAGGAGTGATGGGGATAGGCAGAAGGAAGTGGGGAGCTGGTTCCGGAGAGAGGGGAGGTGGTAGGAGAAGGCAGCTTTCCTAGTGCAAGAGTGACAGTGAGGAATGGCAAAAGTTCTGGAGTCTGTGGTGTGTAGAGAGTAAGAGGAGGAGGAGCAGGCAGGGGAGAGGAATGAGGAAAGGTATCTAGGAAGGTGCCAAACCAATATTTGGCAATAAAGGAGGTACAGAAGGACAGGCAATGTTGAGGAACAGGGAGGGTGGAAAAGGATGAATATAGTGAACAATGGTGAGTACAGGGTGAGGAGTTGGTGGCAAAGTGATAGAAGGCATTGCAGAGGGTGTCCAGTCTGTCTAGAGAAGAGGCAGGAGCGGTACCATAGACCATGTCCACATAATTAAACACTGGGAAGATCATTTTAGTAACCAACTCTCGGCAAACCTGGAGGAAGAGGCAGTCCTTGCTGTGGTACAAGGTTCCTAGCTCGGGGTGAAGTTTGGTATGAATAGCATCAATGTGGGCAGAGAAATACAGCTTACTATCAAGGCAGACCCCAAGGTATTTGAAGGCAGAGACAGTGTCAACAGGGGTGCCATCCAAAGCAGAGAAGACAGGGGAAGGTGACAGCCTTGCCAATTTCTGGCTGGTGTCAAAGGTCATGGACACAGTCTTTTTAGCATTCACCTTGAGCTGATTTGCCTGGAACCAGCACAGAATGTCATGGAAGTCATGCTGTAGTGGGATTTCCATAGCTGTGGCTGAGGGACTGGAGGAGTAGCCTTTAGTGTAAGTACTGATGTTTTCTCATACGGTTTGGCAGTTAATAACAGGGACATCCTAAGAGATTACACAAATTGTCACAGATAGCCTTCTTTTTGAGGTCTATGAATCTGCGTTATTAAATGGGTATTAAAAAAATCCAGAAACCCGACTGGCCTAGGAGCTAGGAACCCAGTGCGGATATGCCAGCACAACTGCACTGGAAGAAGATCCAGCAGCCTTGTCACAATACAATCAATACTACCACACATCCCTGATTGCCATCACAAATGTGGCTGTCACCATTACTCACTAAAAACCTTAAGCTAGGCCCTAAAAATAAAACTGCCTTAAATTTAAAAACATAGTAAGTAAATTTTATTTTGGTTCGTAATCTTCTTCTTACACACACACACACACACACACACACACACACACATATAACTTAAAAAAATGAAGTACTTACAATTTTAATTTATGATGATTCTTTGCTGAGCATGAAAAGTCCCTCTCCTATCCTCACCTGCTTACTGGGGAAATCTATGCTGTTTAACATGCTACAGATAAAATAAATCCCTGGTTCCATCTGAGGCCTTCTGTTCTATGATAGTGGGGGTAAAAGTTCTGTCATTAGAACTGAGCAGATATTTGAATTATTGTATTCCATACATAGTAAACATTCTATCTCTTGAATTAAAACACAAAATAACTATCTCAAACACTTTCTTGAGTACTTTGCACTTTAATTTCTTTGCAACTGTTCAACAGATTTGCATGAAATGTTGCATGCATAGTCTCGAGGGGTATATCTCTTGACCTGCCAAGTTTTGGTTCAGTCAGATGCGTGAATTTTGAGATCCAGACAGAAAAAAAGTTTAAAAATCAAAATTTTTTGCTGCTGTTTTATCATCGTCTAGCGCCTAGATGGTTAGGAATTTTAGTCTGAAATTTTCAGAATACAAAGAGCTTGGCCCACAGATGTGCCTTTCACTGGTTTAGTGAAAAACATATTATTTGTTTCAGCAGTGACCAGATAGTCAACAGTGTAGTTAGGGACTATTTTTTTCTCTGGTTTTTAAGAAATTCTCTAGTCTTTAAATAAATGTTACAAATTTCTACAAATGCAAACTACTTGGTGTAATTTTTTCCTAATCATAACCCATTTTATAAGTGTAATAAGACACTCCAGGGTGTTGGTTGTTCTATGGTAACTGCACGCCTAGATGTGGAAGGACACTCAGCCTTCGGCCTCATGCCTTACCATTCACCTAGGCATGCAGTTATCACAGAACAACCAACACCCTGTCATGTCTTATTGCTCATATATTTGATAGCACTGAGTTCTCTAGTTTTAAAGTTACAGGGACTTATATTTGTGGAGCTTGGAAATAACACTTCAAAAAATTTAATATAATTTTTTTTGATGTTTGGCTACTTATAAAACTGAAAAATGGCATACATATCGATGTGGTACATGAGTTTAAATAATTAAAATGTGGTGAAATTTAGATACGTTGTTTTAAAATTAGATGGAAATAATTGAAATTTAAATTTTGGCTAAAGGCCCAGATGCCTATTACTCAGCCCCATTTCAAGCTTGAGCCCATAAACTCAGTACACATTCCCATGTATTATGGTTCTTTAAATCTTGAAAGTGTAGAGAAACGTTGATAAGACATTTTAAAATGAGTGGAAATAACTGAAAATTACATTTTGATTACTGTTTGACCGCCTATAACATAGCCTATTTAAAGCTAGGAATACTCATCTTGGAGCATTTATACAAGTGGTATGGATCTGTACACCTGCCAAAGTCTGTAAGAATTGGATGAGTGTTTTTAAAATTAGACTAACATAACTGAAATTTCAATTTGGCAGAATTTCACTGAGTTTTCATAGAAATTGTGCAAAATTTCATGAAATACATATAGTAATTTTGCCTGAATTCTGCTGCTAGAATTGTTATTCCACATAACTCTTAGTGCAGTATAACTGTATAAGCCAGTAATTAGTAAATATCAGGAGATGATCCCAAAATCAAAAAGAACAATCTTTTACACTTGTGCTTCAAAAATATTAAATTATTTGCCCTCACATTTTGATGAAGCCTGGAAAATGCATTTTTTTAAATAAAATTCAGACATTATTTGTACAGCAACATTATCTGTATTTGTGGTGGATTATATATTGTTGTTTTTTATTTATTAGTACTCGAGTTATGACACAAATTAAATGGAATGTTTCTAATATTATATGTGTTAATATCACTTTATGTTTTCCTTCTTGTATTACCCTTGTTTCCAGACATGGGTAAAAATGGATCTTTGGATCCAGTCCATCCTCCAGTTAAAATGAATAAAATAAAATAAATAAAATCAAGGCAGCCTGCTCACTCCAAGTATTGAAATCTTCTTTCTGGAGGGGGTAGGCCTAATCTCCCAAAAAGACTGAACCACTGATACTCTTTGTGCTTACCAGAGGGGTGTAGCATCTCTTCATCACATGCCCCACTGCATACAAAATTGCTTCCACGGGGCCACATCTGACACTGAGGGCTCCAGCAACACTTTCAAATACTTGGTTGTTTTGCCTTCCTTAGTGAGCCAGTCCATGACACTAGTTTTCCAGTCTGTCCCAGGTCTGGGATCAGGGTCGCTGTTCAGGGTGCCCCCCCAGACTAAGTAATTGCCAGCTATCCTTAGTGAATTCTAGCTTCAGAGTGTTAGGCAGTTTGGTAGGATCAACTTATTGGTCACTTTCCACAGTGAAGCTAAGTGTCTTGGTACCTACCTCATACCCTGCTCTCTGGGTTTCAATTTTTCAACCTCTTTCAAGCTCTGGTTCAATATGCCCACAATATGCCCTTTGTTCAGTTCTTTGGGCTTGACTTACACAAGAAAAACCTTTGTAGGATCCATTCTCTCCAGATTGTACCAATCCTTGTATTTCTCAAAAAGGCCAGGGTACTTTCAGCAATTTATTTCAACTTTTGAGGGGGTACTAAATGGTATCGGGTCACAGTGGTGGGTCATATGAAGGACTTAATGGTACACAGGAGCTAGACCCAGAATTGCCTTCACTTTACAAGGTGAGTGCACCCCCTCCCGATTGCTTGATATTTAGTTTTTGTTAACTGGGAAGGAAGGGCTCGGCAATATCTGCCTATGTTCAGACTTGTCCGGGGACACATATTCAAACTGACACACTGAATCAGGTTAAGCTATTGTTGGTATTTTTAGTAAATGGGAGAAAATTTGTCCAGGACACAGTAAAACAATTCCACTATTTTGTAACAGTAAAAGAAGGTGACAAGACTTTCTATAGATACATTAGTGAAAGGAGAAAGTCCAGAGGGGGTATTGCTAAGATCAAAGGGGATAAGGGGGAGTGTGCGGAGGAGGAGCAAGGAAAAAGCATCTGTCCTAAATAGATATTTCTGCTCAATATTTCCTGAGGATAAGGTAGTGCAGGGCCCACAGCTCAGCACCAGGGACACAGGGGGGAGGGAAGAGTGCACAAGTTCCTTCACAAAAGGAAGGGTCCTACAAGAGCTCACTAAGCTCAGGGTGGACAAGGCAACAGAGCCTGATGGCATACATACCAGGGTACTAAAGGAGCTAAGGGAGGAACTAGCAGAGCCATTATTAGAATTGTTTAGTGAGTCTCTGAGCACAGGAGAGGTCCCAGAAGACTGGTGAAGGGCTCATGTGATCCTGCTCCACAAGAGTGGCAGCAGGGATGAGGCAGGGAACTACAGACCAGTCAGTCTTACCTCAGTAGTGGGCAAGATTATGGAGGCACTCCTTAAGGAAAGGATAGTGCAATACCTGGAATCCATAGGAGCACAGGATCCAAGACAGCATGGGTTTACAACAGGAAGGTCCTGTCAAACTAATCTTATAGATTTCTTTGACTGGGTAGCCAAAGTGGTGGACCAAGGGGGTGCAGTTGATGTCACCTACCTTGACTTCAGCAAAGCTTTCAATACTGTTCAACATAGAAAATTGATTAATAAGCTGGGTAGGCTCGGGATGGGTCAGAGGTTGGTCAACTGGGTGGCACACTGGTTGGTAGGCAGAAAACAGAGTGTGCTGGTAAATGGTATACAGTCAGAAGAGATGCAAGTCACAAGTGAGGTACCTCAGGGATCAGTCCTGGGGCCAGTCCTCTTCAATATCTTCATCAGTGATGTTACAGATGGACTGGAGGGTAATGTTTGTCTGTTTGCAGATGACACCAAGATCTGCAACAGAGTAGATGATCCTGATGGGGTGGGCAAAATGAGAAGAGATCTGGATAAACTGGCAAAATGGTCAGAAGAGTGACACCTGGGGTTTAATGCAAAGCAGTGCAAGATCATGCACATAGGAAAGAGAAACCCTGAAGCTACCTATAGGTTGGGAGGGGAGTTGCTGGCAATCACAAAGGAAGAAAGAGACTTTGGCATCATCATCACAGATGACCTGAAATCATCCAAGCAGACCACTAAAGCTGTAGGTTAGGCTAGAGGGATATTGGGGTGTATTAGTAGGGGTATCACAAGTCATAAGAGGGAGGTAATATTTCCTCTTTACAAGACACTGATTAGGCCCCAGCTGGAGTACTGCATGCAGTACTGGGGGCCACACCTGCACAAGGATATTAACAAAATGGAGGCAGTCCAGAGAAGGGCAACCAAAATGGTACAGGGACTGCATCAGAAAACATATGAGGACAGATTAATAGAGCTCAATATGTATGCCCTAGAGCAAAGGAGGGAGAGAGGTGATATGATTGAAACAGTCAAACATCTTAAGGGCATTAACAAGGTGAAGAGTCTAACATGTTTCAATATAAGAAAAATAGCAGGACAAGAGGACACAGCATGAGATTAGAGGGAGGCCGATTAAGGGGTAATGTGAGGAAGTTCTTTTTCACAGAAATGGTGGTGGATGAATGGAACGGCCTACCTCAGGAAGTGGTGGATATGAATACAGTGCAGGGCTTCAAACTGGCATGGGATAGGCATAAGGGATCAATACAGATGAGTATGAATAGATAGGCCATTGACAGAATAAAGGCCTATGGCACATTCATAAGGTAGAAAAAATGGGCAGACTGGATGGGCCTTGTGGTCCTTATCTGCCATCAACTTCTATGTTTCTATGTAATTCAGTTTCTGTTTATTGTTTGACTTAAAAGTTATCAACAAATATTAAAAACATTTTAAAAGGAATACAAATACATAAATATACATTTCAGTACATACACTCAGAGCATCTATATTGCACAAGAAGAAGAATGGTGCACAGTTTGCACAGCTACCCCCTAAACTTGATACATTTTAAAGCACAGGATGTTCACAGATCAGTTTAACATTTATCTACCCTCTTTTTAACCTTATAAATTGCCTTGAAAAATTTGACCAACCTTTCAATTGTCCAAATATCTGCAGTGTGAAGGAGAATGGTTGTTAATTCAGATATATCTACTACAGAAGAAATATTTAACAAGCATTTGTCAATGCCAAATGTTGCTTGCTTGTATGTGCTGTTTAGGTATTTGGAAGTGATAGTTCCATGCCTTCCTCCCAAGATATCCACTGTGTCTTTCCATTCAGTATTCACAGAAGAGTGGGAGGGGCAAGGGCCACAGCAGTACAGCAGTTTGCCAAGGGGGTGAAGTGGTGGACAATAGTCCATTCAAAGGCAAAATAGTCCAGCAGGAGTTCACTAAATTGAAGGGTGGACAAAGCGATGAAACCAGATGACATACGCCCAAGGATATTAAGAGAACTGCAAAGGGAGATAGATAGCAGTACCTCTGGCAGCCATGTTCACTGAGTCATTCAACACGAATGAATTGGAGGAGGGCACATGTGGTCCCTCTACACAAGTCCGGCAACAGGGAGGAGGCAGGGAACAATAGACCATTCAGCCTCACCTCAGTAGTAGGGAAGATCATGGAGACATTGCTTAAAGAAAGGATAGTGAGGTATCTAGAAGCCATCGGAGCCCAGGACCATAGACAACATGGATTCACAGTGGGAACATCATGTCAGACAAATCTGGTTGATTTCTTTGACTGAGTGACAAAAGAAGTGAATCAGGGTGGGGCAGGGGACAATGCTTACCTTGATTTCAGCAAAGCCTTTGACACCATCCCATATAGGAGGCTGATAAACTAGCTGGATAGGCTGGGCATGGGGGAAAGGGTAGTAAACTGGGTTAGAAACTGGCTAACAGACAGGAGGCAGAGAGTGGTGGTAAATGGTGTGCAGTCTAGGGAGAGGGGGTGACCAGTGGGGTGCTGCAGGGATCAGTACTGGGACCAGTCCTGTTCAATGTCTTCATTAGTAACATTGCAGAACGTCTGAAGGGAATTTTTTCACCAAATTTTCAACATAGCCATTTTAAGACCTCTGCTCATGAACAGTGTCACTGTGATTTTCTTAATCTGTCCCAAACATTGATTGCGCACACTGAATGTGCCATTGTGCGCTACATGGGCAGAAACATGTTTTGGGCGAGATGTGAAAAATGGCAGCTGTACTGCTCATAAGGAGGTGTGGTAAAATGGCAATGTTGAAAATCTGGAGTGAAAATATTGAAAATTCAAGAACTTACGAGCGTGCATAGGATCAGCGGCAACAAATGCTCGTAAAACAGTCATTTTGGGGAATTTTTTCACCACATTTTTAACATAGCCATTTTAACACTTGAGCGCATGAACCGTGTAACTGTGATTTTCTTAATCTGTCCCAAACATTGATTTCACACACCGACTGCGCCACTGTGTGCTACATGCACGGAAACACATTTTGGGCGAGATGTGAAAAATGACAGCTGTAGTGCTCATAAGGAGGTGTGGTAAAATGGCAATGTTGAAAATCTGGAGGGAAAATATTGAAAATTCGCGAACTTACGAGCATGCATAGGATCAGTGCAACAAATGTTCGTAAAACAGTCATTTTGGGGAAATTTTTCACCAAATTTTCAACATAGCCATTTTAAGACCTCTGCTCATGAACAGTGTCACTGTGATTTTCTTAATCTGTCCCAAACACTGATTGCGCACACTGACTGCACCATTTTGTGCTATATGCATGGAAACACATTTTGGGTGACATTTGAAAAATGACAGCTGTACTGCTCATAAGGAGGTGTGGTAAAATGGCAATGTTGAAAATCTGGAGTGAAAATATTAAAAATTTGTGAACTTACGAGCGTGCGTAGGAACTGCATAACGCACGCTCGAAAAACAGTCATTTTTAGGAATTTATTCACCAAATTTTCAACATAGCCATTTTAAGACCTCTGCTCATGAACAGTATCACTGTGATATTCTTAATGTGTCCCACATTGATTTTACACACATTGACTGCGCCACTGTGTGCTACATGTGCTAAACACATTTTGGGCGAGATGAGAAATGACAGCTGTACTGCTCATAAGAAAGTGTGGTAAAATGGCAATGTTGAAAATCCGGAGTGCAAATATTAAAAATTCGTGATTTATAGCGTGCATAAGAACTGTGCAGTGCCGCAGCTCGTAAAATAGTTATTATAAGGAATTTTTTTCACCAAATTTTACCTACAGGCTTTTTGATAGCCCACCTTATGAACACTGGCACAGTCATTTCGTTAATCAGTCTCGAAAGGTGATTTTGTGCAGTGACTACAAAATCACCCTTTGGGCCCGATTAACGCCATGACAGTGACAGAATTCATGAGGAGGGGTCCCAAAAACCCCATGTTGAAAATTTCGTGCCAAAATTCCAAAAAATGCCTGAGATATGCAGCAAAGTTGAAAAAACCTTATCAATCCCATTATATAGCTTACCGGCATTTCCTCAGTTCGCGGTCAGCTTTGAAGAGTGCAGACATGTTCCCGGTCCACTGAAGATCATCGCGCCGTGGTCTGGAGGTAAGTATGGGGTATGGGGAGGTGTGGGGAGGCAGGGTGCACAGTGGGTGGGGTGGTGGAGGGGGCAGGGAGAAGCGCTAAGGACAGTTTTTGTATTTGCAGGTTTATTTTTTTAATAAGACAATGAGGGACATATGCCATGCTGGGGTGGGCTCCCAGCGTAGCACCTGATACTTTGGGGCGGAGCTGACGGGGGATTTGGGCTCCCCTGGCCAGCCATACAGTGTGCGTGGGGAGGGGAAGCGATGAGCAAGCAGTATGCATGCGCAGTGTGTGTGTGTGTGTGTGTGGAGGGGGAGCTCTGATCACGAAGCAGAGCTCTCCCTTTCAACTGTACGACCACTGTATTTTCAACTGCTGCCATAGGCAGCTGCAGCAGTGATTGGGGAACTGGGGCCGTGCCTGCAAACACACTGACTGAATTGGAAGACTGGTGCCACACCTCTGAAAACTTGGGTGATGGCACTATGTTTCTTGCACATGCGTTCAAGCAACATAAAAATGGCTTCAGCCAATAAATACGTTCTTTGTTAAACCAAGAGCATTTCCACATAACATGGCAGAGATCCTCGGTACCTCCCACAGCACATGAACATTTATTTGTTTCTTGGAGGGTTTTATTACGACGATATTTAAATACATTGCTGGGGAACCTTTCAAATTTGTACATAGTGAATAAGTTGTGTTCATTTGGATCAATTAAGATGTCAAGATAAGATTTCATACGAAAATAATAATTGTTTGCTGCAAACCATTTTGAGTATGTGTACTCTAGGTCCTTATTATCCTAATATTTAGTGACTTTTTTGAGATATATTTTTTGTACTTTGGGCTAATCCTAATCCCCTTAGCTACATATTTATTTAAGACCTGTACAGTATATTATGCTTTTTGATTAAATTTTCTATGGTTGTATACCAGAACATAGTAGTACGTCCCAATTTGTACCATTCTTGTTTCTCTTGCAAACAGAGGTTAGTTGGTCAATCATTCTCATGCCTAGTAATTCTCAACCAGAAATCATTTTTTCTTGTCTCAGATATGGTGTTGGTATTCACTAGGCCCAATTCTGCCCTGATATACTGGAAAGAGCATGATGGTCCCAGACCTAGAACTTTCCTCAGTATCTTATTTAGTGGATATCTAAACGTTCCCTGTTATTAATGTCCCAGATCTGAGAGGCATATAATAGAAACATAGAAGTTGATGGCAGATAAGGACTGCAAGGCCTATCTAGTCTGCCCATTTCTTTTTCTACCTTATAAATGTGCCATCAGCCTTTGCTGTGTCAATGGCCTATCTATTCATACTCATCTGTATTGCTCCCTTATGCCTATCCCATGCCTGTTTGAAGCCCTGCACTGTATTCATATCCACCACTTCCTGAGGTAGGCCGTTCCATGCAACCACCACCCTTTCTGTGAAAAAGAACTTCCTCACATTACCCCTTAATCAGCCTCCCTCTAACCTCATGCTGTGTCCTCTTGTCCTGCTATTTTTCTTATATTGAAACATGTTAGACTCCTTCACCTTATTAATGCCCTTAAGGTGTTTGAATGTTCCGATCATATCACCTCTCTTCCTCCTTTGTTCTAGAGTATACATATTGAGCTCCGTCAATCTGTCCTCATATGTTTTCTGATGTAGTCCCTGCACCATTTTGGTTGCCCTTCTCTGGACTGCCTCAATTTGGTTAATGTCCTCGTGAAGGTGTGGCCTTCAGTACTGCCTAACCAGTGTCTTGTAAAGAGGGATTATTACCTCCCTCTTCTGACTTGTGATACCCCTACTAATACACCTTAACATCCCCCTAGCCTTACCTACTGCTTTAGTGGTCTGCTTGGATGATTTCAGGCCATCTGTGATGATGATGCCGAAGTCTCTTTCTTCCCTTGTGACTACCAGCATCTCCCCTTCCAGCCTATAGGTGCCCTCTGGGTTTCTCTTCCCCATGTGCATGATCTTGCACTTCTTTGCATTAAATCCCAGTTGCCACTCTTCCCACCATTTTGCTAGTTTATCCAGATCTCTTCTTATTCTGCCCACCCCACCTGGATCATCTACTCTGTTGCAGATCTTGGTGTCATCTGCAAACAGACAAACCTTATCCTCCAGTCCATCTGCAATGTCACTGATGAAGATGTTGAAGAGGACTGGCCCAAGGACTTATCCCTGAGGTACCCCACTTATGACTTGCATCTCTTCTGACTATATACCATTAACCACTACTCTCTGTTTTCTGCCTGCCAACCTGTTTGCCACCCAGTTGACCAACTTCTGACACACCCAGAGCTTACCCAGCTTATTAATCAATCTTCTATGTTGAACAGTATTGAAAGTTTTTCTGAAGTCAAGGTAGGCAACATCAACTGCTCCCTCTTGGTCTACCACTTTGGTTACCCAGTCAAAGAAATCTATGAGATTAGTTTGGCAGGACCTTCCTTTTGTAAACCCATGCTGTCTTGGATCCCGTGCTCCTATGGATTCCAGGTGTTGCACTATCCTTTCCTTAAGGAGTGCCTCCATAATCTTGCTCTAGGGTATACATATTGAGCTCCATCAATCTGTTCTCATTTGTTTTCTGATGTAGTCCCTGAACCATTTTGGTTGCCCTTCTCTGGACAGCCTCAATTTGGTTAATGTCCTTGTGAAGGTGTGGCCTTCAGTACTGCCTAACCAGCGTCTTGTAAAGAGGGATTATTACCTCCCTCTTCTGACTTGTGATACCCCTACTAATACACCCTAACAATCCCTAGCCTTACCTACTGCTTTAGAAGTCTGCTTGGATGATTTCAGGTCATCTGTGATGATGATGCCGAAGTCTCTTTCTTCCCTTGTGACTACCAGCAACTCCCCTTCCAGCCTATAGGTGCCCTCTGGGTTTCTCTTCCCCATGTGCATGATCTTGCACTTCTTAGCATTAAACCCCAGTTGTCACTCTTCCCACCATTTTGCTAGTTTATCCAGATCTCTTCTCATTCTGCCCACCCCACCTGGATCATCTACTCTGTTGCAGATCTTGGTGTCATCTGCAAACAGACAAACCTTATCCTCCAGTCCATCTGCAATGTCACTGATGAAGATGTTGAAGAAGACTGGCCCAAGGACTGATCCCTGAGGTACCCCACTTATGACCTGCATCTCTTCTGACTATATACCATTAACCACTACTCTCTGTTTTCTGCCTGCCAACCTGTTTGCCACCCAGTTGACCAACTTCTGACACACCCAGAGCTTACCCAGCTTATTAATCAATCTTCTATGTGGAACAGTATTGAAAGTTTTGCTGAAGTCAAGGTAGGCAACATCAACTGCTCCCCCTTGGTCTACCACTTTGGTTACCCAGTCAAATAAATCTATGAGATTAGTTTGGCAGGACCTTCCTTTTGTAAACCCATGCTGTCTTGGATCCTGTGCTCCTATGGATTCCAGGTGTTGCACTATCCTTTCCTTAAGGAGTGCCTCCATAATCTTGCCACTACTGAGGTAAGACTGACTGGTCTGTAGTTCCCTGCCTCCTCCCTGCTACCACTCTTGTGGAGCGGGATCACATGAGCCCTTCTTCAGTCTTCTGGGACCTCTCCTGTGCTCAGTTTCAATAAACAGTTCTGATAATGGCTCTGCTAGTTCCACCCTTAGCTCCTTTAGTACAATGGGATATATGCCATCTGGTCCCATTTCCTTGTCCACCCTGAGCTTATCGAGCTCATGTAGGACCCTTTCTTTTGTGAAGGGACTAGTGCTCACCTCCCTCCTCCCTGTGTCCATGGTGCTGAGCTGTGGGCTTTGCCCTACCTTCTCTTCAGTAAATACTGAGCAGAAGTATCTATTTAGGATAGATGCTTTTATATGGTTCTCTTCCTCACACACACCCTTATCTCCTTTGATCTTAGCAATACCCCCTCTGGACTTTCTCCTTTCATTAATGTATCTATAGAAATTCTTATCACCTTCTTTTACTGTCTGTGCTAGTGTTTCCTTGGTTTGGGCCTTTGCCTGCCTTACTGCCTTCCCTGCTTCCCTTAGGGAAGTTTAGTATGCCTCCCTATCTTCATCCCGCTGTGTTCCCTTATATTTCCTGAAGGCCAGCCTTTTTAGCTCTGACCTTTTCTGCCACTTTTTTGAGAACCAAGGTGGTTTCCTTCTTCATTTGCACTTCCTTTTCTCTCTAACACAATAGGATGTTGCTTCAAGTATTGCATCCTTAATGCTTGCCCACTTTGCCTCTACCCCCTCACCTGTATTTCTTTTTGCCAGGGCCAGCTTAACTCTGTTGGCCATCTTATCAAAGTCAGCTCCTCTGAAGTCCCATATATTTGCCTTGGAATGGGATAATTTAGTTGTAGTGGCCGAGTTGTACCATACCATGTGATGGTCACTGGCCTCTAGGTGACCTTCTACCTGGAGATCTGTGATCCTTTCCCTGTTAGTCAGTACTAGATCTAGGATAGCCCTGTTTCTTGTGGGTTGTTGTACCAGTTGTTTGAGGCCTTCCCCCTGCAGGAAATCCACCATGTGTCTAGTTCTGACAGATGTTCCTGCTAGTATTGATCAATCTGTATCTGGCATGCTGAAGTCTCCCATTATCAGAACCTCCCCTTTAGCTGTTATGTTTTGTATATCTTCTAACAGTAATGTGTCTATGCCCTCCCCCTGGTCTAATAATAATTGGGCCTGATGTTTTACACTGATTACCTCCACCAAATGCCTTCACATTTGAACCACCATATTTGTAGTTCAACTTTGCCAGGCCTATTACTGTTTTTTTTTTTTTTTCAGAATCTCAAAGGTCTTCAAGTAATCATCATCCTTGGTGGTATTTGCACTAAACTCTATGTCTAGATATGTATATGATTTAATCACTTTAACTCATTGTAAATCAAGGGTCCACATTCCTTTATTCTGACATTTCCCAATATTATGTTGTCCAAATATGACAATTTTTGTTTTTGTTAAGTTAATCTTTAATTGTAGCTCCAGTGATTTTGTATTTATGAAATCTAACTTTTTCTGGAGATCATTTTTAGAAAGGGAAAAAAGGACTAAGTCATCCACATAAGCCTGGACTGCACAATTATGTTGTTTTATTTAAGGTGAGTCTGGGACAATTCTCCATTGGATGCACCCAACACAAGGGAGTTGCAGCAAACTTGTTTTATGCAAGTGGTGATTTGCACCACAGCTTGCTTCAACAGGGATTTTGGAACACAGCTTGCATCAGTGCCTGACACAGCTGTGTCCAAGCCCAATTGCACCAGGGTTGCATCCAACAACCTGGTGCACAAGGTCGCAAGTGAGCTTGCGCCATGGCGGGCCTGCCACATCCCCTTAAATGGGATTCCAGAAGCCCCACCATGGATGCAGGAGGGGCTGCCAGTTAAACCAGTGAAGAGGTGATCTAACCGGCTTGTCCTGCTGGAGTGCGGTGGGACCCACAGGGGCTGACAATGTGGTGGAGGGGGCATGGATGGGGGTGGCAACCCTTTCCCAGCAGGCGGCATGATGTTGCCATCCCGAACATGCACACCACACAGTAAGCACAGTGATGCACAGACCATAGGACCCCATAACTGTCAGCCCCCCATCCCCCGTGGTGTCTCAGATCCATCGGTGGTCCATTGGCCCCCACATCTTTGATCCCCCAAGGGATGCCTGGCACATGCTCCTGAGCCCCAACCCTGGCCCCATCCCCTGGTAACCATATCCACCATGTTATACTCTCTGGTGGTCTAATGGCCCCCCACCCTCCCCAACCAGTCAGGCAGTGGTTGCCCCCACTTCACCCCCTCCCAGTACATATTGGTGGCTTGCACAGCCCTTCACACACCACTATGGCCAGCTGCTCAATGCGATCCCACAGGTCGCGTATGTGTACTGTACACTTACATGATCTGTGAGATGTACACATACATGGTCTGTAAGATTGCATTGTGCAGCTGGCTGTGGTGGTGTGGGGAGGGTTGTGGCAGCCACCAATGCATGTTGGGGATGGGGGCAGCGGGTGGGGCAACCACTGCCTGTTGGGATGGGGAGGGTGGGGGCCACTGGCTACCAGGAGTAGGACCTGCAGTGTCCTTGGTCTTGATGCCTTCCCAGGTGATTGGTGATAGGGGTGGTGGAGGGACACACCTGGACTGGGGTGACTCTGCTGCCACTGGACTGGAGGGTTCTGACCATTCATCCTCGGGTTGGCAGTGGTCTGGCACAGTGCTTGCCATCAGGAGCAGCAACTGGGTGCCCCTGGCAGTTGTGGGACAGTGCCCTTTGGGGGGCCACATGACTCATGCCACATTTCTGTGGTAGCTACCCCTTCCCTGCCCATGGTCAGGGCTTCCATCCCTATCTGGTACCTGGGGTGTCCACCTGCGCACCTGTCTGTGGATGCGGCCATGGACTTGTGACAGGACCCCCAGTTGTGTCCCTCTGTCCACCGCAGGCAGGATTTTGTGGCTATTCCAGAAGGCTTGGCACAAGTCACCAACCTTGTGGAATAGCGTTTTTTTGCATGTGCTGCAACTGCGTTGGGCACAGTACTTCTTTATGCCACATTGTGCGCCAGATGCAGGTGGCTTCTAGAATTCTGGAATCTTAACATCCAATCAATATATAGAGCAAACAAGACTGAGGCTAAAACACAACCTGGTGAAATCCCCTTATTAATATAAAATGAAGATGATAACTGTCTGCTCACTCCCAACCTAACACTAGCCCAATTGTTATTATATAAATTATATATTGTGTATACTAATGATTTATCTATGCCTTTTTCTAGCATCTGTATCCAAAGTGTCCTTTTAGCAATGGTACCAGAAGTCACAGAGTAATCTATAAATACTAAAAGTATTCTGCTTTCTTAATTTTACATATTTTTCAATTAGATGGTGCAAAACAAAAACATTACCCAATGTATAATATTCAGGCCTAAAGCCAGCTTGATAAGGTGAAAGACCACCAGTCTGCCTTATCTGATCATTCAGTCTTTCTAAAATAATTTTAGAGAAGATCTTCAAATTCACATCCAGTAAAGTAATCGGTCGATACGTGGCCAGATTACTTCTATCACCTTTTTTATGTATAGGGATAATGTTTGCACCTTTCAAAGATGGAGGAAAACTAAATTCTTTTATGCATTTATTATAGATGACTGTAAGGGTTCTACTTCTTGGACCAGTGTGACAATGATAGACATCAGATGGTACACAGTCAGGTCCCGGGGCCTTATGTAATTTGAGGGTATTAATTGCCCTGTATACTTCTTCTGTCTTAATTGGGATCATTACATATTCAATGCCATTTTCTAATGGAAAAGAAACATCAGCCAATGGGTCATAAAATATCTGCTGAAAAATTTTTATCCAGTTAGATTCCAATATATAGGAGTCTATTAAATCCCTGTAATTACTTGTCCCTTTTGCAACTAAAAGCCAAAACTTCTTGCTATCTTTAGTGACTACTGTGTCAAGCATTTGTTCCAACTGTTTTTTATGGTATGCTGTTTTTTTGACCTACAGAAGCATTTTGTATTCTTTTCTTTTGCAATTTATTTCTTTAAGTATCAATTTGTTGCTATTTTTCTATAGGTTTTATATAATTTTCTCAGAGTGGATTTAAATGCTCTACACTCTTTATTGAACCAGCTATTACCATTTATATGCGTGTTAGGTTAATAGGGATTTCTAAGTTATTCTTTATTTTTTCAAATATTGCTGTAAGACTATTCAGCAAATAATCCAAACTGCAGCGTTCTAACCAGTTGACCTCATAAAAGATAGTTGAACTTGTTAATAACTCAGAAATGATTGACTCTGCTTCACTCTTCCACAAGATCCTCTTTCCATATCTTATTTCTGTATACAGACATGCTTCTGTATGAGTTCTTTGTGCAACCATATTTAGTAGACTGTGTTTAATAATTATAGAGAAATGATCACTTTCAGAGCGTGTAAGTATTTTTTTTTATTCATTTATTTATTACCTCAGCTGGGGGGTTGTGCCTTTGGTTCCCTCCCTCTTTCAGCCAGCCTTCATGGCTGCTGCTCCGGATGTGGCCAGAGCTCCAACCTCCCTACCACAGCTCTCCCAGGCCACATCACAGCAGGTACTTACCCCACAACTGCGGAGTCCTGGAGGGCAGACCCAGGAGGAAGCTAACTTTGGCATGCTCATGGTGGCACCGTCAGGGCAGCCTCATGCTGCCGAGGATATTTCTTTGCTTCCTCCCCTGTGGAGAGGGTTGTGCAGTAATGCCAATGGAGGGAGCACACATGCATCCACATGCACTCCTCCCAGGCGTCTGCCTCATCTCCGCCCCTCATCTGCAGTATCGGTGCACTGCCCCTCAGTCTCCACTGGGGGCCAGTCGATCGCTGACCACTGAGGTCCCCCCTTCCCAGAGAAGGAGAGCAGTCCTATGGGCACTCAGTCCTTCTCCAACCCTACCAACCTACGGTGATCCATGCTCATTCCTGAACACGGGTCACCAGAGTAGTGTGAGGCATGTTGTCCAGCGCCTCAGCCCTCAGCACCACCGGGCTGGCATATAAGTATTTTTAAATTGTCCCAGTAATTAATTGGGCCTGATCTCAAAATTAGATCAATTAATGAGGTTCATTTTGATGAAATATATGAGTACTCCTCAGTCTTATTACCTTCTGTCATTCCATTAAGTAGAAAGATGTTATAATCTTTAATGATATTTATTAATTCCTGGCCTGATTTATTTACTTTTAAATCTTTTGTCCTTCTTTTAGGCATCTTCTGAAGAATGTTTTTGGAGGTAAAATATGAATTATCATTTAAGCCATTGTAGTTCCCTATTCTGGCATTGTAATCCCCTACCATCAATAATTCTATGTCTGGATATTTATAAGTTAGTTCGTCTATGGTCTCATCCAAACTTGACCAAACCCCTGCTGGGAAGAACCGAGAGTACTCTGGTGTAATGTACCCATTAATTAACAAAAAACTTTGGTTGTTAGTATGTATCAAATTTAAACAAAATTGGTTGCAATCTGTAAACAATCCACTTGCTTAAAGGTTCCTATTTTAATTAAAGTAACTACCACCACCCCCGAACATCTACCTAAATTTTGTACTGCGACACCTGGAGTATTAAATATTTCATAACCATTCAAATGTACAAAATCCTCATTTTTATGCAATGTCTCCTGAAAGCACAAAATGTCAAACTTAGCCATTCCTTATCACAGTATTTTGTCAGAAGCCCAGATATATTCCATGACAATAATGATATACCTTCTTTACAAAAGTTAGCTATATCAGGATTTTCTTCCCTTAAGTCATCAAGAATGGATTCATCCTCTGTTGGGGTTGACCGTCAGTCATTATACCCTGCCAGGGTGTAATATCTGTTAGTTGTTAACAAAGTATCGATTACTTTTTGTTAAGAGAGATCTACTAGATCATTATGTATCTCTAGTACCTCAGAATCAACTAAATACAGACCCATCATATCAATGACCTCTGTTTTTTGAAGGATTGCATCAGCCAGATGTCTATTTTTGACTAATATATTAATTTGGCTGTCAGGATCCATCCTTCGTGCAGATATAATGCCTTCTTTTCCCAATTCTATCTGAAGGAAATTCCTCACTAGGCCACAGATAGCTCCAGTAAGTTTGTAATCATTTTCTTTTCTTATTTTATTCATGCTAAATAGACGAAGGCTGATGGCCTTATCAGCAGCCTTCTCTACTGTAAAATCTTTGTTAAAAAAATGTCTATTTGGAAAAGAAATAGTAATATCCCTATTTTGTACCTTTGTGCCATTTATCCAGATATAATTGGCAAGTCATGGAGAGACAAGGTAGATATCTATCAGTGTTTCAGCCTCTATTGGTATAAATAGTTCAAAAGGACTGCTCCTGTGCTAACACACATCAGGTGGGTGCAACAAGGAATGGGTAGCTAGCCCAAATATCAGCAAAGGCAAAAAAACTCTTGCACTCCAAAGAAAGAACTTACATGGAAATAAAATGCATCAAAATAAATTTATTTGTGCAACATGCTATAAAATAAAGTCCACAGCCAAAGAACTACAGCTCTTATCCCAAAATACGAGCCAGAGTTCTTTGGCTGTGGACTTTATTTTAGAGTATGTTGCTCAAATAAATTTATTTTGATGCAATTCATTTCCATGTAACTTCTTTTTTGGGAGTGCAACACTTTTTTGTCTCTATTGGTATAAAGTTAACCTCCACAATTTCCTCAACACTGATTTCAAGATCCAAGTCTTTTTTCAAACTATTGACAAACTGTCCTAATTTTATAGTCTGGAGTCCAGTGTCCTGTACTATCCAGTCCATAGGATGCAAAATCCTAATTATGGGAAAAGTGCCATCTTTCTCACCCTTTTTAACCTCTTTTTCAAATGTTTTACTCTTGATTTGTTTTTTCCTTTATTTGTCTTTGTTGTTTGAGAGATTCAGCCTTATTACAGTCACTTCTGACATCCTTCTCTGTAATCAAATTCTCAAGACCAAGTTGAAAATTTAATTTCTCCATCTCCATTTCCAAATTATTTAAACAGGAAAATAGAGAGGGCTGCATTAGCTGAGTTGTTTCATTGTTATTTACTTTCTGAGAGGATACATCTTTTTTAACCTCCTGTGTATCAGTGTTTACCCTTATAAGTTTTTTTAGTTACTTCTGTAGAGTTTTTATTTGTAGTCTGCCTTAAGGCTTGCTTTGTAGTGTGTCTCCCTTTCTTAGGCTTTTTTTTCTTTTTTGGGATCTTTTTCCTTTTGTCCTTTTTTTTATTTATCCCCTTGCTTATTACTATTAATTAGACTATCTGGAATATGGATTACACTAAAGTCTGGTCATAGCTGTTCCTATACCTCTTCTACTGGCTCTTCTGCCTCTCTAAGTCCACAATCACAGAATCACTTGTTATTTCTTGTAATGAGAGCCCATTTAATACCTTGTCCAATTTGTCCCTATTTATAGCAATATCAACCTTAATTGACTCCATAATATCTTTATTAATTATTAGTTCTTCCAGTATCAGTATAGTAGCCTGGTGTTGGTTGTTTAATGAATGGACAGGTCCTCGCTCAGACAACATGGCTGATATCCATAATTATTTACAGTAAGTAAACTGGCCTCATTACTTTGCATCTGTGAGCAACATTTTCCACATGTAAACTTATTTTTTAACTGGCTTTCACATTCTTTTAAACCTGAGATAATATTTTGTAAGTCTCCAGTAACTTCACCTAAAGTTTTTCTTTCCTTATGATAATCTTGGATGTTATTCTGGGTACAATCCCAGGTATCAGGAGAAATTTCTAGATCTTGTGTAGTTATGCTATCATGTAGGCCTATTGAAATAACAGGACATGCACCAATTTGCTTAATTGAAGTTTCTGTTTCATTAATAGAGGTCTCAAGGTTCTCGGGTACTTCATCTGAGTCATCTAATTTTTTTATAAGGTGATAAAGTCCCCTGAGAGAGCACTATAGAAGCAGCATTAATTCTAGTCCTGGGAGTTGAAGTTTTACTCTTAGGAATGTCTATATTTTTCAATAAGTGATCAGTGATTTTAGACTGCTTTTTTGATTTTAAATTCTTATTATTTGAACAATCAGATCTTAAAGGTGAGTTGTTAGAATCCTTTAATCTTTGCAAATGAGTATTCACCATTTTCTCTTGAAAAAGAGTGTATAGCGGACCAAACAATTACTCAAATATAGTAGTAAAGCACCAGTTACACACTTAAATTCTAACTAGAAGACAGCAAAACAGCTATACTATTTTAAAGTGCTTAGTGCAAAGTGCATATGACAATTCCAAACAGGTTCCCTTGAACAGTCCCAATTAATAGCAGGTCTGATAAAGTTCACAGGCCTTACAGCTACAATAGGAACAAAATATTTGACAATGACTTAAATACAATTATAAAGCACAATTACAATCTAATGATATTGATAGAAGGCAGCAAAAGAGCTACACAGTATTAAAGTGCATTATATAACATGCATATGGCAGTCCAGAACAAGTTCCTTTGGGTAATCCCAATTAATAGTAAACCTGGTGGAATTAGCAGACCTTATGGCCATGGTGGCTTTAGTTCAGGTTCTCACCCTTCAAGTGCAAAAATCCAGCCAGGTTAGGATGTTCTTGGCAGTCAATAACAATGGTCAAAAGGGTGAAGAAGAGAAAAATAAACTCTGCTTCAGTCCTCCAAACTTGTGTAATTCTTGCCTTAAATGTCCACCAAGTTCTTTCCTTTAGTTTCCTTTAGTTATAAAGAACCACTGGGCACCATCTTTTGGAGTAACAAGGATTGTCATCTGATGCTGGTGAATTAGTTGATAAAACAAGAAGTAGAAATAAAACTATGTGATATAAAAAGGACAGACTAGCAGCTTGGTCCTAATTGCCCTTTCCTTATAATATCCCAATGTTGTTTACAGCTTTAAGACCTCTCTATACACAGAGGTTTTAGGTAAAAATATTAAAATGCTACACTATACCTTCAAAGAATTTGCAGAATATACTTGTAAATAAAGTTACTGCAATGGTTCAAAATACAAACTAATAATGTACTTACTCCATTTGTCTCCACCGTATGTACGCTAATCATTTTCAAAACTGCATCAGAGGTATGCTTACATCCCACCAAGAAACCAAGTCGCAGCCTTTCAATCCATAGCCAACTATATATATCTAGCTTCCCCCCCAAAACTGAACACATTATACTAGCGGATTTTAATGTGAACTGGCTGTCAAGCTTGGCCTCCTCTATGAAAGACATCCTCTCTGCCCTAGACCTGGCCCAGTTAGTCAGTCAGCCAACCAGGGTGAATCCCAGAACTGAATCTAGCACCCTGATCGACCTACTACTCACCAATTGTCCAAACAAAATTTCTAACCTGGTTGTCCTTCCAGATTCATTAAGTGACCACTCCCCTATCCTCTTCACCAGGTCATATCAGCGGCAAATGCCACAACCAAACAAATTTACCTGATGCCGCTTCTAATCAGAAGGTCTCTCTAAACTAAGGAGACACCTAGCCCAATGTGATTGGTCCCCTATCAGTCACTCCCTTCCATAGATGGAGCCCTGGATTACTTCTCCCACACATTCAACACTGCGTGTGATAGATTTTCCCCCATCACAAAGGTCTAATCCAGAAAACATAATGCTCCCTGGGTCTCCCCAGCCTTACTTAAGCAACTAAAGAACCGTGATAATTTCTGGCACAAAGCAGTTGCCTCAGGGGTGCCAGCAAACAGGCTCGACTACAAGGAGGCCTGCAATAGGTGCACCTGGGCCATAAGGATGGCCAAATCAGACTACTATAAAACTACCCTCGCATCCTCCTGGGGGAATGCAAGGTTGTTCTGGGACAACCTTAAAGAAATGAATGGAAAAGCCAGGACGCCACCACCCTCCCAGTTAACAGTCAACAATGTTTACACCTCGGACCCACTTACCATCGTCAATTGCCTAAATGCCACATTCTCTGATCTGAGTGCAATCCTTACAAACAACTTCTTTGACCCCACCCCCACAACCCCTGAACCAAACAATGTCTACCCCTCTTTCCACCTCAGGGTTATTACTAGGAGGGAAGCAAGGCCACACCTTGCAAATGCCCTCTGGGGTTCAAACTACTGCAAAGACTCCACTGATATGAAAATCCTTAACTTGGTGCTAGACTCTTTACTCTCACCACTGACTGATCTCCTTAACCTTTCCCTATGTCTACAGCAGTTTCCAACAGACTGGAAGATGGCCACTATCACACCAATTCTGAAGAATGGGGACCCCACCTCACCCAATAATTACTGTCCCATCTCCATTCTACCACCCCCTCAAAGCCCTGGAAAAAATCATTGCCACTCAACTCACGGACTACCTGCTTACACGCAACATACTATGTAGAGAACAACATGTCTTTAGAACAGAGCATAGTACAACAACTGCCCTCAAAAAGTTCTCTAACTCACTGCACAAAGCCCTGGATAAGAAACACCTAGCAAGAGTGGTATTTATAGACCTATCGAAAGCTTTCAATACTGTCTGACACACCCTGCTCCTAAATACTCTCCGCCTCACCGGGCTGTCCCCTGGACCCATCATGTGGTTTGCAAGTTACCTCTCAGATAGGTCCCAACGCGTGAAGATAAACAACACTCTCTTGACTACTCTGCCTGTCCGCTCTGGGGTTCCCCAGGGTTCCATCCATAGTCCATTGTTATTCAGCATCTTCCTGAACACCCTGCCAAAAGTCTGCCCAAGTAAACTTCTGCTCTATGCAGATGATGTTTGCCGCCCACCCAGATCCCACAATTCTTCAGTCCTCCCTACAACTTGCCTTCAGCCATGTCAAAAACTGGTTCACAGACCACAGACTGGTGGTCAATGTAAAAAAAACTAAGTAATGCTCTTTGCCTGCCAGCAAAGCAGGAACATTGATGTCCAACTAAAAATCTTTTCCAAAGCCCGCCTCCCCTTGGAACAGGTCCATACCTATAAATATGTGGGCCTTACATTTCATCCCAGCCTCCCATTCCACCCACACATCGATAACCTCTCCTCAGCCATAAATATTCACACAGGACTACTTTATCAGCATAGAGACTGCCTGCTGCCAGAGGCCGTCAACCTTGCAGTCACCTCCTCTGTTCTCTCTCTCTAGTAGATTATGGGCTAACCATATACGCAGCAGCTGACCACACGGCTCTAAATAAAATCCACTTAGCCATCAACAAAGCATGCAGACTCTTCACCGGGGTAGACAGACATACCCATAGCTGCACCCTGTATGCCCTAACAAATATCCCCACTCTAGATGAAAGAGTCCATTATCAAACAATTCTCCTCACCAAAAAAATTCAGCTAGGTCTAACACCCCTTGGAGTTTCTGCCACCCTCTGTGCTGCTCATGCCACAGCTAACACCTGCTCGGCTAACAAACTGATATGGGCTGACCCCAGGGTTACGACCTCACTAGCCCAAAGGTCCTTTTACTACAGAGCACCGTTATGGAACCTTGAGCTCCCTATGGCCGTTACCTCTATCACTAGACTGGACCCATTCAAAATAGCCCTCAAAGACTACATACTCTCCACCCACCACTGCCAGTGCACCAGCCAGTATGGGCTGCAACTCAGCACCACCTACACCTGTCTACTGAGCTCTGGCCAGGACTGCCTGGTCCTGTCTCAGTATTAGAGCTGGGATGCAGGTGCCTGCAAGTGCACAAAGGCCATCAGTATTCACCTGTACCTCATAAAGTAGGTTTGGGCTAAAGTGCTTTGTACCCTACTGCTGTTAACTCTCAACACAAGATTGACTGTGTAAATGGCAAAGTAGGCTTCCCGATAGCTTCTTAAATGTATAGGCTGCAACCTCCATACTACCGGAACTGTACATTGACACTTACATGCTCTTTAGGCGGACTTGTATAGCTACCCAATTGTATAGGCACGACCCTCACTGTTGTATTGTACTGTTCATATCCTGTGTTTCCTCTACTACTTTGTATTATTGTATACTACATGCTAATGTGATGTTGTGTACTATGTTGATGTATTGTACTATGATGAGGAGCCTTTTTTAAATGAGTCTTTGACTCAGCGGTTGTAAATCCGATTTACTCAATAAATAAACAAATAAATAAAACTGTTACTGGAGATTTTAGCGTGGCTGAGTTTAGATATTTTACCTAAGAGCATGGCTCCATATAATTATAAGAGCCCTTTTGCCCTCGTAACATCGATTTCCTTCTTGCAAAATGCCGCAGAATAAAAGGAGCAAGAATGGGCTTTTCAAAAATTAAGTAAACTGGTTACAAAATGCCAAATACAAAAGAAAAAGGAGAAAACTTTTTCCCAGCCAGACGTTTGCAGATGCACTTACCTTAGGTAAAAGATGGCGATCTGACAAAAGAATGCCACACATGCTCTTAAATCTATTGGTGACACATGACCCCTTTCATGCAGATTTTAAATGCTCAGTAAATGTAACTTTTATTTAAATTAAATAAAAAAACAAAAGTAAAATAAAATCTTCCACGTGTTTTGACACACTGCAAATATTATTTCTGGGGCAATTTAGGTTAGTGTTGCTGTCAAAACCTCAACTGCTTGTTTTATTAACGTTTTTTGCTAGAAACACTAAAAGGATTTGCACATTATTAAAGGTATGGGTCTAGGCAACGGTGGCACACCTTTTGCAAAATATAAACAAGCCTTGAACAAATCCTGCTTTCCATGTTACTCCACAGTGCGGTAGGGTGCAGCAGCTCTTACTCTTGTCTCATCCAGCTGCACTGGCTGAAAATACCACACTTCGCAGGTGCAGCGATTTGATCCTGCAGCTAGGGCTTCCTACTCTTTGTGATCTTGAGCCTCCACCTGAGCAACCACCAGGACAGGCAAATGGGACCTCAGAGATTGCTCCTTGGGAGTGTAAGACCTCGCTCATTCTGCACTACGGTGGCAGTACTGGAATTTTTACCCCTATTCCTGGTGTGGAGCTGGAACCTACATCCTTCAGATCTTCCCACATCAGAGGTGAGTGTGCAACCGACTGAGCCACTGACAGGTTATGTCCCTAATGTGAGACGACCTGAGGCTGTGGGCCCTTAACAAACATACTTGCTACCATGCTGTGTGAGAGGCCTTTCGGCACCATGCAATTCTGCTTAAAGTTGGACCAGCATAACATACTGTGGTGATTTGCATATGCAGACCATGATGCTTTGCATTGTGGGGGCATGTGTGATTTTGTATTTTCTTGAAACTTGGCTTCCCAGCCAAATGCCCTTTGGGGTAACCCTTGCCTCAGTGTTTGCGCACAGAGGTTCTTTGTCTTTTAAATAGTTTTTTATTTTAATGGGTTCACCAGAATATATCCAAGGCACACTGCCTTAAGGGTAGCTGGTCCATTCCACTGGGGTGTCAAACAGATGAGGCATACTGATGGGTCCTGGTGGGGCGAAACACGTGTCTATGTCTTCTGTTAGCACCCTTTGCAAACTGTGTGAGAGGCCTTTCGGCACCATGCAATTCTGCTTAAAGTTGGACCAGCATAACATTCTGTGGTGATTTGCATATGCAGCCCATGATGCTTTGCATTGTGGGGGCATGTGCGATTTTGCATTTTCTTGAAACTTGGCTTCCCAGCCAAATGCCCTTTGGGGTAACCCTTGCCTCAGTGTTTGAGCACAGAGATACTTGCTACCATGTCACTGAAGATGTTTCAGTACCCCCTGGGCTTGTTAGGGCTCTCTTGATGAGTGGGGGGGGTTTGCATCCATTGATAGAAAGAAAGTACCTTGCTGACTCAATCCAGAGAAAGATAATAGTGAGTCAGGTTAAACACTAGTACAAGCCCCCTGGGAATATATACCTCCCCACCTCTCCACTTTAGTTACGCTACACGTGGAACCATGCAGAATAATTGCACACTTCCCAAAAATCATGCACTTAGCTGTAAACTGATTGCAGCTGACAATTAAATACAGACAGCAAACATGGCTTTACTTAGGCTGCAAATCCTAAGAGGGGAAAAGGATGTTAACTGGCAGTATGAGATGGCTCTCTGCAAGTGGTTGGTCTTGGTTGCTCTGTATAGGCCAAGCTCAATAACAGTAGTGGCTATTTGCATGTCCTGAGAAGACACAGCCAAAATCAACACTTTCCTGGGCTGTATATAAAAACCCAATCCTAGGTTTAGCCCTCACATACAGCCAGGCCCCACACCGTAATGCAAAATACTCTACAAAGCTAGCTTTCCTATATTAGAAGAACTACCCTCTCACCACTAGTACCAGTGGGGTTCCCCTTTAAGCCTTTATAGAGCCCTCCACAAATTACTTGCTGGCCAGTTGCTGTGTAGGCCCACTGGCGTTACACATGGTTAACAGTCATTGGTCCACATTAAATGAAATAACAGCAATCTTGAGTAAACACAGTTAAGCTCCAAACTCAGAGACCATGCAGTTGTTCAACTGGCTGAAGCTGAACCTCAGACAGAAGCAGTTCCCACTACTGGTCTGCAGGCCAAACTCAGAAGCATGTTTTCAAACAGTTAGTGCAGGTCCCCAGTTGCTCAGCCAAGCTCTGTTTTACTCACAGTTCCATTGCACTGGGACTTTCCCTCACGCTGCAGAGCTTTGGCATCACAGCTGTCAGTAGTCCTTCGTGAGCAGTCAGCCAGGCACTCCAGTCTCTCACTGCCACTCTCTTCCTCAGTCTCTCATTCCACATTGACTGGCAATGCATATTGGAGGTAGAGCTATCCTCCAGTTGATCAGACCACACTGACTGTACACCATCTTCATGTCCCTGACTTCCAGACCCTTTGGGTGGTAGTAGGCTTGTTCCAGATGATGGTTCTCACTGGAAGATCCTGCAGCAGTTCACTTCTTTCTCTCTCCTGGTTTCTATGCATTGGTGATGCTCATCATTGATGATGTGCTGGCTAGCACGAGTATGCCTCCCTTTTCATAAAACGGTGACAAGGCCTACTATCCCAGTTCATCCACTGACAAGCTGTTGCTGCACAGCTCTCAGGTCATTGACTCCTCCCTGGATACTGCTCCAACAAGATCTCTCTCAGATCTGTCTTGAGAGTAGATCATCCTCTGGACAAACTGGAGCTGGCAAGCAGAGAAACATAGAACCTGTTGGCAGAAAAAAGACCAATGGTCCATTGAGTCTGCCTATATTATGCTACCTCAGCTCTAAACTAGTTTCCTGGGGGAAGTTGACCGCCCCCGTCCCCCCATCTGGTTCTGTCCTATGGGACTTAGAGTCCGTTTGCTCTGTCCCAGCTATGTTTGAATCCATTTCAGTTACTAGCCCCCACTACTTCCACCAACAATCTGTTCCAGGCATCCTGATTTGTTTGTTCTGTGTCCCTTAAACCCATCACCAAGGCAAGGCAGGTGAAAGGGCAGCAACATCGTTTTTGTTCTGCATTCTCAGAGGCAGTCCCCAGAAAAGTCTTGATATACACAAAACCTGCAATCCAAACACCCAATCGCACCCCAAAACAGTCATGTGTGGGTGCATGCTCTTGTGTCCAGAGAGGTCAGTTGGTATATTGGGCGATTCTTGGTCCCATCACTGTAATGGCATTGTCAGCTCTGAAAAAAAACAGGAAAGTCCAAGCACTTCTGTAACACCAGTTTGAAAGGAAGCACTGGCAAAAGCTAAAGTTGCTTACCAAAACATGTTTTATTATTACAAAAATACGCACAGTGCCAGTATACCCAGAGAGCTGCTGTATCACTGGCTCACATCCCAGTGCTTCAGCCATAGTCTTCCTCCTGGGGCTGGGTTTGAACAGAGAACAATCCCACTTAAGTACCATTACATTGATTAGACACTTGATTTAACTAGTTTCATCAACTAATCAATTAACTTAGTAGTTCATCACATATGGTCTTGCTGGTAGTAAAACAAAAAAACAAGAATAAAACATTGAAGACATAAGTGACACAACGACTAAATACAAAGTGAAAAAATTATAGAAATATTTGAACATTACTGTATCAAAATACCCCATTAAAATCAATGCATGAAAATGTATTTATTTATTTATTGAGAATATCGGATAACAACCTTTGAGTCAGGGACTCATTTCCACAGGCTCCATGTCAGGTACAATACATAACAATAGACAGACATAATACAATTTTACAGTTGGGGTAGGGAAGGAGAATAACAACAGGGAATGGGTAATATATATCAGTATACAGCATAACAGTGGAGAATGATACAAGATAACAACAGGGTATGAGCAGTGCTGTTAGTCCTATACAGTAGGGTAGCTATACAAGTCCTGAGTTGAGCTTGTGAACGTCAGTGAAACAGTACAATCAATATTAAGGTAGGGCCTATATGCTAGTAGGTGGCGCATGCAGTCGGGATACCAACATTGTCATTAACACACAGAGGAAACAATGTGAAAGTATATCAATTAACCCAGAATTTCACCACCTGTAGGCAGATTCCTTTACTTATTAGGAACAATGACAATGATGGGTGGAGATTATGTGTTTTTTTAGGGCTATTTTGAAGAAGCCTAATCTGGAGATAGAGGTGATGGCCTGGGGGAGCTCATTGTACCAGGACAGCACTCTGTAGGAGAAAGACCGTTGTGCAAGGGTGGTTGGGACCCTGGGAACAGCCCATGTTAATCTATCTGGTGTATGTTGAGGTATGTGCAGCATGGAGGGAGGCAGAGACTCCAGTGGGAGTAAGGCCTAGTTGGATTTTCCTTGTAAGGAGACATGTTTGATAACGTACTCTTTCATCTAGGGTGAGGATTTTTGTTAGCTCTTATAGGGTGCAGCTGTGGGTATGCATATTCACTCCAGCAATGAGCCTACAGGCTTTATTAATGGCTAGGTGGATTTTATTTAGTGCAGTGTGGTCAGCGGCCAAGTAGATAGATAGCCCATAGTCCACAAGGAAGAGAACAAAGGAGGTAATGGCAATGTGTAGGGCCTGTGGTGGTAGGCAGGCTTTGTGCCGATACAATAGACCTTTGCTCATATTTATGGCAGAGAAAAGATTACTAATATGTTGGTGGAAAGATAGAGTAGGATTGAAAGTAATGTCTAGATATTTATATGTGTGGACCTGCTCCAGAGGGAGGTGGGTTTTGGAAACGACTGTTAGCTGGGCATTGTAGTCCTTACTCTGGCGATGGGAAAAGAGCATAGTTTTAGTCTTTTTTATATTGACCACAAGTTTGTGGTCAGTGAACCAGTTTTCGACATGGTTGAAGGCAAGTTGTAGGGAGGATTGAAGGATTGTAGGATCTGAGTGGGAGGCATACATTACCGTGTCATCTGCGTAGAGTAGAAGGTTACATGGACAGGATTTAGGCAGGGAATTCAGGAAGATGCTGAATAGCAGTGGGCCAAGGATGGATCCCTGGGGAACCGCCAAGCGGACTGGTAGGGTGAGTGAGAAGGTGCTATTTATCTTCACACATTGGGACCTATCTGTGAGGTAGCTTGTAAACCAAGCTATGGGTCCAGGGGACAGGCCGGTGAGGTGGAGAGTATTTAGGAGCAGGGTTTGGGAGACTATGTCAAACGCTTTTGACCAGTCTATGAATACGGCTCCTGCTAGCAGCTTTTTATCTAGGGCATTGTGCAGCGAGTTGGAGAACTCTATGAGGGCAGTAGTTGTGCTGTTACCAGCTCTAAAACCATGCTGTTCCCGACATAGTATGCCATGTGTCATCAGGAAGTCTGTGAGTTGTGTGGCAATGATTTTTCCCAGGGCTTTTGAGAGGGGAGGGAGTATGGAGATGGGCCTGTAATTATTGGGTAATGTGGGGTCTCCACTCTTTAGTATTGGTGTGATGCTGGCTACCTTCCAGTTGGCTGGGAACTGTCCAAGGCATAGGGAGTGGTTAAGGAGATCAGTCAGAGGGGGGGAGCATAGAGTCCAGTACCAAGTTAAGGATTTTCATGTCAAAGGAGTCTTTGCAGTAGTTTAAGCCCCCTAGGGCTTTTTTAAGGTAATAACTTGCTTCACTCATAGCAATAACCCTGAGGTAGAAGGGAGGGTAGGTCTTGCTGGGTTCTGGGGTCATAGGTGTGGGGTCGAAGAAGTTGTTAGGGAGAACTGAGCCTAGGTCAGAAATGCTGTATTTAGTCCGCTGGCGATTGTGAGTGCATCCAAGGTGATATTATTGTTGACAGTTAGCTGGGCGGGAGGAGGCATTCTGGATTTTCCATTCAGTTCCTTTAGGTTGTCCCAAAACAACCTAGCATTCCCCCACAATGAGGCTAGGGTGGATTTGTAGTAGCTAGATTTGTCCATTCTAATTGCCCAGGTACACTTGTTGTGAACCATTTTATAGGCTATCCTATCCGCAGGCACACCAGAGGCAACTGCTTTGTACCAGAGGTCATCACGGTTCTTTATTTGCTGGATCAGTGCTGGCATGATCCAGGGGGCATTTTGGTTTTTGGTTTGAAACTTTGTGAGCATGGCAAATGTATCACAGGCTTTATTGAATGTGTGGGTGAAGTATTCAAGGGCATCATCTATGGAAGTGTCACATCTGATGGAGGACCAATCACACTGGGCCAGATATCGCCTTAGTTTAGTGAGGCCACCAGGTTGAAAATGGCATCGGGTAAAACTACTTGGTTGGAGTAGTTCCTGCTGGCATGACCAGGTGAAGAGGATGGGGGAATGATCGCTTAATGAGTCTGGGAGTACAGTTAGGCCTGAGATTCTGTTAGGACGATTGGTGAGTAGGAGGTTGATTAGGGTGCTAGAACAATTTCTGGGGTTAACCCTGGTTGGCTGATTAACTAATTGGGTTAGGTCTAGTGCTAAGAGGCTGTCTTTTATCGGGGAGGCCGAGGTTGATAGCCAGTTCACATTAAAATCCCCCAAGACCATGTGCTCTGTTTTGGGAGGGAAGCTGGGGATGTAGTTGGTCAGAGATTGCAGGGCTGAGGCTTGGGCATGTGATGGGATGTACACCGCTGTAATGGTTACAGGAGCCCTGGTAGGGTCAGGTGTGAGTTTAGTGTCATAACCTATGCCCCGTGGTTCAAGGAGGGTGTTCGAAGGCTTTGGCATAGTAGCGAGTCTCGGACGTAGAAAGCACACCCCCTCCCAGTTTGCCAAGTCTGTCGGCTCTATAAGGGGTGAGGCCGGGCAGTGTGATGGTGGAGTCCAGGACCTTCTTAGACAGCCAGGTCTCAGTAAGGGCTAGCACATCTGGTTGATGCAACTCCTCCCAGCATTGTAGCTGTGCTATTTTTTTGGGTAAGCTGCAGATATTCATCGCAGCTATATTTAGCCCAGGGCGTGAGGTGCCAAGGCTGGTTGCAAAGGGGCCTGGGTTAGGGTGAACATTGCCTGACATAAGGAGAAGTAGGGTGAAGATTCTGAGTAGGGCCAGTACTCTCTGCTTGCGGATGTTGGTATGATGATTTTTTTGTTGACGTGCTGCCTGTGCATGAGATGGCTAGGGAGATGAGGGTGGGGTAGGAGAGGAATGCAGTGGGACATGGGGGGGGTGGTATTGAGAGGAGATATGTGGTCAAAGAGTAAGGGGGGTGCAGTGGAGTTACCGTGATAGAGAGAGTCGGTGGGAGCCGGTGTTGTGTCACATGGGTGCCAAGGGGGTGAGTCACAGATGAGGGACTGGGGTGTCCCTGGAGGAAGATGAACGAGGTCATGAAAAAGGTAATCATTCTAGTGTCGGTGTGCTGCTGCTAGGGGAGATGCCAGGGTTAGAGGGGCAGAAGGGAAACTGTCTCTGGCAGTACAGGAGAGATTATTAGGGGAGAGTAAGAAGGAGAGAGAGAAGGAACAGAGAAAGTAGGACTATGCTGCCTCAAGTGGTGAGGTGTTATAAGCTGCAAATGGTAAAGTGGGCTGATTGGTTCAGACACAGCCTCAGTCCTATTGGTTCTTTTCACAGTGCCTCAGCCCTATATAAGAGTGTGTCGACCAAGGGTGGTGGTGGTGGGGGTGGTGGGGAGTTGACGCGCAGTGTTGCTGGGGCGAACACCAGTCCAAAACTGCGTCACAGTCCTGTGGCTTACTGTGCCCACGTTCCGAGTTCCGTACCTGCAGCTGTTGTCTCAGGGGTGGGGGAAGGCGACCACGATCTGGCCCTCGTGACCCTCGCAGGGATCCTTAATGTGTGGGCTGTGTTCTGCTGAGGAAAAGCAGGTAAGACACATCAGTAAATACAGTGATGCAGGGAGAGGAGTTCAGCATGAATTGCAGGCTACCATCTACTACTGCTTAGTCTAAAATCTGAGATTCTTTGTATTTTTTTTTTTCTACTAAGTAAAGCTATTGGGATATTTTCTAACTCAAATCCTCTTAAGGCAGTACAATATGATTCCCTTCAGGCACTAGTATCATGAAACAATTACCTTTAAAAGGCCCTTAAGGTATAGCTTTTTTTCCAGGCTAACAGGTTATGCTAGTAGCAAAAATAAAATACAAAATAAACTATTTCCACTGCTGTGCCAACCAGAATCTTTTAAATTGAATAAGGCGCCAAAACACCAGTCCAAAACTGCGCTACAGTCCTGTGGTTTACTGCTTATTAAGTGACAGTAATATCGTGCAGCCCCAAATGTAAAGACGTTTTCTTAGAGAAGCACAAGATGGGACTAATTCCAAAGTCATGAATCAATGTTAAATTAGTTCTTCCTCAGTGCCATAGTTGCAAACACTCAAAATGGTTCTAGTTCCAGCTAACATGTCCAGGGATCAGCAAATAACTATTTCATTTTGCATTGAGTATCCCCCCCCCCCCCCCCAACCTAGTCCCCCTCCTCCCACTTTCCCATTTCCATTTATTTTTTCCTTTTCTCTAATCCTATCACTTAGATTTTGAAATTAATGCTGCTGTTTTTTACTTAAGCATAAATTAGTATTGTTGGCTGATCCTTTGAGTAAATTTATTTGCATTTAAATTATTAGGAGAGATCATCAATAATGTGCTTTACAGCTTTAATATTTTTGGAAACTTATCTTTTTTGTAGTTTGAACTTTAAAAAAAAACTATAGCTAGTTATACGTAGGCTACATAGTAATGAGTGCACCCCCTGGTAACTTTATTTACATCTATTTATAAAATGACTGCTAAAAGTCCTGTATTACAATTTGTCAAAAGAGGTCACCTGACCATGGATTAATCCCCTGTAAACCCACAGTTGCCTTGCAGCACTGCAAATTCCTGAGTGACAGCAATGTAAAGTGACCTTTTCAGATCACTGCACCAGAGAAACATGTAACTAAAACTATGGCATTCTCATTAGGACATATCCACCTAGTGGAGAACTACAACTATGGCATCCTCAGAAGAACAAACCCATTAGGCAGAAGAACTATTTTATTACAAATGCATGTAAACAGTGCGTTTTTTTAAATATTTATTTAGGTAACCCTCTAAAATAAAGTTGCCCATTTTATAATTGGATTAACCCACTCCAGAGCATGGGTTTATTGAGCATTAATCCACGCCTGGGTGGTTGAAGTCATTGAGCCTGCAGTCTCATGCCTCACAACCCCCCAAGGTGTGGATTAATGCTTAGTAAACCCACGGTCTGTCGTCGACTAATCCATCCATAATTAAGAATGATCGCCAAAAATTGTACTGATTAGTTTCACAATATCTTAATATAATGCCATTTCACAGCAAGGGTATTTATTTGGTAAACAATATTGTCTATATGTAGCTTGTACCTTGCTACTGAACCCTAAGGGCAAATCTTTTTAATTATTAGGAAAGATAGTTCATACTTGTGCAGCTTAGCATCATTATACTCGGATGTAATGCTCCTTTGTATTTACAGCATTTTTTTTGCAAATTCACTGCTGCTGTCATGCAATTTGCATGTAAGTTTGATCGTTCACTGTTTTCCTCTGTCCTATTCCATGCTTGTCCCCCCCACCCTACCATCTCCCCCCTTCCTCCTTTCACACATTATGTTAAATTTGGTTGATGATTTTACTTATCGTTAATGCCATGTTTTCATCCCATAGCCACATATTTCTGTTCAAATGAAAAGGTTATTTATTGATCCCCTGGACATGTTTACTGGAACTAGAACCATTTTGGGTAATTGCAACTGTGACTTTGAGGAAGAACTAATTTACTTTAAGTCATGACTTTGGAATTAGTCCCATCTCATGCTTCTCTAAGAAAATGTCTTTACGTTTGTGCTTTTGCGATACTACTATCTTCACTTAATAAGCATTTTATAACCAACAATAACTAAAAAGGCGCTCCACTAAAAGACAGTCATGAGCGGTGCTTCACAATAATAAATCACAAATGGTACCCACAAATAGGCGCACCCACCAATGGCTAAAAATATTGGAATAAGATGCTTGCAATAAGATAATAATAAACCCATGCTCTGGAGTGGGTTAATCCAATTATTGCAAGCATCTTATTCCAATAAGGGATCCAGCGTGCCTTGACCAGGCCATGGACCCCTCAATTTCTGGAACCTAAACAGTTTTTCAGAAATCCTCTGTACTGCAAGGGATCCAGCATGCCTTGACCAGGCCACAGACTCCTCAATTTCTGAAACCTAAACAGTTTTTGAGAAATCCTCTGTACTGCAAGGGATCCAGCGTGCCTTGACCAGGCCACAGACCCCTCAATTTCTGAAACCTAAACAGTTTTTCAGAAATCCTCTGTACTGCAAGGGATCCAGCGTGCCTTGACCATGCCACGGACCCCTCAATTTCTGGAACCTAAACAGTTTTTCAGAAATCCTCTGTACTGCAAGGGATCCAGCGTGCCTTGACCAGGCCACGGACCCCTCAATTTCTGGAACCTAAACAGTTTTTCAGAAATCCTCTGTACTGCAAGGTACTAGCCCTGACTTTTGGATTTGGTACCAGTGGAAGCTGATTTCCAAGTGGCACATACTATCTCCTGCTGAACACACCTCTAACTACTGTATCTCCCTCTGTGTCTCTAGTTGAATTTATGTGCTAGGGTTTAATGATTTGTTTAATACTTACAGTCATTTTAAGTTCTGAGTTGATATTAGAAGTGAATTTAGAGCTTTTCCATTAGCAGATTATATCCTCTCACCACTAGAGGGCTATATCTCTATCTCTTTATCTAGTACGTAAGCCATGTGGGCTCTCTCTACCTTTCTCTTGCCTCTTCTCCTCCTCCTTGCCCTGGCCCCCTTCTTCTCTCTCCCTGGTCCTAGCCACCCCACTCCCACCCCACCCCCATCACCCTCTACTCTGGTTTCCACTGCAACTCCAAGGGAACTCTCCACTTCCACTCAAGACTTGTGCTTGGTGCACCATTTGGATATTCCTGGTTACTTAACACAACCACTACTCTCAACAAGTGTGGCCACCTCTCTACACTGTACCACCTTGCAGTCCATATGGGACACCGCCTGGAATCTTGCAACTTCTACTCCAGGAAACAACAATCAAAACTCTCTCTCAAAGAGCTGAGACTCTGCTCCTTAAAACTCCTGCTCCTCCTCCTTCTCATCTCAGGCAGCGTCCATCCCAATCCTGGCCCTAGAAGCTCAGGCCACACAAACTCAGGTGCCCTTATCCTTGCAACCATTAATATCTGCAGCCTACTACCAAAGCTGGATGCACTCCAAGCCTTCATATGCCAACACAACCCTGACATCCTTGCAGTGGTGGAAACTTGGCTGACACCTAAAGTTCCTGACTCAGCAGTAACAATACAGGGCTACAATGTTCACAGGCTGGACCGGATATCCAAAAAAGGCGGTGGTTGCGCAATCTATATCAAAGACTCCCTGTCTTGGCACCCTGTAGCAACTCCATCACTTTCTGCCTCAGCCCAGATTCTGCCAATAAAAATCATCCTAGGTCCCAACCATAAAGCTCTGACTATTATCTCCATATATATCCCACCCAGGGACCCTAAACATGGATTCAATGATGTCCTAAACTTTATCAACTCACATCCTCCTGAAACTGAACTTATTCTACTAGGGGATTTCAACATAAACTGGTTAGCATCGAGTGCCAGTGCCTATAAAGACTCCATCTCAGCTGCTAACCTCACGCAAATGGTAGACTCCCCTACTAGGATTAACTACAAGACTGGCACCAGTACCCCTTGGATTGGGTCCTCACCACTCACCCCACAAGGATTTCAGATGCACCATTCTCCCAGACTTACTTAGTGACCACTCCCCAGTCATGTGTGCATGGTCTAAAAATTCCTTAAGCCCCCTCCCAAAATTATCGCTAGCAGAGTCCTTCCTCATGGAAAACTTCCACATCTCAAACAACACCTGCTTCTACAAGACTGGCTACCCATCTATGAAGCAACAGATGTTAACTTGGCTCTTGATCACTTCATCTCAACTTTCAACAAAGCCTGCGACCTCTTTGCCCCTGCTAAAAGGTGCAAAACAAAATCTCTCTCTAACCCATGGGTCACCGCGGCTCTTCTTTCACAGCTGAAACTAAGGGATCACCTCTGGGCAGTTGCCAGGGCCACTGGCAAACAACTGGACATCCAAAATTACAAACAAGCACGAAATGCCTGCACAAAAGCCATACGGCTAATGAAATCCACCTATTACAAAGATGCTCTCAACAATACATGGGGAAATGGTCGTGCTTTCTGGGACAATATCAAGGATGTCACAGGGAAGCAGCCAAAAACCTCTCCGGCCATGTTAATGGTTGATGGATCCTCAACCCTTGACTCCAAGGTGATCGCAAACATCTTTAACACGGCTTTTTCAGACCTTAGTGCTGTTCTACCCCATGACTTTTTTGAAAACAGGGCCTACTCCTAAATACCTCAGCCCTCAGTCTAACCATCCCCTCTTCTACTTCAGGAAGGTAAGGCTGAATGAAGCTCGCCGCTATATTACTGCAGCTATCTCTAAATCTAGATCTAGTAGCAACACCCTGGACCTTAAGCTTCTTTTGCTCACCCTCGATGAGGTAATTCATCCATTAACAAAAATCCTAAACCTCTCTCTCAGCTGTGGAAAATTCCTGGACCTATGGAAAACAGCCACCGTGACACCCATCCATAAAAGTGGGGACAAGACGATTCACTCAAATTATTGCCCTATCTCCATACTGCCCCCACTCTCTAAGGCACTTGAGCGCATCGTGGCTGATCAACTTACCGACCACTTGGATAAATACAATATACCTTGTCCACAACAACACGGCTTCCGGAAAGGTCACAGCACCACCACAGCCCTTCTTGAGTTCACTGGAGCTTTGCACAATCCCTTGGCAACGGCCTTCACTAGGGGCGCTTGGCCGACCTTCCAAGACCTTCGATACAGTACACCATGGATTATTAATACACCAACTACTGAATGCCGGGCTATCACCTGACTCTTCTCTCTGGTTTAAATGCTACTTAGAAAACCGGTCACAGAGAGTAAAAATTGAGGACGCTCTTTCTAACACCCTGCCTGTTCGCTTGGGTGTCCCACAGGGATCCATACTGGGACCCCGCCTTTTTAGCCTTTTCTTAAACTCCCTTCCTTACCACTGCTGTGAGCAGATCATACTATATGCTGATGATGCTGTTGTATTCTCCACTCACAAAGATCCTGCAACTCTTCAACACAACCTTCAACTTGGTTTCAGTTCTGTAGAGACATGGTTTCTTAATCATAAACTGGTCCTCAATGACAAGAAAAACAAATCTATGCTCTTCTGCAGCTCTCATAACCCACACAAGCTACACCACTTGGCTATCTCCACCACCCAGGGAACACTCTAGATCAGGTGGGGTCCTTCAAATACTTAGGGATACAGCTTGACCCTAATCTCTCCTATGGACTTCATGTAGATAATGTAGCTAGAGCTGCTAATACACGGCTTGGTCTCCTCTACAAACACAGACCACACCTCACGCCAGAAGCTTTGAAGGTTGCAGTCCTGAGCTCTGTGATCTCTGTAATAGACTATGGTCTCATCATTTATGGCTCGGCCACAACCACAACCCTTAGATGCCTCTCAACTACCTTAAATAAAGCATGTCGGCTCATCACTGGTGCTCACCGTCTCACCCACACATGTGACCTGTACACTCAGACCGGGCTGGCTCCAACTATCAAACCGCATAAAGTTTCTCACCTGCTCCATGGTGAAAAAAATCTACCTTGGCCTTGCACCTTCTGGGGTCTCAACTCTGTTACAACACCAAATTAACAAATGGCACCTTAGGAGATCCACGCTACAGCTACTGAAAGTCCCCCAATGTCACACTTCCCTGGGACAATGCTCTTTTGCTTATCGAGCGCCACTCTGGTTCAATGGCCTCAGCCCAACCATCTCCTCTGCCCTAACTATTGGTATGTTTAAAACTAGGCTCCGCGGGACTATCTCACTACCAACAGCTCCTGTGACTGCCCAATTTAACCTTGTTTCTCCACTTCCCTTTCTGCTCTAGTTGCCCCCCCCCACTGGATTCTACCCTCACATCTTGGTATACCCAATGCTGCACTTTTCACCCTCTTGCCACCCTTTCTACATTCCTTCTCCCCCCCCACCACTCTCTTCCCTCTCCCTATGACTCTGGCACTTCTTATCTGTTGTCATTTTTCTCTGACAAATGCCGCTGGCTGCCTTGTTACAATGCTACCCTTGAACTGTATTAATCTGTACTCTGTTTGCAATGTCCACATTGTTGTAATGCCTGTCTTGATGTTCCCCATAATTTGTATTTCTCTGACGTGGAATCTTTGTATAAGAGCCATGACTCAAAGGTATTTGTAATCCTAGACTTGATAAATTGATAAATAAAGATAACAGCCAGAGATGTTTTGTAGCAAAAATCTCTACTTCTTTTTTATTTTATGACAGAAAAACATTATAAACATTTTAAACATTTCAAAGAAGACAGCATCTTATAAATAGCAAGACTTACAAAAAATCACCAGACACCAATGGAGGGGAGAAGCAGGCAGAGCACAACTACAGCTACAGCACACCCTAGGGCATCTAAACCTTTTTTGTAAGTCTTGCTATTTATAAGATGCTGTCTTTTTTGAAATGTTTAAAATGTTTATAACATTTTTCTGCCATAAAATAAAAAAGATGTTTTTGTTTTTTTGTCAAGAGATTGTGATAAATACAAGAAGGAGGTGAGACTCCAGGATTCAACAGCTTGAAAAGTAAGTGCTCAACTTAGAAACATCCACTTCCAAAGGACCTGGAGCTTGAGCAGTCCTGAGAAGCTTTCATGCAATCATGGGTACAGCTCATTTGGGAGCTGGATCATGGTACACAATTCTTCTATGCATCAGAGAAGACGAAGGGAGCTAGTAGGCAGGTCATCAGGAAAAGACACCAACTTTTAGCTCAAACACCCACTACTCAGGACACAAACATCAAATACAAAAACGTACTTTATTAATGCATATACTGTAGAAAGGCTAAAATAGATTGCTAACTTAAAGTTAGAGTAGCAGCAACAGCAGCAAAGGACACTGTTTCACACATTCATGTACTTGAAAAAGCACATGAATGCAAGAAGCATTAGAGGGTATCATTTCATGCTGTTGTTGCTACTCTAACTGTAAGTTTGCTATCAATTTAACCTTGCTGCAGTATATGCATTAATAAAGGACCTTTTGTATTAGTTATGTGCGCCATGGGTAGTTGTCTTTGAGCTAAAGTTGTGTGTGTCTTTTCCTGTGGAATATCCCTGGGTGCTCCACCGTACTCTGAGTGGCTTTTCCAGATACAGATAAGCAGGTCATAAGCCTACTGACTGAGTGTGATACATTTTTGACAGATTGAGAGAATAGGCAGGTGAGAAACCTTGGAGTCCTTTGGCAAAGCTCCAAAGGGTAAGAAACATTGGGTCTTGTGCACTAGTTCCTGCTTTTGTTGTGTTTTTTTTTTAAGTTTGGAAATGTCACTCAATAAAATAGTAATTTGCATGGAGTAAAGGTCTCCAGCTTGTATATAGCATGTGGTGAGTGTCTAGACTGCTTTTTACTGTTTAGTCTTACATAGTACCAAACTAAACACTATTTGATAATATGTTTCATGTTCAGGAATTGATGCAGCCTGCCGACAGGACTGGGCTGTCACTTGCCTTCATCTCTTTCTGGACCAGGAGAAAGCATCTGAGTGGGTTATTCACATACACCTGTTTGAAACCCTGCTGATGTTCTGTTTTTGGCTTGTAGTTTGTAGGGGCTTTTCCAGCTGCTGTGTGCCTCTGCACAGTGCCTTGTCAAATTCAGCTGGATTCTGAATGTTACACTACTATAGAGGAGTGCAGTCAGGGATGTCCTCTGTCTGACCAAATTGCCATTGAGCCCCCTTCCTCTGTTTGACCCACCAGATGCTGACAAGAATGAAGCACCCACGTTTCTGCACTCAGCAAGGAAATGAACAAACATTTGTCAATACCGAATGTTCAGTTGCTGCACTTCGGCTTTTATAGAAGCTTTGGGAGGGGTCAGAAGAGCAAGAACCAGGGACAGAGAGAGTGGTGGTGGGTGGCAGGAGCCACCAATACAGAAAGCCACACTGCGGCTCATGAGGAAACCTGGAGGGAGTAAAGAGCGAGGACCGGGGACAGAGAAAGTAGTGGCGGGTTACAGGGGCCGCCAATATGGAAAGTCGCACTGTGGCTCAGGAGGAAGGCTGGGAGGTAGCAAAGAGCAAGGCCTGGGGACAGAGAGCACTGCAGCAGGTGGCAGGAGCCACATAACTCCAGCCATGTGCATTAGTGTCAACTGTAATGCACATGGACGGAGTTATGGCTACAAAAGAAATGAAGTGCTCTCCCATTGGAGCAGTTCATTTCTTTCAAGTAGAGAACATGCTACATCAGCAAAGCAGAATTAGTGTCATGACCAGAGTGCCTGTTCATTGGTGTATACTGCTAAGCCCATTGCGGTTTCAGCTGTAATTGGCTTGGCAGTAACACACCTCTAAAATGCTATATAGATGCAAGATGTTCCTTGCACAAGCACAAGTGAACGTAAAAAGGATGGACAAAATTTTAACAAGTGTATCGGGTTTATTTATAAGTGAGTACAAGGAATCACAATCCTAACGCTTTGACCAGCAAATGGTCTTCATCAGGTATTAGAGTAATACTGTTTACAATGATGAATTTATGCACACAAAATTAACCTGTTTGATCAGGTATCAATCAGCTTAAAGTGATATGACAATGAATTCACACTGTATGACATTTAAGGCACAATAGCAACTAAAGTGAATCCAGTGTGTGTGTGGGTCAGGGAAGGGATTCACAGTGGCAATCCAACATTAAGAAACCAACAATGCAAACAAAAACTACTGCTGACATGTGATGCTAACCAAGAAAGTCAAGTTATATTATCTTTATATTTAAAAGAAAATTCTCTTCATCATACTGTGTGTTATATTTCCATGAACAAACTCTGGTAAGAGCTGAAATGGCTGTGGAGAGCTTTTGGGATGCTTTTACCCAGTATTTCTAATGAATTTGTATAATGCAGATCTGCTGAGAAGCAGTTTCAAAGTGGTCTTCCTTTTATACATTTTTACAATGTGTTTTCCTAGAATATGCCTTCTGATTACCATATATTTAGCCTGGATAGTTCACATAAGACATGACATCTTATTTTTTTTGTTATCCCACCATACTACCCACTCACCCCACTCCTTCAGACTTTATCACTCCCAGCAATTCTACTACAGAGTCTGCCCCAGAGTGTCGGCCTTCCTCCCCCCTACCTTCCTCCTTCTGAAGCACCTGAACACATTGGGGTCTGCCCGAGGTAGTTGGTCCGGGATCAGGTCAGTCGTCATCTTGGAGTAGAGCAGGGTTTTTTCCACATTTTCTCCATCTTAGGTCCCACTACCCCTGAGGATGTCGGCACTCGGGACTGACATCCAGGCAGACGACATGCTGATGCATGTCATTGCCAAGTGCCCACAACGTCCTCTCTATCCCGGTTCTGAAGAACCACCTGTGCCCAATACCCATGCTTCCACAGGCACCGGTGCAGCGGGTGCTCAAGGCACCCCAGGAACCCACCCCTGGAGGAGGAGAGCATCCACTGGGATGCTTGATCCTCCCCCGCCCCTCCAACCTTCGACGGCCTGAGTCCATTCCCGAACCCAGGTTGTTGGTGTGGTGCAAGATATGGCACCAAGTGCCTCAACCCTCAGCGCCAGCCATGATATCTTATTTTCAGTGGTGCTCTACATCTACACAATATTATGCTGTATTGCATAAAATCAAAACACACTGAAAACAATATTTTACATATTGTCTAGGCTGCCCTGAATACATACATTACAAAAGTAGTGAAATCATTACCCCACCGAAAACAAGATATCACATCTAATCTGGGACACTCTGAGTAAATGCAGTGCAAAAATGTGTAAATGAAGATCCCTATGACAATGAGATGTAGCATCTCCCCTGCGCTATCAGGATACAAAATATAGTATAAGAAATATTTAAAGGGAATCTACTATAAACTGAACTTCACTGTGTTCACTGACATAAACAACCAGTTTCTTTATTGTTTTATAACATATTAGATTGCAGTATTTATTTTGAATGTTGTGGCCATAAGGATGGTATGTACAGTGTGTGTGTATGTGTGTTTGCTGTAGCTCAATATATTTTTTTCCCAAAAAGCATAGTAAAAAATGTCAGCTGATTGCTATATATTAGCCTGTAATGGATAGTTCACAGAAGACATGGCATATGTCTGAGGCAGTTCTTATCAGATAGTGACATAAGAGGTTAGAAAAACAGTGTAAATCTTTTTTGGAGATTCCTTGCTGAAAAAGGGTGATATTTATGAGGCATAAATCTTTCTTGAATGAGAATACCTGCCAATTTGAAGCTAGTAGCAAGAAAATGTTTAAATACTAAGTATTTAAATGGGCAAGTTATTGCATTTTGAAGGGGATAAACAAATCTCCAGTTTAATAGGCAACAAATATTTAACAAGCTGTTTCAGTTTTCTAAAGTCCATCTGATAAGCAGCTGGGAGTTATGTCTCCAGCATTCTAAACAGAAAGAAGGGAGTATTTTATTTCAGTTGGTATAATGATTTGTAGATGTGGAAGGGTACATTGAAAACTCCAAAAACGTGTTCCACGATACTCCTTTTTTCCAGCTACATACAGCAAGATTAATATAGGCTCTGCCCACAGCCATAAAAATGGCTCTTAAATGCTCCTGGATACACAACTTAAGCTGTCTTACTGTACATCCTACATGCAGACGATTACAGGGGCACCAGCCCACATAGATAACAAAGGTAGTAGCACAATAAATGAACCGTCTTACATGAACCTTTCTCTTAGTTATAGGGTACTCAAATACTCTGGCCACATCTGCATTTTTACCACAGTGAAAAAAACTACTTGATATATTCTTATTCTTAGGTGGTTTCCACTTAAGGGGGGGGGTCAGATGTGGATGTCTATTTGTTTACCCTTTTCAAAAGCCATATTTAGCACAGAATCACCATATCCTCTGTCTCTAAATCTATCTTGTATCTCTTCTGCTAGTATTTCAAACTCAAGATTGTCAGGGCATTTTTTTTCTGATTCTATATAGCTGGCTATAGGGTATGGACTCAGCCACCTGGGATGTGAGCCACCAGCTTATAGAATTAGTATTAGCAGCTGTCGGTTTTCTATAGCCAGCTGTGGAGACAATATGCCCTGGAACTCCTGTCAATGTAATATCAAGGAAATGATATGTCACACTATGATACTGCTATGCAAATTCAAGGCTCTCTGAGATATTGTTCAAGTACCCCATGAATTCTACAATCTGTTGTTCATTTCCCTGCCAAATACATACAGTATCATCAACATATCAAGTTATTATATTGTTCACAAACTTGTAAATTTCTGAATAGACAAACCTTTCCTCCCACAGTCCCATTACCAAATTTGCATGGCTGGGGTCCATAGAAGTCCCCATAGCTGTGCCACATTTTTGTCTACAAAATTCTCCATTGAAGGTAAAATAGGATTTAACTAGTACAAACTCCAAGGCTTGTAGGAGGAAGGTTATGGGTATTAAACACATTACATCGGACACTCACTAGCCATAGAAATATAACTCCACCAGTATGTAAAAAATGTTTTTTTATTGTAGAATGACCATAACAGGGTCAAACGCTTGATGCATTTCAAATTCTCGTGGACCCTTTATCAAAAGCTTCTGAACCCACAACTTATAGTGTTTAAATACTCCTCCTAAAGTTCATCACCGTGACATCTCAGAAGAAACATCTCATGCCTGCTTCTATGCTACCCCATAACCTCGTGAAACATCATATTCCTTCTTAAAATAGTTAACATAAACCTTACACGATAAATACATATTCCAAATTCATATATTCAATCACAATGCAATGTAATGTAAAACATAGGACAAATGGGAAAATACATAAGTGTGAATAAACGACAGGGAGGGGGGATAAGAAAACTGAAGACACAGTGGAGCCAATCCAGTTAAATAAACCTTAACATTCTACTAATCTGAGTATTACTACATAAAAGTACTTCAACACACCAGACCTATGACCACATATATTAATTTATCTATGTTCCGAATATGGTTTTAAATTAAATCCTGTGTTCAGTACTGGATTTACTGTGGCTCTCAACTTAATTATCCAAAAAAGTTTCTCTTTTTAAAAACAAATTGTTGACATTGCCACCTCTTGGATTCCTGCTGACCTTATCAATAATGCTAAACTTAAAGCAGTGTAATTCATTCCTGGCTGCTCCATTCACATACGCTGCCTTGGCATACAAGGGGTCTTTTCATTCAATGGCCCTCATGTATTCACCTAAGCATTGTTTGAAGGGTCTCTTTGTTTTGCCAATATAAAAAGCTGAACAGTTACACTCTGCCGTATATAACATCCCTGCTATGTCACATGTTGCAAGTTGTCGTATATCAAATTCTCTTTGTGCATTCACACTTGTGAACTTTTTACAATCTTTTACATGTTCACAATAGAGGCATTTCTTGTACCAGTAGCATCGCCTTACTTGGTCTAGCCATGTAGTGCCCCTGGACTCTGAAAAATGACTATGTACAAGTTTATCTTTCAGGGTTGGGGCTCTCCTATAGGTCTTTCTCGGGGTCATATTAGCTACATCTTCCAGGCCCTAATATTTTCCAGTAGGTTTTAACAATCTCACTCACTTGGTGGGCTTGTTCAGAAAAATTCATCACTAAATTAAACTGGTTCCCACTTTGTCTCTGTCTGTCTTTGTTTTTCAATAAATCAGACCTGTTTGTGCTCTCTGCCTGCATTTTTGCTGTCTGTATATTCCTCTCACTATACCCCCGATCTTGTAATCTGTGTGTCAAGCACACCACTTCCTGTTGAAAGCCACTTTCAGTGCTACAGTTTCTATGAGCCCTCAGGAACTGGCCTTTGGGAATATTGCCTCTGACATGTGGAGGGTGGCAACCTGATGAAATTAACAAACCATTGCCATCCACTGGCTTTCTGTATAAATAATGAGGGCAGGCTTCAACAACATGTCAAATGTGGAAACAGCAGCACTTAAGAACTTACAAAATGAGGGGAACATAATTTTTAAGCAGGCTGATAAAGGTGGATGTGTAGTTATACAAAATAAATGAGATTATGTGGAAGAAGCCATGAGACAGCTACAGAATAAAACTTTTTACCCTAAGCTCCACGAAGATCCAACTCATAAGTTTAAACATGCCATAGATGAAACAATAAGAGAGGCCTATGATGGGGGAATTATTTCAGACAAAATAAGGGACTTTTTAATTACATCTGACCCTGTGAGAACAACATTCTACATCATCGCCCAAAATTCATAAAAATGAAGAACATCCTCCTGAGAGGCCCATTGCGAGTGGGTTGGGATCCTTAATGGAGCTGCTTTGCAAATTTGTTGATTTCCATCTCAAACCATTTGTTCAGACACTCCCTTCCTACATAAAGGACACAAAGCACCTTTTAACAATTTGTGATACCTTGGGACTTGAAGAAGATGTGCTATTTGTGACTGTAGACATTGATGCCGTATATAGTAATGTGCCCCATGAGGGGGCTCTAGATGTGGCTGCAGCTTTTCCTAACACACAGACTAATGATGAGGAAGTCCCCACTGAATTTATTCTGAAGTTACTGAAATATGTTTTAAAATATAATGTTTTCATGTTTAACAAAATTTTTTTTGCAGGTTAAGGAGACAGCTATGGGGGCAACTTGTGCCCCCTCAGTGGCTAACCTGTATGTTTGAAAGGGGGAGGAAACCTCTGTATTAAATGCTGCTAACCCTTTTAGAGAAAAACTTGCATTTTGGGGTAGATATATTGACGATGTACTATTAATGTGGAAAGGGAGTCAGGAGGAGTTGGATTCATTTGTAGCCTATTTACATAGCATTAACGAACATCTTAGATTATCATACAACAGTGATGTGCTAAGTGTCAACTATTTAGATGTTACCCTGATGAAAAATGATGAGGGCAAGATTGACACATTTTTATACAGAAAGCCAGAGGATGGCAATGGTTTGTTAATTTTGTCCAGTTGCCACCCTCCACATGTCAGAGGCATTATTCCCAAAGGCCAGTTCCTGAGGGCTAGTAGAAATTGTAGTACTGAAAGTGGCTTTCAACAGGAAGTGGTGTACTTGTCACACAGATTACAGGATTGGGGGTATAGTGAGATGAATATACCGAGAGCAAAATTGCAGGCAGAGAGCACAAACAGCTCTGATTTATTGAAAAACAAAGATAGACAGGGGGAGCAGTTGATGTCGCCTACCTTGACTTCAGCAAAGCTTTCGATACTGTTCCACATAGAAGATTGATTTATAAGCTGGGTAGGCTCAGGTGGTTCAGAGATGTTGGTCAACTGGGTAGCAAACTGGTTAATAGGCAAAAAACAGAGAGTGGTGGTAAATGGTATGCAGTCAGAAGAGATGCAAGTCACAAGTGGGGCACCTCAGGGATCAGTCCTGGGGCCAGTCCTCTTCAATATCTTCATCAGTGACATTGCAGATGGACTGGAGGGTAAGGTTTGTCTGTTTGCAGATGACAGCAAGATCTGCAACAGAGTAGATGATCCAGATGGGGTGGACAGAATGAGAAGAGATCTAGATAAACTAGCAAAATGGTAGGAAGAGTGGCAACTGGGGTTTAACGCAAAGAAGTGCAAGATCATACACATAGGGAAAAGAAACCCTGAAGCCACCTATAGGCTGGGAGGGGAGTTGCTGGCAGTCACAAGGGAAGAAAGAGTCTTGGGTGTCATCATCACCGATGACCTGAAATCATCCAAGCAGACCACTAAAGCAGTAGGTAAGGCTAGAGGGATGTTGGCGTGTATTAGCAGGTGTATCACAAGTCGGAAGAGGGAGGGAGGTAATAATCCCTCTTTATAAGACACTGGTTAGGCCCCATCTGGAGTACTGTATGCAGTACTGGAGGACACACCTTCATAAGGACATTAACCAAATTGAGGCAGTCCAGAGAAGGGCAACCAAAATGGTGCAGGGACTGCATCAGAAAACATATGAGAACAGATTAACTGAGCTCAATATGTATAGCGTAGAGCAAAGGAGGGAGAGAGGTGATGTGATTGAAACATTCAAATACCTTAAGGGTATTAACTAGGTGAAAAGAGTCTAACATGTTTCAATATAAGAAAAATAGCAGGACAAGAGGACACAGCATGAGATTAGAGGGAGGCCGATTAAAGGGTAATGTGAGGAAGTTCTTTTTCACAGATAGGGTGGTGGATGCATGGAACGGCCTACCTCAGGAAATGGTGGATATGAATACAGTACAGGGCTTCAAACAGGCATGGGATAGGCATAAGGGAGCAATACAGATGAGTATGAATAGATAGGCCATTGACAGAGCAAAGGCCAATGACACATTCATAAGGTAGAAAAAGAAATGGGCAGACTGGATGGGCCTTGTGGTCCTTATCTGCCGTCAACTTCTATGTTTCAATGTTTCTGTGTTTCTATATGTTACAGAGACAAAGTGGGAATCAGTTTAATTTGGTGATGAATTTTTCTGAACAAGTCCACCAAGTGAGTGAGATTGTTAAAACCCACTGGAAAATATTAGGGGGAGATCCAGGCCTGGAAGATGTAGCTAATATGACCCCAAGAATGGCCTATTGGAGAGCTCAAACCCTGAAAGATAAACTTGTACATAGTCACTTTTCAGAGCAAAGTGTGACTACATGGCAAGACCAAGTAAGGAGATGCTACCAGCGCAAGAAATGCTTCTATTGTGAACATGTAAAAGATTGTAAAAAGTTCACAAGTGTGAATACACAAAGAGAATTTGATATACGACAACTTGCAACATGTGGCACAGCAGGGGTGGTATATATGGCTGTGTAACTGTTTAGCTTTTTATACTGGCAAAACAAAGAGAGCATTCAAACAATGCTTAGGTGAACACATGAGAGCCATTAAATGAAAAGACCCCTTGGCAGCACATGTGAATGGAGCAGCCAGGAATGAATTACACTGTTTTAAGTTTAGCATTCTTGATAAGGTCAGCAGGAATCCAAGAAGTGGCAGTTTCAACAATTTGTTTTTAAAAAGAGAAACTTTTTTGGATAATTAAGTTGAGAGCCACAGTAAATCCAGGATTGAACACAGAATTTAATTTAAAACCATATTTGGAACATAGATAAATTAATTCGTAGTCATAGATCTGGTGTGTTGCATCACTTTTATGTATTAATACTCAGATTAGTAGAATGTTAAGGTATATTTAACTGTAGTGTCTCCACTGTGTCTTCAGTTTTCTTGTACCCCCCCTTCGTTGTTTATTCACATTTATGTCTTTTTCCCTTTGTCCTGGGTTTTACATTATATTGCATTGTGATTGAATATATGAATTTGGAATATGTATTTATTGTGTAAGGTTTATGCTAACTATTTTAAGATGGAATGAGATGTTTCACGAAGTTATGAGGTAGCACAGAAGCAGGCACAAGATGTTTTTTCTGAGATGTCATGATGACACACTTTAGAAGGGGTATTTAAACACTGTGAGTTGTGGGTTCAGAAACTTTTGATAAAGGGTCCACAAGGATCCAAAACACATCAAGCGTTTGACCTTGTTATGGTTGTTTTTCAATAAAAAAAAAATTTTTACATACTGGTGGAGTCATTTTTCTATGAATGGTGAGTGCCCGGTGTAACATGTTTTGTGGCATAATTGCATTCTGAGAGCACTACTTTCCTTGTGCACACTAGTTTGTGGAAGGTTGTGCGTATGTCATCACCCTGATGTGGAAGGCTGAGGTTCAGTCCTCTCAAAGTGCCTAATACAGGTGTACAAAAATTTCAATGTCAGTTGTAAGCCAGAAAATATCTTCTTCCCATGTCACATATTTCATTTTGTTCAACGAGTACATGGTGTCTCGTGTATAGGACTTTAAGTTTTGTACATGGGGTTGTAGAACAAAATGTACAAACTGGGACATTCTGGGTTAGTGAGCCTATCTCCAAAATCATGTGTCCCTCGGCGGGGGGGGGGGTTCTGGTTCACTGTGGTGCTTAGGGAGAATGTACATGGTAGATACTATGGGGAATTCAACTTAAAAAAAACAGCTTCTTCTGATGTTATCCAGCCCCTGTTAAGTGTATTTTCTACCAAGATGTATAGTTGAAGGCTATAATTACTTGTTGGATCATCTGATAACCTCTCAGAATTTTCAGTGGCATTCAACAGATCATGTAGCTTAGTGATATAGTCATGTTCCTTCATTAGTACCATGTTTCCCCCTTATCAGCAGGTTTTATAACCATGTCTTTCAATGCTTCTAGTTGTTTTAAAACCTCCCTTTCAGGAATGGGGAGGTTACTATATTTACAGAGTTTATAATCCTGGAAAAGTTTTTCAATTTCAGTGTTAAGAATTTTTTCAAAAGCACCGATTGTAGCATTGTTCGCTTGTGGAGAAAAAGTAGATTTACTTTTAAAACTACCTTTTCTGTTAGTTATTATAAATGGATTGGAGTCATGCTGTGGGTCTTCATCAGTTCATTCCTGGACTTCAGCCAATAGCTTATCAGTGTACATTAAACCAATCAGGCCCATCCAAGTATCCAAATTTGCATTGTCCACTTGGATATCTCCACCTGCTTCCATCAAAAGTTGTTTAATAGCCACTCTATCAATGAATCCCAGATTGGTTGTAAGATTTTACAGGAGTTCAAAGTCTGCCCCATGATCATATTGCCTGTTTAGTGAGCTGAAATTGGCAGTATCAGTGGCATGTGAAGGGGGTGTTGCTTCCAAAGGCTGCACTTGCATTGCTTGCATTGCTGCATTGTTAACTGTTTCTTGGTTAATCCTTCCCATATTGTAACATGATCTGTTTTCTTCAAAAAAGTGGAACTTTAACTTAATTTTTCTTATCAATTTAAAAATATCCACTTTAATGTTGAACTGGTCTGCTGGTGGGTTTGGAACAAAGTTGAGTCCTCATGACAGTACTTTTTCTTGTGCATCAGTTACCTTTATGCCACTCAGATTGATTATTGTTTTTTTTCTCCTGAGGGTCTCTTTTGACTGGTTTTCTGCACCCCCTTCTCCCTTGTCTTGTTTTTTTGGCTGGGATTTGTTTGTTGTTGTTTTTATGGCCTTGAGCCTCTGAGGGACCACTTTGTATTTTTCTAAAAAATTAAAGGATGCTGTTGTGGGCTTGGTAGAGCTAAACAATCTGGTTGTGCAGATGGGATATCTCTTTTTTGAATATATTTTTTTATTTCTGGATTTTCTGTTAGCAAATTAACAGTGTCAGTGGCAAAGCAGGTTGCATACTTGCCTCTGAGGCCAAAGGATTAGAAGGTTGGATGTTCTAGCCCCACACTGAGAACTTGGGATAAATCTCAGTACTGACACTGTAGTGCATCATGAGGCAGATGCTGCACTTCTGAGGTGCCATCTTTCAGATGAGATGCTAAACCAAGGTCCCATCTGCCTGTTTTGGTGGTTGTTCAGGTGGATGTTAAAGATCCCAAGGCACTTCTCGAAAAGAATAGGGGAATTTCCCCCGATGTCCTGACCAGATTTCCCCCCATTCACTAAAATACCACCAACATCTTAATCTGGTTCTGTATGTCAGTTTGCATCTGTATCTTCCCCCTCTTCCCCAGGATGAGACCAAAAATAGGGAGAATTTGCCTAGTCCTCCTTTCCTGGTCAACAAAAAATAAATATTTGCTTATCCAGTTTCTGCTTTGACCCATATTTTTGCTGTTTGATTCCCCACTTGTATTATCTTTTTCAGGAGACTCCCACCTAAACACCTCTCCTTTTTCAAAATCACCAGCCTCTCTGTTCAGCTTTGTTTTCTGACCATTAACCAGTTCAGCTTCAAACTTAGAGATTTTATTGATATAAGATTTATTAAGCTCATTAAATTCAGGGTGTGCAATAAGTTCTTTAAGTTGATCTTGAACATCTGTGATTTGGATTTTAAGCTTAGTTAATTCTCTCTCATCATTTCTAATGAGTGATTTAATTAATTCTGCAGCTCAAACAGTAGGTGTAGCTTCCCAGTCTGACTTAAGAATTGGGTTCTCTAACCCACAAGATACAGATTGGTCAAAACCAGCAGGAACATCCACCAGAACTAGACACATAGTGGATTCCATGCAGGGGAAGGGCCTCAAACAACTGGTAGAACAACCCACAAGAGACAGGGCTATCCTAGATCTAGTATGGACTAATGGGGAAAAGATCACAGATCTCCAGGTAGAAGGTCACCTGGTGGCCAGTGACCATCACATGGTATGGTTCAATTTGGTGACTAGAACTAAATCATCCCATTCCAAGGCACAAATATGGGACTTCAGAGGAGCTGACTTTGATAAGATGGCCAGCAGAGTTAAGCTAGCTGTGGCAAGAAGAAATATAGGTGAGGGGGTACAGGCAAAGTGGGCAAGCATTACGTATGCAATACTTGAAACAACATCCCATTGTGTTAGAGAGAAAAGCAAGAGCAAAAGAAGAACAAAACCACTTTGGTTCTCAAAAACAGTAGCAGGAAAGGTCAGAGGCAAAAGGCAGGCCTTCAGGAAATATAAGGGAACGCAGTGGGACAAAGATAGGGAGGCATACCAAACTTCCCCAAGGGAAGCAGGAAAGGCAATAAGACAGGCAAAGGCCCAAACCAAGAAAACACTAACACGAACAGTAAAAGAAGGGGACAAGACATTCTATAGATACATTAGTGAAAGGAGAAAGTCCAGAGGTGGTATTGCTAAGATCAAAGGGAATAATGGGGAGTGTGTGGAGGAGGACCAAGGAAAAGCATCTATCCTAAATAGATACTTCTGCTCACTATTTACTGATGGGAAGGTAGAGCAGGGCCCACAGCACAGCACCATGGACATGGGGGGAGGTGTGCACTAGTTCCTTCACAAAAGAAAGGGTCCTACAAGAGCTCGCTAAGCTCAGGGTGGATAAGACAATGGGACCTAATGGCATACATCCCAGGGTACTAAAGGAGCTAGGGATGGAACTCACAGAGCCATTATCAGAACTGTTTAGTGAGTCTCTGAGCACAGGACAGGTCCCAGAAGACTGGAAAAGGGCTCATGTGATCCCACTCCACAAGAGTGGTAGCAGGGAGGAGGCAGAGAACTACAGACCAGTCAGGCTTACCTCAGTAGTGGGCAAGATTATGGAGGCACTCCTTAAGGAAAGGATAATGCAGCACCTGGAATCCATAGGAGCACTGGATCCAAGACAGCACAGGTTTACAAAAGGAAGGTCCTGTCAAACTAATCTCATAGATTTCTTTGACTGGGTAACCAGAGTAGTGGACCAAGGGAGAGCAGTTGATGTCACCTACCTAGACTTCAGCAAAGCTTTCAATACTATTTCACATAGAAGATTGATTAATAAGCTGGGTAGGCTCGGAGAGGGTCAGAAGTTGGTCAACCGGGTGGCAAACTGGTTGGTGGGCAGAAAATAGAGTGTGGTAGTAAATGGTATACAGTCAGAAGTGATGCAAGTCATAAGTGGGGTACCTCAGGAATCAGTCCTGGGTCCAGTCCTCTTCAATATCTTCATCAGTGACATTGCAGATGGACTGGAGGGTAAGGTTTGCCTGTTTTCAGATGACACCAAGATCTGCAACAGAGTAGATGATCCAGATGGGGTGGACAGAATGAGAAGAGATCTAGATAAACTGGCAAAATGGTCAGAAGAATGACAACTGGGGTATAACGCAAAGAAATGCAAGATCATGCACATAGGGAAGAGAAACCCTGAAGCCACCTATAGGTTGGGAGAGGAGTTGCTAGCAATCACAAGGGAAGAAAGAGATTGGGCATCATCATCACAGATGACCTGAAATCATCCAAGCAGACCACTAAAGCAGTAGGTAAGGCTAGAGGGATGTTGGGGTGTATTAGTAGGGGTATCACAAGTCATAAGAGGGAGGTAATATTCTGTCTTTACAAGACACTGATTAGGCCCCATCTGGAGTACTGCATGCAGTACTGGAGGCCACACCTGCACAAGGACATTAACAAAATGGAGGCAGTCCAGAGAAGGGCAACCAAAATGGTGCAGGGACTGCAACAGAAAACATATGAAGACAGGTTAATGGAGCTCAATATGTATACCCTAGAGCAAAGGAGGGAGAGAGGTGATATGATCGAAACATTCAAACACCTTTAGGGCATTAACAAGGTGAAAGGGTCTAACATGTTTCAATATAAGAAAAATAGCAGGACAAGAGGACACAGCATGAGATTAGAGGAAGGCCGACTAAGGGATAATGTGAGGAAGTTCTTTTTCACAGAAAGGGTGGTGGATGCATGGAACGGCCTACCTCAGGAAGTGACGGATATGAATATAGTGCACGGCTTCAGACAAGCATGGGATAGGCATAAGGGAGCAATTCAGATGAGTATGAATAGATAGGCCATTGACAGAGTACAGGCCTATGGCATATTCATAAGGGAGAAAAAAGGGCAGACTGGATGGGCCTTGTGGTCCTTATCTGCTGTCAGCTTCTATGTTTCTATGTGCCGAAATTTACAGTGAAATTCCCACAAAATCGACAATTTCACCACATGAAATATTTTACGAAATTCTGCTTAACCGCAAAATAATTTACGGGTGTGAAGTTGCGAAATTTCTCCTGCAAACTGCAAAATTTCACTTGAAAATGATGACATTTTGCATTCCTTAAGTGGCAAATTTCACCATTTCGTGGTCAAAATCTCACCATTTTCAGACAAAATTTCACATTCCACGTTTGAAATTTCACATTTTCCACCCACAAAAAATTTTACAAAATGCGCAGATTTCGCAAAATATTTTGCATAATGAAATTTTTCAATTTCGCCCATCTCAACCCACAAGCAGGCACTTTATCAGTGCATAGGCCCTGTGGGTACCATGGGCTAGATTTTCAAAGCCCTCTGAATTCCTACAGCTGCTTGAAAAAAACTAATACAAGTGGGTCTCCCCTTGTGGAGCAGTAGTTTTTCCCACAGCTATGGTATTTTGCATCCAGCTCCATGATTTACAGTAGCTTGCAGCCATTTTTTTTTTGGCACAGCTACAAAATAAAAATTATGCCCTGTGGGACCAGGCGTAACATCCCCCATGGCTGAGCCAGTTGAAAATACAAATCTCCACAAGTGCGGAGAAAGCCAGCCCCAGCCCTTTTCAAGATACTTTTCCAAAGTACTTTTGTTATAAAAGTGGTTATTCTCTTTTTTTCCTCAGATTCTCTAATGAAACAAATAGCACTTTAATCTCACCCTCTCTCTTAGCTTCAGGTTCAGGAGTTTACTAAATATTCTGTCCTTCTAACAGTGGAATCCCAGTCCTCCAAACATTCAATGGGCTCACACTCTGTACAGTACAGTGATCTTGAGCGGAGCAGTAGGTGGCTGGCCGTGGCAGGGTGTGGAGGGCAGTGCCAGTCACCAGCATGGTCAGTGCATGGGGGTGTTGGGAGGGGGTCATGCCTAATGGGTTGGGGGTAGCTACACTATGGAAAAATGCGTGGATGTCATGGATTTGGCATGTATCCTGGATCAGGTTTGGGGGACTGCCACTATGAGATGGATTATGGGAACATGTTGTATCGAACGGGGTACCTGGGTGGGGGGGGCACTACACTACGGATACAGGGCATGGGATGCTAAGACCACTTGGAGGGGGACCAGGGATATTATACCATGTGGATGGTGATGGGACTCAGGCGGGGGGGTATAGCTCTCAACCTCTGTGCAGTACAATGCACAGCACCGGCCTGCCATTATCAGACCAAATGGCCAGACTATAGAGCACTATCCTATTTTACGGTGTACCATGTCCTGTCACAGTGGGCCCTATAGGTTTGATGTCATGAAATGGGTCTGTCCACTTTGGTCACTGTTGACATGGTTGTTGTGTCCAGATATGGCACTGCCATTGCAGAGCACAGTAGTACACCTGTGTGGGACACTGTTACTTGTGAGCATCGATATGAAGTGATCTATGTGACATTCATGGCAGTTGAGTGGTATGGTGGGAGTTCCCTACACTATGGAGCACATGGGGTTTCCTACATTGTGCACAGTGACAGGTCTCAGGCAGGGGGTGCTCTACACTATGGACAACACGGGGTGTGCCCCTACTTCTTGGGCATCGGGGACCGGGGCTGGGGGGGGCCACTGGGCTACATGGGCTGGCAGGCTGTAGTGCTCCTGCATGCACTACCACAGCCTGCCTGTGGGTGGCCTGAAGTTAGGCATGCTTTTTCCATGCCTAACTTTGCACCGCTTATCTCCTGCTCTTGGGTGGCCCATCTACTCTGAATATCCCATTGTGTGGGATATTCATGGGCACGCCCCCTCAACTTGGCCTGCATACATTAACTTTGGGCTGTGGCCCATCTCAATTTGGACAGCGCATATCCCACCTTTAAACATGGGAGTTTGGAGCTACTTCTGAGATGAGTGGCTTATCTCTGTTTGTGCCAGAGATGTGCCGCTCATCTCTTTTGAAAATGAGGGCACTTGTTCCTAAGACAGCGATAATTATTTAAAGATGCAATAGCTGGACAGCTTTTATAGGCTTTCCAAGCAGAATTTCTTAGCTTAACCATCTTCCTTATATCAGCTATAAACTATTAATTTGAGGTCCCCTGAATCTCAAGGTACATATGGGAAATAAAGCATCCTGTGTTGGAAGTAGTTGGCAGCAAAAAAAGTCTAGGGCAAGATCAACCTCAGGAATACATTCCAAGAACGACCAGTCAGTAGCAGATAAACAAGCACGTAAAACAAGGATCAACTGGAGCAAATGCTTGCATCTCCTAGTGGGTCCATATTCGGCTGACACACTCCCATAATCATGGCAGCACTGAACTGGAACATGTGCTGTATAAAATATGTGGGAGTTTACCTTTCACCATGGTAGCTTCAACCCCTGTAAACAGGAGGAAACTGTGGGATTCATTATCTACTTATCTAAATCCTTGGTCAGGTCTACTGAAACTGCTCTTGTTCACAGGCAGGGTTCTAGTGACTAACCATCTGATAGCTTTAGTGCTTTGGTATTGTCTGATTGCCATGAGCCTACCTGCTGAATTTTTGACATGAGTTCAGAAGGAATTGGTGGACATTTGGTCTAGAAAGCCCTGGGACTCTCTTGGAGTACTATATTGTCCTCTAAAAGAAAACATACAGGTCCTGTATGCCTGCATTCCCAGCTATACACCTCTTACCTGCTGGTCCGGCAGTGATTTCTGTGCACATATCCACAGCCACTATGGTGTGTATTGGCATCTATTTTCCTCCTTCAACTGTGTAGCCTGTTTTGTGGCTGATAGTTATTTTACATTGACCATAAAGGGATAAAAGAGACCTTTCTCAACTGTGAGTCTTCTGGCAGGGTAATTGTAAGCTTGGGGCCTTTTGTCTTTGACCAAGGATCCTGTGGTGACTGAAGTAACAGATTTTCTGTTGGAACCTCTGATGCATAATCCTTATTTGCATTTGTAGGTTGTGGAGTCAGTACACCAATAACTAAGCTTGACTGGAGTCATCCAAGATTCCTCTTGGACAGTGGCATTTAGATTACTTGATATCACAGTTACTGTATTTGCACTTGCAAGTCCCTAACAGTCATCCAGATACCAACCCATGTGCTTCATGAGGTGAAACAGGTTCTATTCCCAACTTTCATGCATTCCTTGAAGGCTCTGTGAGGACTAATGAGCTAGATTTGCCATCTTCTACAAGTTCTTCTGCTCTTCTCATAGAGCCTACAGCCAAAGAGCCTCCTCCACCTTCCCGAGCTTGCCATCTGAGGGGATTGTTTGATGTTCAAGTCACACTTTCAGTGTCAATTTCAATGTAACCACAAGGTAGTTAATTATTAATTACATACAGCAGGGGTAATCATATTGTAGTTACTTGTTCCCTGAATATAAACTATACAGAAGGGACAGGGAGGTAGGGAAATATATCAGGGAGGGTATAACATGCATGACGGAGGAGTTGGAGGAGGGGAGGGTGGAAGCATTGTGGGTTCAATTATGATCCAGTAGAGGGAGAAGGTGAGGTTGAGGGTGGTTTACAGACTGCCCAGCCACGAAGAGGAAATGGACAAGGAAGTGAGCTTGCAAATACTGGAAGCTGCAGGGAAAAGAGAGGTGGTAATAGTGGGAGACTTCCACCTGTCAAAGATATACTGATGCATACCATCCACAACATGTGCCAGGAGTCAGGTGATCCCAGAAGGGTTAAAGAGTGGGTTCCTGACTCAGGGTATCACAGAATCCACCAGGGAAGGGGCAATTCTTGATCTAGGGCTCATGAATGTGGAGCATATACAAGAAATAATGGTCAAGAAGCCCCTGGGTGGAAGTGACCATCGCACAGTGTGGTTCTGATTGAATATGAGAAGAGAAAACATACCCACCAAGACCAAAATCCTGGATTTTAGGAGAGCAGACTTCTAGAAGATGGGTGAGGTGCTAAGGACGCACCTGGCAGATATCAGAGCAGATATGTGGTAGACCAAAAGTGGTTGATCATTAAGGATGAAATAGTGATTGCTGCAGAGGAGTGCATTAGGCTCAAGGGGAAGAACTCAAGGGCCAAAGCACCCAGCTGTTCAGTTCTGAGGTTGTGCTGGCAGTAAGGGACAAGAGATTAGTATACAGAAAATTCAGAAAGATCATGAGTGAGGTAGATAGGGAAAATTCCCTAAGACAGGCTAGTGTGGCAAGTAAGGTAGACTGGCAGACCAAAGCACAGAAGGAGCTGCAGATAGCTGAGGGAATTAAGAAGTGGAAGGTTTTTTTTCATTGTATAAGCAAGAAAAGAAACAAGAAGGACAGAACTGTTAGGCTTTAGAAAGGGGATGAATGGGTGAAGAAGAAGGTTGGAAATCAGTGCTTACGGTGGGGTGGGCAAGAGGAGCTGGGGTGGCAGGAGCATGGATGTGGTGGTAGAGGAGAATAGAGTGAGGGAGGTGCTGCTAGTATTGAAGGTGGACAAATCACCAGGCCTGCACAGTATACTCCCAAGGGTACTAAGGGAACTGACAGAGGAGCTTGTGGGGCCACTGGCAGGCCTGTTCAATAGTTCACTTGAGTCAGATATGGTACTACGGGACTGGAGAATGGCTCACATGGTACCCCTCCATAAGAGCAGTCCCAAGGATGACCCAGGGATTTACAGACCATTCAGTCTGACTTCAATCATGTGCAAGCTGATGGAGACCATACTTAAGGAAAGGTTGGTAATCTAGAGGAGTATGGTCTCCAGAATGGAAGGCAGCACACGCTTTTGGAAGAGAGATCATGTCATACAAATCTGATCGTACAGTAGTAGCCACAGACATTGCCAGCTATTTCCAGCTATTTCTAAAAAATTCTGAAGAGTTTCTCTCTGCTGCCCCTACTGTGGTAATGCAGAAAGCAGGAGATTTCTCTAGAAATATCGGGAAATAGCTGGCAATATCTGTGGCTACTACTGTATTCTTTGACTGAGTCACAAAGAAAGTAGACAGGGGCCAAGCAGTGGACACCTTTATTGAAACTTCAGCAAGTCCTCTGATTCTGTACCCTACAAGAGGTTTATCAGGAAGCTGGCAGATCTTGGGGTTGGGGGGAAGATGACCAGACTGTTAGAAAACTGACTAAGGAACAGGACCCAGAGAGTGGTAGTAGGGGAACGTTATCTGGCACCAGGGAGGTTACCAGTGGCATCCCACAAAGCTCGGTGCTGGGACCGGTGTTGTTCAATGTCTTCATCAGTGATATTGAGAAAGACATTAAGGGCAAAATGTGCCTATTCACAGATCACACCAAGCTCTGTGGGAAGGTGGACACAGCTGAAGGGATACAGGACCTACAGAAAGACCTGAAAAGATTTGAGAGGTGGTCCAGGATTTGGTAGCTTAGCTTGAATGCCAAGAAATGCATAGTTATGAACACTGGGGCCAAGAATCCCAAGACAGAGTACTACCTGGGAGGGATCCGGTTATCTGCAAAAGAGGAGGAGAAGGATCTGGGAGTGATGATCACTAGTGGTCTGAAGCACTCTAAACAGTACAAGGAAGCAGCAGCAAAGGCAAACAAGATGTTGGGATGCATAGCCAGTGGGATCAGCAGTAGGTGAGAGGAGGTTTTACTGCACTTGTACAGATCACTGGTGAGGCCACAGCTACAGTATAGAGTACAGTACTGGTGCCCATACCTTAAGAAGGACATTAACCTGCTGGAGACGGTCCAGAGGAGTGCAATGAAGATGATCATGGGTCAGCATTTTAGAGCATACGAAGAGAGGTTGGGGGCCCTTAACATGTACTCCCTGGAGGAGAGGAGGGAGGGAGAGAGGGGGGACATGATTGAGACCTTCAAGTACTTAAAAGGGATAAATAGGGTGGATAAGGAGGGTCTCTTTAAACTAAGTGACAGCCGAAGCACAAGGGGACACAGTCTGAAGCTGAAAGGGGACTTAGGAGGCAGGATAGGAAGCACTTCTTCATGGAGATAGTGATGGCCAGTTGGAATGCAGTACCAGAAGAGGAGTCTCATTGAAGATGGTGGGCAGCTTCAAGACAGGCTGGGACAAACATAAGGGGAAAACAAGGGTCATAGGAGGGGCAGATGGAAAGGATAGGAGGATTGGGCAGTGAAGGCAGGGTTAGTAGCTTAATTCTGTGGACCCTGCAATATGAGCAGAGATAGACCAAATGGCCTTATTCTGCTGGCTCCTTCATATCTTCATACGTTTTATGTTTGCTGCATGTAACTACTTTGCAACTGCAGTGCAGTTACAGTGTGGTTATACTGTAACTACAGTAGAGTAAAGGAAATTTAAAGTGTTACCAACTTACCAATGATGTGATGAGGAAAACCTTGTGCAGAACTGTTCTCACATCATTCATTTGTGCTCTGTTTTCCACTAGCATACCTACTTGTGAGACACTCTCCAGCTCCCACATAATGTGAATTCCTGATAGGAGTTACTGTACTCTGCCCTGGGTCCTAGATACACTGCAGATCAAAGATAACGGTGCTGCATTATGCAGTGTGTTGTGGTGTTTTCCTGAGCCACTTAGCGATTCCTCCTCAGCTTGCTTTTTCACAGAGTGGAGGAGTTTGTAGTATACATTTACCCAAAGTGCACCAGACCACAGCAGGATTACCTCCTTCTGAAAAACCTATTGCTGGAGACGATCCAGAGGAGGGCAATGAAGATGATCATGGGTCAGCATTTTAGAGCATACGAAGAGAGGTTGGGGGCCCTTAACATGTACTCCCTGGAGGAGAGGAGGGAGGGAGAGAGGGGGGACATGATTGAGACCTTCAAGTACTTAAAAGGGATAAATAGGGTGGATAAGGAGGGTCTCTTTAAACTAAGTGACAGCTGAAGCACAAGGGACACAGTCTGAAGCTGAAAGGGACTTAGGAGGCAGGATAGGAAGCACTTCTTCATGGAGATAGTGATGTAAGTTGAAATGCAGTACCAGAAGAGGAGTCTCATTGAAGATGGTGGGCAGCTTCAAGACAGGCTGGGATAAACATAAGGGGAAAGTAAGGGTCATAGGAGGGGCAGATGGAAAGGATAGGAGGATTGGGCAGTGGAGGCAGGGTTAGTAGCTTAATTCTGTGGACCCTGCAATATGAGCAGAGATAGACCAAATGGCCTTATTCTGCTGGCTCCTTCATATCTTCATATGTTTTATGTTTATGCATGTAACTACTTGCAACTGCATGTGCAGTTACAGTGTGGTTATACTGTAAATACAGTAGAGAAAGGAAATTTAAAGTGTTACCAACTTACCAATGATGTGATGAGGAAAACCTTGTGCAGAACTGTTCTCACATCATTCATTTGTGCTCTATTTTCCACTAGCATACCTACTTGTGAGACACTCTCCAGCTCCCACATAATGTGAATTCCTGATAGGAGTTACTGTACTCTGCCCTGGGTTCTAGATACACTGCAGATCAAAGATAAGGGTGCTGCATTATGCAGTGTGTTGTGGTGTTTTCCTGAGCCACTTAGCGATTCCTCCTCAGCTTGCTTTTTCACAGAGTGGAGGAGTTTGTAGCATACATTTACCCAAAGTGCACCAGACCACAGCAGGATTTCCTCCTTCTGAAAAACCTATTGCTGCAGTTCAGTTGCATTTTCCCCTAACATTATTTTTCTTTAGGGGGTATTCTATCAGTGGTTTCAGTAAGTCTAGTGACCTCCTTGTTTATCTTATCTTAACACCTGCCAAGTAGTCAGTTGATATGATAATGCAGCAAAAGTTGGAACAGGAGGGTGCCTAATAATTTGGAGCCATGTTTAAGGCACTATTTTGATTTTATATGCAACTAGAGTTTATGCATGCATTGTTCGTGGGTGGCCTCCAGTCTTCTGTGGTCCAGTGGGCATTGACAGATGTTTTCTTTCAAGTTTTTTTCACATCATCTGCACCTGCATGTGAGCTTCCTCTACTAAGTTAACAGGCAGTTTTGACTGGTTTACTTCATACTTGCATTAGTTAGTGCCATCTCTTTTTAGTCCCCACCCTTTGGGAGGGGGGAGTGTTTTTGTTTCATGGAGCTTGGTCTACCTAAGGACTAGCTCATTGACAGTCACTAAATAGACTATTACTGCAGCTACTATGCTGTATAAATCTTCCTGTTTGTCTAATGTTAATAACATTTTCTCCCCTCTGTATCCTAGCCGGTAAAGCACTTTGCGAGGCAGTTCTGTGTAAATTGCATGACATACTGTATAAAACCAAATTACTTTCCATTCTAGATCAAGAGGCTCTCAGATAAAAAAAAATACACTTCCCTGAGGCAAAATAGGAATCGAAACCTGATTTGAAGAATGGTTGTAAAATGTTTGAGCTACAACCTGTACACCCAATCAATCTGCTAGCTTTACTCTAGTTCCCATGATGTTATTGGTGTGGGCCTTTGATTGTAGGGTTTCAAATGCAAAACTACAGTGCCCAGAAATATGGAAAATGGCTTAAAGGGACACTGTCAACCTTGTTTGCATCATATTATAAGGCAAAACCCCACATTTTATGATAGCTTACGTCCTCTAAAATTCATTGATGTTGCTGGTTGTTTTAGCTTCCTTCTTGCTTTTTAGAACTGGAATGCATGGTATTGTATAGCTATGCCCAGCTTTGTTTTTCCTTGTACCATTGAACTACCCTTAGTGCACACTTCTTGAACATTAGAAACACCCTCAAACAGTGTAGCCACTCATGATACAATAGTTTCCTCTACTCCCACTGTACAATCAGTTGCTAGATTGTGTTTGGGGTGTTTCTGATTCCAGGAAACATGCAGTGGGATCTGCTCAAGAAATGTAAACAAATATGTTTTGGTGTGGTAACACCAGCATGATGGCCAGTCAGTTTTTCACTTTTCAAAAGAAAAAAGGAACTTGACTCAAACTACTAGCTGTATCAACAGTCTCTATAGAATGTGATCAATCAAAAAATGTATATTTTAAACTAGGGACACTTTGAGCCCTAAGTGGGTTGACGGTGTCCCTTTAAGTAATATAAATAAACCCTAAGAAAACACTGTCCCTACACACATACATCATGAAAAGATATGAAACCATACTTAAATTGTAATGCTTTCAATATGTCCACTACTAAGAATAGCAGTATACAGTGGTAGTACAGCAGCAGTGTATTTTATTTCTTTGCAGCGACCCTCCTTGGAGGCTGTGGGGGCCATTACAACAAACAGCAGCAGAAGCAAAAATCATGAAACAACTAAATCACACATAGCAAAATTAAATAGCAGTCTCACCTACACTAAAGCAGCAGTATTTACTAGTCGGCAAAAAAATGTCAACGGAGAGGGTGATGGAGAACTGAAATGGGCTTCCGGAGGAGGTGGAGAATTTAGAGACTGTAGAGGGATTCAAGACCACTTGGGGCAGACACAGGGGCTAAGGGGAAGAGGGAGAGTCTCAAGATACTGTAGGTTGGACTAGGGGGGTCAAGGGCAGACTGATGGGCTGGGAGGTCCTTTTCTGCTGTCACCTTCCACGATTCTATATTTTTGGGGCAACAATTTGTTTCTGGCACCCATAGACTTAACCTCTGTATATTTTCAATGTTCTCAGATCTTTTTTATATGACTCACGTCATTAAAGATGGCCACCATTCGTAATTTAAAAAGAAACTCTTCTGCTGAGGTTACCTGTTGAATTTAAACGCTAACTTCATACTGTGGATGTATTTGGATGGGGCTACCACATGTTTCTGATGGCAAATAGCACATCACTGTACCAAAATATTTATTTTTTTCACGGAGGACATGGCAAGGGACAATAAATTTTAAAAACTTCAAAATCCCATTGCTTCCTTCAAAAATGAAAGAAAACAAAAAGAAAAATGGGTATATTGATGTTTTTGCCAAGAAAAACACTGTTGCCGAAAAAAAACTACATGGTGACTAAGAAATACTGCTGCCTTAAATTACACATATAAATATAAATAAATATCAATAGCTATTTAAAAACCTTACTGAGGATATGATTAAGGGACTCTTACTCTCCATAAGTCTATGCAAACAGATGGGTCTTAAGACCTCTTTAAAGATCTTCACTGAGGGGCACTTCCCTCAGGGCCCTAGGGTCCTTCAAAGGACTAGACCCACCACCTCGAAGGTCTAGTCACCCAAATTTTACACTTGGCCCTGGGAACAACCAGGTGGCCATCCTCAGTGAAGCAGAGAGGGCATGAGGGTATTTAAGTGTACAGGAGATCACTAAGGTAACCCAGGATCAGCCTGTGTAAGGCCTAATAAGTTAGCAACCCAATTTTAAAAGAGAGACACCACTTAACTGGCAGCCGGTGCAGTTCATGCAGTACTGGGGAGATCTAACTCAACCTCAAAAGGTTGGCCAACAGCCTAGCAGCTGCATTCTACACAAACTGCAGGCGCCACAACATACCTCCACTGATACCAAGGTATAGAGCACTACAGTAGTCCAGCCACAGGGTCACAAAAGTGTGCACCATTGTGAGCAACTCATCTGTGGGGATGAGGGATCTAATCTGCCAGATGTTCCCGAGATGGTAACAGGCATTCAGGACTACTGCTGACACCTGAGCCACAAATGTCAGCCTCTCATCCAGAATGACTCCCAGATTTAATACTTTTGCAGCAGCCACAAACCCAGAGGGGCTGAAACAAATTCCTGTCTCCTTCTCAGCAGCTGATGCTCACCCCTTCTGACCTGGCCTAATCACCAGTGCTTCAGTTTTATTTAGGCTAAGTCTCAGCTAGTATGATGACATCCAGTCTTGGATCTCAGCCAGGCACTTATTTGGCACATCCATCATGCCAGGTGTCTTGGGTGCAAAAGACAGACAGAGCTGAGTATCATCTGTATAGCACTGTAAATTATCGCTTCTTAGCTATTCTGTCTGCCCTCAGCAAGCTTTTGGAGACAGTTGTTGCATCCCAGCTTACTATCTTTATAAATATGACCTGCTGTTAACGGCACAGCATGGTTTCAAGAAGAGGCATGGCACTTCCATTGCCCATAGAAAAGTCACATCTGAGATTAAGGTGGCCATGGATCAGAACAAGTTAACTGCAGCAATCTTTGTTGATCTCTCCAAAGCTTTAGCTTTGGTAGATCACAAATATCTCTGCACCAAGTTGCTTTCTTTGAGCTGAATGACCACTTTATTGCCTGGTTTGCCAACTACTTACATGATAGGCAGCAGCTGGGTCAGATTTAATAGAATAGACTCAGAACTGGATTCTGCTTCGGTTGGTGTCGCCAAAGGTTCAGTCCCTGGTCCCATTCTTTTTACGCTGTTTATAAATGATCTCCCTTGTATACCTGCCATTGTAGCTCCACCCTGTATGCAGATGATCTGGTGCTCTTGTCCAGCTCTCAGGAGATCAAGATTATCAATGATCAACAGAATGAGGACTTCCACTTAATTCAATCTTGGCTATCTACTAATAAGCCAGTTCTCAACCTAAAGAAAACTCAGACTATGCTTTTCACTTCTCAGGCAAAAATCAGATCATGCCCTGAGCCCCGGCCTGTGTCCAGTGTCGAGGGTTTGCCCCTAACTGCTGCCTATTCTTTCAGGTACCTCAGGGTCAAGCAATAATTTATTTATCTATTTATTTAAAAGGGTGGTAACTGGGAGAGGCACACTGAGCCATGGCTCGTTTCCAGGTATGACCGGGGATAAGGGGAGTACAATGTACACATAAAAATTAGTAGAACAAATTGAGTAGGAGAGATACAGGAGAGTAGTAAGCAACAAATGATAATATAATATAAATATACTGTAAAATGGTGTGGCAATTAGAAATTAATAACATATTCTGACAACAATGAATATATCAAAGTTTTGCTGACAGTGGAAAGAATACTGGTTTATACATTCAGAATGTATGGAGGGGCGTTAGATAATGATGGTTAGTGCTAATGTCTGTAGGGCTGCAAATGGTAAGATTGTCATTGCTTACAGAGACAAGAACTTCCTCACCTCTGCTGCATGTCTGGTCTTTGCAAAGGGAGTGCTCCTACCCTCCCATAATTATGGACTCCTCATCTGTACCAGTGCTGCTAAGTCCCTTTTGTTTAAATGGGATGTAGTGTATAAAATATCTTATTTCACCCTCTCAGCAGTCTGCCTCACACACCATTGTAAGCCTTATGACAAACTTGGTTGGCTACCCCCCAAATAGTTATAACTTTGTGCTGGGGTGTTTTGTAAATAAGGTACTTCATACTGCCTCCCCTCCTACTCTTGCTGAGATGCTAAGGGCTATTAACCTTGGTTACCCCCTACAATCCAGTGACTTGTCTCTGCTCGCTATTCTTGAAACTCGCACTGCCATGGGAGATCAAGACTTTGCTGCGTGTGCTCCTAGGCTCTGGAACTCTCTCCCACTATTTGGTTGGTGTGTCTCCTCTCACTACTTCTTTAAAATAACTTTATGTAACAACTTAAAAGACTCTTCTGCCTGCACTTGCCTGGGGTGATTGGTCCCTCCCTTAATCCAGTGTCTTGTGGGCCTAAATATTTCTTCCTGGGTTTTCCTTGTTGGGCATACTGTGCTCCTCATGCTATGTGCATCTTGCTGTTTACCTCAGTTCATGTGCTAGCACCAAACCAAATTGTTATATTGCCTTTCTAACTGTAATGATTATCATTATATAACTTGATCTTGCTTCCTTTGCATTGCTATTATACTGTTCCTGTTGTATTTATGTTGTGCACCTTAATATTGCTCCTACGTATTCTTATTATTTGTTCCTGTGGTTATCTTATGTATTGTAACTCATCTGTTTTGTATCACCCTATTATAACTTCCCAGATCATACCTGAAAATAGACATTTGTCTAGTGTGCTTACCTGGTCAATAAAAAGTAAGAATAATAATAATAAACCGAGCTCCATACTGTCTAATGATCCTAGTTAGGGGCAGCATGTACACTGCAACAACATGGGCAAAAGAACCAGCCCCTGGAGTACCCCAAAATGCAGGCCCATTGGGAGCAAGAAAAAAATTCCTATAACTATCCTCTGTGTCCTGCCCATGAGGTAAAACTCAAACCATCAGATGACTTTGTTGGTGAGTCCTACATACTCCCTGAGTCAGTGTAATAACAATCCAATGTTACAGTGTCAAGTGCCAAGGAGAGATCAAGGAGACCAAGAACTGACCACTCTCCTTACATAGAATTTGACGGTAGATAAGGACCGCTTGACCCACCCAGTCTGCCCATTTCCCTACCTACTGGATAAGCTGCAGATCCTAGTTAACCTGCAGCCTACTTCTTCCTACTCCCACCCCCTAGAATTGTCTTATGACTGTCCCATGCATGCTTGAATTCCACCACTGTTTTTGACTCCACAACCTCCTCCAGAAGGCCGTTCCACGCATCGGCAACCCTCTCTGTGAAAAAATACTTCCTTAAATTAAACTCTGAGCCACCCCCCCTCTATCTTCAAATTGTGCCCCCTTGTTCTTGCACACCTCTTTTTTTGAAAGATGCTACCCTCTTGGACTTTGTTGATTCCCTTGAGGTACTTGAAAGTTTCTATCATGTCCCCCTCTCCTCCTTTCCTCAAGACTATACATATTAAGGCCTTTAAGTCTGTCTTCATATGTCTTCCGTGCAGACCCTGCACCATTTTAGTTGCCTCCTCTGGACAGCTTCCATCCTGTCTATGTCTTTGCAGAGATTGGTCTCCAGAACTGCATGCAGTACTCAGATGGGGTCTCACCAGCTGTCTGTACAGAGGGATAACAACTTCCTGTTTTCTACTGATGATGCCTCTCCCTATGCATCCCAGTATCTCCCCAGCCCTCTTTGCTGCCCTCTCACATTGCTTGCCCACCTTAGGTCATCTGATATGACTACCCCCAGGTCCCTTTCCATTTTTGTTGTTGTTAGTATCTCATCTCCCCATTGTGTACTCTTCCCCTGGGTTTTTGTTTCCCAGGAGCATTACCTTGCACTTCTTAGCATTGAATCTAAGCTGCCATACATTTGACCATTCCTCTAACCTTGCCAAGTCCCTTCTTATCCTTTCCACCCCACCTTGTACATCAACTCTGTTGCAGATCTTTGTGTCATCTGCAAAGAGACATACTTTTCCTTCCAGTCCCTCTGCAATGTCGCTTATAAAGACATTGAAGAGGACCGGTTCTAATACTGAACCCTGCGGTACCCCACTAGTAACCGCCCTTTCTTCTGTGTGGACTCCCATTTACTATTACCTCTGTGTCCTATTCTCCAGCCAATTTTTACCCAGGCTGTCATCTTGGGACCCACTCCCAGGCTGGCTAACTTGTATATTAATCTTTTGTGTGGGACTGTATCAAATGCCTTGCTAAAGTCTAGGTAGGCCATGTCCAGAGCCCCTCCCTAATCTACTACTTTGGTCACTCAGTTAAAGAAATCTATCAGATTCATCTGGCATGACCTTCCTGCTGTGAATCCATGCTTCCTTGGGTCCTGTGCCCCTCTGGCCTCTAGATACTCGACAATTCTTTCCTTCAGAAGTGATTCCATCATTTTCCCTATCACTGAGGTTAAACTAACAGATCTGTAGTTTCCTGCTTCTGCCTTGCTCCCACTTTTGTGAAGGAGAATCACGTCTGCCCTCCTCCAGTCCTCGGGTACCACCCCACCCTCCCATGATTTGTTAAAGAGGGTAGTCAGTGGTGTCACTAGTTCTACCCTTAGTTCTTTTAGAATTCTGGGATGAATCACCTTCAGTTTTAAGAGTTCTTTCAGAACCCTTTCTTCTGTAAATAGGCTGGTATCAACTTCTGTATCCAGAGTGTTTCTACTGTTTGTTTTAGGTACCTCCCCTCTTCATTTGTAAATACTGAGCAAAATATTTGTTTAGTATCTCTGCCTTTTCACAGTCACCCTCTGCCCACCCTCCCTCCCTTTTTAAGCCTCACTATCCCTCCTTGGTCTTCCTTCGCTCCCTGATGTACCTATAACCCTTCTTAACTGAGTTGGCTATCTTTCCTCGGTTTGGGCCTTTGCTGTTCTGACTGCCTTCCCAGCTTCCTTTTGCTTTAACTGATACAGTTCTCTGTCCTGCTCCTTCTGTGATTCCTTGTACTTCCTGAATGCTTTCTTTTTCTCTTGAACCTTCACTGCCACTTCCTTTGAGAACCATAGTGGTTTCTGTTTTGTTTATTTGCTTCACACAAAGGCTTGTTACCTCTGTGATGGCAGTTTTTATTATTCCCCATTGTTCTTCCACCCCTCCTTCTTTCCCATTTGCTAGTGCATTCGCTAGTGCATTCCTTAGGCACTCACCCATTTTGGCAAAGTCAGCCCTCCTAAAGTCCAGTACTTTTGCCTTTGTATGGCTTGACTCTATTGCTGTGTTTATTGTGAACCATACTGTTCGATGGTCGCTAGTTCCCAGATGGCTACCCACTTCTACATCTGTGATCCTCTCTCCATCTCCATTTGTGAGAACCAGGTCTAAGATTGCTCCCTATTGAGTGGGCTCCAATACTAGTTGTCTCAAGGCATGCCCCTGTAGGGCATCTAGAATAACCCCACTCTTCAGTGGCTGCTGCAACTGCACTCCAGTTAACATCTGGCATATTCAGATCACCCATCAGCAATATCTCCCTTTTTCTGCCATTCTAAGTATACTTTCTATCATTACCTTGTCCATTTCCTCCCTGAGAGAGGCTGCTGTATACAACCCCTGTGCAGATTGTGGTGCTGTTGCCTGTCTCCAAATTTACCCACAGTGCTTCTTCTCTCCCTGTTTACCCTTTTGTTCTGTTGCTTTGATTCCTTCCCTTATGTAAAAAGCTACTCCTCCTCCTCTTTTACCCTCCCTGTCCCTCCTGTAGATAGTGTATCCTGGTATGTTTACGTCCCAGTCATGGTTTTGTGTGTACCATGTTTCTGTGACTGCCATGATATCCAGATGTTCCTCCTCCATCAAGGCCACTAATTCAGGAAGCTTGTTACCCAGATTATGGGCATTGGTATTCATTGCTTTCCATTTTTTGATGGCTTTACCTTCTGTTGCAGTATCCCCCACTGACCTTTCTACCTCTGTCTTTTTCTCATTTAGTACCCTGTTTTGTAGGGAGAGGCTGGGATTTTCCTGCTGCTTATCAGTGCCTCCCCCCTTGACTGGTTTAAAAGCTTGCCAATGAAGCATTTAAACCGATTGCTCAAAAGACTTGTTCTCTTCCTGAACAGATGCAGACCATCCTGCCAGTATAGGCTGGTGTCCCTCCAGGTGGAACCCCAGTCCTCAATGAAGCAAAACCCCTGTGCGTCACACTATTTTTTCAACCATTCATTAAACTGCATGGTGCAAAGTACCCTGGCCTCACCCATGCCATTGACCGGCAACACCTCTGAGAAGGATACTGTGTGTGCTACTTGTCTTAGGCCCCTCCCCAACTCTACAAAGTCCTCCTGCACTGCTCTAATATCATGATGAGCCAAGTCATTTCTCCCTAGGTGGACAATGATGTCCAGCTCATACTCCCGTGCAGCTGTTCTCGTGATCCTGAGGATGCGCTTCCTGTTCCTCCAAGCTATGGCACCAGGCAGGCACCTTACTTCAGTTTTCCCTGCTCCCCCCAATTCTATTCCCTTAATAATTGAGTCCCTCACCAGGAGCTGCTTCCTTTCCCTGTGGTGTCCTCTGCCTCCTTCCTGTGGGCCTCCCTTGTGACAGTTGTCCTCAGCCTCCTTAGTCTCCTCTGCGGGTGCATCTATAGGGGAGCTATGCTCCCCCAGATTGGTGTATGGATTGTGGAGTGGAACAATTGACTGGGTGTGCCTCTGTTCCACCATCCTCACCCTCCCTGAGCCCACTGTGGTCCAACTGCTGTGCTTTCTTCGCAACCTCTGAGGTATTGGTGGTCGCTCTGGTGCTCCATGGATGGGGAAGGTTCCCTTCCTACTGTCCAGTGTGGCCTGGGGGAAGGTTCCCTTACTACTGTCCAGTGTGGCCTGAAGACGGGCAACTTCCTCCTTCAGGGCAGAGAGTTGTCTGCAAATAGGGCAGCATCTCAGCCTCCAGAAAGACTCCCGGAAGACTGCTTCCCCACAGCCATTACATTGCACTACTCTCCACATGTTTATCTACTTTTGTGTGTGTGTGTATGTGTGTGTGTGTGATTGGTTTGTTATATAGAAATATATATATATATTTTATACAATGTGTATGCTTATATTGTCAGTGCAGTGCGCTAGAGAGGATATGACAGTGATATGCACCTTGCACTCTTGAGGAAATGATGTCAGAACCACAGGTATAAAGGAACTATTTCCAGGGGTGGTGGGGTGAGGGTGGGTAGGGTTGGGCCTAAACTGTGCCCTCATGAAACAATCAGCTAAAAGCTCTGACCCACCGCTGCAATGAGTGCCTTCCTGTCAGCAAGATGCCCTACACAACAATTTGACAGAGAAAATACCCTGCTAATCAAACAGAGAAAAATCCAGACATCCAAGTCAGACACAGGTAAACCTCCCCAGCCCCAAAACAGCCTGGTGGTTTGTGCTCTGAAAGCAGTCAGCCCCAAAATAAGTCAGATGTGCTTTAAACTCTGGAAAACTTCCCTCAGATGTTAGCAAGAGAGAGATTTGTTGCAGATATCTATTCCAATATAGTATATCCCATGCAGCTTCTCAGTTGTTTCAAAGCACACCCTGTTACCCAACTTGGAAGAAGATGGACTTCTGTCTGAAACAGGATCACACCAGTAGTTTATAGTAATTGATCAATGCTGGAATGTTCAAGCCAGAACAATTGGCTGTGATGCAGGTCTCCCTGACTTGTGAAGACAATTTCCCCCACCTCAGGCTATGTCTGGCATCCAATTACAAACTGCAGCCTTTGCTATTTTAAAGTACACAGCCACCACCAGTAAATATTGCAAAAATATATTGATGCAGACTGTCACAGTCTCACCCTGAGCATGTCACTATGCACCCTGCCTGATGTGGTCTCTGTGCTTTGCCTTGACCTAAAACCAGACTGGAGAGGCTCATAGATATCAAAGGCAGTGAGCTGTGCCTCAAGCTAAATAGCAACCACCATCTCTTACCTAAAAATGGCAGGTTAGAGACAGGTTGGTAGTTCATCAAGACATCCTGGTCCAGAGATGGCTTCTTCAAGAAGGGCTTCACCAATGCATTTTTCAACAGTTGGGAAAATTCCCTGTGGCAAGGAACTCTGGACAATCTCAGTGAACACTGATCCTAGTTGCCTGACACAACTCTTTAGTGGTCAGGTCAGGCCTAGACCCAGTTTGCAAAATGTTAGCCACAACTCCAAGATCATCTGGCTCCCCTCGTCCATCGTCACCAGCCTAAACTCTCCCCATGGCCACTGAATGCTACTGTGCCCCACTGGTTCAACACTATTGGACTGTGATGGCCCACTTGTTGAGATCTCAGCCTGAATAGAAGAAGCCCTGTTCAAAAAAAACAGAGCAAGCTCTTCACATTTAGTGGCTCAAACAGCCTTTATGGACTCCAGATAGGCCAGATGGAGAAAACACACAACAATTCCAGGGCTCCCTCTTCTAGAGAGTATGCAGGTATGGTGCTACTCCAAAATGTTTAACTTAGTCAAGCAGCAAAACTACAAAAGAGGAACAATGGAGAGTGCACTTACTGTTTAGAGCTTGTGGTATTTACCATAAAGATGCCATTTTCTTCCAGTCTTGTTCCTGAGAATATATCAGCTTCCACTGGCTGTCCAAGTGCTAGTAGCCACACTGCTTACAAGAATGCTGAAAAAAACTTAAAGGAGAACTGCGCTGAACCTGTAAGTAATTTTTCCAAAAAGAAGCTGTTTTTTAAGTACTGGTTAAAATTATGTTATAGTTTCATCTATACATGACTTTTAGTAACCTCAGTTGGTGTTTCTGCTTTATAGTCTGATGGTAAGTACCATTTTAGAACTGTATGATGTAGTTTATGTCCCTCTCAGCCACGGAATTTCATAGTAGATCATGGGTGCATTGTACCAACAATAGAAGAGTTGAACAGGGTCATAAACTACATCACACAGTTCTAAAATGGTTCTTACCAGCAGCATGTAAACCAAAAACATCCAAAATGGTAACTAAAAAGCCTGAACAGCTAGACCAATAACAGAATTTGAACCAGTATGTATTTAAAAATAAACAGGTTCTACTGGGAAAAATGACTTTTAGATTCAGCAAAGTTCTCCTTTAAAGAGAACACATTGGCACATTCCTGCGAAAAGTAAAAACTTCTTGTTCAGAGAGGAACTGCCTGAGCACAATGACGTCATGTCCAGGTGTGCAGCTGACATTTCGGACCATGGCTTTCTCAGAGCTACACCTGGGCCTACACCTTCCTCAGAGCTACCCTGGGCAGCCATGATGGTAAATAGCACACTACTGTACCAAACTATTTAATTTTTTTCATGGAGAACATGGTAAGGAAGCGATAACGTTCAAAAACTTCAAAATCCCATGGCTTCCTTCAGGACTAATTAAATAGTGTGCAAAATGTTTTTAAGTGTGATTAGTCAAGCCATGGCTGGCCGGGGTTACAGTCATGTGATAATCACTACATAGTAAGTAAGACAGACCCCAGAGGTGTAGCTCTGAGGAAGACATGGTCCAAAACATCAGCTGCATGCCTGCATGTGACATCATTGCACACAGGCTGCTCCTCGCTGAACAACAAGTTTTTACTTTTCACAAAAATTTGCCAACATGTTCTCTTTAAGTTTTTTCCAGTATTCCAGTAAACAGCGTGGCTGCAGGCACTTGGACAGACAGGGGAAGCTAACATATTTCTAGGAAAAAGACCAGAAGAAAGCGGCATCTCTAGAGTAAATGTCACAAGTGTTAAACATTAAGTGCACTCCTTTGTTCCACTTTTGCAGTTTTCCTGCTTGATTAAGTTAGACTTTTTGGATTAGTGCCATACCTGCATACTCTCTAGAAGAGGGATCCCTGAAATGGTTGTTTATTTTCTGTGCAATTGAGTGTTCCTATCAGGAAGTGTTGCTACAGGTATGTTTTCGTTCTCAATGGCTAAGCCACTAGTAGCCAACACTGACATGCTAGCATTCATAGACGCTCAAGGGGAAACTATAGCTATTAGCCAGGCTGAATTTGATAGAGTTTTTGGCCACACAGTTCAGACAGTTAACACTGTGCAAAACAGTTCCCTAGCCTCTTTAGAGATTCTAAAATAGAAGGCTATATGCTTTAATCTCCATGCCCTGTCCCTCTCAAATTAATAGAGGAGTAAACAATACCAAGGGATTTGATGATACTAAAACTGCCAGTGTTTGGGCAGGATGATAAACAGTTCACACTAAAATGGAAACAGGTGTTGAATAAGGCATCTAATGACCTTACAGTATATTGCTATTGATTGAAAAGGCTAAGAAAGACTATGATCAAAGAAATATTGAAATTAAAAGAATGGAAGATGAACTTTGTAGGGTTTATGTGATGTGGGCGACTGCGGAAGGGCGACCCGTAGAAGAGCGATGTCAAGGCGGCAAAAACAATTTTGCCACCTTGACAACCTCAGCGTATGGAAAATTGTTGCGGGGACTAAACATACTTGCTTTCTGTGGGGGCTGTGCCCCCACAACTCCCACATGCGGTGAAGGATTCTCAACCCAGCGGGGTGCATGTCGGTGGGGTGCAAAAGCAAAAATAAGATTTTGGGCCGGGCGAAGAAAGGCACAAGCTGCCTGACTCAGACCTGAACCCGGAACCCAGCACCGCAAGTGGAGGCCAACCCCTGATGCCATGTGCAGCTTGCAGCCGATCACAGCACCACCCCTGACATCCCTCCCGCCTCCCAGGCCATGCTCGCCATATGTTCACTCCCCTCACATGCATGTACACGTAGTGATATCCTGTTGCTAGGGTCGCCCACCCAACACATCCAGTCGGCCTCCCTGCCCCCTCACCTTTCAGGCTTTTGCCCATATTGCGCCGCCATTTGGGATGGTGCCATGATTCAGGCGCCCACCTCACGTGCTACCCTTTGTAGGAATAGTTACTGTATGTGGCAGATTTCCGGCTCACATTAAGCAGACTTGAAGCAGATATGAATACATTTCAGGAGGAACTCAGGCTGTATAAATTGAAAAAGCATGAAAGAGACAAGAGGGATTGTGCTTCAGGGCAGATCTGCAATGGGCAGTTAAATAAAAACAGAGGGGAAAGGGAGCCCTTTAGGTATAGGGGAAGGAACAAGTTCTGAGTCCCCAGTTTTGCTTCCTCCTATGAAAGTGATTTGGAAAGAAAAACAAGCATTTGTCAATGCTGAATGTTTGCTTGCTGGCATTGGCATTGGTAGAGTAGGAGTTAGAGAGATGCATAATAGGAATGGCAGTGAAGTATTGAACTGAAGCCAACCCCACCACCACCCTGCAGAGACTGACAGGCACTGGGGTGTGCCTTTGGGTCATCAGGCATAACGGTCATGCCATTTCTCCACACCCTACCCTGCAGACACCGACAAGTGTCGCAGTGTGCCTTGGAGTCTTTGGGCTTTATACTCACCCCATTCCGTAAGAAATATGGTGAGATGGGTGCAGTATAGGAGAATGGGGTGAAGTTTGGGGCCAAATAGCCCAAGGCACACCTCGATGCCTGTCACTGGCTGCAGGGTGTGGGTGGGGGTGGAATAGCAGGAGTGTTATAGGCGACAATCCCATGTCACACTCCTCATGCCTGTCAGTCTCTAAAGGGTGGGGCATTATGGTTGGAAACCCTAACGTCCCAGGCGTTCGTTGGTATTTTCACTCCAAATTTTAAACATGGGTTTTTTGTGACCCCACCTCATGAACAGTGGCAATATCAGTTCGTTGGCGGAAAGCTGATTTTGCACAGCAACTATGTCATTTGGCACCACTGGTGCGAAAACACATTTTGAACAGAATGAGAAAAATGACAGCTGTACTGTTCATGAGGAGGTGCAAAAAATGGCAATGTTGAAAATCTGCAGTGAAAATATTAAAAAAGCTGATGAAATCACGAGCGTACTTAGAAACTGCGCAACGCACACCCATAATGCAATAAGTTTGGGGATTTTTTTACAGCAGATTGTCAACACAGGCATTTTGGAACCTCCACTCATGAACAGTGTCGCTGTGATTTTCTTAATCTGTCCCGAACAGTGATTCCCCACAGTGACCACGTATGTCTGCGCTGGAAGTGCGAAAACACATTTTGGCCATGGTATGAAAAATTACAGCTGTACTGTTCATAAGGAAGTGTGGAAAAATGCCAGTGGTGAAAATCTGGACTGAAAATATTAGAAATCCATGAATTTACGAGGGTGCGTGGAAACTGGGCAATGGTCGCTCATAACACAGTCATTTTATGGACTTTTCTCACCAAATTTTTAACATAGCCATTGTAATACCTCTGCTCAAGTACAGTGTCACTGTGATTTTCTTAATCTGTACCGAACATTGATTTTGTACACCGACTGCGCCATTGTGTGCTACATGAGCGGAAACACATTTTGGGCTAGATGTGAAAAATGACAGCTGTACTGCTCATAAGGAGGTGTGGTAAAATGGCAATGTTGAAAATCTGGAGTGAAAATAGTAAAAATTCGCAGACATACGAGTGTGAGTAGGAACAGTGCAACATTTGCTCATAAAACAGTCATTTTTTTGAATTTATTCACCAAATTTTTAACATAGCCATTTTAGCACCTCTGCTCATGAACAGTGTCATTGTGATTTTCATAATCTGTCCCAAACATTGATTTTGCACACCGACTGCACCATTGTGTGCTACATACAGGGAAACACATTTTGGGCTAAATGCGAAAAATGACAGCTGTACTGCTCAGAAGGAGGTGTGGTAAAATGGCAATGTTGAAAATCTGGAGTGAAAATATTGAAAATTTGCGAACTTCAGAGTCGCATTAGGAACAGGCAACACATGCTCGTAAAACAGTCATTTTTGGAATTCTTTCACCAGTTTGTCAACATAGGGTTTTTGGAGGCCTACCTCATGAACTGTGACACTGTCATTTCATAAATCAGTCCCGGAAGGTGGTTCCACGCAGTGACCGCGAAATCATCTTTCGGGGCCAATTAACAAATGACAGTAACAGAATTCACGAGGTGGGGTCCCAAAACCCCATGTTGAAAATTTGGTGAACAAATTCCCCAAAATGCCTGAGATATGCATCAAAGTTGAAAAAACCCTATTTATTACATTATACAGCTTACCGGCATTTCCTCAGTTCACGGTCAGCCTTGAAGAGTGCAGACGTGTTCCCGGTCCACCGAAGATCGTCACGCCGAGCTCCGGAGGTAAGTATGGGGTGAGGTGGGGATGTGGGGAGGTGGATAGACAGAGGGTGGGCTCGAGTGGGGGGAGTGGGGGTCAGGACAGTCAGCGAGGGAAGGTTTTTTCTTGCAGGTTTTATTTTTTTCTTGGACGACTCGGAACTTGTGCCACACTGGGGTGGGCTCCCAGTGAGGCAGTTGGAAGGCTGTTTGGGGGCAGTGAAGCTGATGGGGATTGGGCACCCGTGCCAGCCATACGGACTGTTGCCATGTTGGGGTGGGCTCCCAGAGTGGCACCAGGAACTCTGTTGGGGGAAGCAGCAGAGCCAATGGGGGTTGGGCATCCCCATCGGCCATACAGTGTGTGCGTGGGGGGGTGCATTAGCACACAATATGCATGCGTGTGTGTGTGGGGGGGGAGCGAATGTGCACGCAGTAGTTACCCGTTGCTCACTGAAGCTTAGCTCTACCTTTGAACTGTACGGCACTGCATTTTCAACTGCTGTCATAGGCAGCTGCAGCATTCATTGGCGAACTGTGGCCACGCCTGCAAACACACTGACTGCATTGGAAAATGGGTGCCTCACCTACGAAAACTCTGATGATGGCACTATGTTTCTTGCACATGCGTGCAAGCAAACATAATGAGCCCAGCATATCAGGCATGCCTTTTTTAGAAGGAGCAGGGGAAGGAACATCTTGCATCTCCCAGGTCCAACAAGACATAAGAGGACAAAAAGGGGAAAGGGGTGAAAGAGGAGGAAGAAGCAAAGGACCAAGGCCTTGGCAATGTTTTGGCCCAACAAATGGCAGTCATAAATCTGACTTACACAGAGATAGCTACTGCCTGGATCACGTGATGCAGCGAACCTGAAAGGACGACTACTCTAACCTCTCTTGCCTAACGCCATTATTTTTTGATTATTTCTACTTTAAACTCGACTAGAGAGTTTAACAAAAACAAACCTGTGGAATTGGAAGTGCCAGCGCATCTGTTGGGGTCATTTTTGGAGGGATGCAAGTCAAAATGAAAAAAGAACAGCCAAAACATACCCCTCCAGCTACGCCTGAAAAGGCCGCTAAGAAACAGCGAGCTAACATTCCAGCTACCGCTCAATCGACGCCGCAGCATGCTTCAGACCAGGAACCTCTAACGCTGGCCGGATTCTTGGCTGAATTTCACCCATTTAAAGAGAAGCTGAAGAGTCTCACATCAGAAATTAAAACAATTTTGCGGGCCATTGAAGACATTGCCCTGCGGACGTCTGATACTGAAGCTCGCTTTACCTCGCTTGAAAGGAGATCGGATAAACAGGATCCCGAGGTAGTCCTCATCAAACAAAAACTCTCAAGAATGGAAATGAAGTTGGAGGACTTAGAGGGATGTAGCTGCAGAAATAATGCAGTGACCATAGGCCTCCCCGAGTCTGAAGAAGGGCAGGATGCGGTGCTTTTCGTCCAGAAATTCATTGAAAAAATAGTTGGGCCTTCTCCATACGGCACCCGTTACATTATAGAATGGGCCTATAGAGCACTTAGACCCACTACCCCGATAGGAGCTCCCCCCGTCCCCTAATATTCTGGTTTTTGAACGTTTTGGAAAAGCAGCATTTCTTCACAAAAACAAGGAGCATTCATGACCTGCAATGGGGGGGGGGTGAGGATCCGAGTTGCCCAAGACCTACCGCTCGCAGTTCGCCAGTGCAGATCTGCTTTTCATCCTTTAGTTACCAAGCTAATCACCGCCGGTATCAAATTCAAGATGGGATATCATGCAAAATTGCAGGTTCTGGCATCTGGTATGTGGCACACCTTCGAGGATCTGGATGCAGTGACTGTGGGTCTCAAGTCTGCTATGCCTGAGCTGTTCAAAAATACATGAGTGAGGGGTTGGCGGCACCTTAAGATTTTTTCCTAGTAATCTGTTTTCGGTTGGGACACTGGAAATATTCTCAGCATCAATTTGATCAGCGTGCTTGGACGGACTCCTGTGACTCAAATTACATTCAAACTGTAATTTCTGGGACTTTTTCAGGGTAATATCGGGAGTCTATGTTCTGCATAAGTGTAGATGTATGCTGAAAGGACCTTTAGTTACGTCCTAAAATAATAACAGGGAACAAGGCAAAATACAACTTAGGGTCATATTAAAGTTATCTACTTAATGCTTTGATATAATGCTGGATAGGGAACAGTGGTCCTGTAGCAGTTAACTTGATGGGGGTTACTAGGTTTGGGACTACGTTGGTGAATCCCATTATACGGAGCTTAATTAGATGGTAAAAGCTGAGGGGAGGTAATCACATCTAGGTTAGAAGGGATCGAATAGTAGCACTCCCCAGAATTAGCTTAAAATATAGGAGTTGGTAGCGGGTTACTATTTCAGGTCCTCGCGTGAGGGGAGTAAAGGTTTAAACTGGTGGCACGTAGCAGTTAAGTTGGGGAGCATGGGTTGGTATTGGTATTCCTTTATAGAGATGGGGTAGCTCCAGCTGGGATTCATATAGTGCCGGTGGATGTGTCATACTGAACTGATCTGCCCTGAGGTTCACCTATTAGTTAAACGGCGGCCCGGTTTCAGTTGTGGCTCTGCGTGTTTCGGCAATTGCCAGGTGAAATAAAGTTAGTGGGACATAAGATGCGATGATGCTAGGGGCAACGTTGTAGGTTAGCAGATCAGGCAAAGATAATTGCTTATTGGTAGGGTTAAGAGTGCAGTTTAGGGCTATGTTCGCCTATCGGTTTGATATTCTCCCTTGGTGATGGAAGGGGAAGAGCAGATATGCCACGGGTAGTGGCAGTGGAGCCTAGTGCACAGAGCCTATTATAGATACTCCATTATTAGTTTACCTGCATGATGTTTAACTTAGCGGGGGCTTTTATTATCTATTTGAAAGAGTTCTATTTAGTTGGTAACGTATGGTCAGGAAGAGCAACACCTATCCCTGGAGTGATTCTTAAGCTACATTCTCCAGAATATGCCATGAAGGTGTGAGTTTTCTTTTTGGCTTAATATGGGGTTACAAAGTATAGTTATGAGGGATATGGGATGATGCTACTGCGTTAAAAGACCACACGAGGTGAGTGTTGCATCATTTTTCCAGCACATTTAGTGCAAGTTGTGGACCGTAGGAAGATAACTGCTTCCCTTTATAGCAACATGATAGTTGCCATGGGGGTATTTATAGATTTGGATATAGAAGTTTTGGTAAACAGAGTTGTTCTGTGGGTCAATTATTAGAATGTTCAAAGTTGTAGTATTTTTAGGGAACTCTGCATTTGTTAATAGCCAGTCGTTTTTCCTTCCTCTTCCTTTATTGTTATTTTTTTGTCTGTTCCCATTACAGGAAAATGGTGTGAGTATTTTAGTAGGAAACATAGAAACATAGATTTTGATGGCAGATAAGGACCGCTTGGCCCACCCAGTCTGCCCATTTCCCTACCTAATGGATAAGCTGCAGATCCTAGTTAACCAGCAGCCTACTTCTTCCTACCCCCACCCCCTAGAATTGCCTTATGATTGTCCCATGCATGCTTGAATTCCACCACTGTTTTTGACTCCACAACCTCCTCCGGAAGGCCATTCCATGCAAAGATAAGATAGAAAGGGACCTCTGCTTAACTATGGTTTTTGGGGAGACTGTTATAGTACAGGGGAAACTCCTAAGGTCCCCAAAGGTGTTGTTAAGTTGTGATAGAACATGGGGTTGATAATAGTAAGAGAAAACATGGCAATAGGTTTAATAGGATACTGAGGTTAGAGGTTAATATGTATTTCTTTCGAGATTTAGTCAATAGTCAGTTTGCTCTTGTTTCATATAGTGTTATTGGGGAAAGTATAGAAGGCAGGGAGGCAGGAGGGGAGGGCAAAGTTTGTGGAAAGCTGCACAGTAATCATGGAAGAGAGGTGGGTGGGAGGTGGAAGGGCTTTACAAATTCTAAGAGTGGGTAGTTTGGGAATTTTGTTTGGTTTATTTTTGGGAGGTTCGGGGAACAAAGGGGCTGTTGGAGGAGTGAGGGAGAGGAGGGTGGGGCACAGTCCGGAACAAAAGTGCTTTTTGATGGTCTTATAATATCTTATTCTGTCTCAGATCTTTCATGTTTCATGGGCAGGATTGATGGCTAATGATATTTGTTTTGCTACCTGGAATGTTAAAGGAGTCCATAAAAAGTTAAAGCAGTATGAGATTTTGAAGCACTTGGACATTTTACACTCTAACATTTCTTTTATACAAGAATCTCATTTACTAGATCCGGAGGCCATTCAGATGAGACGGTTGCAAACAGGGCAGGTTTTTGCGGCCCAAGGTACCTCCAATAGCTGCGGGGTTTTAATATTGGTTAACAGGAATATCCCGTTTAAGGTTATGCAAGAGGTTAAAGATCCACATGGAAGATTTATTCTGGTGCGGGGCACTCTTTACTCTACGGAACTCTTATTAGGCAGCATTTATGGCCCCAATAAGGATGACCCACTTTTTTTTTATGTGGTTACTGAACAGTATTCTCCCATTATTACCTGCGTCTATAATATTAGGGGGAGATCTGAACCTAGCACTTGATCTGGATAAGGACCGCTCCGGTAATGTTTCAGGCATGCTTTCCCCAGCGCAGCGGGCGTTACATGATCTAATGGATCACCTGGGTCTGTGCGACATACGGAGGGTTTTACATCTGGAGAGTAAGGAATTTACATTCACATCTCCTGTTCACAGATCTTCGTCTCACGTAGACTATCTGCTGATATCTCAGGCATTCTCACCCAGAGTAATAACTTCAGTTATTCAACCGGGCCCTCCTTCCGATCACTCCCTTGTTCTGTTTAGGATTTCTCTTACATCGTTGCCTAAATGACAAACTAGGTCGAAATTGAACAAGCAACTGCTTAAAGACTCAAAAAATAGGGAACGCATTAAAGAACACATCATACAATTTTTCGACTTGAATCGTACTCCAGACACTAAGCCTGACATTTTATGGTGTGCATTTAAATCATATCTCCGGGGTATCTTAATTGGGATGGCTTCCACTCAGAAAAAAGAGCAGGAGGCAAAGCAGAGGGGAGTATTATCCCAGATCAGAGCTCTGGAAATAAGTGCTCAATCTCACTCATTGGATGAGGCTAAGTTAAAGCTTGCAAAACTAAAAGATTCTTATATAGGCTTGCTTAATGATAAAGCAGAATTTGCGATTTTGCGTACAAGGGCTTGTTACACGTATCAAGGAGAGAAGGCAGGAAAGTTGTTGGCCCAGAGAATAAAACAACAAGAGTCTTCCCGGTTTATTCCTCCAATTTGCTCTTTGATAGATGAGGCCTTGAGATCTTCTCCACAAGAAATTGTTTCAGAATTCACTACGTATTACAAGCAACTGTATGGAGAGAAGCCTGATCCACCTTCTGATCCGGTCTTGTCTTCTTACCTAGTGGAGGCCCAACACCGCTTCTTTCCGAAGCGCAATGGAGGAAGTTAGTAGCCCCTATCTCAGCTTTTGAAATCATGGAGGTGATACAGGGCCTTCCATTAGATAAAACACCAAGAATGGATGGTTTCTCGGCCAATTTTTACAAATGTTTCAAGGAACAAATCACTCCACACCTTCTCTCATTATACCAACACATTCTTTCGCGTACACAGGTGGACTCCACTTTATTCAAAGCACTTATTGTGCTTTTGCCTAAGACGGGTTAAAACTTGGAACTTGTGGAGAGTTACAGACCCATCTCTCTGTTGAATCAGGATGTAAAGATTCTAACCAAAATATTAGCGGATAGGCTTACCCCATACTTCCTGATGTGATAGGAATGCAGCAGGTGGGCTTCATGAAGGGAAGATCCTCTGTGGATCACCTCCATACACTTTCCCATGTCTTCTCGTTGGCTAGGGATGCCCCATATCCAGCAGTGTTGGTGTCCCTAGACACCGAGAAGGCTTTTGACAGAGTCAATTGGAACTTTTTACTCCAAACTTTAAACTCTTTTGGTTTCCCCCAACAATTTCAAGGGTGGGTGAAAGCACTTTATCAAAACCCGACTGCCAGAATTTCAGGGAATGGAGTAATTTCTGAATCCTTCTCCCTATATTCCGGCACTAAGCAAGGTTGTCCTCTCTCCTCTTTATTATTTAACCTTTATTTGGAACCTTTACTCCGCAAGCTGTCCGTATGTCCAAAGGTTCAGGGGCTCACAATCCTGGATACCGAAATTAAAGTTTCCGCTTACACAGATGATCTGCTTTTACAGTTTTCTTACCCTGAATCCTCTATCCCCGCAATGTTAGATATTATAGAGAAATACAGTGGACTTTCAAACTACAAGTTAAATGTCAGTAAATCTATTGTATTCCCCCTGAACCACAAAGTTTTTAAAAACAACATTACTGCTTTAGGTCTCTCGTGGTCCAAGGACTGTTTACGATACTTGAGCATCGAGTTAACTAGGAGCACGTCGCTTACTATCAAGAAGAACTTGGACTTGTTATTACTAACGTTGAATCAGGATCTAGACAGATGGTTGATACTTCCCATTTCTTTATGGGGAAGGAAAAACTTGATTAAGATGAATGTTTTCCCCCCGATTATTATATCCCCTGCAATTACTCAATATCTATCTACCTGGGAGTTGGTTTAAAAAAGTTCAGAGGTTGATGATAAACTTCGTCTGGTCTAAGAAACAACCGAGATTAGCATATTACAAGTTAGCAGCACCTAAATGTAAGGGTGGCCTACAACTTCCATATCTTAGTTTGTACTACTGGGCCAATCATTCGGCCAAATACCTTAAATGGTTAGATCTTAACCCTTCCTCTGTTCTTTCTCCTTGGCTCAAGACAGATCTGGAAATGATTTGGTCATGTAACATAGCTCCTTCCACACTTCTATATTTAAACATATCTACCCTGCCGAAAAAGCTAAAAGATACCACAGTGGCGACATCCATTAGAATTCATTCACAGTTGTGTGGTTTCTTGAAATATAAACAGTATCTGGATTCATCACAGTGGATCTGGAATTCCCCAGCTTTTAAAATAGATGGTAAGACCCTACTCCCTGCATGGTTACCAAGATTAGGAGAGGGTAGACTATCCTCCTTCCTTAAGGAAGATGTATCATGGTTGTCTACAGAGGATTTCATAAGGAAATTTGGGTTGCAAGCAAGGGATTACTTTAAAATCCTTCAACTCAGACACCTTCTTAGCAAAAAAATTCGAGAAAAGTATCCCTGCAACACCCAAATTTTCTTTTCATTCGAATCTGTATCCATTAGCCAATACTTCCAAAGTAGTTTCTAAATTGTACAACATATTGTATGATTGGTACTTCCCGGACTCGTTTGGGCCTACAGAGTTCTGGTCGGACTGTTTTCCGCACTGGAATAAAGACTGGTCCATCTTGTGGAATAATTGTCATCATTTCATTACACAAGATACGTTACGTCTCATGCAATTTAACATCTTGCATAACCTTTATTATTCCCCTCAGAAGCTGGCCAAGTGGGATGTATTAAACTCTGATCAATGTACAAGGTGTTTGCAGAAGGAGGGCACTCTGTTCCATATTTTTTGGGACTGCCCCAAAATAACCCCTCTCTGGAACAGTATTAAGGCTAATATAGACCCATTGCTCGGTTTAACCGAACTATTTACCCCGGAGGTCTGTCTCTTAGGAGATTATTCGCAGATATCGGTGAATATCTGCAAATTCCATATTGCACTGATTTCCATGTCCGATAAAAAAATGGTTGTTAAATATTGGAAAGGTACGGGAACAGTCTCCTATTCTGAATGGCTTAACGAGTTCCTAGCTAATCTTAGAAGGGAACAAACCGTATCTAGTCTTAATAATAACAAATCTAAATACGAGAGGATCTGGGCTCCTTTACACACGTTATACACCATTTAGGTTGTATCCTGTGAAGTAATCTTCTATCTTGAACTAACAGGTTTCTGGACTGTGTTGGGGGATGGGGGACGGGGGTTTGGGGAGGAGGGGTGGGAGGGGACGGCTCATGTATCTTGCTGTGTATACATGTTTGAGTTTGATCAGCATGACCCCGTCTGGGAAATTGTAAAAACTTTTAATAAACATTATATTGAAAAAAAAAAAGAAATAGCTACTGCCCAAAAATCTATATAACAAAAAGGTTTGTCTTACAGTACATGCCTGAAAATGGCATTAATGCCTTAAAAGATCAAATGCAATGCCTTAAAATGTACTATTTGTTCACCACAAGGACAACTAGGCCTCATCTGTTACAAAAAAAGTTCTGAAATTGCAATTACTTGTGCATAAATGTTATTTTGTTAGCCTTTCTTATTTGATGGTTTTACAAAAATTCCCTGTGGAATCTTGGGTGACTGCTGATGTCATTCAAGCAACAATTACATAATTTTCCACCAGGTCCTGCCAACTTACAGTAGTACACACACTACATCAAATTGTGAAATGGCAAAAATCAGTCTTTGTTGCCAATGTTCTGATGGGGGCTTTGAAATGGTAAATATCTGATGAGTTCCCTAGGTTGATCACCAACCTTTTGAGCACCATATCAAACCCCCCCTTAAAAAAAGTCATACTCTTAACATGTAAATTTTGGTTTCCTGTGTTTCTTTTCCAGCCCTGAATGCAGCCACAATAACTCCCTCCTTATTTATAAATTTCAAATTCACTCCCTTTGCTGGAGTTCCACAGTGATCACACAAAAGTGTACTACTACCCCAGTACCTTTCCCCAAATGTATAATCCCACAAAAATGTGCACCTCTACCATGCCCCTCACTTCTACTTATTCCAAAACATACCCACACACCTCTCCCAGCTTAAGTTTTTAACTCTACCTTGCACCACTCTTACAACCCTTCCCTCATATACCTCCTGAAATGTATACTCACCACTACACCCCTCCTAAAATGTTTACTTCTGCACGTCTTAAAAACGACATACTTCCTTAAATCTGCCCACCATTAATATCTGTATTCCTACCCTGTTCCCATCCCAATATTTGCATACTCACCCCTCACACCCCTCAGAAAGTGCACTCTCACCCTACCCCAACATTTGTACCCCATCCTTACACATCTAAGATGTGTGCCCATCTGAGCATCTCTCACATTTATACCATACATGCTTCTCCAATCATTTGTACCCCTAACCAATGACTTAACCGATGACTCCAGAAATGTGTACCTCACCTGCACAGCTCCCCCAAACCTTCAGCCTTGCACAAGTTTATCCCCCGCCCCCACATACACACAAACATGTATCTTCTACCCCACTTCCTTTCCAGAAAATACAGTTTTTGGGAAGGGGTGCAGGGGTACAAGAACAAATTTTGGGACAGGTGCAAGTACAAATTTTGGGAGGGGTACAAGGGTATAAGGACAACTTTTGAGGGGTACAGGGGAGAAAGTACAAATTTCTGGAGGGGTGCAAGTACACATTATAGGAGGGGTGCAGGGGGCAAGTACAAATTTTGGGAGGGAAGCAGGGGTAAAAATCCAAGGGGTACAAGTACAAATTTTGGGAGGGGTGAAGAGGTATAAGTACAATTTTTGGGAGTTGTGCAACCGCACAAGTACAGATTTTGGGAGAGGTGCAGTGATGCAAGTACAACGTTTGGGAGGGATACAAGTACAAATTTTGGAAGGGACACAAGTACAACTTATGGAAGGAGTGCAGGGGTACAATTTCTGGCAGGGGTGCAGAGGTGCAAGTATAAATTTTGTGAAAGGTGCGAGTAATCATTTTGGGAGGGGTGCAGGGTGCAAGTACATATTTTGGGAGGGGTACAGGGGATAAGTACAAATGTTGGGAGTGTTGCAAGTACAATTTTGGGGAGGAAAGCTATGGATAAGTACAATTTGGGGGAGGGATGCAGTGGTGTAATTATAAATTTTAGGACTGATTCCCGAGCCAAAGTGCAAATGTTGGTTGACGTAAGTTAAAATTTCAGAAGTGTTGCAAGGGTGCAAGTGAAAATGTTGGGAAGAGTATAAGTACAAATTTGGATACGGGTGCAAGTGGTGCACATTTTGGAGGAGTGTGGAAGTACATACTCACAAATTTGGTGGTGTGGCCTAAAGTAATAATTTTGAGAGAGGAATATAATAGAAAGGGTTCATATTTGAAAGAGTGCTGGAGTAGAAGTACAATTTTTGAGAGAGGAGGAGTAAAGGCAAAAATATTGTGAAGGTGCAGTAAAAGAGTTGCACATTTTCAATCAATCAATCAATGTTTATTGGAACACAAATTGAGAGCAAGAGCTCTCTTTTACAATTGCATCTGGTAAACAAAGACATCAACAGCATAAAACACTAAGTAATACATACAGTTGCATCACATAATTAAAAATGTTAAATATTGGTTACATTAAGTGCACAAAGAAGGTAAGAATTCAACTGTAATAGTCACAGTGGCAGTGCAACCATCTATTTAAACATGCCTTAAACTGGGTGATTGGTATAATGGTAGTCATCTGCAATGTTTTCTGAATGACCCCCCCCCCCATGTGTATGGGACTGCTATTGCAAGGGTGTGTTCCCCAGACATTGTTCGAAATCTTGGCATTACATAATTTGATAATTTGGCGGATCTGAGTTTGTACAGTAAATGTTCAATGATCTTGGATTTAGCTTGCTCAGTAAGAAGGATGGGGTTGTTTTGTTATGAATCTATATGCAAAAATATACATATGCAGCTATCTCCACATGCTAGAAAGATCTAGCCCTCAGCTTCATATAAGTAACAATGATTAGTATTTCATGGCAAACCTGTTATGAATCTTAAAGCAGTATGACAGAGTGGGTCATGTACTCCCAGGAGTGTTTCGGATGCATTTCTATCAATGCAGTCACCGTAGTCCAATTTGGACAAAAATAATGAGTTAACTAGATTCTTTCTAACTGGTTGGCTAAAAAATACCTTGTTTCTATAGAAGAATGCTAATAGACCTTTCAGTTTGTTTGACAGGTTTTGAATGTGGGAGCTAAATGTTAGCTGCTCATCTAAGTAAATATCTAGGTATTTATAGGTAGCTACTCTAGAAATTGCTTATCCCTCTACAAACGTTAGTGTAAATTGAGTAGAGTCTATGCCCATCTTGCTGAACAGCATCTATTGCACTTTCTTTATGTTGAGCAATAGTCCCAACTCCATTAGTATCTTCTGAATTTTATAGAAATTGTTTTGTATTACATTCATTGCAGAGCTGACATCCTTATTGTGAGAGCATAGAATAGTGTCATCTGCATGCAGAAATAACTTATATCTTGTGAACTGTACTTTGGTACATCATTGACGAAAATCAAATATAAAAGGGGCCAAGCTGGCCAGGTGGCGTGGAGGGATGAGGCAGTGATGCCTTATCTCCTACCATGCCAGTGACCCATGTTCGAGGTGCAAGCAGGTCATCATAGGCCAGCTGGGGTGGGAGAGGATCAAGCATCCAGAGAACTGCTCTCCTCTCCCAGAGAGGGTGGGGAACAGGGGCCGGTGTTTGCCTGACACCTAGCAGAGGCTAGGTGTTGGCATGCCTGGCCAATACAGTGGGGCATGGAGGTGGAGCAGTCAGTGGGCATGCTACATGTGGTCACATGCATGACACACCAATTATCAGCATTGCACGCCCCACCACTGAAAGGAAAAGAGGAAAAATGGCAGCCAGGTTGAGCGGCTTGATGGCTGTCTGCCTAATCCACTGTCTCCAAGGGTGCAACCTGTACTGGAGCCAGTCCTGGTGGGGAGTTGGGGGGTTCCCACCACCTCACCATGAGAGGTAAGCCATGGGGGTAGCATGGTGGTGGCCCAATTTGGAAACAGGTACAGGACAGACAGGGAAGAGGGATGCCTGGAAGCAGGATTCAATCAGGGGCCATGGGGGAGAAACAGTGAATAAAAAAATTAATAAAAGGGGCCATTAGACTGACCCCTGGGGTACCCCTTTGTTGACAGAGACCAGATCAGAGCAGTGATCACCTGCCCTAACACATTGTTGGCTGGAACACAGATAGGCTGAGAACCACAGTAATGCGTTAACATCTAAACCAGACATTTTAAGCCTGTTTAGTAGAATATTCTGATCGACAGTGTCAAAGCTTTTGACAAATCTAAAAAAGTTACAGGGGAAGCTAGTCCTTTGTCAAAAGTGATAAACATGTCATCGGTTACCTTAGACACTATGTTCATCATGTTGTTCCCATTCCTAAAGCCTGACTGGTACTCAGTTAATACATTGACTGTAGTAAAGTATGAGATTAGTTGTTTATGTATTAATTTCTCAAATATTTTAGCTATGGGAGAAAGTATAGATATACTGTAGGTCTATAACACCCAGGGTCAGAGAAGTCACTCCCTTTGAAAATTGGGATTATGAAGGCAGTTTTTCAGTCATCAGGTATCTGGGATGTAGTCAATGATAAGTTAAACAGATGAGATAAGTGCTTTGCCAGTAGTATTGCAGCAAGTTTATAGAAAATTGGTTCCATTCTGTCATAGCCAGCTCCTTGCTTTGTTTCCAGTTGTGTGAGTTCCTGCAGGACATCCTTCTGTCTAATGCTGCTGAAAGCAAATAAGGTCTGGTGAGTGTCCCCAGTTAAGTCTGTATCTAATTGGGTTGGTAATATGTGGATTTTCCTTTTCAAAGACCAAGCCTGCCTCAGCAAAAAGGGTGTTGAATGCTGGTACTTGATCCTTGGGGTTATGCAGAGTGGTGCTGTTATAATTTAAAACTATGGGTGGCATCAATTTGCTGACCTTGCCTTGGAGAGTTTTAATGCCAGCCCATACTTTTCATGAATTATTGGGGTCATCGAAAAATTGATCATTGCAATATCTAAGTTTAGCCTTATGAATTTCAGAGGTGCCCCTTTTTTTATAACTTTTATAGGCCAGTATATAATTAGGGTCTTTAGTGGACCATGATTTAGCCCACAGATGGTCCTTCTCTTTTAAGAGCCTTTTTAAAGTAAGCAATAACCCATGCCAGGGTGTGCTGTTATTGGGTATTCGCGCTCACCTGGGTGCCGTGCGGCTGCCCTCACAGCACCCGGGTGTGTGCTAATAGCCAATAACAGCACACCCTGGAGTGAGTATTGTGCTTAAAATGTGAGGTCTCTTTAAAACAAGGAGAAAACACAATAAAGGTTTTTTTTTCCCTGTTTAAATACCAAAAAAGTGACTGTATCCTGTCACCTGGAAAGATAGTCCCCAATAAAAACTCCATATCTGAGTGTTTTTATGCACCTACAAATGTCAGAAATACACTACTGAGATGATTTCTGACATTTATTGTGCATAAAATAGTTTTTTACAGTGGCAAGAGCCCATACTGTGCACCCCTCCTCCCCACACACACACATGCAGTTCAAAACATAGTGCTGTTTACACAACTGCCTTTCCACTTTGTCGTACCCCATATTATCAGTACAGTGTAGTTACAGTATTGGTGATGCACTAACAGATTTGTGTTGTTCCTTTCATATGTGAACACAATTAATGTGTCACTGCTGTGCCGTCCAGCACAGGTATACACTGCATTTGGAGAGACATTATTGCTATTACAAATCATTAAAACATAATCATACCACAATTCCAGGGAATATCTCATTTTCAATCAGAAGATGTTCTGGACGGCACACTATTAGCCACATGTTGCATAGCCTCAAGCACCTACCATGGCACCTTATCTACACTGAAGGTTATGCCGAGGGTGTCCATGGCCCAATTGTCAGTAAACAAGGGGACGAATAATCTAAACTGCAGACACTCAGAAACTCCCACTGAATGTGACACACATAAGGCAGTGCAGCACGTTTGCTTTACGATGTCATTGTCTGAAATGACCGGAGCTAGTAACAGTACAGCCTGTGCCTGTTACAGTGCTGGAAGACAAACAATGTGTGCATGTCAAGATCGCATGGTCCATTACTGTAATGGTGCAGGGCTACAACTGATGTGTGACTCATTATCGCACGGTGCACTATGCACCTTTACAGGTGTTGCACTGTACAGTTGGGACCTCACAGATTTGTAGCAAATGCCATTGCACAGTTCACAGTTTTTGCACAAAAGTCAGGTGTGCATTTAGAGGTGGCACAGTAACATTCTGTAATATACAGAGGTACGCGTTGCTCCAGCAAACAAAGTAAGCCATAACTACAGGAGATATTAATAGTACTGTTCCTGCCTTAAGAGCACCATTCTGTAGGGGAACAGAGATACCCATCAAGTAGATGTTCTATTCTCTGCTTGCACACATGTAGGAACTCTGGGGGCCACAGTGTACGACAGCTTTCTAGAGGCCTGTGGTGGGGGAGTGAGTAGGGAGACACCAGCTTCAGAGACATAGATTGGGACACTGGCTGCTGGTGTTGCTGGGAGATACTGAGCTTTATCCTTGGAAACATGAAAGAACACAAAACGCAGGGGGGGGCAAAGTGTGTGAACTGCCTCCAGAGGACAATGTGCTGTTCACTTCACACAGAGGGTGAGGGTGGTGGAACAGAGGCACATCCCTCCAGTTGTACATCTCCACAATTCATATGCCATTCTGGCAAAGTGTGGTTCCTCTATGGAGGCGCCCGCAGTGGAGACCAAGAAGGATGCTGGGAACCTCCACAAAGGAGACCCACCGGACGGTGGCATGGGACCCCACAGGGGAAGGAAACAACTGCTGGTGGGGGACTCCATTGTGAAGAAGGTAGAACTGGGGGAGGAAGGGGAGAGGGAGGTAAGGTGCCTGCCTGGTGCCATGGCTTGGAAGGACAGGGAGTGGATCCTCAGGATTGCCAGAGCAGCTGCACAGGGGAGAGAGCTGGATGTCATTGGCTGCCTAGGGACAAATGACCTGGCTAAGAATGGGATCAGAGCAGTGCAAGAAGTGTTTGTGGAGTTGGGGAGGGGCCTTAGACAAGTAGCACACATGGTAACCTTCTTAGAGGTGCTGCCTGTCTATGGCACGGGTGAGGCTAGGGTGCTCCACACCATGGGATTCAATCAGTGGTTGAAAAACTGATGCAGAGCTCAGGGATTTGGCTTCATTGGGGACTGGGGGTCCACCAGGAGGGATGCAGGTTTATACTGGCATGATGGTCTGCATCTCTCCAGGAGGGGGATCCAGGATCCTAGGTAATTGGTTTAAATGCTTCACTGGCAAGCATTTAATCTAGCCAATGGGGGAGGCACTGGAGAGAAGCAGGAAAATCCTAGCCCTCCCCCAAAAAATCAGGGTACTAAATGAGGTAAACACTAAGATAGAGATGTCGATAGAGAGAAGGGCAGAGGTAAATGGAAAAAGTGACAAACACAATAAGGATAAGGATGGGGCAAAAAGGGGTAAGGCCATCAAGATATGGAGGGTAATGAGTACCAGTGCCCGTAGTCTGGGCAACAAGCTCCCTGAACTGGTAGCCTTGATGGAAGAGAGATGCCTGGATATTGTAGCAGTCACAGAAACATGGTACACAGAGAACCATGACTGGGATGTTAACATACCAGGGTACACAACCTACAGGAGAGACAGGGAGGGGAAACAAGGGGGTGGAGTAGCTCTCTGTGTAAGGGAAGGGATAAAAGCAACTGAACAAAAGAGTAAACAGGGAGGAGAGGAGGCACTGTGGGTCACCTTAGAGACTGGAAATGGAACCACAATATGCACAGGGGTTGTATACAGACCCCCATGTCAGGGGGAGGGAATGGACAACGATATGATAGAAGGCATCCTTAGGATGGCAGAGAAAGGGGAGATACTGTTGATGGGGGACCTTAATATGCCATATGTTAACTAGAGCACCTTTGCTGCAGCCACATCCAAAAGCAGGGCCATTCTTGATGCCCTTCAGGTGGCATGCCTCAGACAGCTAGTTTTTGAACCCACTCATGAGGGAGCAATCTTAGACCTCATATTCTAAAATGGGGACAGTGAGATGATCTCAGATCTAGAAGTATGTAGCCATCTGGGAACAAGTGACCACCAAAGAGTGTGGTTCATGATAAACTCAGCTGCAGAGTCAAGCCATACAAACGTGAGGGTTCTGGACTTCAGGAGGATTGACTTCAGAAAGATGGGAGAGTGCCTTAGAAAAGCACTAGCAAACAGGTTAGAAAGAGGGGTGGAGCAACAATGGGGAAACATCAAAACTACCATCACAGAGGGAACAAGCCATTGTGTGAAGCAAATAAACAAATCAAAATGAAAGAAAAAGCCACTATGGTTCTCAAAATAGGAGGTGGTGAAGGTTAGGAAGAAAAAGATAGCATTTAGGAAGTATAAGGAAACATAGAAGGAGCAGGACAGAGAACTGTACCAGTTAAGGCAGAAGGAAACAGGGAAGGTAGTCAGAATAGCAAAGGCGAAAATGGAGGAAAAGATAGCCAACTCGGTTAAGAAGGGGGATAAAACCTTTTATAGGTATATCAGGGAGTGTAGAAAGACAAAGGGAGGGATAGTGAGGCTGAATAGAATGGACGGTGGGTGGGCAGAGAGGGACAGTAAAAAAGCAGGGATACGGAACGATTACTTCTGCTCAGTATTCACAAAACAGGAAGAGGGGGAGGTGCCTAATCCAATTAACAGAAGCACTCTGGATTGGGGGGTCGATCCCAGTCCTTTCACAGAAGAAAGGGTTCTGAAAGAACTCCTAAAACTGAAGGTGGACAAAGCAATGGGGCCTGATGGAATTCACCCCAGAATTCTAAAAGATTTAAGGGGAGAACTAGTGAAACCACTGACTACCCTTTTTAACAAATCATGGGAGGATGGTGTGGTACCTGAGGACTGGAAGAAGGCGGATGTGATTCCCCTTCACAAAAGTGGGAGCAAGACAGAGGCAGGAAACTACAGACCTATCAGTTTGACCTCTGTGGTAGGGAAAGTGATGGAATCACTTCTGAAGGAAAGAATTGTTGAGTACCTAAAGGCAAGTGGGGAACAGGACCCAAGGCAGCATGGATTCACAGCGGGAAGGTCATGTCAGAAGAATCTAATTGATTTCTTTTACTGGGTGACCAAAGTAGTAGACCAGGGAGGGACTGTGGACATGGCCTACCTAGACTTTAGCAAGGCATTTGACACAGTCCCACACAAAAGATTAATAGTCAAATTAACCAGCCTGGGAATGGGTCCCAGGGTGGTAATCTGGGTAAAACATTGGCTGGACAACAGGACACAGAAGGTAATTGTAAATGGAGTCCATTCTGAAGAAAAAGCAGTTACTAGCAGAGTACCGCAGGGTTCAGTACTGGCTCCAGTCCTTTTTAATGTCTTTATAAGTGACATTGCAGAAGGACTGGAAGGGAAAGTATGTCTCTTTGCAGATGACACAAAGATCTGCAACAGGGTTGATACACAAGGAGGTGTGGAAGGATGAGAAGGGACTTGGCAAGGCTGGAGGAATTGTCAGAAGTATGGCAGCTTGGATTCAATGTAAAGAACTGCAAAATAATGTACCTGGGTAACAAAAACACAGGGGGAGATTACACACTGTGGGGAGAGGTAGTAACAACTGCAAAAATGGAAAGGGACCTGGGGTAATCATATCAGATGACCTTAAGGTTAGCAAGCAATGTGAGAAGGCAGCAGGGAGGGCTGGGGGGATACTGGGATGTATAGGGAGAGGCATCACCAGCAGAAAAGAGGAAGTTGTTATCCCTCTGTACAGATAGTTGGTGAGACCCCATCTGGAGTACTGCATCCACTTCTGGAGACCCCATCTCCGCAAGGACATAGACAGGATGGAGGCAGTCCAGAGGAGGCAACTTAAATGTTGTAGGGTCTGCAAGAAAAGTTATACGAGGAGAGACTAAAGGAGCTTAATATGTATACCCTTGAGGAAAGGAGGGAGAGGGGGGACATGATAGAAACTTTCAAGTACTTCAGTGGAATCAACAAAGTCCAAGAGGGTAGCATCTTTCAGAAAAAGAGATGTGCAAGAAGAAGGGGACACAATTTGAAGATAGAGAGGGGGACAACTCAGGAGCAATGTGAGGAAGTATTTTTTCACAGAGAGGGTGGTGGATGCATGGAACAGCCTTCCTGAGGATCCTGTGGGATCTGAAACTGTGGGAGAATTTAAGAATGCATGGAACAGACATAAGGCAGTTTTTGTGGGGGGTAGGAAGAAATAGGCTGTTGGTTAAATAGGATCTGCAGCTTATCCTGTAGGTAGGAAAATGAGCTGACTGGGTGGGCCAAGTGATCCTTATCTGCCGTCAAAGTCTATGTTTCTATGTTCAGAGAGACAGAGAGACGCAACTGTTAGACAGATACTGGGTACACTGAACTAGTTGACAATTAACTGTCCCCAATTATAGCAAGGTTGCAGTTCATCACCGGTTAACCAGAAATCTGCGGGACGGGTGACTGGGCAGTCCTGTACCTCTGGTGGGACATGACCAATATAGCCGTGCAAGGAACACTACTGTGTCATTGCTACACACGACCGCACAGCTATAGGTGACACAGGGAGAAATGTCCTGGTCCCATGGCTTACTGTCTGTGTCTCTTTCCCTCTCACTATTCTTAGCCAGCTGACACAGCCTGTGCGCCTTGGACATGAAAGCTATTCCCCATCTCTTTCTCTCTCACTGGCACGCATGCAGGGGAAACAGTGCAGAGCATTTCAGCAGCTCTACTTGACATCTGTGACAGCTGGACAGAGCTGTCCGAATATCACTCTCTGTCTCGGGGGGGGGGTGCACCCACACTGTCAAGTCACTGAAGAGAGAGACAGAGAGAGGATACACTGTGCAATGTGAACAGTCCCTCTCCCCAGTCGCTGTGGGCTCAGTTACTGGAGATCCATGCAGAGGTTGAGTGGGGAAACAGTAACAAACAAGGAAAGCAACTGAGAGTGGCAGGCAATGGGAGGGTGAACAGAAACATCTCTCTCACTCAATGTGGCTCAATTTATGGACAGCGGTAGACAAGTTACCAGCACTCCGACTGTCAGTGTCAGTCTCAGGGGTGCAGGGGGGACCTCCTCCCACTTCGTGTGCGGTACATAGTGATCCATAGGGTGGGTGAGTAAGAAAGACATACAAATACAACAGTGACACATATGGGGTGAGTGCCACTGCAGAGGAACAATACTCTCTCGCCCCATTCAGTGTGCAGTACATGGAGCTCAGCAGGGCAGGTCAGTGGGGAGCCGATTACTGTTCGCTAAGCAGCCCATTGGAAATGGTTGCTTTTCACGTTTCTGCCATCTGGCACAAAACACGATAGTTGTGCACACTGATTCAGGATCTGGGGAACCTCTTCACCCTAACTGCATTAACAGAGATTAACGAAAAGTCAGATGATGTTGTTCACCCAATTACAACTTTACTTTACCTACCCTATGTTATAATTGTAGTTAAACCATGGTGCTGGTGAAGTCCTTACTCTTTTTTTTTAAAGTAAGGGACATGCTTGTTTATAACTTCCAGAAGAGATTTTTTAAAGAATTCCCAGGAAGAGTAAACATCTGAGCAGGCATACATCAAGGTCCAGTTGATTCTGACAAGGTCTAGTATGAACGCTTGGTCACAGAAGAATTTTTAAAATTATGAGTAATAACTGTTCAAGCTGGCAGATGGGATCTTGTGTGTTATCTTATACAGTCGATGTAACAGTGGTCGCTTACATCTGGTGCAAATATAGATGAGACATATTTTAAGGGTGTGGTAGTTAATAGGTTCAGTAGAGAATCCTTGTCGCTACACACACTGTGAGGTCTTGTCAGGGAGGTAATAATCTGTGTCAGATTCAGGGCAGCTAACTGATTTAGGAGTGCCTGGGAGGAGTGGAACATATCCCAATCAAGAGAATCTTGCGAAAGATGAATAAAGGTCTAACATTAGCATAGAATGAGATACAATTACAAATTAGGAAGAGGTGAAGTACTTAAGTAAATATTTTGAAAAGGTTACACAGTAAACATTTTGGAAGGAGGAGGAGAATCCATCACAGAGAAAATGCACACATATTGAGAGTGTGGTAACACCTCAACAAATGGGGTAAATAAAACTAGAACTGCCTATATAGATTGATTAGTTAACTAGTCAGTCAGGAAAATGGAAAACAAATGCATGACCTGACAAAGTTTGGGCATCCCATCTCTTGTTTAATAGTGTCCTCAAAGTGTTACTGATTAGCCTGTGAAAGTAACTAGACATGTAATAACTTGTAATATACTGTATTTAATACTGTATGAAGTGGCAACTGATTTTTGCTATTATATAATCTGATGTACTCTGTGCACACTAAGCTGCCAGGGCCTTGAGGCAAGTGATGTCATTCTTGTTTAAATTACATCACTAATCACCCAAGATTCTGCCAGCTGGTCTGAAAGAGTCTGAGGGAATTTTTGTGAAGCTATCAAATAAAAGAGGCAATAACATGGTGTTTATACACAAGAAATTGCAATTCCTGCAGTTTGTTTGTAATACATAAGGCCTGGTTGTCCTCATATTAGAGGGAAAGGGATACTTCTTAAAATATATTTACATTTGATCTTTAATTTGAAAGAAAATGAATGTAAGTTTTACAGAAATCTACATTTAAAATCATACTGTATTACTAAAAAAACACTACTAATACTTCAGCTATTAATATTATCGTGGTAATGGCCAGAACGACACCAGCAATAGATCAGACAAATGAAACTGACAATGAGACCCCCAGAGAGAAGGAAGAAAGCCAGTACACTAAAGAACAAACTCCATTTAGAAAGAAATCTACTTTTTGCCCAGTTATGTCCCAGAATGCAGCCATCTCCACTTATTGTGCTTTAGTGGATGAGGAAGTAGAGAAGATTCTGAAGAACACTGACAAGAGAAATAATTATAATTTGACTAAGAACGAAGCACAAGCTCTAGCATTGTTAGAAAGAGATGGAGACTTATGCATCAAGCTAACTGACAAGGGCAGAGCAATTATTATCAGGGGTAAAGAGAAATACATGAAAGAAATGGGGAGACTGCTTAGCAACTACCCCAGGACCCCACTGATGCAAGAAAAGCGCAGGCAGAGGCTTTGATAAGACACGCTTTTGAAAATAAATGGATAATTAAAAAAGGAAAAGATTGCTTAACTGTGAAACACCCCATTAGATCGACCATTTATGTGTTACCAGAAGTGCATAAATCTACCACTTATCCCCCAGGAAGCCTAACTGTGTCCAGTATAGGCTCTGCAATGGAGCCCTTTTCAAAGTATGTGGATTTCGTTTTGAGACCACTGGCCAGTGATTGACCATTTTACCTCAAATATACCAAGTATGTACTGTACTTAACCTCATACAGAAGATGAATGAGGACAGGAAGTGGGAAAATGCAAACATTGTGACCTAGGACAGTGATGCTTATACACCATCATACCTCACAGTGGAGGGCTTAGGGCCATGAGATGCTATTTACAAGGAAAAAGAGAGGATGGAGTTTTTCTAACAGATGAATTATTACTGAATATGGCCAAGATAGTGTTGGACTGTAACTATTTTCCTTCAACCAAATTTACTATATAGAGAAGAAGGGTATGGTGGCTATGGGGACTATGTTTGCCCCTAACCTGGCTAAACTCTATGTGGGGTTATAGGAAGAAAGGTTCATTCTGGGAGAACCTAACAGATTTGAAGAACTGATGGTGATTTAGAAATACTATGTACAGTAGATGATTGTTTTCCAGTGTGGTGTGCATCTGATGAGGAGCTTGATGCATTCTTAACATTTGTGAATGTATGAGGCTCAAAGCTGAAATTAATAGGGACTGTGAGTGATGCACAAGTGGTACTTTTGGACTTGACAATAAAAAGAGTCATGGACACAGTGTTACTAGTATTTACAGGAAGCATAGTGAATGGACTTCCCTCTTGGAATTTATAAGTAGCCACCCAACACATCTGAATAAAAATATCCTTTGAGGTCAGATGTTGCAGGTAAGGCACAACTGTATCAGAGATGAAGATTTTAAACAGCAGGCTATAGGTGTGGGCAGAATATTTATTGACAGAAACTATGACCCAGTGGTGGTAGAACCAGCCTACAGACACACCATGGAGGCTGACAGGAACATCTTATTGAAAACCAAATAAAAAAGAGATGGTGGAAATGATGGAATCACTTTTGTGATTACCTAGTCAGCAGGAATAGGCCAAGTTGCCCCAGCCATAAGAAAACACTGGCATGTGACACAGATGGAAGAAGCATTCAAAATGTCCAGATCGCAAGGGTAAGCTTCAGATGGGGAAAGAATATTAAAGATAATGTAGTGCACAGTTTCTACAATAATGAGATTGAAAAAAGGACCTGGCTACTAATTTTGCAAAAAGGCAACTATAGGTATAGAAACTGTTCCTGTTGTGGTAACACCAGAGGCAGTGGGGTATTTAAACACCCCAGGACTAGAAAAGACATAAGAATTAATTCCTTAATTGACTGTGTCTCCTGTGGCATGATTTACCTTTTGACTTGCTGCTGAGACAGAGAGAGAGAGAGAGAGAAAGCAGCCACAGCTTCCTTAAATCAAAGAGGTTATTTTCTAGACTACACTGAATTGAATTATTACCTTTTGGACCTGTGTAAGTAATTAGTATTGATTCTGTTTTTAGGGTTGACTTTTCTTAGTTTTAACTTTAATTTGTCAGGGAGGAACTGTAGTTGGGAGATATTTGCAGTCATTTGTTACTTGACCTGTTATTTAACCTCTGTGTCTGAAAGGAAGGAAGGCACTCCCCGGAGTGGAGTGTCAGAGTTGTAGCTGATTGTTTCTGAACAGTATAGGTTTACTCCCTCCCACCCTTCTTCTCACCCCACCTGCCCCAAGTGCATAACTACCTTTATAGCGGGGATTCTGACATCACTTCTCCAGAACTGCTAACAACATACACCTGTTCATATCTTTAAAGGCACAGCACACTGAATAGGGGGTAGAGACACTCACAAGCTTGCACACACTAAAAAAAGTACAAAAAAAACCAAACAAAAGAAAAGCATCTGTAACAGGAAGGGACACAGGCATGTGGGGAATGGTGCAATGCACTGGCTGTGGAGCAGCAGTCTTCTGGGAGACATTCTGAGACTGCATTGCTGCCCTATTTGCAGGCACCTCTCTGGTCTGAGAAAGGAGGTTGTTCGTCTCCATGTTGACCTGGCAAGGATTCAGGAAACCTGCTCTCCCACCCAGGGACCACCCAGGTCACTGCCACTACCTCACAGGTTTCCAAGAAAGAGGAGTGGATGGACCACAGTTGGCTCAGGGAGGGTGAGCGTAGTGGAACAGAGGCACATCCCTCCAGTTGTGCCTCTCCATAATTCATTCACCACTCTGACAGAGCATGGTTCCTCTATGGAGGCACCCACAGTGGAGACCAAGGAGGATGCTAGGAACCTCCACAATGGAGACCCACAGGAGAATGGCACAGGACCCCACAGGGGAAGGAAACAACTCCTGGTGGGGCACTCAATTGTTAGACGGGTAGAACTGGAGGAGGGAGGGGAAAGGGAGGTAGGTGCCTGCCTGGCTCCATGGCTTGGAGGGACAGGAAATGAATCCTCAGGATCTTGGAAGCAGCTGCAAGGGGGAGTGAGCTGGATGTCATTATCCACCTAGGGATGAATGACTTGGCTGAGAATGGGATCAGAGCACTGCAACAGGAGTTTGTGGAGTTGGGGAAGGGCCTTAGACAAGAAGCACAAATGGTAACTTTCTCGGAAGTGCTACCTGTCTATGGCATGGATAAGGCTAGGGTACTCCGCACCGTGGGATTCAATGACTGGTTGAAAAACTGGTGCAGAGCTCAGGGATTTGGCTTCATTGGGGACTATGGCTCCACTTAGAGGGATAGAAGCCTATACTGGCTTGATGGTCTGTATCTATCCAGGAGTGGAACCAGGATCCTAGGTGACAGATTTAAATCCTTCATTGGCAAGCATTTAAACTAGCCAAGGGGGGAGGCACTGAATGGGAGAAGGAAAATCCTAGCCCCCCCCAAAAAAATCAGGGTAGTTAGTGAGGTAAACACCAAGACAGAGCAGTTGATAAGGAGATGGGCAGGGGTAAATGGAAAAAGACAAAGGCAGTAAGGACAGGGATGGGACAATAAGAAATAAAGCCATCAAAAAATGGAGAGTAATGAGTACCAATGCCCGTAGTCTAGGTAAAAAGCTCCCCGAAATGGTGGCCTTGATGGAAGAGGAATGCCTGGATATTGTGGCAGTCACAGAAACTTGGTACAGAGAGAACCATGACTGGGATGTCAACATACCAGGGTACACAATCTACAGAAGAGACAGGGAAGGAAGAAGAGGAGGAGGAGTAGCTCTCTATGTAAGGGAAGAGATCAAAGCAACAGAACTAAAGGGTACACAGGAAGGAGAGGAGGCACTGTGGGTCACCCTGGAGACTTGAAATGGCTCCACAGTCTGCACAGGGGTTATATACAAACCCCCGTTATCAGGGAGAGGAAATGGGCAAGAAAATGATAGAGGGCATCCTTGGGATGGCAGAGAAAGGGGAGATATTGCTGATGGGGGACATGAATATGCCATATGTTAACTGGAGCACTTTTGCTGCAGCCACATCCAACAGCAGGGCCATTCTTGATGCCTTATAGGGGGCATGCCTCAGACAGCTAGTTTTGGAACCCACTCGGGAGGGAACAATCTTAGACCTTGCAGAGAGGCTCTCTGATCTTGAAGTGGGTAGCCATCTGGGAACAAGCGACCACCAAACAGTGTGGCGCATGATAAACTTAGCTGTAGAGTCAAGCCACACAGAAGTGAAGGTACTGGACTTCAGGAGGGCTGATTTTGTCAAAATGGGAGAGTGCCTCAGAAAAGCACTAGCAAACAGGCTAGAAGAAGGGGTGGAGCAACAATGGAGAAACATCAAAACCACCATCACAGAGGCAACAAGCCTTTGTGTGAAGTAAATAAACAAATCAAAACAAAAGAAAAAACACTATGGTTCTCAAAAGAAGTGGTGGGGAAGGTAAGGGAGAAAAAGATGGCATTCAGGAAGTATAAGGAAACACCGAAGGAGCAGGCCAGAGAACTGTACCAGTTAAAGCAGAAGGAAGAAGGGAAGGCAGTCAGAATAGCAAAGGCCCAAAGCGAGGAAAAGATAGCCAACTCGGTTAAGAAGGGGGATAAAACATTTTATAGGTACAGTACATTAGGGTGCAAAGAAAGACTAAGGCAGGGATACTGAGGCTGAATAATGAGGAAGGTGGTTCGGCAGACAGAAACACTGAAAAAGCAGGGATACTGAATGAATACTTCTGTTCAGTATTCACAATGGAAAAGCAGGTGGAGATACCTAATCCAGTCAATAGAAGCACTCTGGACAGGGGGGGTTGATATTAGTCCTTTCACAGAAGAAAGGGTTCTGAAAGAACTCTTAAAACTAAAGGTGGATAAAGCAATGGGGCCTGATGAGATTCACCCCAGAATTCTAAAAGAGCTAAGAGAAGAACTAGTAACACCACTGACTACCCTTTTTAATAAATCATGGGAGGATGGTGTGGTACCTGAGGACTGGAGGAAGGTGGATGTGATTGCCCTTCACAAAAGTGGGAGCAAGACAGAGGCAGGAAACTACAGACCTGTCAGTTTGACCTCAGTGGTAGGGAAAATGATGGAATCACTTCTGAAGGAAAGTATTGTTGAGTACCTAAAGGCCAGTGAGGCACAGGACCCAAGACAGCATGGATTCACAGCAGGAAGGTAATGTCAGACAAATCTAATTGGTTTATTTGACTGGGTGACCAAAGTAGTAGACCAGGGAGGAGCTATGGACATGGTCTACCTAGACTTTAGCAAGGCATTTGACACAGTCCCGCAAAAAAGATTAATAAACAAATTAGCCAGCCTGGGAGTGGGTCCCAGGGTGGTAGCCTGGGTAAAACACTGGCTGGACGACAGGACACAGCAGGTAATAATAAATGGAGTCCACAGTGAAGAAAGTGGGGTTACTAGTAGGGTACCCAGGGTCTAGTATTGGGGCCAGTCCCTTAATGTCTTTTATAAGTGACATTGCAGAGGGACTGGAAGGGAAAGTATGTCTCTTTGCAGATGACACAAAGATCTGCAACAGAGTTGATACGCAAGGTGGGGTGGAAAGGATGAAAATGGACTTGGCAAGGTTGGAGGAATGGTCAAATGTATGGCAGCTTAGATTCAATGCAAAGAAGTGCAAAGCAATGCACCTGGGAAACAAAAACCCAGTGGAAGAGTACACAATGGGAGGTGAGATACTGACAATAACAAAAATGGAAAGGGACCTGCGGGTAGTCATATCAGATGACCTAAAGGTGGGCCAGCAATGTGAGAAGGCAGTAAGGAGGGCTGGGAGATACTGGGATGCATAGGTAGAGGCATCACCAGTAGAAAACAGGAAGTTGTTGACCCTCTGTACAGACAGTTGGTAAGACCACATATGGAGTACTGTGTACAGTTCTGGAGACCCAATCTCCGCAAAGACATAGACAGGGTGAAGGCTGTCCTGAGGAGGGCAAACAAAATGGTGCAGGGTCTGCACCAGAAGACATATGAAGAAAGACTATAGGAGCTTAAGATGTATAGCCTCAAGGAAAGGAGGGAGAGGGAGGACATGATAGAAATGTTCAAATACCTCAAGGGAATCAACAAGTCAAAGAGAGTAGCATCTTTCAGAAAAAGAGATATGCAAGAACAAGGGGGCACAATTCAAAGATAGAGGGGGGATGGCTCAGAGGTAATGTGAGGAAGAATTTTTTCACAGGGAGGGTTGTAGATGCATGGAACGGCCTTCCTGAGGAGGTCATAGAGTCAAAAACAATGGGGGAATTCAAGAATGCATGGGACAGACATAAGGCAATTCTAGTGGGGGGTAGGAGGAAGTAGGCTGCTGGTTAACTAGGATCTGCAGCTTATCCATTAGGTAGGGAAATGAGCAGACTAGGTGGGCCAAGCAGTCCTTATCTGCCATCAAATGCTATATTTCTATGTTTCTATGTGGAATGTCATATGTGGGCCAAGCAAAATGTTGTTTAAAACAGAGAACACAAATCAGCCTTTAGGACACAGATAATAAATAATGCTATGGCCAGACGCTACATTGATGCCAAACATGGATTCCCAGTGACTCATATTCACTGGGACAGAGAAAATGGAGCCAGTATAGCGCAGTGGTCTAAGGCTCTGAGCTGCAAATCTGGTGACATCCAGCAGATCAGACCTGGGTTTGAATCCCACAGCTTCCACTTGCATACTGTGTGACCCTGAGCAAATCACTTAATCTCCTTGTGCTCCCAGGTCGCTCCTGTAAAAAAGCTTGCAGCTTAGTGTGCTATACCTGGTTAAACAATTAAATAAAAAAAAAAACATGAGAGAAGGTGATTTTTCAGAGAAATTGACACAGAGGAATGCATATTGGATTTTCACCCTCAATACTATGGCCCCCAAGACTAAACAAAGAATTACCATTGAACAGTTTTGTTTAGCCTTCTATTCTGTTTTCTATTTTTTCCTGGGACTAAACGAAGAACTATCCTTGAACTGTTTCCTTAACTTGCTGTTCTATTTTTCAGGACATGCATTTTGCCCCACTGCCCTGTTTATGATTGTTGAGATTATATCATATTGCTTCTCTGCCCTGCTTAGTTAAAGTTGTATGCTTATTTTATTTATTTAGATCTAGGATTACAAATACCTTTGAGCCAAAGGCTCTTTTACTAAGGTTCCACGTCAGTTTGAGAACAGTACTACAAATAGAGGCAGTGCAAGATGATACAGAAATACAGCAATCTGAAGGCAGAATACACAGGATAATCTCATTTACAACAATAAATAGGGGAAGAGGCAAACAGTATTGGTATACATTGGTCAAGGGTGAAAAAGGCCAGGTTTTATACATCATACAAGATTATGCAAGGTAAAACAGTAGATACACAATTAAAGGGAGGTGTACACTGGATAAAGTCATCAATAAACAGATTTGAGGTGATATCAGTAAACACAGGTCTAGGGGCAAAAAAGGAGGAGATGCTACAACATTACAAGACACGGGTAGGACGGGGGGGAGTATGAGCTGCCAGGGCATTGTCTCAGAAACATGGAGAAGTGCGGGGGGTGTAAGGGGGAGGTAAGGGTGAGGGGACGAAGGGAGGAGGAAGTCAGGACAGGAGTGGTAAAGTGCTAGGTTGGGAAGTTAGGCAGTATTGAGAGAGTAAGAAGGGTTGCTGGCTAGGTGTGGCAGTCGCAGGTACTGGATGCAGAGAGCGAGTGGCGGAGCTTGGATTTGAAAGGGCCAAGCATGGTGATGGAGGAGATTTCATTATTGAGATTATTTAACCAGTTTGGTGCTTTGTAGGCAAATGAGCATTGACCAATAGATGCTCTGCAGCGGGGGGGGTCAGCAGGACTTGAAAATCAGATCCCCTTGTGTGGTGGGGGTTACTGTATGGACTGAGGAGGGTTAGGACACCTGGGGGGGCAAGATCCAAGGTTATCTTCTTGGCCATGATGCAGGTTTGGTATTTTATATGGTTTGATAGTTGTAGCCAACCAGATTGGGTGTAGAGGTCACAGGTGTGGTTTAGGCAGTGGGCGTAAGTTACAAAATTACATACTTTCTTTAGGGCAGTTGAGATGGGTGGCAGAGCCATAAATAATAAGGCCATAATTGATAACGGAGACTACAAAACTTTGGACAGCGATCCTTAGAGCTTCACGGGTAGGTGCGCCCTATATCTGTAGAGGAGGCCTAGTCACAGGTTAGCCTCCTTGGCTACACAGTCAGTGTGGACTCCATAGGCTAGGTTATTGTCCAGAGTGATCCCCAGATATTTAAAGGAGTGAACCTCTTCAGTGGTTACTCCAAGTTGGTTTGTAATGGTTAGTGGATGTTGATTGTTCCTGTTGTGGGAGTTACAGAAGAGCATGGATTTGTTTTTTTTGTAGTTAAGGATGAGTTTGTGTTTGCTGAACTAGTTCTCCATGGAGGTGAAGCCGAGTTGGAGTTTGTTCTGTAGGGATAGCGGGTCCTTGTGGGTGGCAAGGATAATGGCATCAACAGCTTAGAGAATGAGGCGTTCCGGGCATGGTTGGGGGAGGTTATTTAAAAATAGACTAAAAAGAAGGGGCCCCAGAATGGAACCCTGGGGGACTCCAGAGTGAAAAGGTCATGCTTCAGAGAGGACACTTGCAATTTTCACTCTTTGCAATCTGTTCTCCAGGTAACTTTAGAACCAGGAAGAGGAGTCAGGGGAGAGCCCTGTGTTTGTTAGTTGTTCCAGGAGTAAGCGGTTGTGAATGAAATCAAAGGCCTTAGTTAGATCTATAAAGACTGACCCAATTAGATGTCCATTATCCAGTGAGCTGTGGATGGCTCCGGTGAATTCCAAGAGTGCTGCTGTGGTGCTGTGTCCTTTCCTGAAGCCATATTGTTGTCAGCATAGGATATTGTGTTTATCCAGGTAATCAGTGAGCTAGTCAGTAACTATACACTTGATGGCCTTGGATAGCAGTGGCAGTATGGAGATTGGTCGGTAGTTACCAGGGTTGGTCCGGTCACCTGATTTATGGACTGGAGTAATGGTGGCAGATTTCCATTTGTCTGGGAACTGGCTGAGGCTGAGGGAGAGATTGAAGATCTTGGTAAGAGGACTAATCACTTAATCAAGAGTGAGGGACAACAGCTTTAGATCAAGAGTATCCCCACTGTGTCTTATTTTAGTGATAGCATTTGCAATGTATTTCGAGCTCGCATTTTGATGGCTTTGAAGTAGAAGGGTGGTGGGCAGGGAGGGTGGTGGTGGCAGGCTAAGAGGGGGAGGATTCTTCATTGAAGAAGTCAGGGGGGAGAATGTTACTGAGGTCTGTGAAGGCCGTGTTAAAAATATTGGCAGTGGTGGCAGGATTGAGGGTAATAGACCCATCCGTGAGTAACATAGTAGGGGTGGTTTTTGGCTGTTTTCCAGATATTTCTTTAATATTTTTCCAGAAAGCTCTCCCATTTCCCCAAGTGTTGATGAGCGTATCTTTGTAGTAGGTGCTTTTGTGAAGCCGGATTGATCGTATACAGGTATTGCAGGCATGTTTGTAGTTCTGAATGTTGGTCTGTGTGCCGGACTCTTGAGCCAGGAGTCAGAGGAGGTCCCTTGCTTTTAGTTGTGTGATTAGATCGGCGGTGAGCCAAGGATTGGAGAGGGCTTTAACTTTACGCTTTTTTAAGGGGGTGTATGAGTCACAGGCTGCACTGAAGGTGGAGATGAAGAAATCGAGGGCTGAGTTCACATGAGTTGCATTGTAAATGGGAGACCAGTCTTGTTGCTTGAGGAGAGATTTTAGTAGTTTCAGTTTTCCTCGGGGAATGGTTCTGCTGGTGGTGATGGATGGTACTGGTTTGTAGAATTTGTTGGACCATTTATAGATGACAGGGGAGTGGTCACTAAGAGAATCAGAGAGAACAGAGATATTGGAGATCCGGGTGGGGTGGCTGGTTAGGACCCAGTCCAGGAGAGAGGCGGTGCCTGTTTAGAGTTGTGGTGGGCTGGGGTGGTGACCAGCTGCATGAGATTTATAGAGGTGAGGGCATCCTTGTAGTTCCCTGTATCAGAGGTGAGCCAGTTAATGTTGAAGTCGTCAAGTAAGATTAGCTAAGAGCCCGGGGGTTGTGTACATGCAAAGTATGTAATGGGCCTATCATTGTAAGAGCCATGTCTTATGATTATATAGGGGCTAGTAAGTAGAGGAGTCATAAGCCGTGTTTTGCACTTGTGCATGTGGGGTGTTTGGGTCCCTTTTCTGTTCCCCCCCCCCACCTATCCTTCTGCTGTATGTAGAGTGCTTTTGTTGTGACGTGATGTTTGGGCCAACCCCTCCCCCCCATCTATTACTTGTCTTTGTTATGGTTGCTTGTGGAATTTCTGAGTTTTTTCAGTCACTTGCCTTACTAGTTTTTACTCCCCCCTTTATTTATTTATTTATTTTTTGAGTGATTCATTTTCTGGTGTCTGTAGTTTATAGCTTCCATGTGTTTTGGTTCCTGTCAAAACACTGTTTCAGTTGCTGTTTCCTTACTTCCCCCTCCGTTCCTTCTCCTCCTCTTTGCCCTCCTGTTGCACTAGCATTGCAATCACCTTGTTATTTTTGTGCCCTCTCCCTTTCCTGTCTTCCTGTCTTTATTTGTGTGCCACTTAGTTTAACATTGTTGATTGCCATTTAGTGGTAATAGAGTAGTTGAATAGTGTAGCAAAATGTTTTTTAAGTTAAATGCTTTAATAAAGATTTTTATAACTACACAACAACATTTGTGAACATACAGTGGAAAACATACATACCAGCTTTATTAATCACAAGTACAAATAGAAGGTAATAGAAGGCCACTCTACAAAATGGGAGTTACATACTAAGTAGGGGAGGGAGCAAAGGAGTGGCTGATTGCTGAAACAGGCATCAGAAAAGGATATATAGCAAAACACAGGCTGAGCATACAACGCTGGAGTACCACTAGGTGAACTGTCAGAGTAAGATGTATACACCTGAGACTACTCTAGGCAATCTAACTCTTAACTACAGTACAAGTCACATTAAACTGTTCCTCCAACTCAGCCGAATATTCGAAAAAAGGTATTCGCACAGCCCTACTGCACACCTGGACTGCAACTGACTGCCACGACTACCTATCATATTTATTACTGGGTTATCATCATCAACTAAAGCCGTAAATCATACGCTTTACGGGGATTCCTGCAAACAGACTCAGACACAGCCTCTTTGAATTTCTTTTTCTCCAGTTCCCAACTGTGGTCTGTTACATCATCATCATAGTCATCAACATCACACACATCCACATCTTCTGCTTGGATGCTAGCATGTGGACTGCATGTTGCAACAACAGCAACATCATCGTCTTCATCACATTCATCATCTGCATCTACACTTCCATAACCTGATAGTTTTTCACCACACTGTGAATCACTGCATGGAAAATGCGTGACATTAACTGCCACGGTGGACGGAATATCACATTGTATATTATCGTTGACATGATTATCAGAATCCTCAGGTTCAGTTAATGCGATGTTACTGGGAAGTATGACATCATCTACACTGCCACTCACTTGCAGTACTTCACACTTAATATTTTTGGATACGGTACACTGGACAGAATTCAAACTCGATGCACCAATACTAATACTACCATCACCATTAACACAAGTAACACTAACACCACCGGCTAGCAAAACATTATCTCCTTCAACTATGAGTGAAGCTACTGATTGGGCTGTAAAAAACATTGCAGGAGAAATACCTTTCCTCACATCAGCAATGCACTTCTGCATCTGCATACTACCATGCCCACAAACTATCTTACTGCCAGCATTGCCATAGCGAGAAACAGCTTTGCTTGCACATCTCTTTGGGGGCATTTTGGGGGATCAACCACAATATTATAACCAAATTTTGATTTTGATACATTCACTGTCTGATTGGGGGGATGCTGGATGTGAAGCCAAAAAAACAACTGTAGCTTCAGCAACAGAAGAGAGACTAGTCTGTCATGCAATGAAAACAACTTCAGTAACCAGTGGTGCTGCTGATGAGGTCACAAAAATAATCCAATCTGGTAAAAAATTCCTTTTGCCGGTGGGGGTGGGGGGGAGCACTGATTGCAGATTTTTAGGGCAGTACAAGCAGCAAAACAAAGAACAGATACCATGATCACAGTACAAAATCAGGCAGCCTCAGTGGATAGCAGGTTCACATTGCTGCTCCTGCAATTACAGTAGTGTGTGGCACAATAAAAGGTGTATTATTTGATGTCACGCAACACCGCACATGCACTCACACACAGAACAGTTTGTCTACAATGCTGAACGAGTAATGCGTAGCAAATTGAAAAGTTCAGTAATATGCCACGTATTATGTAAACAACCTGAAATTATTAACTGCTGCACCAGATCCACACAACACACAATCAGCAAGACAATTTTAACAATTACTGACAATTTTACTGTGTGTACATTAACACAGTTATATAACAAAAACATAACCAGAAAACAAAGAAATCACTATTTCTCCAACTTAAAACTACCTACACCGCAGATACGCCCCTCCCCCAAAGCAAACTTTCATTGTCTTTCACTACACACACTCAATGTTCTACATTAACATTCAAAATCCACACAAAAACAAAAATGCTCAATGTTATAAGCACAGCAGGGTTTCCTGCAATTGATGAACTAAAGCTTGAGCCCCCCAAAAAATACAATGCTTTTTTAACAACTTTCAGAAGGTTTCAATCACAGAGAGCTCTCAGAACCCACTGTCTCCTATTCCTTCTCACACTCCCTACCCTGAATTGAGGCTGTGCAGATCAATATAGAGCCCATGTGACCTTAAATCCCATGAATCACTTCAAAATTCGCCTTCGGAGCTCAAAAACAAGGCGAAGTGAGGTGAAGTGCATTGCCCTCAATGCACTTCACCTTAAATTTGGTGGAGTAGTGGTCTGGGGAGGCGGAGTAATGCAAAGTCATTGTTTTCAATGGACTTCGAGTGACCCATTATCACACGAAGTACTCAGCTTCATGTTGCAGATCACTCTGCGAATCCACTTGCTCTGTGAGGAGATCACTGCGCGGGCACAGTTGAGCCACTTCACCCACTGTTATTGATCACCAACCTTTTGAGCACCATATCACCCCCCCCCAAAAAAAAAACCCTGTATTACTCTTAAAATGTAGATTTTGGTTTCCTGTGTTTCCTTTACAGCCCTGAATGCAGCCACAATAACTCCCTCCTTATTTATTCATTTCAAATTAATTCCCTTTGCTGAGGTTCCACAGCGCTCACACAAAAGTGTACTATTACCCCAGTACCACTTCCCAAATTTATAATCCCACAAAAATGTGCACCTCTACCATGTCTCTCACTTGTACTTATTTCAAAATATGCCCACACACCTCTCCCAACTTGAGTTTTTAACTCTACCTTGCACCACTGTTACAACCGATACCCTTTCTCCCATATACTGTACCTCCTGAAATGTATACTCACCACTACACCCCTCCTTGGACCCCGACTGTCTAGTAAACTACAGGCCTGTCTGTAACTTACCCTTTGTGGGTAAAGTTATTGAGAAGGTGGTGACATTACAGCTGGATGACCATTTGACCAACCACAATATTTATGATTCTCTCCAGTCCGGTTTTAGGAAGAGACATAGTACTGAGACGGCTCTTGTTTGGGTACTAAATGACCTCCTAATAGCGAGAGATTGAAAGACTCTTTCGATCTTGGTCCTTCTTGATCTCTCTGTGGCATTTGACACTGTGGACCATGGTGTGCTTTTGGATTGCCTGCAGTTTGTCTGTGGGTTTTTGAGAGTTGTCCTTGGATGATTTCGATCTTTCCTCATGGGTAGGACTCAGAGGGTGGTGTCTGTTTTTTTTTCCTCAGCTCCATTCTTTCTATCCTGTGGGGTACCACGGGGATCCATTTTGGTGCCCATGTTTGCAGGGTATATGCTGCCATTGGGAGCGATTATTAGACAGTACGACTTGAGTTTTCACTGCTATGCAGATGATACTCAGCTGTACATGTCTGTTGTGCCTGATCAGGATCATGCTGTCTCAGTGCTAAACAGCTGTCTAGCTGAAATCCAAGACTGGATGAATGTGAGCTGGCTGTGGTTGAATCCGAAAAAAAATGAGGTGTTGGTTGTGGACCCAGGTCGTCGTGAGGCAGGTGTGTTGGCAGGTTCTCCTTCAGGTCTATGGCTCGGAAGTGTCCAGCTAACCACCTCAGACCGGGTGCGGAACCTGGGCATTATGTTTGATGACTGCCTGACCCTGAAATTGCAGGTGTCAGCAGTTGTTAAAAGCTCTTTTTAACATCTGAGGAATATTGCCCGGGTTAAACTCCTGGTTCCTCCTGATGATCTTCCAACATTGGTTCATGCCTTCATTACCTCCTGCCTTGACTACTGCAATGCCCTTTACCTAGGGCTACTGGGGGTTGATATCCACTGCTTGCAGCTGGTACAGAACACAGCAGCCAGGCTTTTGACTGGTACTTCTAGAACCAGTCATATAACACCTGTCCTCCACAGACTGCACTGGCTGCCGATACAGTGGTGGATCACCTTCAAGGTTGCGTTAACCTACAAGGCCCTACACGATCAGGGACTAGGTTACCAGAAAGATCTCCTTTGTCCTTACTGTCCCCTCCGCCCTCTCTAATCCACCGATAAGGGATTGCTAGAGATTCCCAGGGTTCATTTACAAACATCTGGGGCAAGGGCATTTAGTTTTGTTGCCCCAACCCTGTGGAATTCTCTACCTCATCAGGTACAAGATTGCCTGACTATCCAGTTTTAAAATTGTCTTAAAGACTTATCTTTTCCATTTGGCATTTCCCAACTACTAAAGATGTTATTGTATTTTAGTTTATTTATGTGATATTTATAGAATATGTTTTTATTGTACAGGTGCCTTGGTTTGAAAAGGTGCCTTTTATAAATAAAGATGATTTGATTTGATTACTAAAATGTGTACTTCTGCACCTCAAAAGAACTGTGAATATTTCCTTAAATCTGACCACCACCATTGATATCTGTACTCCTACCCTGTACCCATCCCAATATTTGCACACTCACCCCTCACACCTCTCAGAAAGTGCACTCTTACCCTACCCCAACATTTGTACATCCCTACACACCTAAGATCTGTGCCCATTTGAACATCTCCCACATGTATACCATACATGCTTCTCCAGTCATTTGAACCCCTAACTGATGACTCCTGAAATGTGTACCTCACCTGCACAGCTCCCCCCAAACCTGCACACTTGCACAAGTTTGCCCCCTAACACATGCACAACACAAAATCTGTATCTCCTACCCCACTTCCTTACCAGAAAATATTGTTTTTGGGAGGGATGCAGACGTACCAGAAAACATTTTGGGAGAAGTGCAAGTATAAATTTTGGGTGGGGTGCAGGGGTACAAGAACAACTTTTGGGAGGGGTGCAAGGGAGAAAGTATAAATTTCTGGAGAGGTGCAAGTACACATTATGGAGGGATGCAGGGGGTAAATACAAATTGTAGGAGTGGAGCAGGGGTAAAAATCCAAGGGGTACTAGTACAAATTTTTAGAAGTGTACAAAGGTACAAGTACAATTTTTGAGAGGGGTGCAAGGGTACAAGTACAGATTTTGGAAGGAGTGCAGTGATGTGAGTACAAGGTTTGGGAGGGGTACAAGTACACGTTTTGGAAGGGGCACTAGTACTATACAACTTGTGGAAGGAGAGCAGGGGTACAAGTAAAAATTTTGTGAAGAATGCAATTACAGATTTTGTGAGATGTCTAGGGGTGAAAGTACAAATTTTGTGAGGGGTGCAAGTACACATTTTGGGAGGTGTACAGGGGTACAAGTATACATTTTGGGAGGTGCAACTACAAATCTTGGGAGTGTTGCAAGTACAAATGTTGGGAGGGGAAGCTAGGGATAAGTGCAATTTTGGGGAGGGATGCAGTGGTGTAAATATACATTCTAGGACGGGTTCTGGGGCCGAAGTGCAAATGCTAGTTGGTGCAAGTTCAAATTTCAGAAGGGTTGCAAGGGTGCAAGTGAAAATTTTGGGAGGAGTACAAGTACACATTTTGATATGGGTGCAAGTGGTGCACATTTTGGAGGAGTGAGGGAGTAAATGAACACATATTCGGGGGTGTGGCCTAAAGTAATAATTTTGAGAGAGGGATATAGAAGACAGGATTCATATTTGGAAGGGTGCTGAAGCAGAAGTGCAACTTTTGAGAGAGGAGTGGTAAAGGTAAAAATATTGTGAGGGTACATTAAAACAATTTCCTATTTTGGGAAAGATGAATAAAAGTCTAATATTAGCAGAGGACAAGGTAGAATTACAAATTAGGAAGAGGTGCAGGACACAAGTATATACTTTGGAAGGGTTATAAGGTACAAATTCTGGAAGAAGAATCCATCACAGAGAAAATGCGCACATATTTAGAGTGTGATGGAACCTCAGCAAATGGGGTGAATAAAATTAGAACAGTAGTTAGGTTGGTTAGTTAATCAGTCAGGAAAATGAGAAAAAAATACATGACCTGATGAAGTTTGGGCACCCCTTCTCTTGTTTAATAGTTCCCCTAAAGTTTTACTGATTAGCCTGGGAAAGTTACTAGACATTTAGTAACTTACGATATATTTAATACTGTATGAAGTGACAACTGATTTTTGCCATTCCATAATCTAATGTACTCTGTGCACACTAAGCTGCCAGGACCTTGAGGCAAGTGATGCCATTCTTGTTTAGAAAATGGGCTAGTAAATCCTAGCATTCTCATTGGCTAGAACAGTACATTTAGCGGGCGGGTATTTCTCGATAGAGCCCGCTAGAAAACAAGTGCCAATTTGGGGTGCCCCATTACTTTGTATATTATTGGGCACTCTGAATTAGCAAGCTTCATAGCCACCATTGTTTCCCCACACGCTTAATGAGCTATTTGCGACCTGCCACCCTAAAAGACAATTACTGTATAGTAGTTTGTCCAACCAGACACACAGTCACTAAAAAACTCACAAAATGTTAAAAAAATACACAAGTTACTATTTTGCAGCCTCAACAAACTGCCCATACTTAGAGTCTGTTCGAGAGAGATACCATGCTGCCCACTCCCAAAAACCAGCTGATGTAGTAGAACAATGGAGCCAGCAGCACGTCTCCATACCTGGGCAGAAAAGGTCACATGGGGTACCGCTTGCTCGTAGGCTGATCTTCCTGGCAGAACATCAAAGTAAGACCCGTCCTTGAAATTGGCTTCACCGTGAGTTGTCCTGTACTGTCCCCGCTTATCGAACATCCCAAATGCCAGCAGCATGCTATTTATTTATTTCAGAAAAAACACTTACTGACTGTTCAAGCTGTCAGGCATACCAGCTTTTCTATTTATCACTCACAGTGCCTGCAGCTCCATGCAGGCTACCTGTGTAAAATAAAAGCTGTCAGTACTATCGGCTTTGAGTCAGGCGCTCCCCTTGTCCTCTCACTCCCAACAGTACTGGCCATTCTCTGCCTTAAATGCTGAGCTTCATAAACTTACAGGACTGTAAGAGCATGTGGGCATCACATTTTTCACTGCAGCAGCACAAAGAGAGAAACAAGTTTAAAAAAAAAGGCTTTAAAATGTCAAGCCCAGTGAGTGTGTGTGTGTGTGTGTGTGTGTATGGGGTGGGGTGGGTGGGGGTCAGCTAACCATCACAACCAGGTAAAGAAGTTAACTCTGGGAGGTTCATTAAAACATCCTTAGGTTTAAAATGAAAAAGCAGCACTCAAATGCTATGGAGGAACTATTTTATTACAAAAAGCTAACACAACTAAGTATTTTAAGATTTAAACATATATTTTTTCCAAACACAGAATACAATTCGTCATTTTATTATGTAATACCCTTCAGGGTGGAAGGCATTGGGCAATACGGACCTTCCGAGTATAAGCCCTCTGCCCGCGCGTTAGGCCTCATACGCCTCTGGTGGTCCGGTCTTGCCCAATACTGCCCACCCTGTCGGGTATTATTGCTTACTTAAATTACATCACTAATCACACAAGATTCCGCCAGCTGGTCTGAAAGAGTCTAAGAATTTTTGTGAAGCTATCAAATAAAAGAGGCAATAAAATGGCATTTATACACAAGAAATTGCAATTTCTGCTGTTTATTTGTAATACATTAGGCCTGGTTGTCCTCATATTAGGAAAAAGGGATCATTTTTAAAATATATTTGCATTTGATCTTTAAACTGAAGTAAATTAATATAGGCTTTACAGAAATCTACATTTAAAATTGTACCACTCAAGAAACCCACCTAATATTTCAGCTACTAATGTTATCGTGATAACTGCTAGAAAGACACCAGTAATTGATCAGACAGTTGGAACTGACAATGAGGACACCAGAGATAATGAAGAAAGCCAGTGCACTAAAGAAGAAACTCCATTTAGAAAGAAATCTATCTTTTGCCCAGTTATGTCCCAGAATGCAGCCATCTCCACCTATTGTGCTTTAGTGGATGAGGAAGTAGAGAAGATTTTGAAAAACACTGACAAAAAAAATAATTATAATTTGACTAAGAATGAAGCACAAGCACTAGCATCATTAGAAAGAGATGGAGACTTATGCATCAAGCTAGCTGACAAGGGTGGAGCAATTGTTATCAGGGGTAAAGAGAAATACATGAAAGAAATGTGGAAACAGCTTAGTAATAATGAATTTTATCAGAAACTACCCCGGGACCCCACTGATGTAATAAAGGAGCAGGCAGAAGCTTTGATAAGACACGTTTTTGAAAACAAGTGGATAACTAAACAAGAAAAATATTGTTTGACTGTGAAACACCCCATTAGATCAACCATTTATGTGTTACTAAAAATGCATAAATGTGCCAGTAATCCCCCTGGAAGCCAAACTATGGCCAGTATAGACTCTGCAGTGGAGCCTTTTTCAAAGTATGTGGATTTCTTTTTGAGACCACTGGTCAATGATTGACCAGCTTACCTCAAAGATACCAAATACTGTATGTACTTAACATTATACAGAAGATGAATGAAGACAGGAAGTGGGAAAATGTAAAACTTGTGACCTAGGACATCAGAGTTTATACACCATTATACCACACAGTGGGGGGCTTAGAGCCATGAGATGCTATTTACAAGGAAAAAGAGAGGATGGAGTTTTTCCTCCAGATGAATTATTACTGAATATGGCCAAGATGATGCTGAACTTAAACTATTTTTCCTTCAACCAAATTTACTATATAGAGAAGAAGGGTATGGTGGCTATGGGGACTATGCTTGCCCCTAACCTGGCTAAACTCTGTGTAGGTTTATGGGAAGAGAGGTTCATTTGGGGAGAAATTAACATTTAAAGAACAGATGGTGACTTAGAAACACTATATACATTAGATGATTGTTTATTAGTGTGGTGTGGATCTGATGAGGAGCTTGATGCATTTTTAACATATGTGAATGTATGAGACTCAAAACTGAAATTAACAGGGACCGTGAGTGATACACAAGTGGAATTTTTGGACTTGACAATAAAAAAGTGATGGACACTGTGATACTAGTATTTACAGGAAGCATAGTGAATGGACTTCCCTCTTGGAATTATTAAGTAGCCACTCGACACATCTGAAGAAAAATATCCCTTGGGGTCAGATGCTGACAGTAAGGTGGAACTGTAACAGAGATGAAGATTTTAAAGAGCAGGCTATAGACATGGGCAGAAGATTTATTGACAGAAACTATGACCCAGTGGTGGTGGAACCAGCCTACAGACAAGCCCATGGTTAGGCCAGTAGTGGAATATGGAGCAGACATTTGGCATGGAGGGTTTACAAAAAATGAATTAAATGAAGTAGAAAAAGTACAGAAAAGAGCATCCAGAATTATGTTGGGGTGGGAATGAATTACAGTGAGGCATTAAATAAATGTGTACTTGAAAGGCTGGATGTCAGAAAGGGAAAAAATGACAAGAAAGACTTTTAGGAGAGTTTGTGATCCAATTCATAAACTGCATTGCTTACTTGTACCAAAGGATACTTAAGCAATAATGCCCGACAGGGTGCATGTCATGCTGGGATAACATCACGCCTCAGGTGGTTGGGCATGAGGCCGCAGGCCGAGTGCGTCCAGTGACTGAGGCATGACGTTATCCCAAATGACACACACCCTGGAGGGCATTATTGCTATTATACAATGGCTCATTGTTATACAGAATAAAAAAAATATTTTAAAGATGTTTTTGTGTGGAATAATATTTTTGTTTTTTAAGAGAAGATGAAACAACCAAGCAGAAAAAAATCAAGCAAACAATCATCTCCACATTCACAGTGAAGCTGAGACTAGACCCATGATGTTGTACTGGGATAACATCACGGGTCCAGCCCAAGACTGACTAATCAGAGTCCAGGATTTTTTCCTGCCATTGTATAATACAGGATATGTTCTAAGAAAACAGTAGATGTGGGAAAGATCATTAGTGAGGAGTCAATCATATAATAAATGTTTGTGCGGTATTTGGGTACAATTTAATGAATATTTCTGGCAAGTGAACATATACAGTATGTACGTTGTGACTATAAGAAAGTGCTGTATTTTTTTAATGTTTGTCTATTATGATGCATAACATAAAATTTTGTATTTCTCTTTTAATGTACAATGGTGTTTTTATGATTGTATGTGAACTTCAACCTGCACGTGAGTGGTAGGGTTGCAATATTAACAGTAAATCGAAATCAATCAAAAAAAGCCATGGGGCTGAAAGGAACAACTTATTGAAAACCAAAATAAAAAAAGAGATGATGGCAATGATGGAATCACTTTTGTGACCACCTATTCAGCAGGAATAGGCAAAGTTGCCCAAGTCATAAGAAAACATTGGCATGTGAAGAAGCATTCAAAATGTCCAGATCCCTAGGGTGAGCTAAAAATTGGGAAAGAATATTGAAGATCATGTAGTCCACAGTTTCTACAATAATAAGATTGAAAAACAGGACCTGGCAACCAGTTCTGCCAAAAGACAACTACAGTATACTGTAGATATGGAAACTGTTCCTGTTGTGGCAACACCAGAGACAGTGGGGTATTTAAACACCCCAGGACTAGAAAAGACATCAGAATCAATCCTTTAATCAACTGTGTCTCCGTGGCATGATTTACCTTTTGACTTGCCCATGTGGCATGTCATATGTGGGCCAAATAAAATGTTGTTTAAAAAAGAGGCTCAGAGAACACAAATCAGAATTTAGGACACAGATTATAAATAATGCTATGGCCAGACACTACACTGATGCCAAACATGGATTCCCAGTGACTCTTACATTCACTGGGATAGAGAAAATGGAGCCCAACAAACAAAGAATTACCTTTGAACAGTTTTCTTTAACCTGCTGTTCATTTTATCTATTTTTTTCCCTGGGACTAAATTAAGCATTATCCTTGCCTGTTTCCTTAACTTACTGTTCTATTTTTCAGGACATGCATTTTGCCCCACTGCCCTGTTTATGATTACTGAGATCATATCAGTCAGTGTCAGTGGCTCAGCAGGTAGCACACTCACCTCTGAGGCTAGAAGATCAGAGGGCTGTGGGTTCAGTTCCCACATCTGGCACTTGGGTTAATATCCCAGTACTGACACTGTAGTGCAGCATGAGAGGGGTGCTGCACTTCTGAGGTGCTGTCCTTTGGATGAGACGTTAAACCGAGGTCCCATCTGCCTGGATTGGTGGTAGTTCACGTGGATGTTAAAGATCCCATGGCACTTATCGAAAAGAGTAGGGGAGTTTTTATTGTAATAATCAACATAGAAAACAAAACTTCAAGAAATCATTCTCCATCCACATAATCCGCCAAGAAACAATAATCTGCATAACTAACAATCAATCATTCTTAGAAAATAAACCTTGTCCATGTATTAAAACAAGTTATTCAAATTCAATAAAAAGAAAACACTTTTGTTTCATACCAACATAGGGATTATTACCTCATTTAAACTTGATAAAGTGAAGAAAACCTTTCCACCATTTTAATAATGTGTCAGAAGTTACCCTTTTAGCATCCTGAAAATATAGTCTTGAAAGTTCCTTAGTTATCAAAACACTCACACAGGAATAGGGCATTTTCTTCTGATAAATGACCCATTGACACCGGGCTTGCCATAAGTAAAATCTTAAACAGCCCAGGAACAAAGAAAGCGTTCCTTCATGAAAACTAGATAATTTAACAGGATAACAACCTAAAATCAAAATTTTCTATGACATATAGTTGAGCCACTTAAAACCCCATAAGTCTGCCAAAAATGCCCACAAACCCACAGCATAAGAACACTTAAGAAAAAAATGTTTCATCGACTCTTCTAAACTTATACAATCTAAGTATGGACACTGCCTTTCTTCTAATGCCTTATACTTAGCATTACCTCTAACATTCAGGCGACCATAAAAGATCAACCACTGAGTTTCCCATTGTGATTGAGGCAACCTAAAATCATTTAACTGTGCCAAAACTTTATGATTTAGAGCCACCGGACAATTCTTAAAACATGGCTCAGGAGGGAGTAACTGAAGCATTATCAACCAATAAAATTTCTTCATGCAGTTGTTCAGTATTGTTGATTTCTGAAGTTTCCATTTAAATAATTTTTGTGCCGTAGGCCTAAAATATTGTGGAAGATAAATGTGACAATTTAATTTAGGGGCCGAAATGTGCCAGTTCTTAAAATATTTACCTAAAGTCCTTAACGTCCAGGAATCCTCTGCCCTAGATTCAGCTACTAAACCATTTTTGACTGAATTCATAATAAACAAAGAGTGTACAAAAACCATTGGGTCTATCATGCCCAAACCTCCCGCTTTCTTCTGTAGGTACGTATAACCCCTCTTAACAGGATTTAACCTATTTCCCCAAAGCATTTGAAAAAACAGACTGTAAAATTTGGTTTCAAGGCACACTGGTAGTGGAAAAATCATGGCAACATACTGCACACCAGGAATGAGAAACTGTTTAATAATCTGTATTCGCTTCAATTTTGTCAACTTCCACCGTTTCCATGTATTCACCTTGTTCTCTATCCTTTGAAGTGCAAGTTCCCAGTTATCCACTGGCAGATTCTGGGGACCAAAAAGTAATCCCAAAATTTTCAATGGATTCATAGAAATATAAATGCCCTCTTGCCAAACCTCCTTAGGGCTTACCAATCCGAGAAATAAACCCTTAGTTTTTAATAAATTCAATCTTGCATTTGAAACCTTGGAAAATGTATCAAAGGCCTGTACAAAACTGGAAACACCATCAACATCTTTAAAATACAAAACCAGATCATCTGCGTAAGCTTGCACCAATAGAGGGGAATTTTTAAATACTGTATTTGTTATACCCTGCCATTTCTGCAAGGAAATTAGGGTCTGTAATAAGGGATCAAGAGCAAAAACATAAAGGAGAGGACTAAGAGGACACCCCTGGCGAACTCCTGAGTGCAACTGGAAACCCTCCGCCTTACACCCCTTCAAAAAAGGGAAAACTTCATAATTATCATATAACTTTTCTATCATCTTAACCATTTGTAAAGGAACTCCATAATGTATCAAAGTCAAAAAAAGAAAGGGTAAATGCACTCTATCAAAGGCCTTGTCCAAATCGGCTGCTATCAAACAATGAGACGCACCAATTTCCGTAAGATATTCAATGACATCTCTTATTAACATAAGAGCTGACTGAACCCTACAATTGGGTAAGCCACAAAATTGATAGGGTGAAATGACCCATCTAGCATAGGATTTCAAGCGATTATTTAATAAACTTGTGAAAATTTTATAGTCTGAGTTCAACAGGGTAATGGGCTGCCAATTGGCGATATTTTTCCTGTACCCCTTTTTAAATATATAATTAACAACCCCTCAGTAAACGAGGAAGAATAGCATCTGTTGTCATTAAGTACTGAAATAAAATATGCAAACATTGACTCAATTCTTCTGAAAAAGTTTGTATAAATTATTAGAGTCCGTCTGCTCAGGGAAACGCTTAATTTTAATTTCCCATTACACTAAAATTTCTTTTGAGGATTGGGCCCTAGTTCTAAAGCTTCTGATTGTTTGACTGGGGCTGAGATCGAACCCAAATATGAAAGCACTGAATTTTTCGAAATTGAAACAGAAGGCTCAAGAGACCTAAAGTGCTCCATTATTACCTCTTGAAGTTGCACTATTGAAGTAGCACATGTATTATCTGATTTTAACAAAACATCCATGTTTGAGGAATCTCTGAGATGTTTACACATCTAAAAAGGGTCGCTAATAGAAGATTTCTTTATACCATTGGTAAGAATAGCTTGCATGGTGTTACCTCTGTCGTATTGAAACACCTTCATCTGTTCTTTCAATGTAGAGATTTGTGTAGAGTAGTCTAATCGAGAAGTGTAAGCTATGGTTGTAAGTCTCTGCAGTTGCTGTCTAAGTTCCAAATATTGTAAAAACGTATAGTTTTTTGTTCTAAACCCCTGTTTCTTAAACCAACTCCGTAAGTCCGCCTTTGTATCCAACCACCAATCCCCCAAATCTGCATACAAAAAGGCCACTGATAGCCTAGCTCTTAACATATTTTTGACCCCAGTTTGTATATCGGGCAAGCTTAACATTGAATTGTTCAGTTTCCACCTAATTTGTCTGGCGCCTGGTAAGTCTGATCATAAAATTACAAATTAGAAAGAATGGTCAGAAAATTCACAAGGAACATTTTGAAGGAGGCCACCTGCATATTTGGAGAGACTAACATATAGTCAATTAGAGTAAAACATTTTCCTTTATTAAAGGAAAATCGAGGTCCCGCGGGCAAATAAGTATTGCAATTCACAAGGCTAGCAGTTTTAATGATATTGCCCAAAGCATTGGAATCACAATAAATTTTCTTTTTTTTAGAGGAGTCCTGAATAGTGCAGTTAAAATCTCCTCCCCATAAAACCCTAACAGTCGTCAGAAAAATGGTTGAACAGTTTTTAAACAAGTTACCCTACCTGCTTTGGTTTGAGGGTTATAAATATTTATAAATCGGAAACAAAAATCCTGCCATTTCCCATCCACTATCAAAACCCTACCCGGGATAAGGTCAATCAGATTATGTAACTGAAAGGAAAATGAGGCAAACACTATGCCTACTCCATCAGCCATGTCTTCACCAAAAGACCAAAAGGAAGGGCCCCAAACCCACTCCCTTTTGAAAGATACCAGCTGATCTATTGAATGCATCCATGTTTCCTGCAAAAAATGTACCGACAAACGTTGGTCATGAATATAGTGAAAAAGGGCCTGTCTTTTAACCGTATTCAATAAACTATGTGTATTGAGAGAACCCCAATTCAGACTCACACGTGTTTATGTTAAAGGCCCTTTATTTTTTTCTCTTTTTCTTTTTTTTCTCCTTATAGTTGTCCACTGGTTGAGACCCAGTGGAGAGAGTGGATTTTTGTGAGTCTGAATCTCCCAAATCCATCTCAGTATCCCCCCACGGGGTGAAAAGGGCAGCATAAGAATTGCTAGTGTCAGTCAGAGCCACCGAAGTGGTTTTTTTGGGGTGCAAGTTCCTTGATGATCTTCTTTGGGGTAAGGCTAACTCGGGGCTATACACTGAAACCTCCTTACCTACCCCTGCCGTAACTATTTCCGTATAACACACCGGGGAAATTTGTAAGGGATCAGGGGGGCCCACAGTGGCCTTTACAGGTGGCACTTTACTTGATACAGTGCCTTGCCCAGTACTCTTAGCTATTTTTAAAGCCCCACTGATAGGCAAAATCTTCTCACCTACTTCTCCTTTTATACTACATGGATTACCCATTACAGAACCGCTAATCTGCATGCTAGAAAGGAGAGAAGAAGGGTGTGATGAGGGGGATGATAGATCTACTGCCCCTTGAGCTTTCTGAATAAGAACGTCAGATTGAGAACCAGAAGAATTATTCCTGGCCATGCAGGCAACCCGAAGCTCATGTGACCCTTTTCTTCACACAGATCACAGCGAGACTGGCTAGTACAAACATAGTTAATGCCCCACTTCCCCACAATTGTCACAGCGAGGTTGGCTGTATACACTGGAGAGGTGCATCCTAGCTCCACATTTATAACATGCACGAGGTTGTCCACTATAGAAACACACCCCCTGTCCCTGCCAAGCAAAAAGAGTTAGGAATGTGTTCTATCCCTGCCTCCGATTGTTTCAATTTAATTTATACTGGACCCCTGTCCAGAATCTTTCTGTGTCCAAAATAGGCTCTGGCTCACTTAAAACCTCACATTTTGGGACAGCCAGAAAGTAATATCCTCCACGTGGACCCCTTCATTCCTGAACATGACCGTGACAAATTTGATCAAAGGCTCATAAAGGAATGACCAAAAAGTGTCCACGAGGGGAAAACTTAACCTGTCCATACTCTTATCCCAAAGAGATCTAAGGCATGAGGTGTTCTAAAACTGATATCAAAATTGTCATGTCCAGAAATATTAATGAAAGCGTAAACATCCTGTGGGGTGAAGTGAAGTGAGTCCTTTAGTAAAGTTTTCCAACATAATGTCTGTCCGGTCTGACCTCCAACCTCTTTGTAACATGCATCGTATTGCATTACATCGAGGTGCAGCTTCCTTATTGAAGTGGAAAAGTTCTGACATTAGTGGCTTCTTGATTGGGGGGGGGGTTCAATTGCAATAAATCTTGGTCTGAACTGGAAGGCCTCTGTAATGATTGTTCCAACTTCGATTGGGGTGGTGCAGGTAAAGAGGATAATTTCCCCGGTATCAAAGTTTCTAATGAATCCTGTATTTCCTGAGGTACTACTTGTACTTTGCTCAAACCCGTCTTTGCCTCCAGCCGCTGCATAGCTGGTTTCCACTCAGGGGGATGCTGTGAAAGCATTGACTTGGGGTCCCAGAGAGGGTCAGGCTTCCAAACACCTGATTCAGCCTGCTGCCAGCCTGCTTCCCGCAGGGCATGCTGAGGGGACCAGTCATCCCTAGGAGCTTTATCCAATACACAAGGAGATTCCGTCCCTCCAGGTTGCTTAACTTCAGAGATAGTCTGTTTTAAGGCCAGTTTATTTGGAAAAAAAAAATCCATAACCCCCTCTTGTGAGTGTGCTGAGGACTGGTAAGTCACCTCTGCTTGCTCTATTAGCTCCATATTCAAGTCTTTTTGAAAAAACAACCGTCGCGTTTGCTCAAGGAGCAGTCTCAGCCTGGATAAAGGAAACACAGGAAAACACGACAGAGTAGCGATGTGTTAGTTTTGAAAATGCCCTCCTGCAGTGGGTCATCAGTTGCAGGCTAAGCTGTAAGTCTATGTGCTGTAACTGGTCATTACCAACCTGTATCAAAGTTCTTTGTTCAATCGCTATCCCGATGTTCTAGAGGAAGTATCCTTCATGAGCTGCTCCCTGGGACATGCAGCTCTAATTAATTCTTTATTGGAAATGTCAAAACTCTCATACTGCTGTCAAGCTATAGGTTTGCAATGAGGAAGAGGCACTGTGCTAGACTCGCGCCAACCGCGTGGCTATTGCGATTACAGGTGTGCAAACTGCCTGTTTCTATTTTTATCCACCATACTCGGTTGTACACAGAATAAAGACTCATTACCTGGATTTTGCGATTTTTTCAGGTCCAAAGCCCCTGTATACAAAGCTCCACTCTTTATAGTGCTCATTTGTCCCCTCGCAGAGTCAGCAGCCCGAAGTACTAACTCGCATCCAACCTGGTTCTCCGAGACCGCTTCAGAGTCAGAAAATTCACCACCAGCCGCTATAGCACTCAAGCATCGCACACTCCCGTTATCCTGCACAGCCGTTTCACCGGGTGGTAAATCTGTTCTCACTGTGTGAAGTGACCAGACAGACCTTGCATTCTCCGAGGTAAATAAAGAAACATCCGTATTTAAAACCGACGTTTGCACTGAGTCCTCCCAGCGCACTGCAGCATCGTGAAATTCCAAATCGGAATCAAAATCATCCGTTGCTAACGCTAATGCCTCTGATTTGCCCAGAGCAGGAGCAGAGGCCAGCTCTTCCACTCTACCGACGTCCTCCTCCTTTTCTAGTCCACTGCGAGTGGCCATCTTGGAAATGGCCTGTCCCCCTACTGGCCGCAACACTGCAACCGAGCAGGGGAATTTCCCCGGTGTCCTGGCCAAATTTCCCTCATTCACTAAAAATACCACCAACAGCTTAGTCTGGTTCAAGGTCAGTTGGCATTCATCTGTATCCCCCTCCCCCGGGTCGTGTCTGAAAATAGGCAGAATTTGTCTAGTGCACTTACCCGGTCAACAAAAACTAAAATAAAAATCATCTTGCTTCTCTGCTCTACTTAGTTAGAGTTGTATGTAACAGGACTATCATTGTAAGAGTTGAGTCTTATGATTATATAGGGGCAAGTAAGTAGAGGAGTCATAAGCCATTTTTGCACTTGTACATGTGTGGTGTTTGGGTTCCTTTCCAGTCCTTCCTACTATCCTTCCACTGTACTGTACTGTATGTGGAGTGATTTTGTTGTGATGTGGTGTTTGGGCCATCCCCCACTTTCTATCTATTCCTTGACTTTGTTGTGTTTGCTTGTGCAGTTTCTGAGTTTTTTCAGTCCCTTGCCTTACTAGTCTCCCCTCTCCCTCTTTTTTTTGATTGATTCTTTTTCTAGTGTCTATGGTTTATAGTTTTCGTGTGCTTTGGTTCCTGTCAGAACACTGTTTCAATTGTTCGTTCCTTCCTTCCTTCCTTCCTTCCTTCCTTCCTTCCTTCCTTCCTTCCTTCCTTCCTTCCTTCCTTCCTTTCCTCCTTCTCCTCTTTGCCCTCCTGTTCCACTAGCATTGTGATTGCCTTGTCATTTTTGTGTCCTCTCTCTTTTCTGTCTTTGTGTGTGCCACTTAGTTTAACATTGTTAACTGCCTTAAGTACTAAGAGCAATTAATTAGTGTAGCAAAATGCTTTTAACTGTGATTAGTCAAGCTAGGGCTGCCCAGGGTTACAGACATGTAACATTCATTACACAGTAAGTCAGACTGAACCTGGAGGTGTATCTCTGAGGAAAGCATGGTCCAAAACATCAGCTGCATGCCTGCATGTGACATCATTGCAAGCAGGTAGTTTCCCTCCGATTAACAAGTTTTTACTTTTCACAGGAATATGCCAATATGTTCTCTCTTAAGTTTTTTCCAGCATTCCTGTAAACAGTGTGGCTACTGGCCCTTGGACAGCTAGTGGAAGCTGATATATTCCCAGGAACAAGACCAGAAGAAAACAGCATCTCTAGGATAAATATCACAAGCTCTAAATATGAAGTGCACTCTCTGTTCTTCTTTTGCAGTTTTGTTGCTTGACTAGGCCAGATGGAGAAGCCTGTCCATGGTCCAGAAAACCTAATCTGGTCAGTTTCTTTCAGTGGCAATCTCCCTGGACAGGAATACCACCTTCTTATGGGTGACTGCTCTTTGATACTCACTGAAGTGAGTATTCAAAGTCAGTCTGTCCTCCTGGGTCCTCAGTCTCCTCCAATTATGCTCCAGCCTCTGACACTCTGCTTTCATCTCCCTCAACTCACCTTCGTACCACAGCAAGGAAAGATGTGAAACAAGGAGGTGCGCAAGAACTGGTGCCACAAGGTTGAAGGTGACATCATTGGCTCTCTTTTAAGCCACTACTGCCTCCTTCAAACTCCTGGCACATGCCACCAACTTGCCTGAGGTGTTCAGCACAACCAAAAGTCACTCTGGCCAAAGCCCTCACAAAGGGTGGAACTGGACCATCTCCACAGGGGGGTGGACTACAGAGGGGGGCCCAGAAACTGAAACGATGGCATAGTGATCAGACCAACTGATTTGATCCTGAGGTTTTCCATCCTAAGTATCAGGGAGAATACCAAGTCCAAGACATGACCTTGTTGATAAGCTGCAAAAGCAACTGCTACAGTACAATAAATAGGCCTTTAACAGATAACAAACTATGAATGATACAAAGAGCAAAGATTATTAGGCCATTTGCAAAATAAATATTTGTTAGAAACAATTTCAAAATAAATATTGTCAAAAACAACAATTATTCCATTACCCATGCCCTTACACAAACTTCAAGAAACATGACTAAACAAGTAACAGGTATATCTGTCAAATTATTCGCACCAATATTGCAAAGCGGAAAAGTCAAACTAGAAAACCGTAAAGGCAGAAATAAGAGTAAAGCCTCCATGCTCCATTTCCTGCCCAATGTACCCTATCCACCTGCATTACAACTTGTTCAGTTTTGCTAAACGGGCATAACATGGTTTATCTTGGCTTCAAGAATGATTTATAAAGGAAAAAGTAAGCAAAGTTAGTTCAGCATGAACTTAAGATAACACTTGGCTTCAATTTGCAGCCTACAAAATGACAAAGTGCCCATTTTCTGCTCATTAATTCTCAGCGGTGACTGATTGAGGTTATTACTTTTCCACACATCCACTTGTAGCTATATAGCACAATCCATGAAGCAGAAAACCTTTTTCTAATATAGGTATTGTACGTGCATACAAATGCCCTGTTTTGATCACTAACTTGCTGACGTAATTGCTGTTGAAACGTTTTCCACTGCATCCCTTTATCTTGCTACCATAAAGAGGTTAACAAGGGCTATGGGAAAAGAAGGGTTAAGAGGAAAGAAGGGCTACAATTGGGCAAGACAAGACTAGGATGGAGGATGTGATTGCTTAAAGGATTAAGTGGCATACTATTCCCTTGTTCAGCACTTAGTGAACAGCGAAAGAGTCAGGGACAAGGTGGGTTTCCTGTCCATTGAAAAGGTGGGAGATGTTGAGGGAGGCAGGAGTGATGGCAGAGACCCTGAATAAAGAGAGTAACAGACAGAAAGCCATGCATAACAAGTGTTCACAGCAAAGGAGTTTGATGCCATCAGAGCTATGAGAGTGAAGCTTTTTTTAGATTTGCTTGGCATTTATTGTGGCAAAGGTTTGTTTGAAGACAGTGTCATTGTCTTGATAGATAGAGTGTGGGAAGTTGTACTTTATCAAATATCTATCAACACACCATAGAACACTTCTAATCATACAAGGTTCATACTCAGAACCATTAATCCCCTTCATTTTGAAAAAAAATCAGCAAGCAGCTCACTAATGTTTACTAACTGGCATTTCAAATATTCTCCTGTTTCTCCAAGGTCCATGAAGTAACCTCTCACAAGTCTGATATCAATAGCTGTTATTAGGCAAATTTGCCTGTTCAAGGATTATTCCCTGCCACTTGGAAATTGACCAAGCAGCTGACTGTTGTGCCATTTTAAAGTCACAGCTGAAAACATACAAATAATGGGCCCTATACTCGAAGGTGAGTAAAGTGTACTGAAATGAGATGTAGCAGCAGTGCACACATACATTTTGCATGAGACAGCACTGCACGCTCGTATGCATGACCACAGGTGCATGCGCAGCCAAGGCTAGGGGCAGTGCCCACAGATGTATGCAGAGATGCATGGAGGCGGGGCAGGCAGAGTCCTGGAATGTGGGCACTCCCCTTGATTCCACCATTTATGGACAACTGAACCACCGTGCGCACCCACAGAAGTAACTGCTGACATAAGGGTGAAGCAAACAGTGCACCACAGTGAGGTATTGCTGCTGACCAGAATATGGCCACAGGCCAAGATGCCGCTGATGAGAGGCACGGCAGCATGGACACTGTAGCTCAAAGCCCGTCAACAAGCTCTGCACAGCCCAGGTGATTCAACTTCACTGGATCATAGATGGCTGCCCTGGCTACAGACATACAAGCCCACTACACAGAGCTGTAAGACATGGACACACTCAAGGTCTCCCCCCAAAAAAACAAAGTTACACCTGTGGCTGGACATCCAGTCAGCAGTGAACACCACAGATCTGGAGGCACACACATTGAGTGCCATAAAGCACAAGTGGTGGGGCCTCCAGTCTGCCATGAAGTGGAAGCTGGCAGCTGCTAGCCACTCACAGTTGACCATGGGTGGTGGCTACCTGTCAAAACACTAGCCCTGATCCCCACTGAGAGGGTCATGGCAGAGACCATCTCCGACCTGGTCCACCATGGTGAGGACATGGGCATGGACACACTAGAAGGTAAGCATAGTAATACATACAGGTAAGGGGGACACAGCTGGCATAGTGCCCAAGGTAACCATCCTCTGTTGCAACCCTGCAGACCTAGCACCACAGAGTGCAGGAACAGCAGTGAACACAGCACAGGTGGAGCCGCTGAGGGAGCCAGTATACTCGGGCAGTAGGTAACATGAACAGTGCACCATACCAGGACCCTGACCGCTGTTGCCAAGTCTCTAGTAACCACCTACCCTGTCACCCACATGATGACAGCCAGAACATGCAAGGATGCTTTTGGATGTCAGAGAGGCACACCATGATGAAACTGAGAGGGTGATGGATACCACAGTCAGGACAGGGGATGAAGACTACCACAGATCTCTTGCCACCACAATGCAGCACCCCAGTTCCCCACCACCATCCCACCACATTCCGGAGCACACCACCCATGGTGACAGACATGGCAATGAGCACCACATCCCATGCCCTGCTGCACCAAGGTGATGCCCATGCATTGTCATCCACACGCACTGGTGGGGAGCAGCAGGCCACCACGGAGCACACATTTCTGCAAATCAACCATGACATTGATGAGGAGGGCATGTCAAGACCACCACAATGGCACACCAAGTGGATACTGGGCCCGGGTGCCCTACAGGCATATTACCATGATCTGTGGCAGCTGGAACATGAATGCCTATCATCACAGAGGGAGAACACAGTGGCACTATGTGACCTCACTGATGAGGTGAGGGAAATGCACAGGAGCATCAACAGGATTGGCAACATGCTTGAGAGGCTGACAGAGCACAAGCCACCTGCACAAGCAGTGCCTATACCCATGCAGGGCACCCCCACCAGTGGGGTGGGGTGGGGGACTGGACACCACAGGGTATGGCAGGTGGACATGGTGCAAGGAGGGACACCAGAATGGATGGAGCACTGGTGAGGGGGGTAACAGCATGGACTATGAGAGATGCAGGTGGCCAGACACGAGGAAGACGCCTCAACACACAGGCGGAAGCAAAGACTGCAAAACCATGACCATGCTACCAAAATGTGTGGACCACTAAAGCACTGTGGCCTGCACTATGGGGGACACAGCGCACTGCCCACAACCCGCATGCATATGTCACCACATGACGTGCACTGCACAGATCCACAAAGTACCATGTATGAACCCCTTATACCACATATGAACCCCACACACCACATATGAACCCCACACACCACACATACACACACATGCACTGCACATGGCACAGGTGCACCCAGAAGGGTACATCATTACGGTGCTGCCTGGCCCACCCAGCTACCAGGTGAATGTACCCTGTGTCACTGCATGGATGTCACCACATGCTGTATGGCACACCCCAACAGTGTTTATACACACACACACACACACACACACACACACACACATTGTGGTCCATCATCACTGCAGGGCGGCATATTGTCTGGTACATTGCATGACATGGGTAGTCATCGTTCACACCTGTTGTGTACCATGGCACAGACAGTGAACACTATGCATACCTTCCCAGGGGTAAGCATCATCATGCCACTTGTGTGATCCATACACCGTAACTGCATCGTCAGCCTGTCAAATGTGCATTCAAACACTGAACATGTCCTCCTGTACGCCCTGTTCTATGCCTCCTCTGCCAGACCCTGTAGCCCCAGGTATGGTATCAGAAGGTAGGGTCATAGTGGGTAACTGCTGCTGCATAGGAAGACATAGGACAGTGTTTGTGTGGGCAGACCAACAGGCACCATGTGCCCATACTGAGGTACCTATCAAGCAACCAGCTATCAACGTCACTCCGTTCAACAGGGCGGGCACCCAGGTCAGACCGGTCAAAGATATAGGTGTTGTGCCATGAGCCTGGGTGTTTCACTCACATGTCTGTGATGATGCCATCTGCATTGCAGATGACCTGGCAGTTGATGCTGTGGAACCTCTTGCGGTTTTGGTACACTTCCTCCTCCACTGACAGGGCCAGGATCGCTATATGGGTGCAGTCAATGGTGCCAGTCACGTTCAGCCTACCCTGAATGCCATAGAACCCCTCCTTAATGCTTTGAATGTCTGCTGGTGTTGTTGGAAAGACAGTGTGTGCCTGCACATGATATAGCAGGGCATCCATGACCTGATGCAGGGCACAGGACGCAGATGACTGACTCACACCTATAACATTCCCTACCACCATCTGGAAGGAGCCTGTGGCACAGTATGTTAATGCACACATCACCTTTGTTTCCACTGCCATTGCCCTGGACCATCTGGTGTGGGGTGTGACGTGTGGCTGTACCATGTCACACAGATGTGAGATGGTGGTTTGGCCCATCCAGACCTACTGTATGCAGTTTGTGTTCCTGAGGGACAGCATCACTAGTCTGTTGCAGAATACCCTTGGCAGGGGGTGGGCTTGCTGCCACCATAACCATGCCATCTCTTCATCTATCAGGAGGGCATTCAGCAGAAGTCCTGGGCACATGAAGCACAGGTGGGCACTGACACAACTGGCATCTGTAGCAGAGTGAAGTACAGCATGGCAAGGTGGCCTGCTCGTACCATCTAGCACCATCGGTCCTCCCCATGGCCCTTTATGTGGGCTCTTCCTGTGCAAGCAGGTGTGTGGCATGGCGTGATGGGGCATTTGCTGTGTGGCAATGTCCATTGTTGAAAGCAACATGGCAGAGGCATCAGTGATATCTGCGGCAGCTGTGGAGTACCTGGGGGAATATCCCTGAAAACTTTGGTGTAGAGACGCCCTCAAATACCTGTTTCTCCGTCACTTTTATGCCTTCCCTCACGAAAACACCACACCTACTCCTTTTCTTCCCACACTGTTCTTCCTGAACTGAGTATAGTCTGGTATAGCCATGTTCCAGTCAGATTTTCAGTGTACCATGACTTGGTAATGGCCACAGTATCCAGGTCGGCCTCTGTCATGATCACCTCTAGGTATGGAATTTTATTTCCTTGACTACTAGTATTTGCACACATGGCTTTCTAGATTTTGTTGCCACTCTGCTTGCTAACCCCCTTTTTTTCTTTTTGCCCTCCCTCCTCCCTCTCCTTTTAATGCTCATTCCCATCCCCGTTCATTTCTACCACCCTGCTTCTTTTATTTATTTGTACCATGGGGGATTCATCTCCCCTTTTGTTTTCCTTACTCTTACTTCAGTCTGTGGAGTGGGCAGTTTACACCTCCCTGATTCCTTCTGTCAACCGCCCCAGCTAGTTTAAATATTCAAAGTAACATTTAAACCATCCACTGAGGATTGTGATTCCCCTCTCGGATGGATGCAGGCCATCACCCCTGTTTAAGTCCTTATCCCTCCAGGTAGGACTCCAATCCCCCTCCTCTCTGCACCATTTCTTCAACTATGAGTTGATGCTCATGGCACAGACAGCCCTTTCCTGCCCCGTCATATCTCAGGCAGCAACTTAGTGAAAGTCACTTAGCACATTACCTGTCTAAGACCCCCTCCCCAGCTCCCTAAACTTCCCCTGTACTATCCCAGACTCATCCCTAGCCAGGTCATTAGTTCCCAGGTAGACAATGACATCCAGCTCTCCCTCCCAACCTGCCAACCTATTGATCCTCAGGATATGCTTCTCATCCCTCCAGCCAAGGCTCCACTTAGGCACATTATCTCCCTTTCCCTTCATATTCCCAAATCTATCTACCTCACAATTGAGTCCCTCTCCAGAAGTTGCTTCTTCCTCCTCTGGGGTCCCCTACCACCCTCCTCATGGTCCCACTATGGAGGACCCTCCCATCATTCCTGGTCACTAATATGGTGCCTCTGCCTGACAATCCTACCCCATCAAAGTGGCACAGGAATTACCTACTGGTACTGGCTGAAGAATATGCCTCTGACCCACCACCCTCAAAAATAATATTGTCACGTACATGGAATAATATTTATCTAAAAATTGAAACTATAACGAAAGTTAATAAATACAGTACATACATACACTGCTATTGAGAAGATATACCTTGTTTTCAAGTGCACATATTCTTAGAGTACATAAATATTGTTCATGAGAAGTTACATTGTGTAAGACATAATAAAGTAAGATGCTAGTAATTCCTAGGTAAATAACCTCTTTAACTGGTTTAGTGGTATTCTGTTTATTAAATTCAAGGTATTTTAAGGAAGAAAGCAACATTTCATTAATGAAATAGAAAGGGTTGTGCCAGAGAAAGTTGTTATATTCAATGAGTCATGCTAGACCTACTCTACAGTATATCTACATTGTTTACTGTTTGAGTTCCTGTGAGGCATGCCTTTGGAATGATACCCTGTTCCTCAGTTAGCTGTCACGGTAATATCTGCATCAGGCAGTTTACTTTCAATGCAGAGATTTGCTGGTAGCAATTTAGTGGTCTGTAATTACAAATGACAGACTCTGTGTAGCAGGAGAGCTTTCTTACGTGTGTCATATTATTGTGCATGCTGTCCTTTCAGATACAGTAGTATGGGGCCTGAGGGAATAAAAATAAGAAGAATTAGTCATTTTCTTCTAATTACATACAGAACTCGTTTTCATATAGCAGCATTCATTCACTGTTTGTTAGCTATAGTAAACATGCAATCTGCTCCTTATGCTATGACAGTTTCTTTTACAGTATTTGTTAATGCATATCTATTACTATTACAAATCTAACAAACAAACATGCCCCTTTCATAAAATGTAGAGTAAAAGCCTCCTATCCTTGATTCACTGCTAAACTGAAAGAAGCCCTAACCTAAGGGACAAACATTGGGCCATAGCCAGATGAATTAAAGCCTCTACAGACTGGATGGTATTCAGAACGTCTTGAAACTCATCAAAACCATCAAAGTTAATTATTATGTGAATGCCCTTGAAGGTGCAATGGGTAATTCAGCAAAAATTTGTCAAATGATTAAATCCGTTGAAGGACACAGAGACCCCCTTCAACCCCAATTAAAATTATCACCCAAGGTTTCACAACCTCTGACCAAGGCACAATCCCCGGAAAATTTAATTCATACTTTGCGACAGCAGGCTTAGCATTTGACTCTTCCCCAGCCGCTAAGCTCTTAGGTTGGCCCATTTCAGAGGACATTCCCTGTGACCTGCATAATCAAGGCTCTTTCTGACTCTCCCCCATAACTTTCAAACAAGTAGAGGACCTGCTAATGAAATTGTATATGAAAAAGAGCGCCAGTGCTGACGGTATAGATCTCGCATTTCTAAAATTAGGGTATTACTTCCTAACTGCACCAATAACACACCTATTAAATATGTCGATTGCCACTAGCATGGTCCCCTTCCTATAGAAAACAACTTATATACTGCCTCTGTTTAAACTGGGTGACCCATGTGACCTAAACAATTATAGGCCCATCTATATCGCTTGTTTTGTCTAAACTTTTGGAGAAATTAGTCAATACCCAATTAAAGGAGCACCTTGCAAACTTGAAGATATTTAACCCATTGCATTCTGGCTTTAGGCAAAGCCACAGAATGGTTTCAGCTTTGGCTAAAGTGACAAATAACTGGCTCACTGCTCTGGACAACAAACACTCCACTGGAGCCATCTTCCTTGATCTAAGCAAAGTGTTTGATATAGTAGATCATAATCTTGTCATTTTGTTTGTGCAGAGTTGTGGCTGCCCCCTCAAAGGTTGCATGAGTTCTGGCAGCAAGTATCTCCTGCTCCCATCATTCTGCTCCTGAGTGGAAGTGGAATCATCTGAGTCTGAGTCCAGAGGGGTGAGGCCTATAGTCGCTTGCTGGGGGCTACTGTCCCAACTGTGCTCGGGTCCAGGGCAGGAACGCCCATTGTCCGATCATCAAAGAGTCAGTGGGGGAGCACAGTGCTGCCCTAAGTCATCGGGGGGGGTCGGAGGACTGACTCTCCAGGTGTCTGTAACTGTTGGTCACGGGTTCGGGGGGTGAGCAATCAAAAATCTTTATTTAGTCAGGCGAACATCATTGAGCGTAGCTCATTTACAAGATGGACCTGAGTGGTCATACAAATAAGAGTACAAGTATTTTTACATAGACAAGAATAACATAAACAGTAGTACAATGACATAAAGTGAAAATATACACCAATTTACATATATACAAGGCACAGTAAAACCATTTAACCTGTAAAAAAGGAGACAACGGGTATAGCAGGCATAATATATAATTATAAGGCCTAATTGGCTTTTATGAGAGTATATCAGGTGACTGGAAAGTAGAAGTAGAACTAACATAATGGAATACGGAAAAGGGGGTTGGAGGGTAGGTAGGGTAAAGGATTAGGCCTTATAAAAGCAATTGCAGAGTTCTGGAAATAGGGTGGAGAATAATCTTTTGAAGGATGTTAAAGGTAAGAGGCTATTTAGCTTCATGGATTTTTGGTGAGTTCCATGCAACTGCTGGTGAGTAGCTGATAGCGGCCCTCCCAAACCGAGTGCAGGCATTGGGGACCTTTAATATGATGAGTTTACTGATCCTTAAGGTGTATGGCCTAGAAGTAATTCGGGTAAAACAGTCTGTGATATAGGTGGGTAGTTTGCCTGATAAAGCTTTGAATATCCAGATTGCAGCATTCCTATTTCTTCTGTGTTGTAGTGATGTCCAGTTGACTGCCATATAAAGAGAGCAATGATGGGTACTGGATGGAAGGTCAGTAATAAATCTGATGGATCTATGATACAGGGTGTCCAGCTTATTTAAGAGGGGGAGTGAGCAATGGCCATAGAGAAAGTCAGCATAATCAATGAGGGATAGGAATGATGCCTGGATTAATCTTTTTTTGGAGTCTCTGTTAAGGTAGTGTTTTATTCTAAAAAATAGACCAAGCCTTTGTCTCAGTTTTTTTAATAGCTCTTCAATATGGACAGAATAGTCAAGCCTGCTATCAATCCAGACTCCAAGGTATTTGAAGTTATCAACAAATTCCAGCTTCTCTCCAAGTAGGGTGGATAAATGTAGGGTGGTGGGTGATGAGGTAGTGGCAGAGCAACTCTTTGTGGCAAAGAGCATAGCTTTTGTTTTTTTGGCATTTAGAAGTAGCTTTTTATCCAGTAGATTGTGTTGCAGGATGCAGAATTCAGATTGTAACAGCTCACAGGCTTTAGGTAACGAGGGATTGCTGACATATAATACAGTATCATCAGCAAACAGATGAATGTTAGAATGAGTGAGGTTGGCATCAATATTATTAATATAAATGGCAAAGAGGATGGGGCCAAGAATAGAGCCTTGTGGTACACCTCTTAGCAGTGGTTTTAAGGTGGATAGGTAATTTCCATTTTACCAGTTGTGACCTATCTGATAGGTAGCACTTAAACCAGTTGAGTGAGAGAGAATCCAGTCCTAGTGAGCTAAGGGAGGTGATTAATGATTCATGATCCACTGTGTCAAATGCTTTACTCAAATCCAGGAACACAGCACAGGTACTGTTCTTCTTATCCAAGGCAATCTGCCAATCGTTAGTTACTTTGGCCAGGGCAGAAATGGTACTATGCCTTGATCTAAATCCCGATTGTGCTGAATTTAGGAGGTTATTGTTATCCAGATAGTCCCTTAATTGTGAGTTTACTAATTTTTCGAGCATCTTGGATAGTACTGATAGGATGGAAATGGGCCTATAATTGTTGAGGTCCATGGGATCACCAGATTTAAGTAGTGGAACTACTTGAGCTGTTTTCCAAGTGGAGGGAATAGATCCAGTAGTTAGGGAAAGATTGAAGAGATGAGTGAGGGGCAGATAAGGCGTGTGATGCAATTTTAAGGAAGTAGGGATCAGGGTCTGTACCTGCACTCTTAGAAGTATCTAAATTAGAAAGGAGGTCTTCCACTTCTTTCAAGGATATTGGGTTGAAGGAAAAAGTTGAAGTAGCCTTTTGTCCCACAGTGGATTGAAGGTTCAAGGAAGTTCTCAGGAGATTTGCAGGTGATGAGTCAAATGCTAGGCCAGCTGTGGTGAAGTGGTCATTGAAGGTATTTAGGATTTCTTGTTTGCCTGTAATTTCTGTATCATTTAGTAGCAGTTTGGAGGTTAAGGCAGGAGTAGAGTTTTGTCCCAGAATTCCTTTTATAGTACCCCAGAGTCTGGTTGGGTTATTGTAGGAGGCATCCAATTCAGCTCTATAATAGGCAGCTTTGGCAGTTCTTATTTGTTTTGTACATGAATTCCTTGCTTTTCTGAAATTTAGCCAGTCTCTGGTATCCTTTGTTTTTCTTGCCTTTTTCCACAGTTTGTCTCTGGTAGCTTTAAGATCAGTGGTGAACCAAGGGCAGGATCTTGCTTTAGGGTTGCAATAGGTTTTCTGGTAGGGTGGCCAGAGGCACTCAATCCCCAGCTGTTTCAGCGTTTCTGTTCTGAATCTCTCTGATGGTGGTCAGAGTCACTGTGGATAGAGGATAGTGGAACTTGTACTCTGTTCTTTTTTGGACCTGGATTTATTGGATTGCTGGATTACCTGTAGGTTGTTTTATTCCCTGCTACTCTTTTTCCACTGCAGTGCTGTGGCGCTGTGTTTTTACAGGAGTTTATGGATTACTTTGCTTGGCTTTTCTTCAGTGTAGCAGACCCTGGAGGGGTGTGCTTTTTTCCTTGACAGGGATCTTCGATCCCCGGCGGTATCAGCTTGAATACTCTGCCGGCCGCACTCCCCTCTCAGTCTGCTAGGAGCACCACAGTAGTAGAGATTTTGAAATCTGCTGCCATAACTAGGAACTTGGTCACAGCTTTTTCATTTTGTCTGGGGCTTCATTCCTATTTTTGTGGGGATGAGTTCTTGTTGAGACTCTCTACTTGTGAAAGCGAGTAGTGACATTAGTGAGAGAAGTGTTGCATTAAAACTATATTCATTACTGGCTCTTTAAGACTGTAAAAATCTTGTTTTGAATTTGCGGCTAAGTTGGTGCTGACTGTGGTAGTGTGAGCACCTCTATCTGTCTTGAAACACTAAATGTCAGCTTTGAAAAACCTTTTTGCTGAACTGGGTGGTTGACTGTTGCCCTTTTAATACTTTCACTGTATTTGATGAACACCGTGGGCTTACTGGCTACAAGATTCATTTTTTAAATTTTTTATTCTGGAAGTTTGTTAGCAGACCTGGGTAAGAGTCATATCCACTGGAAAGTGCCGCAAACACCAACATAGAGGTGTCGATAGGGAGAAGGGCTGGGGTAAATGGAGAAAGTGACAAAGGCAAGAAGGACAGGGATGGGGCAAAAGGGAGTAAGGCCATCAGGAAATGGAGGGTAATGAGTACCAGTGCCCGTAGTCTGGGCAACAAGCTCCCTGAGCTGGTGGCCTTGATGGAAGAGGGATGCCTGGATATACGTGGCAGTCACAGAAACATGGTACACAGAGAACCATGACTGGGATCTAACATACCAGGGTACATAACCTACAATAGAGACAGGCAGGGGAGAAGAGGGGGAGGAGTAGCTCTTTATGTAAAGGAAGGGATAAAAGCAACTGAACAAAAGAGTAAACAGGGAGGAGAGGAGGCACTGTGGTTCACCTTGGAGACTGGAAAGGGCACCACAATCCTCACAGTGGTTGTGTACAGACCCCCATGTCAGTGGGAGGAAATGGACAAGGATATGATAGAAGGCATTCTTAGAATGGCAGAGAAAGGGGAGATACTGTTGATGGGAGACCTGAATATGCCAGATGTTAACTGGAGCACATTTGCTGCAGCCACATCCAAGAGCAGGGACATTCTTGATGTCCAACTGGTGGCAGGCCTCAGACAGCTAGTTTCAGAACCCACTGGTGAGGAAGCAATCTTAGACCTCATACTCTCAAACGGGGGCAGTGAGAGGATCTCAAATCTAGAAGTGGGTCGCCATCTGGGGACAAGTGACCATCAAACAGTGTGGTTCACGTTAAACTCAGCTACAGAGTCAAGCCAAACAAAAGTGAGGGTACTGGACTTTAGTAGGGCTGACTTTGGCAATATGGGAGAGTGCCTCAGAAAAGCACTAGCAAACAGGCTAGAAGGAGGTGTGGAACAACAATGGGGAATCATCAAAACTGCCATCACAGAGGCAAAAAGCCTTTGTGTGAAGCAAAAAAACATAAAAACGAAAGAAAAAGCCACTGTAGTTCTCAAAAGAGGTGGCTGTGAAAGTCAGGAAGAAAAAGATAGCATTCTGGAAGTATAAGGAAACACAGAAGGAGCAGGACAGAGAGCTGTACCAGTTAAGGCAGAAGGAAGCAGGGAGGGAAGTCAGAATAGCAAAGGCCCAAACTGAGGAAAGATAGCCAACTCAGTTAGAGGATAAAAACTTTATAGGTACATCAGCGCGTAGAAAGACAAAGGGAGGATAGTGAGGCTGAATAGAAGGAACGGTGGGTGGGAAGAGGGGACAGTGAAAAAGCAGGAATACTGAATGAATATTTCTGCTCAGTATTCACAAAAGAGGAGGAAGTGCCTAATCCAATTAACAGAAGCACTCTTGATAGCGGGGTCGATCCCAGTCCTTTCACAGAAGAAAGGGTTCTGCAAGAACTCCTAAAACTGAAGGTGGACAAAGCAATGGGTCCTGATGGAATTCAACCCAGAATTCTAAAAGAATTAAGGGAGGAACTAGTGAAACCACTGGCTACTCTTTTTAATAAATCATGGGAGGATGGTGTGGTACCCAAGGACTGGAGGAAGGCGGATGGTATGGTCCGATCACTGTATGATGCGGTTCATGTTCAGGGCTCCCAACGGATGCCCTCCCCTACAGAGATGATGAGCTGTCGTCCCTTGTAGGGATTGACCCCGGAGGGCTTTTTGGCAGCCGATCTATCTGGTGTGGGTAATGCATGCATTGGAAGTGTTAGTGCTGTGGTGGGGTCTTATAATAGAGTGCTATCTGATGCCATTGACTCCCTCACACCTGTCCATATACAACCCAAATCTTCTTACCTGAACAGAGTGTACAGGAGATTACTGCTGGGAAGAACCAACCAGCTCTCAAATCTCTGACTACCTCCACCTACAATGTCCTTTGTCCTGAGCAGCATGGCTTCCGAGAGGACCACAGTACCAACACAGCCCTCCTAGAGTTCTCCAACTTTCTTCACTCCTCCTTAGACACTGGTTCTCTGGCTGGTGCTGTCTTCATTGACCTCTCGAAAGCTTTCGACACTGTCTCCCACCCCCTCCTTCTTGATGGCCTTAGTCTCTCTGGTTTTGCTGCTGGGCCTATCTCCTGGTGCACCAGTTATCTGTCTGACCACTCACAGCATGTAAAAATTAATGGGACCTACTCAGACATCTGTCCCATCTTTTCTGGGGTTCCCCAGGGCTCCATTCTGGGCCCCTTACTATTCTCCCTTTACCTTAACACCCTTCACAAAAGTGGGACCAAGACAGAGGCAGGAAACTACAGACCTGTCAGTCTGATCTCTGTGGTAGGGAAAGTGATGGAGTCACTTCTGAAGGAAAGAATAGTTGAGTACCTAGAGGCCAGTGGAGCACAGGACCCAAGGCAGCATGGTTTCACAGCGGGAAGGTCATGTCAGACGAATCTAATAGATTTCTTTGACTGGGTGACAAAGTAGTAGACCAGGGAGGGGCTGTGGACATGGCCTACCTAGACTTTAGCAAGGCATTTGACAGAGTCCCACACAAGATTAATAGTTAGATTAACCAGCCTGGGAGTGGGTCCCAGGGTGGTAGCCTGGGTAAAACATTGGCTGCACAACAGGACACAGAAGATAATTGTAAATGGAGTCCACTCTGAAGAAGAGGGGTTACTAGTGGGGTACCACAGGGTTCAGTATTGGTCCAGTCCTTTTAATGTCTTCATCAGTGACATTGCAGAGGGACTGGAAGGAAAAGTATGCCTCTTGCAGATGACACAAAGATCTGCAACAGTGTTGATACATAGGAGGCATGGAAAGGATGAAAAGGGACTTGGCAAGGTTGGAGGAATGGTCAGAGTATGGCAGCTAGGATTCAATGCAAAGAAGTGCAAAATAATGCACCTGGGAAACAAGAACCCAGGGGAAGAATACACAATGGGTGGGGAGGTAGTAACAACAACAAAAAAGGAAAGGGACCTGGGGGTAATCATATCAGATGACCTTAAGATTAGCAAACAATGTTAGAAGGCAGTAGGGAGGGCTGGGGGTATACTGGGATGTTTAGGGAGAGGCATCAGCAGCAGAAAACAGGAAGTTTTTATCCCTCTGTACAGACAGTTGGTGAGACCCCATCTGGAGTACTGTGTCCAGTTCTGGAGACCCCATCTCCGCAAGGACATAGACAGGATAGAGGTAGTCCAGAGAGGGCAACTAAAATGGTGCAGGGTCTGCAAGAGAAGCCGTATGAGGAGAGACTAAAGGAGCTTAATATATACCCTTGAGGAAAGAAGGAGAGGGGGACATGATAGAAACTTTTAAGTACCTCAATGGAATCAACAAAGTCCAAGAGGGTAGCATCTTTCAGAAAAGAGGCGTGCAAGAACAAGGGACACAATTTAAAGATAGATGGAGGCGGTTCAGGGGCAGTATGAGGAAGTGTTATTTCACAGAGAGGTAGTGGATACATGGAACAGCCTTCCTGAGGAGGTTGTGGGGTCTAAAACTGTGGGAGAATTCAAGAATGCATGGGACAGACATAAGGCAATTCTTGTTGGGGGTAGGAAGAAATAGGCTGTTGGTTAACTAGGATCTGCGGCCTATCCTGTAGGTAGGGAAATGGGCAGACTAGATGGGCCAAGCGGTCCTTATCTGCCGTCAAAGTCTATGTTTCTATGTTAAAACTACAGTGGACAATTCTCACAGAGGTGGGAGCTCTGTGAATCCCTAGATTGCTATCTTGATATTATGTTAAATGCCATTACTGAAAATTTCTAATGCTGTTTGTCATTTAAACTCAAGCTTGGGGGATATTGCATTTGGGTAGGAGGGTGGGGAGGGTTGGATTGCATGTGTGTTTGCAAATAAGAGTTTTTTCATTCCATTATTCCTTTTTAACTACTGATGTGCCAGGGTCATTTATGGGGCTGAGGAGGGCCAAGATAGTCTACGGGGCATCCCTTCTGCCTGATTTATGGCTCTTCATCTGCCTCCCAGTTTCTGATACTACTGTAAGATGTTGCCGGGAGGTGGGGATTTGGAGGGGCCAGGGTGATCTTGGGTGGTGGGGAGCCATGTGGATGGTGGAGAGTGGTAGGATAGAGATTGTTGGGTCCAAAAGCTGCCCTAGATTATGACAGGCACAAGAGAGAGGCCAGACGTGTTTGGTGCCTGTCTCCAAGGAGTCCACCAGACCGGGTGGCCAGGTAACCCGAGGGGCTGCTTTGCCCACCAATACCCTGAGGGCAGTGCTATGCAATGCCAGATTAATCAGAAACAAGACCACTGTTATTGTGGACTAGATTTCCTTGGTCAATCTGGCTTGCATCATGGAGATCTGGGTTGGGGATGATGCTGGCTCAGTTTTTGAGGCTGCCATTCCCCCCCCCCCCAGGTATACCCTGGTGCACTGCCCCAGAGAGGAACGAAGGGATGGTGGGGGTAGCCATCTGTTTTAGATCCGACTTGAGCTTCACAGTGCACCCAGTGAGAACCCTGGGTTCTTTTGAATGTATGGCCGTTTGTGGGGGTCAGGGCACAGGCTGCAGGATTCCCCTTAGTTACCGTCCTCCTGGGGCGGTGGGGAATTTCCTGCAGGAGGTTGCCTAATTTGTCATCGGTGAAACATTGGAAGCCCCCAGATGTATTGTCTTGGGGGATTTCAATGTTTGGGCCAACAATGAATCCTCTCAGCTTGGTCATAACCTCCTCCAGATCATGTCATTACTGGGCCTGTTGCAAGTTGTTTCTGCCGTGACACACCAGGGCAGGCACACGTTGGACCTGGTGTTCTCACTGGGGCTTGAGGTAAATGATCTCAATATTGATCAGATGGTATGGTCCGATCACTGTATGATGCGGTTCATGTTCAGGGCTCCCAACGGATGCCCTCCCCTACAGAGATGATGAGCTGTCGTCCCTTGTAGGGATTGACCCCGGAGGGCTTTTTGGCAGCCGATCTATCTGGTGTGGGTAATGCATGCATTGGAAGTGTTAGTGCTGTGGTGGGGTCTTATAATAGAGTGCTATCTGATGCCATTGACTCCCTCACACCTGTCCATGTACAACCCAAATCTTCTTACCTGAACAGAGTGTACAGGGAGATTACTGCTGGGAAGAACCAACCAGCTCTCAAATCTCTGACTACCTCTCCACCTACAATGTCCTTTGTCCTGAGCAGCATGGCTTCCGAGCGGACCACAGTACCAACACAGCCCTCCTAGAGTTCTCCAACTTTCTTCACTCCTCCTTAGACACTGGTTCTCTGGCTGGTGCTGTCTTCATTGACCTCTCGAAAGCTTTCGACACTGTCTCCCACCCCCTCCTTCTTGATGGCCTTAGTCTCTCTGGTTTTGCTGCTGGGCCTATCTCCTGGTGCACCAGTTATCTGTCTGACCACTCACAGCATGTAAAAATTAATGGGACCTACTCAGACATCTGTCCCATCTTTTCTGGGGTTCCCCAGGGCTCCATTCTGGGCCCCTTACTATTCTCCCTTTACCTTAACACCCTTCCACGCTCTTGCTCAGGGAACATTCTATTGTACGCTGATGATGCAGTCATCTTTGCCTCAAGTCGTAACCCTACTGCCCTCCAGGACTCGGTGCAGAAGTCCTTCACTGAAGCTGAGGGCTGGTTCAAGGAACATAGATTGGTGATAAATCTTAAAAAAACAAAAACCATGTTCTTCACTCATCCCCAAAACAAGTCCTGCAACTTCAAACTCCTCATTCACTCTGGGTCCTCATTCCCACTCGAACAAGTTTGCTCCTATAAATACCTAGGGATCCATTTTGGCCCCTCCCTCTCCTTCCATGGACACATCGCTGCCCTAGCCACTGCCACTAATATCCGATTGGGCATCTTACATCAGTATAAACACTGCCTCCCCCCGGGGGCTCTTCGACTCGCAGTCACCTCCTCTATCCTGTCCTAGTGGACTATGGACTGCCGGAGTATGGTGCTGCTGATCAGACTGCACTCCATAAAATTCTCACTACTCTGAATAAGGCCTACAGGTTAATTACTGGAGCACCTAGGATGACACACACCTGTCTACTGTATGCTTCATCGCTGGTACTTGATCTCGGCCAGGCGCCTCAAATATCTTACCTGTACCCTTACAAAAAGACCCTCCTTGGGCTTTCCCACCGGATTCACCACCACCATCACGCTCTGTCCCACTAGTTCATACTCGGACCTCTGGGAAAACCTCTCTTGTTATCCATAGAGCTAGGACCTCTCATGGCCAAGAGCCCTTCAGCTTTGGGCCCCCTCCTGGTTCAACACACTGCCCCCCTCCATCTCCGAAGCTCCAACTATATCGTGCTTCAAAACTTCCTTACGTAACCACCTTATTCACACCCGATGCTGTAACTGCCACTAGTCAAAGCCGTACTCAATACTTATGACAAAGCTTATTACTAAGCTGCTAAGGACGACATAACTCTGGTATTGTTTGCATCCATCCTACCTGTACCAGCTTGTTTGTATCTATGTCTTAATTTTACTGTTATACTTATGTGTTGTACTGCTATACTGTGTATTTTGGTTTGTCTTACTGTGACAAGGTACCTTTGTAAATGAGCCTATGGCTCAAAGGTTTTCCAAACTGCTGTTTAAATAAAATAAAAATAAATAAAGCTACTTTTTCGGACTGTGGACAGGCTACTTTATCCAGCTTGCCTGCAGCCGAAAAGGTTTTTTCTATCAATCAATCAATCAAATTTTATTTCTAAAGCGCTTTTCAGAAACCAAAGCACATATACAATATAAAAGCAGACATTTAAAGCAGCAGTGCAACGAAAATGGGTTTTAATTTGACCTCACCTTTTTTTCTTCCTAATTGATGCCAGATGTCTTTCAGTTTAGTTTAGTGGTGACATTTTCAGTTTTCATTATCATTTAAGAATTTTATTCATTTATTTATTAGCTTTATGAAAGTTTTAAAGTAATTATTTCTGAAGAAAAAAAGATGGCCACCTCATTTTCCCATAGAAATAATACTAAGGACCCGAGAAGGATAAGAGTCCAAACAAAAATGCAGATGTACAGTACACAACATAGGAAGCATCTAGAAAACCCAGATCATCAGTTCTGCCAATATTTTTTATAACCATAGCAAAAAATTAGCTTTTTTGAATAACTTTTCTTATTGCACTGCTGCTTTAATCAAATAAAACATATAAAATAAAAAGGCAGCAGTAATAAAACTAAACATTATCCTCAAAAACATTATCCTCTAATGCTGAATGTGAAGAGTTTGCTTGGTTCTTCTCAGACAGAGTGTCTGGTATCTGGCAGGGAGTTCCCCCATTCAGCAATGCTATAGCTGGCAGTGGTCACCCAAAGTTTTCTGAGCACACTCCACCTGTTTGGGGGGAGTTTAGACCAGTGGAGGTGAGGTCATTGGGGTGGCGACCAATCTGAAGCATACCTTTTGTGAACTGGATCCAGTGCTGACGCATTTCTTGATGAGATGCATCGACACCATTGGCCCGGTGTTTGCTCTGATTGTCCGGTGTTCACTTTCCTGATGCCTTGAAGGAGGCATAAGTAAGACCACTTCTAAAGAAACCATCTTTGGACCAGGAGGTTAGGGCAAATTAGCGACCTATCTCCAACCTTCCCTTTTTGGAAAAGATTGTGGAGAAGGTAGGGGCACTTCAGTTGGAGGAGCACCTCATGCTAACTCTCCTGAGGGCCCTGAAAATCAAAGGCCCAGGCAGACCTGACGGACTTAATCCCAGGCTACTCAAGGATGGTGTCCAGTCCCTCTCCAGACCTTTGACCTGGCTCATAAATAGATCTCTGCTGGAAGGCACCGTTCCACACCAGTGGAAACAGGCTAACATGGTTCCCATCCACAAGAGTGGCAGCAGGGAGCACACGAGTAACTACAGGCTAATTTCCCTGCTCTGTCTGCTTGCTAAACTGCAGGAAGGACTAATATATAGCCAACTCCGTGACTACCTGGAGACTCATCAACTACTGGCCTCCTCTCAACATGGTTTTTGTATGAACCATAGCACGGACACTGCCCTCACGAACAACACGACAGACGTACTCAGTACCATGGACAAAGGGACCCCCACTGGCATGGTATTCATTGACCTGTTCAAGGCCTTTGACTTTGTCAACCACAACCTCCTGCCAGAGGGGAAAAAGGACTGCAAAAACTGGTCACTAATGATGGCCCTGCTCTGCCGCCACTCCTCACTCCAACCAAAGTCCGCCGGTGGGGGGATCCTGCTCCCGTGACCCCACCCTGAGGGGCAAGCCAGGGCTTCATGACCCCCGTGCCCATGGAGGTCACCACCCGGCAGCCCTGGCCCGAGGAAGCCTGGAGATGAGGGGAGTGGTGGGTGGGTTGGGGACTGGAGCTTAGGCCACAAAAAGAATAAAAAAAAAAAAAAAAGGAATGGTGCAGGATGTGGCTCATAATTTGACATATGGATTTAGTATGTAACATACAGTGAAATGTCCAGACCATTCTTAAACTGAGTCAGACGATGTCCTGTTTGTTCTTACATGTTTCATCTGTGTATTAGTTTTTGGTACACTGTTTCATAAAATGGGAAGAGAAAATCCTGTGTTCTGATTGGTTGTTAGTCATGCATTAGAACTGTCTGATGCATGGCTAAAATCAAGTGCTGGCCAGCCGGACCCAGGACAGGAAAGAAATTTATGAACCTCTAGAATGTAAAAAAAAAAATGACAGCCGTCATAGCCCCAATTAGTGAGACTTGCTGCATCGTGCCAAGAGCCTAGCTGCTTTCCTCATCATGTAGTAGCACACAGATTGAATTAAATAAGCAGTAAGAAGTAAACTAGACTTGAGTTTTGGCACAATCTGTATAACTGTACTGTTTTATTTCTGTCAATTTCACTCTGTTGTGCTGTGTTACAAGCTGTGTCTCTCGTGCCCCCCCCCCATCACCTGGCTAGACTGTTCAGACTTCACAAAGAGACGGTAATCTTTTATTATTTTTTTTTTTAAAGAAAGCATTTGTACTATGCTTTTGCTATGTCATTTCCATTAAGAAATAACATCTGACCTGCCGATCGCGCTGTCAGTCTCACAGTAATCCAAGAATTGCCGTATGTATTGCCATTATTTCAATTTCTCTTTAAAAACATCACAACTGCCTAGCAGGCTTGGTCATTTCTCAGTCTTTACCAACCTTGGAAGGGGCAGAAGTACAGGCTCATGCTGCTTGATATACCATCATATTCATCCTGGTGGGTGCAGGGGCAGAGGTATGGCTACTCACTTCAATGCAGCACATAATTAGACAACAGCCAAGGGTCTCTATTATTCCTGTTTCTGTGGCCTCCATCTCAGTCTGTGCTCACTCATGTTCCAATCAAAAGGAATCCCACACAGTCCACTCATTAAAGGAATCCCACACAGTCCACTCATTAAAACTCATTTCCATTTCAACAGGTTTACTTGCCATTTGTCAGGCTTCTCATAACAGTAGCACTCTAGCACTCCCAGTTCTGTTGACTTTCTGGCACTCTGGAGACTCTTCCCAATATATCCATGAAAACATTTACAGGTACCAAAATAACAAAAATCAGCAACCTTGCTCTCTTTGGTATCTCTCAAAATAACAGCAGGAAAAAACTACAACTACAGAAGCCTTCTAAGGGCCAACTAAAAAAAAAGCGTCAAGCATGTAGGCGGAGGAACTGTTTTATGTAAGATTCAGACAAAATGGTACTTTTTTATTATTTTGACTTACTAATTTAAATTTTTACATTGATATAAAAGGCACAGTCCCATTTTAAAAGCATAATAAGACACTCTGGGGATGTGCATTAGATTTTTTTTTCTTGTCCTGCTCCCCTAGCCTCGCTAATGGGCTCGCCTTGCTCCTGGTAACCTTGTCCCCCCATACGTGGGGAAGCCCCCGCCCCAGTGGGGCTGCCATAGGCAGAACTGTCATGGCCAGATGGAACAGGCACCAGGGCTGGCTCATTCATGGGGGAGCTGGCATTTTTTTGCAATTTTAACCCTGAGCCAAGTGCGTGCAATGACGCAAGCAGAGGAGGAGTCCACATGCTTCCGTGTGCACTCTCCTCCATGCGTCTGCACTCAGCTCCCCCTGCTCATGCCCAGCGTCTTGCTCCCCAGCCTCCACCAGGTGCAACCAGGCACTGATGCTGTGCATCCCCCTCCCCAGACAAGGAGAGCAGTCCTCCGGACACTCAATCCTTCCCTTCCCCTCCTATGCCAACCCCTGGTGGCCTGTGCTCATTCCTGAACATGGGTCGCCCGGCATGGTGCTAGGTGTGGCGTCCAGTGCCTCAACCCTCAGCGCCACCTGGCTGGCCTTGCATTAGATATTTCTAACATACGGCCAGAAGCTGAAGACACAATGGTCTTTTTCTGCTATCATTTTCTGTTTCATTTTCTGTGTTTACCACCCAGCACCCGCAGCCCCAGCAAGAAGGGATGCTTCTTCCTTTCCTCTACCCACTCATAACACCCAGTCCAAACCACTTCACTCTAGCCACCACAGGAAAATTATATACACGCCCATCTCATACACACACACTATAACACCCATCTTCCCTCCATTATCCATATTATCCCATGAAATTAATAGCAGTCAGAACAAGGAATGGCAACTGGCACAGAACCTCTTCTTACCAACACAGCCAGCAGCCATCTGAATGAATGGACCAATGCCCTATCAGTAATCAGCTGATTGCTGTGATATGTACTACTTCCCATTCTTTCAGACAGTGGCCAGCTGAAGTGGTGAGAAAAGGGTCCCTGCCAGTCACTGTCCCTTTCATTCAGTTGATATCCAAAGGCTTTAGGTGTGCCTGTGTATGTACAGTATATGTATGGGTCTTTGGGAGGGAGGGAGAACTGAAGCTCACAGCATGCAAGACTGCTGACACTGCTGTTGCCTGCTAGAGATGACAACAGCTGCTTCTACAGTATATCACAGAAAACCACAAATTCAGATCAACATTAAACATTCGGCTAATGCCATGCCAAAATAGCCAAGGCCATTGGTTTTCAGTTTGTAATGGAAACCCAGTAAAATTCTGTAATTTGGACTACCTGAACACCAGTAAAACATGGAATTTCATGGAATACAATATTTTATACCAGATCAGTAAACCTACAGAACTTGCATTTTTCTTATAGTTGCTTCATGTACTATTTTCAATTTCCTTTATTTAATGCTCTGTATATTATGCCTTCTTTAATTCTGATTATTTATGTATACACTAAAAGAATCACAGTAGAATCCTGGTAAAATCTAGAAATTAGACTTACAATCACTGGTATAATTCCCTGGAATTTCAAGTCTTGAAAACAGAATTTAATTACTTTAATCACCATAAATCAATGGGTTTGAAAATAGCCATTGTTGGCCGTGGTCAGCTGTTGTTTTCTAGTGATGCATATCTTGTACTGTTGTTTTCAGTGTATTTTAACTATGACACATTGGCTTGGTGTTTTGTAAGAAATGGTGAATAAAAAATATTAAAGTTAAGTAAAATTATAGAAATATAATTTGGTGAGTGTATGTGGATTATTTCAGGAAAACCAGGCACTCAGACATGAAGAACCAAAGCCATATGATGGCAATGATGAATAAAATAAAGTTTATTAAATGCAAGAAACACACTGTACAAACTCACAAAACATTATTGGCTGGGAAACACCACCAACATTCTACGCCTATCAAGTGTTTTGTCAAGGTGCCAGCCTTTGTTGGCTATCTCCAGTAAATATATAGTGCACACATCATCTATAGTGACAGCAACTGTGCTTCAACATACACAATAGAAAACATTTAAAAACCACAAAAGGACAATTATGTTCTTTGTCTTTTGGACACTTTGTTCATTTACCGTCATTAGATAATTTTATAAAGATGTTTCTTTTCTCACATAAGATTAAGACATGCTGCTTAAAAAACATATATCTGTGTGTGTAATGTGAAACTATGTCCTTAATTCAGAAGGTTATTTTTAAAGTGCATTTGACATCACCACTTATGTGCATAAATGTTTATTTACACATATAAAAATCTCTGTTAGCCCATATACTAACTGCCCTATAAATGCCACATTATCACTATTCTGATAAACAACATACAGTATTATGTTATGTACAGTGTCACATATGTTCTAATTTGCATAAGTAACTGCAGCTCTGATCTTATAAGATTATTATAGATAATTTTGCATATGGGGTGTAGTATTTGATCATGCAGTACGAGAAGCACACGTCTGTGAGTGTGAAGTGGTTACACTCTCACTACTTCAAAAAGTAATTTCCAATTCTTTTTTTTTTGTGATTAACATTCTATTATGTACAGGTAAGAAAAGTATTACACAGTCATGACACTAACAATGAAACCACCATGAGAGTTTGAACAATATACACAGGAAAATTAGCCTGGTCGGGGGATTACCCCCTTGGATTTACAATGCTAAGAATAGATATCAGGGGCCTGATATTCAAAACTGGGCAAAGGGAAGCACAAAACTTTGCACTGCCCCTTGCAGTTGCCCAGGTGTCAAAAAGTACTATATTCAGGGGAATAGTGGACTGAATATAAGGCCATTGTGGCCCAGCACTAAGCCACTTAGTGCTGGGCAGACATGACCCCCAAAATAGGGCATCACAATGGCTTGCACCCATGCTAAATTCCCTATATTCAAACAGATCTATGCAAATAAGTCTATTGGGCATGCAAGGTGCTATGGGGCCATTTGCATGCTCATTATGGATTCATTTGCATGGGTAGTGAGGCTGGACTGTGTGGTGTCACCCCAGTTGCCCATTCCCTGAAAGCTATTTCTGGTGCTAGCATTCCACCCTGCTGCTGATCATTGGCCTGATATAAAATAAAGCTTTTCCCTGGTATCTAGTGGTCACCTCCCTCACCAATCATCTGCCCAATATAAAAGAACATTATCCCCTGGTATCTAGTGGTCCCCTTCCTCACTGGTCTATGGCCCAATGTAAAAGTATGTTTTTTCCCGGTGTCTAGTGGTCCCCCTCGCCAATCACTGGCTTTATGTAAAAGAAAGTTTTTCCCTGGCATCTAGTGGTCCCCCCTCACCAATTGCAGCCCAATATAGAAAAAAGGTTTTTCAATGGTATCTAGTGTCCCCCTCGACAGCCTATGGCTTGATATAAAATAAATATTTACCCTGGTGTCTAGTGGTTCCCCACCACCACCGATCAGCCAGTTTCATATAAAAGAAAATTTTTCCCTGGTGTCTAGTGTTCCCCCACCACCACTGATCGCTGGCCTTATATAAAAGAACATTTTTTCCCTGGTGTCTAGTGGTGGCCCCATCACCGATTACCAACCCGATAAAAAAGAATGTTTTTTTCTGGTGTCTAATATTCCCCCTTCACCAATCACTGGCTATTATAAACTACAGAGTCTCCTTGGTGTCTAGTGTCCCCACCTCACTGATTGCCAGCCCGATGTAATGTAGTGACTTTCCTAGTGTCTCTCTCCCAACCCACACCATGCCCAATCATTATAGAACTTTTCCCTGGTGTTCAGTGCCCACTTCCCCCCACATCCCAGTCCCATGTATGATAAAATAACACCATTCCCTGGTGGTCTAATGGACCCCCTTCCTAGCCCCACTCCCCAGTAAAATCAATTGACACTATTTCCTGGTGGTCTAGTGGAACCCTCTCCCTATCCCTGATCTGTCTGTAAAATAAATTGCATGCAACCCTGGTGGTCTCACAGAGCCCAGCTTCCAATCCCCAATCTGCCCATAGAATACAAGATGTTTTTTTTTTATCTGGTTTGTAGTGGACTCCACACCCCGACTGGTAGTACCCCACCACCTCGGTCCCCCCATCCCATCTCTGAGCCGGCAACTGGTATAGCCCTCTGCTCTTCACCATGGCAAGCCAGGAACTGTGCAGTTAATGAACACATACTGTATGCAGTACACACTCACTGATTGACAGCTGAATCAGAGAGCACATACTGTATCCAGTACGTGCTCATTGATAAGATAGATAAAAACTTTATTTTTTTTGACAGGTAAACAACTTTTAGGACCATAGGCCTTGTTTATCAAAGTTGTCCTATTTAGATCACAATTTCACAAGTACAAATCATCAAGTAATAAAATATTACAGGAACAATCTTAAATACAACATTCACATAATTTTCCATGGAATACGTACAAAAGACATATGCACACAATATACCATAGATCTCAGTATGAATCTTATGCTGGAAAGTGAATTTATCATTAAAAATAGACACAGCAGTAATATAAACTATAATACAAGACAATTTTCTAAAAATTCAGGTCTAGAAGAGGGGACATTGAAGGAAAAGGGGGGGGATAATAATTCTTCCCCTAATACTACCAAATATCCCAACCCAGAAATAGGGAAAGCAAAAAAAGGTTTAAATCAATCTAGACAATCAGATAAAACAAAATATCACTCAATATCACCATAGCAAATATATCTGTCTCTCCAGACTAAATCTAGAGAGTGCTTAAATTGACCTAAATTATCAATAATCCTAATTTCTGGATTTATCTCATTCCATATTTTTGGTAGATAGAAACGTCTTTGCATTCTGCTGTAGATATTGATTTCAAGAGGAATTTTTAAGCATCTATGTTTCAAATCCCTCAAATTATACTCATAGGAAATAGAGACATCAGGAGAGTTCACTCCATGCTTATTTTCCCCCCATACTCCATATAAGCTTTATATCCTGCACGTTTTTTCTACGTGTTGCAAGGGAAATCCCAAGCTAAATTTTGAAGTAAGATGCAATGATGAGTAGAAAAAGGAGATTTCGTCACATATCTTGCCATTCTATAATATGTTTTATCCAGACAGTTTAATGATGTTTTGGAAGCAAATTGATATATTGCACTACCATATTCTAATGTTGGTAAAAGTAACTGAACAGCCACTCTATTTCTTGATTCTCTTGAGAGAATCAAAGTTTTCCTTCTAAGCACACCCAATCTAGAATTAACCTTTTTAGCCACATTTGTTATATGTATGGAAAAAGTAAGAGTACTATTTATGTGAACTCCTAAGTACTTATAGACCTGAACTTGTTCTAACACTTGTCCCTTTAGTGTATATATGTTTAATGTTTGGTTATGAAGCAATTTACCTTTTGAATGAAAAGGCATTACTTGAGTTTTCATTGTACTAAGGACCATTTTTGATTGAAGTAACTAATATTATAAAGTATCAAAATCAGATTGAAGAGTTTTTTGTAAACTATCTATATCTATACCTTTTCCTATTAAAGCCATGTCATTGGCATACAGGTAAATCTTATTATTTGTAATGTATGATGGGAAGCAACATTTTGACAGCTCAGTCAGCAGCTGGCCATGGTGGAGAACGGAGGGCTGTGCTAGTTGCCAACTTGGGGATGGGATGTGGGGAGTGGGTTGGTGAGACACTACCTGCTAAGGTGTGGAGTCCACTAGACACCATGGAAAAAAATATGTCTTGTGTTCTTAGAGCAGATCAGAGATGGGGGGGGGGGCACTGGACCACCAGGGAATGGTATCAGTTTATTTTACTGGGGATCAGGGATAGGGAGGAGGGTCTGCTAGGACTACCAAAGAATGGTGTTATTTTATCATACATGGGACCAGAATGTGGGGGGAACCACTGGACACCAGAGAATAGTTCTGTAATGATCAGGCATGGGTGCGGGTGGGGGGAGGGACACTATACACCAGGGCATTACATTGGGCCAGCAATCATCAATGGGGGGGAGACCACTAGACACCAGGGAGACTCCATAGCTTATAACAAACTGGACATCAGTGGGGGTGCCAATAGACACCAGAGAAAAACATTATTTTATATCAGGCCAGCAATTGGTGTGGGGGGAGCACTAGACACCAGGGAAAAGCATTCTTTTATATTGGGCTGGTGATCGGCAAAGGAGGGGGACTACTAGACACCACGGAAAAGCTTTCTTTTATATCGGGCCAGTGATCGGTGAAGGGGAGCACTAGACACCAGGGAAATGCTTTCTTTTATATTGGGCCAGTGATTGGCAAATGGAGGGGACCATTAGACAGCAGGAAGAATCTGTAGTTTATAATGGGCCAGTGATTGGTGAGGGGGGGCAACTACAGACACCAGGGACTACTGTGTTGGGGCTCAGGGGGCCACTGCACTTCCTCAGCCAACAGCCAGAGTTTTGCAGGAGTAAGTTGGGGTTTCAATCAGCAGAATGTGTGCCACGCAAGGGGACCGGGCAAGACAACCTTGCATGGCACACATACTCTGAATATTGGACAGCGCCAATATTCAGGTCTCGGCCCTTTAACTTACATTGCACCCCCTCTGAATCTTGCCCAGGTGTAAACCCTGTTTATCTGCCCTAAAAGGGCTTTTCAATATTGTGCATTTGTGCAAAACCAAGTTTGCATGAGCAAACTCTGATTTGCACCTGAGCAATCTTTTGAATATTGGGCCCCAGGGGGTATTAACATTAAAAGTCTATGGAGTCTATCAAGTTCTTAATGGTAATCCTAACATAAACAGGTGCTCTAACAGTAGACCTGTATCTGCGCTATATTTTTTAAGCAACTAGTAAACTCCATCTAATCAGCCACTAGGCCCTGGACTGAGAAATTAGAGGTCTGTTAGTGTATCACTTTTCAGGCTAACATACAAGGTGCAAGATAGGAATTTCAGTAGAGCTATCAAGCTGTCAGGAAAGATACTTCAGTCTATGAGATATGGGTGCATGTAGTAGCCTTTTGGGATGTTACAATAATCAGAATGTAAATATGGACCAAAAATAGCCATATAACTCCCTACAGTATGTGATGCTGCATGGTGCACCCTTTCATAGCAAGCCACCTTCCCTAACACTTCCTTTTTTTTTTTTTTTTGCAATTTAACATACTTTATTAAAATTTATCAGGAACAAACAAGGTTCACAAAAGCAATCTCCAAGAGCAATCCATTCAGGGAAGAGGAAACCATTATACACAACAAGCGCAGAAAAAGAACATCTCCTCCCCCCTCCCATACCCAACTACCCAACCCACCTCCCCTCTCCCCCCAGAGCACAACTGCTTAAGCCAGACAGTCAGAAATTGGGGCAAGTCCAAAAATAACATAAAACAGGTGACCTACCAGATCAACCTATGCCAGCTTGTGGACCAGCAGAGAGAGGGAGTAAAGCTAACAGGGGCACCCAATATGACATAAATTGATCATAGCTGTCCTGTCGGTGAGCTATGTGCTTTTCTGTTTCCAGGGCTTGCAGTATTTCCATATGCCATTCTTGAAGGGAGGGAAAAGATTTGTCCATCCAGTGACATACAACAATCATCCTGACCTTTATGGAAATCAATGACATATACACCTTCAGTGGACCGAAGAGTTCTGCTGGGTAGAAATCAAGTAGGAAAGTCTGTGGAATGAAAAAGGCATCCATAGAAACATAGAATTTGATGGCAGATAAGGACCGCTTGGCCCACCCAGTCTGCCCATTTCCCTACCTACTGGATAAGCTGCAGATCCTAGTTAACCAGCAGCCTACTTCTTCTTACCCCCCCCCCCAGAATTGCCTTATGACTGTCCCTTGCATGCTTGAATTCCACCACTGATTTTGACTCCACAACTCCTCTGGAAGGCCGTTCCATGCATCCACAACCCTCTCTGTGAAAAAATACTTCCTTAAATTACCTCTGAGCCCCTCTATCTTCAAATTGTGCCCTCTTGTTCTTGCACACCTCTTTTTTGAAAGATGCTACCCTCTTGGACTTTGTTGATTCCTTGAGGTGCCTTGAAAGTTTCTATCATGTCCCCTCTCCTCCTTTCCTCGAGGCTATACATATTAAGCTCCTTAAGTCTCTCTTCATATGTCTTCCGGTGCAGACCCTGCACCATTTTAGTTGCCCTCCTCTGGACAGCTTCCATCCTGTCTATGTCATTGCAGAGATTGGGTCTCCAGAACTGCACACAGTACTCCAGATGGGGTCTCACCAGCTGTCTGTACAGAGGGATAATAACTTCCTGTTTTCTACTGGTGATGCCTCTCCCTATGCATCCCAGTATCCCCCAACCCTCCTTGCTGCCCTCTCATTGCTTGCCCACCTTTAGGTCATCTGATATGACTACCCCAGGTCCCTTTCCATTTTTGTTGTTGTTAGTATCTCACCCCCATTGTGTACTCTTCCCTGGGTTTTGTTTCCCAGGTGCATTACTGTGCACTTCTTAGCATTGAATCTAAGCTGCCATACATTTGACCATTCCTCTAACTTTGCCAAGTCCCTTCTCTACCTTTCCACCCCACCCTGTGCATCAACTCTGTTGCAGATCTTAGTATCATCTGCAAAGAGACATACTTTTCCTTCCAGTCCTTCCGCAATGTCACTTATAAAGACATTGAAGAGAACCGGTCCTAATACTGAACCCTGCGGTACCCTACTAGTAACCTCCTTTCTTCTGAGTGGACTCCATTTATTATTACTCTCTGTGTCCTATTCTCCAGCCAATTCTTTACCTAGGCTGTCATCTTGGGACCCACTCCCAGACTAGCTAACTTGTATATTAATCTTTTGTGTGGGACTGTGTCAAATGCCTTGGTAAAGTCTAGGTAGGCCATGTCCACAGCCCCTCCTTGATCTACTACTTTGGTCACCCAGTCAAAGAAATCTATCAGATTTGTCTGGCATGACCTTCCGCTGTGAATCCATGCTGCCTAGGGTCCTGTGCCCCTCTGGCCTCTAGATACTCGACAATTCTTTCCTTCAGAAGTGATTCCATAATTTCCTATCACTGAGGTTAAACTAACAGGTCTGTAGTTTCCTGCTTCTGCCTTGCTCCCACTTTTGTGAAGGGAATCACAACTGCCTCCTCCAGTCCTCGGGTACCACCCCATCCTCCCATGATTTGTTAAAAGGGTAGTCAGTGGTGTCACTAGTTCTACCCTTAGCTCTTTTAGAATTCTGAGATGAATCCCATCAGACCCATTGCTTTGTCCACCTTCAGTTTTAATAGTTTTTCAGAACCCTTTCTTTTCTATAATGGGCTGGTATCAACTTCTGTATCCAGAGTTACTACTGTTTGTTTTATGTACCTCCCTCTTCATTTGTAAATACTGAGCAAAAATATTTGTTTAGTATCTCTGCCTTTCACAGTCTCCCTCTGCCCACCCTCCCTCCCCTTTATTAAGCCTCACTATCCCTCCTTGGTCTTCCTTTGCTCCCTGATGTACCTATAAAAGGTTTTATCCCCCTTCTTAACTGAGTTGGCTATCTTTTCCTCGGTTTGGGCCTTTGCTGTTCTGACTGCCTCCCAGCCTCCTTTTGCTTTAACTGATACAGTTCTCTGTCCTGCTCCTTCTGCGATTCCTTGTACTTCCTGAATGCTTTCTTTTTCTCTTGAACCTTCACTGCCACTTCCTTTGAGAACCATAGTGGTTTCTTACATCGTCTTGTTTTGTTTATTTGCTTCACACAAAGGCTCGTTACCTCTGTGATGGCAGTTTTTATTATTCCCATTGTTCTTCCACCCCTCCTTCCTGCCCATTTGCTAGTGCATTCTTTAGGCACTCTTACATTTTGGCAAAGTCAGCCTCCTAAAGTCCAGTACTTTTTGCCCTTTGTATGGCTTGACTCTATTGCTGTGTTTATTAGAACCATACTGTTCGATGGTCGCTAGTTCCCAGATGGCTACCACTTCTACATCTGTGATTCCTCTCCATCTCCATTTGGAGAGAATCAAGTCTAATATTGCTCTCTCGAGTGGGCTCCATTACTAGTTGTCTAAGGCATGCCCCCTGTAGGGCATCTAGAATAACTGCACTCTTCGAAGTGGCAGCTGCAACTGCACTCCAGTTAACATCTGGCATATTCAGATCACCTATCAGCAATATCTCCCCTTTTTCTGCCATTCTAAGTATACTTTCTATCATTTCCCTGTCCATTTCCTCCCCCTGAGAAGAGGGTCTGTATACAACCCCTGTGCGTATAGTAGTGCCATTGCCTGTCTCCAAATTTACCCACAGTGCTTCTTCTCCTCCCTGTTTACCCTTTTGTTCTGTTGCATTTATTCCTTCCCTTATGTAAAGAACTACTCCTCCTCCTCTTTTACACCCCCTGTCCCTCCTGTAGACAGTGTATCCTGGTATGTTTATGTCCCAGTCATGGTTTTGTGTGTACCATGTTTCTGTGACTGCCACGATATCCAGATGTTCCTCCTTCATCAAGGCCACTAATTCAGGAAGCTTGTTACCCAGACCCAAAAAGGGATTTAAAGGTCTATGAATAGCCTGCCAGAAGGGGGCCACCTTGGAATAGTCCCACAAAATATGTTTGAGTCCCCTTAGCCAGTCCACAATGGAAGCAGGTTGAAGATCCAGATCTACCTATTCTAAATAATCTAATGGGGGTAAAGTATAAATTATGTAAAATATGAAATTGCAACAACTGGTATCGATCCTGTTTAAGGAGTTTGTACATGCTCCTCCAAATTGACTTCCAGGTCAAGATCTAATACCTGCTGTCAATAAAAACATAACCCTTTAGGGCATCTAGGATCTAACCTCTGGAGCTGAACATTAGTACTTTGAAATTGGATGGGGCTGTTCCGCAATACACAGAAACTCCTGTAGCATCAAATTAGGTGACAAAGACCAAGGGGGAGGGTCCAAAAAAGCAGCCACCGCTCCCAAGATTTGCATATGTTTAAAGGGATGATATCAATCTTTTTTTTTCAATTTTTTATTTATATGAGGCGCCCTTCCAATGCTCAGGGCACCTTTACATTATAACATTAAAAATTCACCACATATTATAAAACACATGTAAAAACATATTAAAGCACATCCATATAAATTCAAAATTCAGTACATTCCTGAGAAGGCCTGGTTAAATAGATATATCTTTAGAAGATTTTTAAAACGCTCTATGGTCTGGCTTTCATGTATGTGGGAACTGTGAAACGTGTGTGGAGTATACCTGCTGATGTGATTTTACCATCTTCAATCAGAGATCCTAAAGATATAGGCCTAAGCAGTGGACATGTATTAAAGGGAATGGGGTGGCTGGCAATTTTAATGTTTGGGTTGCCAGTCACAGGTTGAGTCAGATCCCGACACCAACCTTGGTCCAAATACGCTACAATCTGGCGAAGTGCTTTAAGGGTTCCTGAATTCTACTATCTATTCATGCACTAAGGGGGGGAGCAGGGTCCCTCCAGTGGTGTAAAATTACTAATTTCACGGCCATCAAGTCTCCCTGTAGCCACCTTGTGCTGCTGTGAGAGTCTGTATGTATAGTGTCTGGTTTGTTGGGGATGCACAACATTATTATTGGCGCTAAGAAGGTAAAGCCTAGCTTAAGTGACACCCAGCAAATTTTCTGAATCTCTGCCCAGTATGCCTGGAGCTCGATACAGTTTCAGAGTGCATGGGTAATGTTTCTGGGGCTGACTGGCACCTCCAACATGCCTCAGTAGGGGCTAGGCCCCATTTATATAGCTTTTGAGGGGTTCACTGCCATCTGTGCAAGATCTTAAATTAGGTGAATTGATTTATTCTATCTTTAACTGCTTTACTTTGATGTTCCCAGCACTCCTTCAACTCTTGAGGCATGATCTCTGTGCCTAATTTGGTACCCCACAACATCCTTACCCTGTCTCTGGTGTCTCCCTCCAGGGCCAATAGTTCCTTGCCATAAGGGGAACAATGTTGAAGGGTTCTAGAACTGTTCAAGCAGTGTGTCTAATATGGTGGGGTTGGACATTCTGTGGCTAGGGCCCAGGGTTTGTGAGAGTACATGCCACAGTTGTAAGTACTGCCAATGCTGATGCTTTGCCAAGTGAAATGCAGTCTGCAGTTGTCCAAAGGACTTAAGGTGTCCTGTCAACTGGTCAAGGATATGCCCCAATGTGAAGATACCCTTGGCTTGCCATTGTGGCCAAGAATCTGGACGTCCTCCTATCATGAGGGTTGGATTGTTCCAGAGAGGAAAGGCCAGAGAAGCCCCTGGTTTCCAGTGGGCCTGCTTTGCATACCTCTTCCATATCATGGTTGAATATGATAATTTAGAGTGAGTGGTCAGATGAGCTGGAAACTTTCCATATGACACTGAATGTAGCGGGGAGTTATCTCAGAGATGGGCTTCATTTTGGGCCCACTTTGCTTGGGTTGCCATTGGGACCAGGGGGAAGGTTTGGAAGAGTTGTAGGAGCAAGTGAGCTGCATGCTTCTGTAGGCTATTTGGAAGGATTAGACCTCCTTCCGCCAGTGGCTTGGATAGTCCCTTATAGCTTACTCGCCTGGAGTCTTTCCCCCAGAAAAAGTCCAGCATCTGTTTACAGTATGTAGTTGGTTAAATAGGATTTGTCGGAGCTTGAAGGGTCAATTGTGCAGCAGGTACATAATTCTGTGTGCCGGCATCATTTTGTATGCATGCACTGTCCCCCAATGGGTCAGATGAAACTGATTCCATCTGACTAGGTCTTTCTCTAGTTCTGCCATAAAGGGAACAATGTTGAGCTTGCCTAGGTCATGCAGCTTCAAAGAGAAGTGGACGTTGAGGTACTTAATGGATCCTTCAACTTCCTTTAGGTTTCCAGGAAAATCATGGCTGCAGGCATACTGATGTCATGGGCAGGATCAAGAACTTGGCCACATTCACCTTATAGCCTGGGACCATTCCATAGGCTTCTAGAAGGTCTAGAGTTGCTGGGACCGATTGTTCTGATGGGATAAGATCAGCAATATGTCATCGGCATATGCTTATGCCTTCTATTCTCCATTGAGGGGGATGCCATGTATCCTCTCATTTAGCCTGATTGCTTGCAAGAGTGGCTCTAACGCAATAACAAAGAGGAGAGATGACAGAGAACATTCCTGCTGGTGCCTCTACCCAAGGGAATTGGGTAAGAGGGAATTCCATTGGTGAGGAGCCTAGCAGATGCTCCCATATACGGGGTCCAAAAATGTCCAATGAAAGAATCCCCAAAGCCGAAAGTAGTCAAGGTATGAAAAAGATAGTCCCACTCTACCTTGTTGAAATCCTTTTCTGCATCCCGTGAAATAAGGACAGCAGGATCCTTAATTTGTGAGGCCTTCCACAGGGTAGTAATGAGACGTCTTGTAGAATCAGTACCCCTTCTTTGTGGGATAAACCCAACCTGGTCTTTATCTATAATGCCAGAGATAACTTTGTACAGTTTGAATGCCAACATTTTGGCATATGCCTTACAGTCAGCAATAATCAAGGATATCAGCTGGTAGCTTCTGTACATGTTTGGGTTGTGCCTGGCTTAGGAAATAGAGATATCTTGGTGGTACAGACTGATTCAGGAAGTATCCCAGTTTGGCAAGCCTCATTGAGGGACTCTGCTAGGCATTGAAGCAAGAGGTTCTTGAAGACATTAAGGAACTCAGCAGGGAGATCATCCTGCCCTGGTGCCTTTCCTGCTGGCATGGTTCTGAGGGTGGCCTCCAATTCACCTATGGAAAAAAAAGGGCCTATGAACCAGTATAGCAACCCCTTTGCTCTTGGAATTGAATGAGCTGCCAAATACTTGTGAGACCCAGCTCATGTGCCCTGTTGCCATTTCTGTGGGAGTGAGATGAATCTTTTGTATAAAGTCAATCTCAGCCCCCTCCCTGCATAGGTGGTCTAATATCTTCATACATTTAACAGAGGAATCAATGCCTTTAAAACCAGGTGACCCACTCAATCGATCCCGTGGCCATTGGTGCAGCAGAGCAGAGGGCTTGCCCTGTCAAAGAAATAGAAAGGCCGAGGTTGCTAATAATCTGGTGAGTAAGGGCACCAGGGATAGAGGTGTCTGTTTCCTCATCAGCTCTACCTTGAGCACCCCAAGCATTGCCAGTCACATACTGTACTGACAGTGTGGTTTAAACTCTAAACATTCATTAAACATCAAAGAGCTAGAACGCCCAACAAACCATGTTAAAACTAAAACATAACAGTAAAAGAACAAGAACCATGTTCTAAACCAGGTAATAGGATGCAACTGTGTGTCTTGTGATTGGGGAGAGAGACCTAAACTGTGCATGGGTGACACTTTCTAGCCAGAGCACCTCTCTTCAGTGCTCTCCCACATGGAGTAGGTCATCTCGCAAGTGTGGACCACATTTGGCCATCCGCACGGCAATGGAAAATGAGCACATTCCAGAAAGGTACGAAGCAAGGAAGTGGGGGGGGGGGACACAGGTGGCTGGTATCCCCAGTGCCAGTTCAAACTACTCTGCTGGCATGCCTGGAGGTGACATGGGCCCTTCAGGGGAAGTGTGACCTCCCAAATAATGTCTTTCAAGTTGGCAAGGGGTTCTATAGGGATTCTAACACTTGGCCCTTGTGGAGGCACAAGACAGTTTCTGCATCAATGCTAGGAGGAAGGAAAAGGGTCCCTGTACTGTGAGAGCCCAGCATGAGGGCAGCAACAGCCTCAGGCAATGTGTGAAATGCATATAGTAAATAATTTGTTTACCTATACCAGTTGCTGCTAGACCACTAAACTAAGGCTGGACTAGTGCCGCTACCAGTGTAGGCTTCTGCACCCTCTGACAAGCAAAGTTGTGTCGAGGGTGGGGACTGGAACTGACAGCAAGTCGATGAGGGAGGAGAGCTGCCTGGAGCTTGCAGCTGCTGTGGTCATTACTGTGCACATCCATCTACCAAACCATCTTCATTGCAGAACTGCAGTGCTAGCCGCAGAGCTGAATTGTCAGCACATCACTCCTGCAAAGTGGAGTAGTGGACCCCATTGGTGATCATGAGGGATGGCTCACAGAGTAGGCGTGGAACAGGGAATTACCCCCAGGATGATGTAATGGGCCTGCTGGTTGTGTGAGTGAGGAAGCCACCAGCCTGTTGAGGGTACTAGGTCATATAACAGGGCCCCTACTTTTCTACGGCACATGGGACCAAGTTCTGCGGCAAGACTACCATTTGCCACAGAACTTCTGCTGCAGTGGTTTCTAATTTCTGTGGAAGTTCTGCAGCACTAACAAACTACCACATCACAGTGACAGCTTGTCATCCTGACTTCACTTTCATGGCAGTTTTTATAGCAGTCAGGATGGTGGAAAGCATAGCAACACTAGTTCAAAAAATAACAGAATTATAAAAATAATTTTATGCCTAAAAAAGCAAAATGTCTCTCCCTTAAGGTCCTAGCCTGTTAAATAAATGACATATGCAGAGGGGATCTTATGTGATAAATAAGGTATTTCTGTATGCATGCTATCTATCCCACTAATGAGGTTTCCACTGTCTATCACTTATATATTTGTATGTGCTTTCTACGCCACTCATGAGGTTCCCACTGTGTATCACTTATATATTTATATGTAATCTGTAACATACATACAAATGTGTGTCTGTCTGTGTGTGTGTGTGGTGAGAGAGACAGAGATACTGTATGTATTTGTGTGTGTGTGTGTGTGTGTGTGTGTATATATTTTTTTTAATTTCCATGAACTTGCATCCTCATTCATACAGGTCCCATTAGAAATGGAACAGAGGAGTTATTGCAGAACTCATTTTTGATGTCAACCTGCTTTCCCTGACACACTGTGTTACACCATCAGGCCATGACATGCATGTGAACCGATTGTGAGATAGAGCTCTCCAGACCAGCACAATGTGTCCACCATGTGACAGAACACTGCACTATACCTTCCCAGGCTCCGAGCAATGATGTGTTCCACCAATCCTTATGCTGCCCAGCCAGCTCCCAGAGCTAATCTCTGAACCTGAGTGACCGGCATGGAAACACAGCATGCTACCTGCTGGCCTAACAGCTGTCCCTGCACACAACATTTCTCCATAACTTTTAGGTGATTCTAGCAACCAATGACAATAAGTAATCAATAACCCTAGCAAAAATGCATACAGTGTAATTATTTATTTAACAGGTCTATTCTTTCAACAGGTCTACACATTATTATATTCCACTTTTCTGGGCATAATTACTTTATTTTTCTTAAAAATGACAGTTAAATTCATTTTACCATTTATTCATTTCAGATGGCATCTCTATACCTTAAAGGCACAAATAGGTTTGTACAAAGTGAGGTATGGACTTAACAGGTCTGTGCTATTGACAAGGTTTTGTTTAAGTTGGCCCTAGTGCAATAATGCAAGACTGAAAAATTGTATTGGGCTGTAGTGCAGGTTGAGCAAATATCATCATGCCTGATGTGCTGTGCCACCGTCTCTGGCAGTGGGAGCTGTGGTAGATAAGTGACTGTTCATTTCTGTTGCAGATTGCAGCCATTTCATTAGCTAATGTATGATGTTAAAGCAATGATAACATCACATTCTGAGCATATAAGGGGTTTAGGATATAAAAAGAGGGGAAGGGAACCAGATTCTATGGAAAAACAGAAATATTAATAAAAAATCAACAAGAAGAGTGAATTCTGCTGCACCGCAGAAGTTCTTCGGTAGATTGCAAGTTCTGTGCAAAATTCTGTGGCCCGCAGAATTCTAGGGGCCTTGGTCATAACAGTGAAACTACTACAGTGCAAACCAGAACAGTGTGGGCAACTGAGCAACTGCCATGATAGCGACAGTAAATACATGTGAAGCAAAATCAGCAACAAGAAAAAACAAATAACAGGCAAAGACTGTAACAAGTCCACAAATATAGCAAACCACAGAAAATGTTCAAAAGGGAAATTATTTATTTTACGGTGGACAAGCACACAAATATAGGCAAAGAAAAGACCAGCACACACACAGTTTTGTCACACATCTAGTAACACAGTAACTTGCATTCGTGGTAAGAAACACAGCAGCCGCCACAGAAAACTGGAAACGTAAATCTTAACAAGAAAGCAAGGTAACATAATTAAACTTACAAGTTGAAATTATATGAAATACCATGCAATTCCTAAGAAAAACATGCAGAATTGTTAGAGGACTTTCGTCCAATATGTATTCTGTACCCTTTGAGTAAAATGCTGGAAAAGTTAGTAGCAGGTCAAATAAATGACTATCTTTTGAATTATGGGTTGTTTGCACAACAACGACATGGTTTTTGAAGAAGCTGTGGTACTGGGACAGCCTTGGTCAAGTTCATGGAAACCATCATAAGGGGGTTTGACAAAGGTCAGTTAACTGGGACAGTGTTTGTGGACCTGACCAAGGCATTCAATTTGATTGAGAATAGTTTGGTGGGTCCTAAATTGAGCGCTATGGGCTTTAGCAAAGAGGCTGTAATATGGGTAGAGAGTTACCTTTCAAATCATAGACAGTTTATTAAAATAGGCTCTGAAATGTCAGAAACATCTGTGATTACCTGTGGAGTTCCCCAGGTGTCAATTTTATGCTCTTTGTTATTTACTATTTTTGTTAATGAATTGCCTTCTATTTGTGTCAAGTGTGATAAAATTCTTTATGCAGATGATCTTATTTTGTTTTTTTCAGAATAGTTCTTTATCTGGTCTAATTTAAGTTGTCAGTATTGATTTTGAAATGATTTGTAAGTGGTTTTCAGAGAATTGCTTGGTCCTAAACACAAAATAGACAAAATTAATGATTTTTGGGACAAAAGCTAAACTTAAGTCCTACTTTGAATGTGTATGATATGCAGGGTCAAACTATTGAACAGTTAAATCAATTTAAATATCTTGGGGTCCTTTTTGACCCGGAGTTATTATTTTCAATACAGGTTCAAGCTGATACACATATAATTAATCAGAGATTGGGAGTTCTGTATAAATTAAAACTATTCTTTTCACTTGAAGTTAGAAAATGAATAGCTACAGGATTCTTGCTTCCGTTATTTGATTATGTTTCTTTTTTTATTTTAATCTTGATGGTAAAGCTTTGAATTCTTTGAAGGTCGTGTACAATAATATTTGTAGTTTTGTTCTTTTGGCCCCTTTTTGGACACATCATTGTGTATTGTATTCCCAATTGGGATTGCTGGACCCTATAGATAGAATTCAACATTTCTTCAGCTGTGTTATTTATAAATGTATTTCACTAGATTGCCAATTTCCTTTATCTGATCTTGTAAAGTTGAGTAATGTATTGCAAAATGTGTGATCCTTAGATGGTATTGTGTTAGACACTATAGTGCCTAAACTTAAAATTGCTGCTCGAGCTGTTTCAATTGCAGGCCCAAGGTATTGGAATACACTACCATTGATGATTTGGCAGGCCTTAACTTTGAAGAGCTTTAAGAATGAATTAAGAAAATATTTAACTGATACATTTTCATGTGAATGTTTTGTCTAATCTGAGTCCTATCTGTGAGTATGATTTATGATGTTTTATGTGTACTGTTGATGTTTTTTGTCCGGGTCAGACCTGAAAAAGGGCCCTCAGCCCAGTGTCCTTACACAGTTAATAAAGTTGGGCTGGCAGTATAGCCTAGAGGTTAGAGAAACGAAGTGTGAACAAGCTTGGTACATCCGGTAGACCAGACCTGAGTTTGATTCTCACAGCCTCCACTTGCATACTGTGTGACACTGAGTAAGTCAGTTAACCACCCAGTGCTCCCAGGTCACCCCTGAAGACAGGCACTTGTGCCTAGTGGGCCTCACCCAGTTACCAAAGACTAAAAATAAATAAAAATAAAAATAGTCATAATGTGAATGACTGCCGTAAACTGGCACAGCAGCACAGAGGCTCTTGTTCAAATCTTTGTACTTTTTCTTGCAGGAACCACTCAGATGACCGGAGAAACCCTGCTCCACTTTCAGTTCAGGAAGCCGCTGCTATGACTTTAAACAATCTATACATTTCTCAATGGGGAGGAGACATGCTCCAATCTTCCAATTGAAACTGTGGTGCCAGCCCTCCATGGAACTATTTGTGTGAAGCAAGTCAGTTCTGGCAGCCTCATAACAGTTCCAGAAGTTCAAAGGAAAAACTCCTTTATGTTTACCAGAGAGAGATACGACTCTACGTCTCTAGGTGTCCTTGTAATAATTCAGCAGGGGCTTCAGTAGCTCATCATTTTGAACAAAAGCTTCCCCAACAACACCTCCTCAAAGACAAGTACCACATCCCTCACAGGCACGAATGCCAAGTCAAGAAGCATTCTTAGGGGAACAGGAAAATACTTGTTGGACACATACCTCATATGAACTGATGAGCATTGCTGAACCTTCCTCCAAATACATTGACAAAAATGAATGAAATAGCCCCGAACCCAGCAGTCAGGAAACACAGTAGTAAATGCTCTCCAAGCAGCTGGTTTAAAGTCCAATAGAGCATTCCTGGGACAGAGATGGGCACTGAACTGCTTCATTTGAGAAAACACTGTCTTGTACGACTGCACAGTCTGACTGGACATCAGCACAAACAAGGCGGGAATTACAGTACCAAACGGCATGCAGAGTACAGCCGGCAAAATAAAGGGGAACAGCATTTGAAAGTGCCATCTAAAAACCAATCAGAACATTCCTCCAGAAAATGTAAATTTCTCTTTGTTCTAAACACCAGAAAACATTTTCTCTTGCCCCCACCATCCCACAACAGAAACTGCTCACCTGAAACACTCCGAGTATATTCATCTGGGTGCTGTAAGTCTGACAGTGATGTCAGTAATACAGAGGCCTTTCAGAGTACCTGCTGAGTTTGGTTCACAGTTTGCCTTAAATACAGAAGTTTTGGCAGCCATCCTAACAACATCAGGAACAGATGACGTGCAAGCCAAGATGGGACCTGAGCATTGGACTCCTAAGTCTTAATGGCCCACTCTTTTATATCCACGACCACCCGATGAGCCAAAATGTCCCCAGCATCTGGCACATGACTGTGAGGATGCAATATCTTGACTACAGAGTCTCAGTGACTGTGCAGCTGATCAGTACAATGACTCTTGTGGTACTCCACACATTGTCTGTATACCTTATCAGCGAGGGACTTGCATTTGTTGCTGGCTGATTGTTCCTGCTCTTACCTCCTTGTTTCTTTTGTCCATGGTTCTTCTTTTTTATTTATTTATTTATTTTTTAGTTGTTTAACCTGGAGTAGCACACTACGCTGAAAGCTTTTTTACAGGTGAGACCTGGGAGTACAGGGATGCTAAGTCACTTGCTCAGGGTCACACAGTATGCAAGTGGAATCTGTGGGATTCAAACCCAGGTCTGGTCTGCTGGATGTCACCAGATTTGCAGCTCAGAGCCTTAAACCACTGCGCTATACTGCCTCCCCAGCAGGGGAAGGGATCAGCCACCCACCCCCATCCCCAACCACCCCACACTATACTCCTTTTACAGGATAGCACAGTTGTGACATTTTCTGTAGCAACGCAGGAAAGGGTGGTTCAGAGGGGTCTCCACACAGTGACCTCATTTACAGGGGGCACTAGTAATTTAACTTGTTATAACAAGTTATACAAAAACAAACAAACAAAACACAAAATCAAACTTCTGCTTTTCTGTTCTTCCTTCTAATTACTCTGACCAGGTTATAAACTCAGCAACTTACCTGAAATGGTCATCATTAACTGCAGGTACTGTGGAACACTTTTCAGAAGGGCAATTTTACAGGCTGTAGAACACTATCGTACATGCTGGGCCATCAGAGATATAAGGGCTCAGCTCCAGGCAGCATGGGCAGAGATTGCGTGCCTCAAATTGCATATTCAAGAGGAAATATATTATAAGAACTGCCCGCCATTTCTCCAACATCCATCAGAAGAACCTCAACCACAGAGGGTAGTTGGTCCGGGAGGCTAACAGGTGGCTAGGAGGGGAAAATTGGGTGCCCCATCACTCGGTGCTCTCCAACATATCACCACCACAAACCATATAAAAACTACAAACAAGTATCTGCATCTATCTCCAAAATCAAACAAAGAGGCAGAGGACACTGCAGCACAGGAGCTAGCACAACAAAACGTACCCAAAACAGGAACCAAAATAAAAAAAGCAAAAAGGAAATCCAAAAAACGTCTGATCATAGGAGACTCCATGAATCGGGCAGTTGATATGTGTCTCCAGCCAGGGGTAATGGTCAGATGTCTCCCAGGTACATCAGTGTGGAGAGACACTGACCACATTGCTAAAATTTTTCAGGAAGCAGGAATTGTTGTCCTGGTACATATAGGGACTAACGATCTCACCAGCCGGTCAGTTGCTGAGACCAAGGAACACCTGACCAGGCTGGGTGACAAACTATCATCCTTTTTGTCTGGCATTTCCTTTTCTGAGATCCTGCCAGTCTGGGAGAGGGGGACAGATGGACGGAAGGTCAGAAAAGGGGAGATAGGGGAGCTAAACATGTGGCTCAATGGCTGGTGCCAGGAAAAAGGACACACATTTGTAGGGAACTGGCAACAGTTTTGGGAGTGAAAGTTCTTTAAATATGATGGACTGCATCTGACTAAGGAGGGAGTCAGTGCATTGGGGCAGAAGTTTGATGTCTTTGCAGAATATTTAAACTAGCAAATGGGGAGAGTGGTGCAGCACCCAAAACATTGAATGGGAAGAATATCCCCCAACTAGTGGTCAAACAGGAGTTCAGCATGTTTGTAGTTCATTTGCATCACCAGGTATAGAAAAAGATCCAGCTCCCCATACAATGCACAGGGGAAACACCGGACCTCGCCCAACAACTAACACACTGAAATCTGACCAAAGGAAAATCATGTACACAAATGCTCGCAGTCTGGGAAACAAGATCCCAGACCTACAGGCAATAATGACAGAGGCTAAACTGGGACATAGTAGCCATTAGTGAGACATGGGTTACCAGTAACCACACTTGGGAGACTTCAGTACCTGGCTATGTACTGTTCAGAAGAGACAGAGATGCAAAAAGGGTGAGTGGAGTGGCCCTTTATATCAATGAAAATATCAAAGCTACAGAAATTCAGAATACACATAAGGAGCCAGAAGAACTGTGGGTCACCCTGGAAACAGGAAACGGGACAGCCATATGAACTGGGGTTATGTACAGGCCTCCAGACCAGGGAGGACATAGATACATACTGCTAGAAGATATACAAAACATGACAGCTAAAGGAGGTTCTGATAATGGAGACTTCAACATGCCAGATACAGATTGGTCAACACCAGCGGGACATCTGCCAGAACTAGACACATGGCAGATTCCCTGCAGGGGAAGGGCCTCAAACAACTGGTACAACAACCCACTAGAGACAGGGCTATCCTAGATCTAGTACTGACTAACAGGGAAAGGATCACAGATATCCAGGTAGAAGGTCACCTGGGGGCCAGTGACCATTACATGGTATGGTTCAATTTAGCCACTAGAACAAAATCATCCCATTCCAAGGCAAAAATATGGGACTTCAGAGGAGCTAACTTTGATAAGATGGCCAACAGAGTTAAACTAGCCCTGGCAAAAAGAAATACAAGTGAGGGGGTACAGGCAAAGTGGGCAAGCATTAAAGATGCAAAACTTGAAGCAACATCCCATTGTGTTAATGAAAAAAGGAAGTGTAAAAGAAGAAGGAAACCACTTTGGTTCTCAAACACAGTAGCAGAAAAGGTCAGAGCCAAAAGGCTGGCCTTCAGGGAATATAAGGGAATGCAGCAAGATGAATCTAGGGAGGCATACCAAACTTCTCTAAGGGAAGCAGGGAAGGCAGTAAGGCAGGCAAAGGCCCAAACGGAGGACACACTAGCACGAACCATAAAAGAAGGTGACAAGACTTTCTATAGATACATTAGTGAAAAGATAAAGTCCAGAGGGGGGATTGCTAAGAACAAAGGGTATAAGGGTGTGTGTGAGGAGAAGGACCATGTAAAAACATCTATCCTAAATAGATACTTCTGCTCAGTATTTACTGAAGAGAAGGAAGGGCAAGGCCCACAGCTCTGCACCATAGACACAGGGGGGAGAGGGAGGTGTGCACTAGTCCCTTCACAAAAGAAAGGGTCCTAGAAGAGCTTGATAAGCTCAGGGTGGACAAGGCAATGGGATCTGATGGCATACATCCCAGGGTACTAAAGAAGCTAAGGGTGGAACTAGCAGAGCCATTAACTGTTTAGTGAGTCTCTGAGCAGATGTGAGGTCCCAGAAGCCTGGAGAAGAGCTCATGTGATCCCGCTCCACAAGAGTGATAACAGGGAGGAGGCAGGGAACTACAGACCAGTCAGTCTTACCTCAGTAGTGGGCAAGATTATGGAGACACTCCTTAAGGAAAGGATAGTGCAACACCTGGAATCCATAGGAGCACAGGATCCAAGACGGCATGGGTTTACAAAAGGAAGGTCCTGTCAAACCAATCTCATAGATTTCTTTGACTGAGTAGCCAGAGTGGTGGACCAAGGGGGAGCAGTGGATGTTGCCTACCTTGACTTCAGCAAAGCTTTCGATACTGTTCCACATAGAAGATTGATTAAAAAGCTGGGTAGGCTCAGAATGGGTTAGATGTTGGTCAACTGGCTGGCAAACTGGTTGACGGGCAGAAAACAGAGAGTGGTGGTAAACGGTATACAGTCAGAAGAGATGCAAGTCACAAGTGGGGTACCTCAGGGAGCCATCCTGGGGCCAGTCCTCTTCAGTATCTTCATCAGTGACATTGCAGATGGACTGGAGGATAAGGTTTGTCTGTTTGCAGATGACACCAATATCTGCAACAGAGTAGATGATCCAGATGGGGTGGGCAGAATAAGAAGAGATCTGGATAAACTAGCAAAATGGTCGGAAGAGTGGCAACTGGGGTTTAACGCAAAGAAGTGCAAGATCATGCACATAAGGAAGAGAAACCCAGAAGCCACCTATAGGCTGGGAGGGGAGTTGCTGGCAGTCACAAGGGAAGAAAGAGACTTGGGCGTCATCATCACCGATGACTTGAGATCATCCAAGCAGACCTCTAAAGCAGTAAGTAAGGCTAGAGGGATGTTGAAGTGTATTAGTAGGGGTCTCACAAGTCGTAAGAGAGAGGTAATAATCCCTCTTTACAACACACTGGTTAGGCCCCATCTGGAGTACTGCATGCAGTACTGGAGGCCACACCTTCACAAGGACATTAACCAAATTGAGGCAGTCAAGAGAAGGGTAACCAAAATGGTGCAGGGACTGCATCAGAAAACATATGAGGACAGATTAACTAAACTCAATATTTATACCCTAGAGCAAAGGAGGGAGAGAGGTGACATGATTGAAACATTCAAACACCTTAAGGGCATTAACAAGCTGAAAGAGTCTAACATGTTTAAATATAAGAAAAATAGCAAGACAAGAGGACACTGCATGAGATTAGAGGGAGGCTGATTAAGGGGTAATGTGAGGAAATTCTTTTTCACAGAAAGGGTGGTTGATGCATGAAACGGCCTCCCTCAGGAAGTGGTGGCTATGAATACAGTGCAGGGCTTCAAACAGGAATGGGATAGGCATAACAGAGCAATACAGATGAGTATGAATAGAGAGTCCATTGACAGAGCAAAGGCCTATGGTACATTCATAAGGTAGAAAAAGAAATGGGCAGACAGGATGGGCCTTGCAGTCCTTATCTGCCATCAACTTTTGTGTTTCTGTGTTTCTTGCCCACCTAATACAAGTATCCCTGAAACAATAGCAGCCATCTTCCTTTCTGACTCTTCAGATATTCCAGAACCATAACAACAATAATAGAAGACATCAGACAGTAAGTTACCACAGTGCCCTGCAACCAAATTATGGCAACCGAAGCACAACAGCAAGCAGAGTTCAATACACAGAAATACCTGCAAGAATCAGCACCTACCATACTGAAAACACCTGAGCCAAACTACGAGCAGTACTCCACACACTAGTAATGCCTACTCAGCCAGTTCACAACATGCATATACAGTACCACATATCATGTGTGGGGTTTCGCCCCTCCTCACGCACCCCATCTAGAATATAAACAGAATCCTCAGTGCACGTACTATGGCGATACAAATATAAATCAGACATGGCATCCAAATAACCACACCTGCCCAATCCAGTCACATGCGTTAATATTCCTGACTCTGTCATTGTGTTACTGTTTTGCATTCGATATTTCTACCTCACTATTATCACCCGACACCCCTGGTAAGTTACTTGTTTACATTAAAAGTGGGTCAGTACATCTGGATGAAAGGAAGAAGTGCACCCTGTCAGCCTGCTTTGCTGAAGATAAAACCACAGTTAAAACATCTCCTCCGTCACCCCCAGTGGTGTTCTCTTATGCTGCCCGGCACCGCATTAAGCCGGGAGGGAAGAACTGAACTGCATGCCATGCAGAGAATGCTCCCTTTGTGTCCATCTTCAATTCTGCCTTTCCCAACCTCTGTAGATTTGGGGGAAAAACCTGAGGATCAAGATGAGCCAGGATGATGGGCTATAAGGGTGTCAGCCCTGAGAATGATCAGCAAAGATGAAGGGTGAGAAGGTTTGAGCAGTGCACTTAGTTACAGGAAAGGAGGCTGCAGAAAGGGAAATTGATAGATCCATAGTGTAAGTCAATTGATGCAGTCAGGAGGTAGCTGGTCTCAAACACCAAACCCACAAATATACTTCCAGAAGTCTTCGTAACTTCAAAATTCCATAATTTTATTGTGATAAATAAATGAAGAAGCAGCATAAAAACATACCAAATACAGTCACCACTAGAAAACTGGTGCACTGCCTGCTGAAGGCACATTAAATAACAAACCCTGCAGTCAAGAAAATGCCATACCTTATCAAGTGTTACAGTGGGCTGGCTTACCAGGGAGAAAGGAAAACAATTATTAGTGACAACGTAGTAATAGTAGTCCCTGAAACCCACTTTTCTCTTATGTTCCCTAACTGGATTTCTAATTGAGCATGTGCTTTATTGTTTGTACTCCTATGCTATGGGCTTTTGCATTGGTATTCTGACCCTGTTTTCTCCGGTTGTAGGGGTGGGGGTGGGAGGTACCTTTAGGGGGCAAGGGGGTCCATTGTTGTTTTGTTAATGAATGTTACTTTACCTTGAGGAAAACCTGACGCTCCAATTCATCATTTTTGTACTGTATACTTTGTATACTCTTCCTCTAGAGATAATTATCTACTAATGTACCTTATGGTTGATTGCATTTTGTGTTTTCTTATTAAAGTATATTCAATTTAAAAAAAAGAGTAGTCTCTGAAGTACATGAGTCTCTATGGTTCAGAGGGGGACTAAGTCAGGCAAGGTCCTCTCAAGTCCAGCTTTCACCCCCTCTCCAGTCTGCTCCTTGATGTTGTACCTCCAATGACTGATCAGCTACATTTTCTGCCCAGGAACAGGAGCTCCTTCCTTCCTCTGGGTGCTGTAGACATTGCAGTGTTTTTTTCTGGGGATATCGGTAGTGATACCTCTTTAGGGCATGAATTGCTTCTAGAATCCCTTCGCGAGTTAGGCCTGGACTCCCCGTCCTTGAGATGGTTCACAAATTACCTTAATGGTCAACAGTAACAGGTTAAAGCAGAAGGGGAACTCTCATCTCTCAAACCCTTATTAAGGGGTGTACCCCAGGGCTCCATACTGGGTTCTCTGCTTTTCACTGCTTATATAAACGGTATCAATGCAGGAATTAGTTCAGCCAATATTCATTTATTTGTTGATGACACGGTACTTTACATTGATAGCCCAACCCTCAAACTACCTTGAACAGACCTACAAAAGGAATTCAACCAGCTGCAGCCACACCTACTGAAGCTAAAACTTCTGAATGCAAAAAAGACAAAGGCAATGCTATTTTCACCCTTAGAAAACACTGCAAATCCGGCCATGCTAGGATCCTCACCTCAAATTACCACACTTCTTGGTGAATCCCTGGACTTCGTAACCAAGTTCAAATATTTGGGGGTCTGGATTGACCACAAACTCTCCTTTTTGGATCATATCATGGAGCTGTCTAAAAAACTTAAACAAAGGCTAGACCTCTATTATAGGATTAAACACCTCCTTACCCAGGATGCCAAGAAGAGACTTGTCCAAACAACCTTCCTTTCCTTACTGAACTATGCTGATTTCCTTTACAGCCAAGGCCCTGCCTCCGCGCTGGCCAAACTTGATACTCTTTATCATAGAGCATTAAGATTCATCTCCTGTACTCTGTATCTCACTCATCACTGCTCTCTTTATACAGTCTTAGGATGGACATATCTCAACTCCAGGAGACAAAGAAATGCTGCCTTCTGGGCCTATAGAGTAATCATAAAAAAGCTTCTGCATTACATTTTAGATTGTCTCCCTCTAACTGTGGAAGGCAAGTGTGCCTTGAGAAGTTCCTCCTTCATTTCCTTTTTCATTCCCAAGGTCAAATCATATTTAGGGAGGTCAGTTATAAGCTACTTACTGCCCCAGCTTTGGAGCAAGTTGCAAAAAACTCTAAAATTATCTGACCCCATTAACTTGTCTGCATTCAAAAAGCTCTATGAGCGTTTGTTTAAGCAGCCTTGTAACTGCTTCCCTTAATTGTTGTATCCTGTATCCAGAACACTTGGCTCTAGTGTGGTGCCCCCTGGCACCTCCCTTTACAATAAATCATTCCTCCTTCCCTAATTACCACATCTCTGCCAGCTGCTGTTCTGGTGTATTAGCCCAGTTCATTTATCTCTTCCTGTCCCTTCGAAGTTTGCCACCATTCATGTTGAGGTATTTATTTGGCATCCCAGTCTTACATTTGCTCTTGGTTATGGCTCCATCCCCTGTCATTAGATGCTCCATACCCTAGAGACTCCCTACAAACTGACATCCATGCCCTATGCCCCGACCAAACTATAAAAGCTTGTGCATGATTGCTGTATACTGTCTTCTACTGTGTTTCCCCAAGGTCTGTTAGGTTATTTACATTTTGATGGACCATTGTGTTTAATGTACATATTAAACACAATTAATCATGGGATGTATAATCTTACCTTGTAGTCTCATGATGTGTAACCTGTTCCTAATTATGTACCATGTTGTCCCAAGTGTGTAAGTATGTAATTTCCTGTACTCTCCCGGGTCGTACCTGAAAATAGGCAAATTGCTTGTCTAGCGTACTTACCTGGTTAACAAAAGCTAAATAAATAAAAATAAATAAAATTAGTTAGCTTCCACAGTACCTATATCTCAATATTGAATATTGCTTTTGTATATTGTATCAGCTCAACGTTGTTTTGTATATTGTTCAAATGTATATTTGTGATGTGTATCCATTACTATGTGTCCAGGTCCGTCTTGAAAATGAGCTTGCCTCAATGGTGATCACCTGGCTAAATAAAGACTGGATTGACTTAATCGATTGATTGGTTGATTGATTGATTTGCTTCCCTGCTCTTTTCAGGATGGGTCCCCTGTGTGGTCTAAGCTGGCAATTGACCTTCCAGAGTCTCTGCTGTTATCTCTGTAGTTTGTCCACTCTGCAGTGGTTCTGTGTCAGTGTCTGCCCCTACAGTTCGATCTTTTGCCTTTAGAGGTCTGCCATTCAGTGCTGTCTAGTGCCGCCCAGGGTTTGGAGGGCTGCTGTCATGTAAGCTCCAACTGTGCCACAGTTCGTTCCCTTTATCAGGCTGGGGCTCAAGAGTATGCTGCTGAAGGATGGGGCACGATCTAGGAAATTCATTTAATATACACAGCTGCCTCCTCAGCTGTATGGAATGTATGGGAGACACAGTTTCTGGTAAAATTAAGCTTTGCCAGGAACTGCAGACTGTGCGAGATGTTCTCTGATTATAGGACTTTTTTTGCACCCAGGAATCTCTTTCTCTTCTGAGCATACTCTGTTGAATAATCCAAGAAGGGTAAGATTCCATGCCCCTGCCAAGTTAGGGGGCCACGGTCTGTGGCCAATGCCAATATACTTTCCTTGTCAGGGAGCCATAGAAACTATGTCAGGATAGGTTGGGGTTTCTCACCTGGTTTTGGGCTGTGAGCCCAAAGCATGTCCAGGTGGTTGTGAGAGCTCTCTTTGGAGAAATCCTATGACATCTCTACATTCGGCCCCTTCTGGGACCCCCAGAAAACAGATTATTCCTGCAGCTACATTTTCAGAATCCTTTGCCCGTGCCCATAAGAGAGCCATCATCCATTTGAGATCTTGCATGCACACCTCATG